>OX454415.1:85921739-86521739 GCA_949715475.1 Microchrysa polita | reverse complement strand
ATATACCCTTCCATTTGACGAGTCGTGTTCAGGAATTCCTTGTTTTTTACAGGGATCCGGAGCGAAAGAGCGGACCAAGGAGCGTTTATTGCACGTCGAAGCGGAGTGGATCAAACTTTTGCGATAAATTTCGTTAGCCCTATTCTTTATTCATATCGTACGGAGGAGAGACATAGGTAATGGCAAATTTTAAATTTGTTCAAAATTGGGCCGCTCCGTATCCCTGATTATTGCACCCATAAGCTCCTCAACGCTTCCTATTAAAATGTACACTGAAGTATGAAGTACATAACATCCCTTGTTTAAGTTGAAGTTTGCGAAAATACTTTCTACTTCTAGACTCAGTGAACTTCGCTCCACCAGTATGGTACTCGGAATGTATGCTAAAAAAAATTTAAGTTGGACATTCACATTTTATTTTCAGTTGAGTGTGCGATTGGGCGCCCTGGAATACACCCAACATGAATAAATCTTAAGGATGAAATTAAGCCTTTTATCTACACTCTATGAAATTTTTACTCTTATAAT
Organism: Microchrysa polita; assembly: GCA_949715475.1. Taxonomy (NCBI): domain Eukaryota; kingdom Metazoa; phylum Arthropoda; class Insecta; order Diptera; family Stratiomyidae; genus Microchrysa; species Microchrysa polita. Next base: position 86,521,211 of record OX454415.1, on the reverse strand, counting down.
AGAAGGAAACGTTGTTTCCTTCTATTATAATAGTGAAATTACTCTGCAATCTAAATTTGCAAATCAAGTGTAATTTTACATAAAAAATGTTTAAAAAAGTACTCCAATATATTAGCAAATTTACACCGCGCTATGTGTAAAAACACTCCGTAATAATAGGAATATAATGCGGTTTCACTCTTTTTTCGTTGTAAAGATTTAAGTGGCGAACCTTTATAAATAATAGGTGTGTTTTTTTTTGGTTATTCCGTGTAGGTTTGGGTAACGAAACTCCATATAAAAAAATGACAGGTGGATCAGCTGGCATTTTTTTATATGGAGTTTCGTTACCCAAACCTACACGGAATAACCAAAAAAACACACCTAATATAGTTATCAATAAAACTATTTAAGGCTATATAAAATATAAACAAGTATCGGTCGAGTTTTGCTGATCAGTTTTTCGTCTATATGGGAGGTTGCAATATGGTCTTTTTTGTGCGATCTGTACACTTATTCTTTTTCTCAGTACCGTAACTCAGCCGTTTATAGGTTATTTCCAGTCAACGTTACATTGCATATCATTTCGGAGTGTAATGTTGCAAGCACTAAATATTTCTTATACACACATGTACGGAAATTTTGGACCAGGCCGAGATTCGATCACGAGACCTCTAGATTACAAGCATCGTAGAGTGCGACTCAACCAAGTGAGCGACAGAGCGTGTACACATGAGTTCTAAATGCAGAGAATTTTTGGAAAAATGTGGTACACTGTGCAAGTCCAGCCGATTGAAGTATGACAACTGGAGAGCACGCTACAAAAAATGAGTAAAACTTCAACTGCACGTTGTAAAAATACACCACAAATCCGAATTATACACATAAACGTTGTAAAAATGCACCAGAAAATCTGAATTATACAGAAGTGTAGCGTAAAAATACATTTCACACCGATTTTGGTGTAATTTTTTTATTTTACACAGAAATTGTTGAAAAATGCACTCTGTATGTGATTATAAGCGGGAAAAAGTGTAAAATTACCGCATTTTCAGCGGAAATTTAAATTCACTTTTTAGAGTGAATTATATCAACTGCTCTTCGAGTTTCCAAAATGCATCTTTCACAGAATTTAAAACCGAGTGATATTTTCAAAAATTGCCGCCCCTCAAAATGTGCCGCCCCGGACAGTTGCCCAGGTTGCCCATATGGGAAATCCGGCCCTGATCTTAACTGATTTTTTGTTGAGGTGTTGAGATCAACAGCGCACTCAGAGTGCTATTAATCCCCATAAATGGGTACTCGTTAAGGATCTGAGTGAGATCATAGTCCGTTACATGGGTCGTGAGTTCGAAAAACACCATAAACTGAATTCGTTCAGGGTGAGTCTGGAGCCCATTAGCCTGTGCACGGAACGTGCGCCCACTAGCCAGACTACAATGGTATAGGGTACATTGTTTTTATTACGCTGATAGTATGTAAACCCTCAAATGAGCCACCGGAGGTATAGCAAAGTTTGTATATATATATAAATTATCAGGGTCGGTCCCTGATTCGAATAAGCCATGTCTGTCTGTCCGTGTGTCGGTCTGTTGGCACGATAGCTGCCGAAAAAATGAAGCAGTTTGAAATTTTGGCCAGATGTTTGTTTTGATAAAATCTTGGACCGTAGTGAAAATGTGAGTGAGTACCTAATTCATCTTTACATGAATGTTTTGTGCGATGAATAGAAACAAATTTATACACTCAGAAAAAAAACGCACATTCATATTAAAAGCTCCACATTAAAATTGAACGCAGTATTCGTTTGAAAAATATCGAACGTAATATTTGAACGAGTTCTCATTTACGCTAAGAGAATTTCTTTTAAAACAAAAGAGCAGCTAAACCGCAAACGACGGTCGTTTAAATCAAAAGATTCCGCATTACATAGTAATGTGGATACATTCCTTTACGTAACAAATACGCATACCTAAAGGACGTGTTCATATTCGTTCCAAACAAATGTGTATAGTGTCTAACAACAAACGCGTATTAGAATCTTCGTCGATGTTAAGAGTGTTTTCGAGAATGTACTTTTGCATTTATCTGGAGGAATGGACGCTTGCACACGTGCAATTTAAGTTTAGCGGGTGTTAAAATAAAAGTGTATTGTATTAATCGTATTAATATTAGACCTAAATAAAAAATAAAGTGTTTTTCTGAAGTTTTCATAAGTTTTATTCTTTATTCATTTGTCAACACAGGTAACAGTAAGTATCTAATCGAATGGAGAATGGACAATCAAACGGAATGTATTATTTTATTTCAGCAGAGTTTGCCTTTAATTCCATGTAAAACTCAATTATTTTGAATGGGGCAATTTCTATGAAATGAAAACGGGATGCGTTACTTTCGAAATACATACCGTTTCATTAAACAGAATGCTTCGTTTAGTTTAAATAACAAAAATGTTCAATATAAAAACGAAGACGTTTGATACAATTGCCTTTCATTTATTTAAAATGTTTTACCCGTCTACAATAAAAGAATAAGTGTTTATTTCAATAAAAAATACGTTTAAATCGACTGGCTCCTTCTTTCCAGGTAAACGTAAATTCTTTTGATTCAAACGCGTTTTTACAACTCATTATGCTTTTGAAAGAAACGCCACTCGTTAGAATTAAACGCATTTGCGTGTGGAGCCAAATCAAAAGCGCAAATCGTTTGAATTAAATATATTTCGTTCAATATTAGTGAATATTTCTCTGAGTGTATGAAATCTGTTTAAAATCGGTGCACACATAAGAAAGTTATAAGAACCTGTCGATTTTGGTTTTGTGGCATGAAAAGAAACACATTTATGTGAAGTTTGATTGAAATAGGTGGATAAAAAAAGAATTTCTTAGAAAAGCCTAATTTGGGGGGTTGGATTTGTATGGCAGCCCCATGACCCCATGGTCCGATTCAATCTGTTCTTTCCTATATTTTGTGTCATCAATAGAAACACATTTGTGTGAAGTTTGATTGAAATTCGTACACAAATAAAAAAGTTTTTCTTAGAAGAGCTTAATTGGAGGGCTGGGTTTGTATGGCAGTATATTAACTTTGGATGGAATCGGACCATGGCCATGGCCCCATACAAAACATAATAAAAACAATCGAAAGTTAACGTACACTTTCACTCTACGAGCGAAGGGTATAACGAGCACATCGGAGAAACCGAAAATGCGAAAAAGAAAGCCAATTGCACAATACGACCATCACTAAATTGTTCATTATTTTATAAAAAAAAAAGATTTTGTTATGCTTACTGGCAAGCTTTATTTGTTGATTCAGCTCTCCACAAACATTGTCTTATAGCGCCATTATCACAGTTAATTGTAGTCTTCCGAAAGTTTGTACCAGAGCGTGCCTTATACGTTTGAAGGTTTGAAGGTTGCTAGTACACGTTAGTCAATATATTCGCAAATAGCCTTAGAACTGGTACCACTGACCTTCAAACCCAATTTTTAAGATACTTGTAGCGTACGCTTTTGGACATACATTTAGAAGATTACAATTAACTGTTATAGTGACGTTCTAAGAAGCGCTACACATCCTCCGATCGATTGTCGAGATTTTTTGATTGCGAGATAAATCGGAAGGTGTATGTGACCATCGGATTCAATTTTTATACCCTATACCCATAAGATGGTATAGGGTATATTGTTTTTGTTACGACGATTTATGTAACACCTCAAAGGAGCCACCGGAGGTATGGCAAAGTGTATATATAAATGATCAGGGTCGGTCCCTGATTCGAATAAGCCATGTCCGTCTGTCTGTCTGTCTGTCCGTCCGTGTGTCTGTCAGTTCGCACGATAACTCCCGAAATAATGAAGCTAGCATTTTGAAATTTAGTTTAGATGATTGCTTTGATAAAAGCTTGGATGGTATTGAAAATGGGCCAAATCGAACCAAGGGTTCCCCTACCTCCCATACAAATGACCCCTCCGTGATAGTTTCATTCGCCCATATTTTTCAACAGAATATCGCTAGCGAACTGAAATTTTCATGAATGCCTAATTGTGACATATGCTTGAAGTTGGTGGAAAGTGGAGAACGTCCGACTACTCCTACCCCTACCTCCCCTACAAAGTTATATTCAGCCATATCTTTTGCTAGAATGTCGCGAAAAACTTCTAATAAGTATCGAACGGTAGCTGTTAGATGCCTTCATATAATATTAAATATGTGCCAGCTCCGAACCATCTACCCCTCCCTCCCCTACAAAAAAAAGATGAAATTAATTTTTTGGGTTTTGCGTGCCTTCTAGGTCTGTACATGGGTATAGGGTATACACTCATCGTGCTATTCGCACGATTAGAACTCGTTTTATTTGACGTGTGGAACGTATTGCCATGCAATTTTCCGTACAAGCTGTCATGACAATCATGTGTTCTCAGTTGCTGATTTTTTTACATAAAGCTGTGGCAACGCCATCGAGATACATCAAGGCCGTAACTCAGCTGTACCGTTTGCCTACTAAATTGTGCAAAGATACGAACAAACAACAACAACAAGCATATGACGTAATTAAAAGGAACAACAAAAAAGTGCAAATTTAGTAGGCGATTTTTCTACATTCTCTCTGGTTCCTGTTAACCCCTTGTGGGGCATAGGGCATCAACTACGCGTACTTTCCACCTCGTTCTGTTCTGTGCCGTCGTCTTTAGGTCTGACCACTGTTTGTTTAATGAAGCAGCCTCGCTATTAACCGATCTTCTCCACGTGTTTCTTGGTCGTCCAACACGGCGTCTAGCATTGGCTCCCTGAGGGTTCCAATCTAGGGCCTGCTTTGCAATATTTTTTCAACATTGCGGCCTTAATATCTAGACGGCGTTGGTTGTGGTTGTGGCGGTCATTCTCAATCAAAATTAGCAATGGATGTCCATCTTCCATCGCCAAAAATGGTATAGTTTTCGCTATTTTGTGTTGTGTCTTGTGGACGTGAGACTGTCAATTTCAGATTGGCCGATAAATTGCCTAGTGTGTGTGCTTTACGGGCGGCAGATCGATTGGGCAATCGATTGACCAATATATCGCTAGGTATGTGGCCCCTTAAGAGATAATTTTTTTTCCATTTTATATAGAATTTTGAAGTAAAAATTAAAAATTTGGGATTTGTTAGATTTTGGGTTCATTTTGTATGGAAGGTACCCTTAGGTTCGATCGGATGATAATAATTTTTGGTGATTCACTACAATACTTTTGGGTCTAGGGTATAATTTTCTGAAAAATGTCTAGTGTTATATATCATTACAAATATAATGTAGTTTAGTCGTCTTCATTTTGCGGCCAGACTCATAGTTTTCCAGATATTTGCAAAAAACTGAATATTCATCCCTTTGCCATCTCCTCCCCCTTAACCTTAATCTTACCCTTGTGTGAAAAATCACACAAACGCATTTTATTTTCGATTTTTCCCCATGACTTTTCCAACCGATGCTTATAATTCGTCTTGACTTTTCCTAAAACTTCGGTTTAAAAAGAAAAACATGAGTTTCAAAAAAAATTTCCTTTTTTATTTTTAGATATTTAAAAACTTACGTTAAGTACCCTCATGTGTGAAAATTCACACATATGTGTGTTTTATATGGATGAATTTTATTTTTACCGTAATAATATAGTGAAATCTATTTTTTTACCGAATGCATTAATCGAAATCGTTTGGAGTAAATTATTTATGTGAAAAATGTGATTAATTATGAAATTCTGGTCTAGGACACACCATAATTGAAAATCTTTTGAAACATGCAGACTCAGGTCCTTGTGGTCCAGTCATATTAGCATTTCAAATACGAGAAAAGCAGAGCAAGGCTAATTTTTGTTGTTTTTGAATCAATCGACTCCCAAGAATCTAAAACTCATTTCGTTAAAAAAAATTTGAGCGGAAAGGTCCCAAAAAGGACAAAAAGGATACTCTTTAATCCTTGAGCGGAGGTCGTCAAGCGGGGTACCTATCATATCAAAGGATATGTCGAGTACATTACATATCCGGTGTTAGTTTCCTGTTTGAAGAACCCTCAAGGTAATAAATCGAGCTTAAATGTAAATGAGTCAACTGTAGTAGTACGTAACTACGGCTTATCATGGCATTGATAAACCGACCCTTAAGGTCAAATGTCAACAATTACTCTTCTCATAACCGAAATAGTGGACAATTCAACATAAAGCACATTTCTAACTTTACGAAATTCGCCCAAATTACACTAAAGTTGCATATGTGTGAAAATCCCCACATGAGAGGGTACTTAACGTAAGTTTTTTTCAGGGTAAGATGAAGGTTAACCTATGACGCAATTTAGTGTAACTGTTTACTGCGTATATTGGGCAGTATATTCAATAATTTGACCTCAGAACATTATTTTTTATTTTAATGTTTGGGTTTGGGGCTTTCTTGAACTAATTATACTATACTATTAATGTTAATATAATATTTTCTTGAAATCACCATTAAGCTGAAATGGATTTATGAGCATAATACTATAGAATTCTTAACAAATATTTCTTATACGGGAATCGTCTGATAGTAAAGATTTTAATGTGTATTCGAACACCAAACTAAAAAACCATAGACCATATTCTGCGAGTTTTCTTTGTTTGGTTTGCAACAAATAGAGCGATTCCTTTTAAAATGTTATACTACTATTTTTGTGTCGCAAAGGAAACGTCTAAACATCTACACTTTTCTTCAAAACTGCTTTACTTCTTGTATTCTTCAATTAACTTTTCAAAGAGATTCTTTAATATCAATATTTGTCGCGCAAATCACCAATTATGCCATTTCCTCGACATAGTGATAATGAGATTGATAGTTATCCTTGAGGCCCTTAGATGGACATAACTGCATTCGAGACTGATTTTATTTAGTTTTTCATCAATAATACAGTTAATGCAATAGTTAATTCATTTCAAAATGTGTAATCGAAACATAATCTACCATGCTTTTTAGGGTTTTTTAGATATTCAAAAAACCCTTATGAAATCGATTTTGTCCGTCCGTCCGTCCGTCTGTTCACTAAATAACTCGCGAACGGCTCAACCGATTGTAATGAAATTTGGTAGGAATATGTAGAATTGTTACAGTCTTTGGCACAAATACCTTAGAAGTTGGTAGGAAGAAGATAACAGGGTGTCCCGAGCGTTTGACTTTTTTAGTTTTTATCGGAGATTGACGTATGGGTATTTAAATCAAAGATCTAAACGAGTATCTCATATCAGGAGTATCTCATATCAAATTTTCCAGTTTCGAGTAACGGTAAAAACGTTATTGGCGATTAAAGTTAAACTTGCTTTTCGAGCTCCGTTTTTCTAACCCGTTGCGTTGTAGGGATCGATATGAAACTTTGCACAAAGATTGGCCAGTATGACCTTGTATACGTTAAATATTAAGACTGTTGACTTTTGCTAAGGAAAAGTAAATAACAGTTAATTTCAATTTATTCGTGTGAAGCCCCTCTTAGGTTTCCAAATATGAAAAATCTGCTAAGGGTTTTTAGACAATTACATAGGGAATATGTCTACGAATTTTCATTCGAATAAGAATGGTACATTACGCTTTCAGGTCCCCAAGGGAAATTTTTTGATGTTTCCGATATTTTCCGCTATGTGTCCGCTATATGGCGGACGGTAAGATAAGTGTCGCTAGTGTCGATAAGAAGAACAAGAAAAATTTCCCTTGGGACCTGAAAGCGTAATATACCATGAAAAAATAGGGAAATGTAATTTAGTTTTTTCCGGTCCGTTGGCAATGTTGTTTCCTAATTGTTATAATGTTGTTTCCTAATTGTTATAAAAATGCTATGAAAATTGGGCACTAAATGGTACATGAGTGTACTTATTTTTTTGTCCATATGTGTATGTATGTAAAACAAATTACCCGTCATTATGTTGAATACTGGTCTCTTTTCCAAAAAGTCCATTAAATAATATTCTTCTCTCCATTTCTCCATCCTCCAAGTTGTCAACCAGAATAACACTGTCTTCCGCGGCTGAATCTGTTAATTCCAAATGTTTCCCCAATTGTCGCGAATCCGGTGAACTTCGATCATTTACTCCACCTGTCCTTTGATGCAAGACACCTTCACACGACCAAAAACAATAATTTACAAATAACAATACCGCAAAATATTGCGATAAGTTATTTGAACTTGGCATTTTCAATTTATCCTTAAGGATTCACAAATGAACACCAATTTTAAAACTACTCGTAAACGTCAAAATTCAATTATTTTAATCCGAAAACTGATTGCGCATATTACGCGTACAAACATAACATGGGCCAGGTTTTGAATAACATTAGTACATTTAAATGTTTCATCACCAAACCAAAATTGCAATGCTGTTGAAGTCGAGCACAGCCAGAATAAAATAGAAAAACACCTTGTGCTTGTTCAACTGAGTCCCAAGCGCGTGCCGGTAAAAAAAATTAATTCGCGGTAAACATCTTGCCGTCAACAGGAAATACGCGAAAAGTATGTATGTATCTAGACGTAATTTTTTTAGCGCCAACGAAGCAACAAAAATACCACTGACATGCGAAATAATAAACGTATCTATAAATAATCCAAACAGCTCCGATGCGACAACGTTATGCGACCGGACCGATCAGACTCAGTGCTGGTCACAAATCACACTGACTGCTCGGAATAATTCAACACACCACATAGTACAGACATTCCACCGAACCGATAATACTTTATTTACACTTCTATCGACTAACTGACGAATAACGGCCAAAGCAACGTTAACAACCTTATCCCGTGCCTGCTCAAGCGCACAGTAATGTGATGCTTCCATCCATTCACTTTCCACTTTCCAACAAGCATCTGTTTCGGTGCTGTTAAGAGGTAGTTAGTCCTCGAATGAACGTGCAAGTGGAAAATAAACACGTTCCGATTATTATTTATTTGGAAGTACAGGGTGGACAAAAGTATACTACCCATTTGATTTTCGTTTGCAAGTTTTTTTTTGTTTAATTCAGGCATTAAATTTGGCGATAAACCATTGCATAGCGAACCAAAGAGGTGTAATTTTTCATTGGAACCAAAATTGCCTATTTTTTTTTATTTTAGCTATACGTGAAATGGCTGTATTCAACGAATGAAATTTACTAGAAATGCTACAAGAATTACCCGCCACCACTCTCTTTCTCCGCTGGAAAATCATCATGCGCAATGAGAATCTAATTGGAAGAGCACTTTTCTGCTACATATTCGTTCGCTGAATGCACTCTGAGTGTATTCACGCACAAGTGAGCGGACTAAAATTTTGACACAAATTCTACTTACATTACTCTCCACCAGAAGGAACTCAGTGTTTGCGGTACGTAGCGCAGTGTCCTCTACTTAGCGCAAAATTGCTACGCTTCGCAACGAAGTAGCCATAGGAGTAGATGATGGCGGGAAAACAAATTTGAAAATTATGAAGAAATATATTGTGGAAATAAATGTAACGCAGATTATGCTCATCTACATATTTTTTGTCATAATAATGAACGGCTTTTGACATTAGTGTTACATTGCATTCACACACTACATTCACCGCTCATTTGCGTGTTCCTTCTGGTGGAGGAAAATATAAGTAGAATTTGTGTCAAAATTTTAGTTCGCTCACTTGTGCGTGCGTGAATACACTCGATTCGCCAGCGATCTGTTGTGTAGGTGATTTGCCAAGACGAGAAATGTGTTCGCCGGCTAAGTGCGCGTGCACATACAGAGCGACAACGAGCTTTTCCGGGCTAGGCAATGTGTGCACACTTAATGCGATGTCGGGCCGGGCGATGCGATTTCTTGCGAGACGACACGATTTGTTTCCATGACAAGAAAACCGGATTTTTAAGGGGATTTTATACAGCGCTGATGCGCGCGGCTGATGCTGATATAGGACTCATATGAAGTTAGCCGCCTAATTCTTCGAATCGCTTCGGAAACCGTTTGTGTGGGGCGGCTACGTTTGTGCATGATTATGCAACAATAATTTTCGTTTGTGCATCGCTAATTATTTAATTATAGCACTTCGGAAAACTTCGAATGTGAAGTTGGCCGCCATTTTTAAAATATGGTCGGATAAGTATAAAATTGATCGAAAATCGTTTGTGCATTGATTTTTGCGTTTGTGCATCCTGAAAATGCAAGGGCAAATAATTAAATAAAACCCCGCCTGGTTTGAATCTCAGCTAAGAGCGATATTGTGTACGCAAACACACCTGTAAATAATACTTCAAATCACATCCAGAACCGTTTGTGTGGGGGCGGCTACGTTTGTGCATGATTAAGCAACAATAATTATCGTTTTTGCATCACTAATTTATTTAATTATTGCAATTCGGAAAACTTGGAATGTGAAGTTGGCCGCCATTTTTTAAATATGGTCAGATAAGTATAAATTTGGCATCAATCGATCGGAAATCGTTTGTGCATTTTTTTTTGCGTTTTGTGCATCTTGAAAACGCAAGGACACAGGAGTAATTAAATAAAAACCCGCCTAGTTTGAATCTTAACTAAGAGTGATATATTGTGAGCAGCGGATGTAAACTTAGCGCGCAATTTTGTAAATATGGTCCTTTGTGTATAAATTTGGTATCAATCGATAGGAAATCTCGTGTGCATTGATTTTTGCGTTTATGCGGCCTAAAACGCAAGGACTCAGGAGCTATTAAGGTCTGACCTAACCAAAGAATTACTAACTAAACGAACGGAACGGTAAATCTGATGTCATTTCATACAAATTGCATGGTTTTGTTTTTTGGTTTGCAACACAACAAAACAAAAAAAAATTGGTACCTATCTGTCAACGTGAACACTTGTCAGCAGTTGTCATTCCTTTGGAAATTTTCAAAAAGAGTTGTCGCGTTGCGAGTTTCAGTTTTGTAATATAAATTTTTGCAGTAATTTTTGCAGAATGTCAGTGTTTTTGAAGTGATAATAAGCTTTGAGCAGGTATTAATAGAAGGAGAGGGCGAAAGTCACGAATTCCATACAAAGTGACAGCTCAAAAATGTGCCGAGAATCTAAAACATGGGAGAGCAAGCATCTAACAGTAAAGTAGTAATTGTGTCAAAAATTCGTGCGCGCTTGGTTGAATTCTTCTTCTTCTTCATTCTCTTTGTATTTAAAAGTGGGTTGTCAAAGCATGGAACTTTGTTTGAATTGAGATGTACTGTTACTCTACTTGTGTCAAATCGCTTTGCTTCAACAGTGTTGTTATTGTATTTTTCTCTCCCATGAATTTGCGCTTTCGGCACACTTTTTAAGTGATGTTGCCCCTCCTTCTATTAATACCTGCTCGAAGATAATAAGTGTGTTTGTTCGTGAAGCGAATTTAAATTCCTATTATCGCCAAATTCGAAATATAACAGTACCGATTCCTCTTGTGTTGTTGAAAATGCGGTGCATCGTTCCACAATGCAAACGCAACAAGGATATCCGTACAGAAGGATTGTCATTCCATCCGTAAGTCCTTTTTGGCATACACGGAAGGATTTTCATCCTTCAACAAGTGTTATTTGAGACATTTCCGCGGCCATATTTTTTATGTCAAGCTGAATACTTCCGCTTCACCAGTGGCGTCTGTTAAGATTTTTTTTTCAAGGGATAAACTATATTTTATAATGATTTCGATGACCAGCAATTGTTATTAGTATATTTTCTTTATATAGATTTCCTCGTGATGAGCCGACGATGGATTGAAGTAATCGGCCAGTATAAAATACCAAAAAATGCTGTAGTATGTTCGAGACATTTTCCACGCAGCTCCTTTATAAATTGTGCTGGACGGATAATGCTCCGTAGTGATGCGTTGCCTTCAAAAGAGGTTCGTTCTTATTATAAATTATTTATTTAATAATTGGCCTCATCATACATAACATTTTTTTTCAGGTATTTTCTAAATAGCCCGAAAATAGCGTAACCGATGGATATATGGCATGTTAAATACAAAATTAATTATATTAGCTTAATACTTTTTTTTAGGTTGATTCGGGCAGAGAGGCAGTTAATGTTAACGATTACAGAGAATATACCGTGAGTGTGTGCTCTCCACCGTCAGCTTCCACGAGCGTTGTTGAAGCTGACGACACAAATATGGTATTTTAAATTTAAATACAATCTGAAAATTTCATAATCTATTTTTTGTTTTGTAGGTTGATTTGGGCAGAGCTGTATGCAGCTTTGAGCTAGCATCTAGAGTTATAAAATTGGACCACTCATATTCTGTTCAGATAGTAGCAATGCAGTGCACTAAATATGAAAGTTACATTAATGTTTTTCGTTAGAAATCAACTAATATCTCTAAAGGGACCGATAACGTGCGCTTCAGCCAAAATATAATGGAGAAAAGTATACAGGGTGTCCCGCAACTGGTTAGCCATTGACCAATGGTAGACTCTCCAGGATGTTTTTAGGAAAAATGTCGTCAAAATTATTTCTCTAGCTTTTACCGTTAAGGAGCAATTACCTTTTTTGTGATTCTTGTCAAAAAACTAATATTTTCTAGCTTCCACTGTAGCCAAATCAATGTTTTTAATATTCTTCTGAAAGTACACAAAATTTCCAACAAAAGGTCATATCGAACGTTTCGAACGGTTTTGTATCTTCCGAGATACGACGTTTTGAATTTTGCAGAAATGTCAATTTCAACTTTAAATGTCAAAATTAAACCCGAATTTCGTAACGATACATTGAAGTGGCAAATCTGCAAAGTTCACAAAAGTTGGCCCAATTCCTAAACTTTCGAACGGCATATAAGAATAAAGCACAGAATCATCCAGTTTGTGAATAATATGTGTAAAAGGGGAAAAAAAACATAGTCCGTAAGTGGAAGAAATCTTGCTTTTACGTGGAAATAGTTCAGTCATATAAGCATTTCCAATAGAAAAAATACAGTAAGGCTATTTTTTTCTTGGATCAGTGGGAGTCTAAACTCATTTTGCTAAAATAAATTTCATCGTAAAGGTCCCAAAAACGACAAAAAAGGACACTATTTAATCCTTGACTGGAGGTCGGCATGCTGGGTATCATACCAAAGGGGACCCGAGTACATTACATATCCGGTGTTTGTTTCTTATTTCAAGGACGCTCAACGGAATAAATCGCGTATGAATGGAAAATGTTCGTGTCTCCCGTAACTTATCATCTGAAGCTTTCCAAAGCCATAACTACGTGAATAATTCAAGTTGCCACTTTCTTTTTCATTTTTTAGAATCTAAGATTCTATCATTAAATTTGCTAAGGAAAAATTGGATCGGAAAACTCTGTAAAAGGACACTAATAAATACCTGACAAATTAAAATGTTAATCCCTTAAGCTACAGTCAGACCGTGCTAGTTACTAGCTACTAGTGCATGCATACAAGAAATCTCCACGGTGACGACGACGTCAACAACGAAACAGTGTCATATAAATGGGTGACTACGCGTTGTTACGACGTTCGTTATCGAGAGTGTGTGCAACTAGACGCGTGAATAGTCACCCTATCTACCTAGGAATTAGTTGTATGCGCGAAATTACCACGGTGACGACTCGTTGTCGTAAACAATCAAAAAAGTGTTATGCAATTTTACTAGTATGTAGCTAAGCTAGTCGAATGTATCTACTGTTCAATTATCATGTTCAATTATTCTACTGGGAAGTGAATATACACTACAATTATTTCTCGGTGGATTTCGAATTAACGGTTCAACGGATCGACACGAAATTCAGTGGGAATGTGTAGAATGGTAGGGTATTTGCTACGAATACCTTTGAAGTAGGAAAATGTTAATAGGGTGTCCTAAACGAGGTGCAAAAGTATATAATAATCAGCAATAAATTTAGTATGAATGTATCGACTGGTAGGGTATTTTTCTACGAATACCTTTGAGAATCAGAAATGTTAACAGGGTGTTCCAAACGAGGTGCAAAAGTAGATAATAATCAGCAATAAATTTAGTATGAATGTATCGAGCGGTAGGGTATTTTCTACGAATACCTTTGAGAATTAGAAATGTTAACAGGGTAGCCTAAACGTTGTGCAAAAGTAGATTGTAATCGGCAATAAATTTAGTGTGAATATGTAAAATGATAGGGTATTTGCTACGAATACCTTTGAACTAAGGAAATGTTATCAGGGTGTCCCAAAGGAAGTGCAAAAGTAGATAATTTTATTTGTCATCGAAAAAGGGTGTACCGGCTCGTATATCGACATGAAATTCAGTGTAAATATGTAGAATGGTAGGAAATTCGCTACATATACCTTTGAGATTGGGAATTGGAACAGGGTGTCCTAAACGAGGTGCAAAAGTAGATAATAATCGGCAATAAATTTAGTATGAATGTGTATGTCGTGCTCTGTGGCCGTGATCGTTCGGTCGCCACTCTGTGAAATATACACTCATAGAGAAACGAGTTTCCAAACTCGGCACGACTCGTCGCAAGTTTATTATTCAGAAGAAGATGATAAGAAATATTCTTATCGTAGAATTATAAACTAACAATGCGATTAGGAAGTGGTATGGCTGACAACCGTATCACACTCCGAATTCAATTGTCTTTGTCACCATGCTCTACTAGGAGTTACGGTAATGAAGAGTGAAAAGTGTAGAATGGTACGAATACCTTTATAGTCGGGAAATGTTATCAGGGTCTCTCAAACGAGGTGCAAAAGTGGTTGTCATAATCAGCATACCCAACAAACAATAGCTAACAACACAATACAAACAATTCGAAAAACCTGCGGTTACAGAAAACATTCGCAAAAAGTGACTGTTTGCTGTGCATTTTCGTCGAAGGGTCGCTATTTCTTCTATAGTCTGTATCTGCGACTAGCCCGATTTTAGTATTTCAAATAAAAAAGATAGAGCGAGTCTTTTTCATTTAATTTTTATCTGACTCCATCCTCTCCAATGTGGTTGTTTTAAACAGGAAACGAGTAATTAATATCCAATGCATTCCATCTCTTTTTATATGTCTTCTTCTTCTTTATATGCCAGTCACAATTATAAATAAATATGATAAACATGTTTTTTTTACCAAAAACAGTTTTTAGACACCTGACCCTCTACTGATTTCAAAACACTAAAAGTAACCTGGCTCAGCCCTTTCTATTTGAAATGCTAAAATGAGACTAGTCGCAGATACAGACTATATAAAAAATAGGGGTAGCGACCCTTCGACGAAAATGCACAGCAAACAGTCACTTTTATTGTTTCTTTGGGTATGCTGATTATGACAACCACTTTTGCACCTCGTTTGAGAGACCCTGATAACATTTCCCGATTACATAGGTATTCGTACCATTCCACACATTCATACTAAATTTATTGCCGATTATTATCTACATTTGCACCTCGTTTAGGACACCCTGTTCCAATTCCCAATCTCAAAGGTATATGTAGCAAATATCCTACCATTCTACATATTTACACAGAATTTCATGTCGATATACACCCTTTTCCGATGACAAATACACTCGGCCGCAAAACTATCGACTCAACCTGAAAGCGCGTGCATTTGTACGTATTTTTCGGAAAGTATGATAGTTATCGCCTCGACATAATCATAACTTGTAATTATTCTCTGAGAGTTCTTGTTGTTGAAACCACGCGTCTATGAAAATAAACTCAACCCGTTCGAAAAACGGAAAGAGTTCATCAACGAGGAGATCTGGCGAATTGAGAAGATGATGTGATGATAATGTTTCGAAAATGATTTACAAAGTTTAGTAATAGAAACGCTCAAAATAAAAAGGGAACATTTGGTACTGCAATTTTTAGTAGGGTGTGAAAAAAGTTTGATGGTACGTGCCCCCTGTGCCCCCCTGTAAATACGCCACTGGATGCGTAGTCTGCTTAATGTTGTAATGTGGTTGGATTGGATAGGACGCTTAGTCGGGTTGGGCTGGTTGCGGCCAATAATGCAGCCTGCTGGCTTATAGTCCTGACACACTAGGGCATAAACTCGTTTCATAAACCGGAAAAATTTTGCTTTTTAAACCACGAAACCGTCACAATATTGTAAATGAGCTTTCGGAAATTGACAATTAAAAACTATATGTTATGTCAAACAAATGTAAATTTAGTGTAGCAGGCTTCAGAAATCACAGGTATTTTACAGGATATTGTCTCTGACAATATACCAGGTGTTTATTTTTAAACTAATTCAGGTATAATGTGCATTTCCAGTCACATTTTTTACTGGACGTCGCGGTAGAGTGTAAATATAGAGCTGCGCTAAAGCATATCTTAACTCATCAGTAAATCTCAGTCTTTATAGCGGCTGCTCGTGAAAGGACCCATTCAAAAATAAAAACAATTTTATTAGAATTCTTCTTAGCGCTTTTTATAGAAAATAAAATTAACAACTCCTTCTCGAAACCGATATCCTACATCTCTTTTGAATTTTTGAAATATCGACTTCGAGATTAAACGTAGGCTGCAAGTTGATGGCTTTCGATTGTACCTTAAAAGTGAATTTCCTTTTTCGAATCCAGCCGACTGTCAGTCTCGCCACCAAACAGCACTAGCATATCGCCCGAATTCACTAAAATAATGATCATCATGGAGGAACTGAAACAGCGCCTTTTCTCATAGCGATTTTCTGCAGCCCCGTCATTTGATATCGTTTTTGGCTCATAAACTGCATTCGTTCGTAAACTCGAAGTTTACTTGATTGATGAATTAAAAATATGATTAGCGATTATACTTACTAGGTTCGAAACATTGTTAATTTGATTCGCGAATTTGTCAAATTGTTCTGTAAAGTTGCTAACTACATTCAAAACAATGTTTACTTCATTCGCATATGTGCTTAATTGTTCCGAAAATATTTTCATTTGATCCGTAAATTTGTTAAATTGATTCGCAAAATTGTTAAGATCATCCAATAAAGTATTTTTTTCATCGACAAAATTATTTATTTGACTCGAAAAAATGTTCGTTTGTTTCGCAAATTTGTTAACTTGATTCGTAAAATCGTCAATTTCACTCACAAATTTGTGCATTCGGTCCCTAAATTTGTTAACTTGAATGAAAAAAGGTAATGGTCTTGTTTGTATATCCCTCTCCCCTGCTGCTAGGTTTATGACTACAAGTTCTGTCTGGAAGACAGTTGCGTATTGACCTAGGGGTGTGGAGATACTATAGTTGTTTGTTTTAGTAAAAACTCCTGCCCCTGTTCTCTCGTTTGTCCTCGACCCATCCGTGTACCACTATATGTTTTGATAGATGCTTGTCGTTCCATTTATTCCAGTCTTCCCTGACCGTTGAGGTCTGGATGTTGGAGTCAAAGGTGTAATTGGCCGGAGTATTATCGCTGCCCATAGCTAGGATTGGGTTTGCAATGATTTCTGTAACCGTACAGTGTCCTACCCTTTGTGATGTCCACATGTTCGATGATTGTAGTCTATACGCTGCAAGTCTTGCCTCTTCTGTGATTATGAGGTCCAAAGGTGGCAGGTTTAGTAGTTTCTCTAAGGTTAGAGTTGGTGCGCTGCGCTGGAGGTGTGTGAAGTTGGCGACGTCACTTTCGATTTTTTAACTTTTTTTTGCTCAGTTCGTTTGCCCATCGTTAGCCCACGTTTGCCCAGGAAAAATTTTCGTTTGCCCACCCCCTCAAAAAAGTTATTGCAAAAACAAAAAAAAATTTGTGAAGTTGGCGACGTCACTTTCGATTTTTTTATTTTTATTACACAGTTCGTTTGCCCATCGTTAGCCCACGTTTGCCCAGGAAAAATTTTCGTTTGCCCACCCACCCAAAAAAAGTTATTGCAAAAACAAAAAAACAAGTGTGAAGTTGGCGACGTCACATTCGATTTTTTGATTTTTTCTTACGTCATTCGTTTGCCCATCGTTTGCCCACGTTTGCCCAGGAAAAATTTTCGTTTGCCCACCCACCCAAAAAAAGTTATGGACAAAAAACATTTTCAATTTCACTCAATATTTGGAGTGCCTCATCTGGCCACCCTATGCACGCCTCCGAGGTCTGACTTATACGTTTCGATTGCCCATTGGGTGCCTTCAACAACCCACTAAAAATCGTCGTTTGCCCACCCCTGCGAAAAGAGATATTCACTGAAAACCGTTACTAGTCAGGAATTTCACTCAACAAAAATATCTCATTTTGGTAAATTTGACTACTTCCCGTTCGAATTTTTAAAATGTTTTTACAGATTTAATTCGCCCATCGGCATCGCCAGCGCTCATTTGCCTAGCAAAAATTTTCGTTTGCCCACCCCCTGAAAAAAAGTTATTGGCAAAAAAACCTTCCTCATATAAATTTCACTCAATTACTTTGAATGCCCGATCTGGCCACCCTAAATACGCCAGGGCAATCGGACTTAGCCACTTTGATTGCCCATGAAAGGCCCTCGTTTGCCCAGGAAAAATCATCGTTTGCCCACCCCCTGAAAAAAGTTATTGGCATAAAACCTTCTACATAGACATTCCACTTGTTGGGGATCTCGCTCCGTTGCAACTGCCGCCTCAGCTAACGATTGCCAGTATGCCGTCTGCAAAATACAAAGGAAGCACATAGAATCTCGTTTTACAATAAATGAAATTGCTCAGCTTACCTGACGCTTTCGCTGTAATCGTCCGAATCATCGCTCATCGAAGCAACGTACCTCCTGGCCATCTGTCATCTGTTGAAGTCGCACCACCGCGTCTGTAATAGACAAGAGGAATTATTGTACAGCATAAAAATTATAATTTAATTTAATTAGGTAAACAAATGACCATCTGTCATGC
Organism: Microchrysa polita; assembly: GCA_949715475.1. NCBI lineage: Eukaryota > Metazoa > Arthropoda > Insecta > Diptera > Stratiomyidae > Microchrysa > Microchrysa polita. The sequence goes on along the minus strand of OX454415.1, from coordinate 86,502,487 downwards.
TACTGTCATTATTCGAAATTCGAAATCAGTTGTTTTTATCATTTTTACAGTTTTAGTTTTATTCAGTTAGTACATGAAGTTGGATACATTATAAAGTAACGTAACTTTTCCAGTTCGTGTAGACTAAGAAATACAGTTAGCTCCCAAATTTGTTACGTATCGGTCGTGTGACCAAATCATTTTTTACGTGGAATAAATTGTTGTAATTTTTCTACAATCCGTCTTTGTTCTGTGTTGTACAGAAATTAGAAATAGAGATTTTACATTTTCGGTACAGTGAGCAGTACGTTACCGTGTTGTGCGGCGATCCGTATTGCGTGTATCGAACACCACTCAACTATTTGAATGCCCTATCTGCCCATCGTTTGCCCACGTTTGCCCAGGAAAAATTTTCGTTTGCCCACAGTAGTAAATTTTCCAAATTGCAATAGTAAAATATAAAAAATAAATTAATAAAATTTCAGTCTGAATAATCCGACAAGAAAATAATTACCTTGTTTTTTTTACATCCAATATGTGTAATTCCAAAATTCCGCAATGTAAATATGAAAAGTGGTATACCGTTGGAAAGCCAAAATGTTGAGGCAACTTTTATCAACTTTGCAGAGTTGTACGTATAAAGCACCGTTATGCAATTACTGTTTGAATTTTTGATGAAAAATCTATTTTAAAATTTCTATTACGTTTGAGTAACTGTATCTTGGAAGTCGCGATAATGTTGGCAACAGGAAAAACATCAGTTTTTGTGAAATTTTATGTAATTTCTGAAACTGAAATCAAATCTTGGATTAAGTCATCAGGAGGGCTGCAAATTATGATTTTGCATGACAAGTCACGATTTTCGATGACTTTCACAAAAAGAGCGATAACAAGGTAACGGTGAAAAAATTTCCCATTGTATTGCTAATTTTCTGCCTGAAACAAATTGCCCTATCAACCCTTACAGTATTGAACACCCAATGCGGGACACCCTGTATATATTCTCAAAAAGTGTGAAGTTGGCGACGTCACATTCGATTTTTTGAATTTTTCTTACGTCATTCGTTTGCCCACGTTTGCCCAGGAAAAATTTTCGTTTGCCCACCCACCCAAAAAAAAGTTATGGACAAAAAACATTTTCAATTTCACTCAATATTTGGAGTGTCTTATCTGGCCACCCTATGCACGCCTCCGAGGTCTGACTTTTACGTTTCCATTGCCCATTGGGTGCCCTCAACAACCCACTAAAAATCGTCGTTTGCCCACCCCTGCGAAAAGAGATATTCACTGGAAACCGTTACTAGTCAGGAATTTCACTCAACAAAAATATCTCATTTTGGTAAATTTGACTACTTCCCGTTCGAATTTTTTAAATGTTTTTACACATTTAATTTGCCCATCGCCAGCGCTCATTTGCCTAGCAAAAAATTTCGTTTTCCCACCCCCTGAAAAAAAGTTATTGGCAAAAAACCTTCCTCATATAAATTTCACTCAATTATTTTGAATGCCCGATCTGGCCACCCTAAATACGCCAGGGCAATTGCACTTAGCCACTTTCATTGCCCATGAAGGGCCCTCGTTTGCCCAGGAAAAATCATCGTTTGCCCACCCCCTGAAAAAAAGTTATTGGCATAAAACCTTCTACATAGACATTCCACTCAACTATTTGAATGCCCTATCTGGCCACCCTAAACACGCCAGGGCAATCGGACTTAGCCACTTTGATTGCCCATGAGAGGCCCTCGTATGCCCCGCAAAAATCGTCGATTGCCCACCCCCTGAAAAAAAGTTATTGGCAAAAAACCCTCCACATAGACATTTCACTCAATATATACACTGCGCGACAAATGCTTAGGTTCACACATATTTCCTTCCAGGAAACGGTAAAAAAAAGTTTACCGAGCTGTCGTAATTCCATGAATTAACTCTTCTTTAGGGTTTTACTGTTTACCACTACTGTAAACCTCCCGAACAAGCCACCCTCAAATGTTTTCTAATGTGTTAATGTCAGGGGAGTTGGGCACCCGGTCTAACAAAGTCACATTTTCCTCCAAAATAAACGATTTAACTACCCTCGCTGTATGAATTGGGGCAAGATCATGTAGCAATATCCAAGGGTCGCCTTCGTCCATGACATTTATCTTAGGGATATCCTCTTCTAAGAGCGGTTTATAAGATGAACTCGTTTGGCGACCTCGTAGGATGACCAAGACGATAGTTCCATGATATGATATGGCTCCCCATACCATAACGGAACCTATTCGGGAGTGATGGCGTGACAGGTACATATGTTCCTTCCTAATATCATGATAATAGTAAGAGAACCCTTCTGGACCGTCCACACAAAACCGTTTTTCATCCGTAAATATTACCTCTCCATTGCGATGTCCAGTTCATGAATCTTGAGGCGAATTCCAGGCGCTGTAGGCGATGCTGCGGGGTTAAGGCTGGTTTTTTCTTTAACCATAAACGTTTCAAACAAGAAGAAGATCTAAGAACTCGTTGGATGGTCCTCACAATTGTTGATAACCCCAAATTCTCCCCATGCTTACGCTCAGTAAAGGACGAATTCGAGGCTTATCTTAAGAGACGTCGCCGTAATGCACCGGAAATCGCTTTTTTTCTGCCTCCTGCGTATCGTCGGCCATAATTTTCACTATCTCGAATAAAATTACTTGCAATGTTCGAGCTGTGCTGAATCCATATTGCCATTTGTCCGTTTGAATATCCTTCTTGCTTTAGTATGGAAATTGTCGCCTTTTCCTCGGCAGAAAGTTGCTTTCCTTTTGACATTATCCACTATACGACTCACAGAGTATAACGCGAAAAAAATGTTTACAGAAACACTTCTCACCAGGACGAGATAACTCTTTAAATTAAGTCAACCTATACAATTGTCGCAGTGGAAATTGCGATTTTCATTTTTTTAAATTCCGTTAGCTATGCGAGTTGCTTGATAGAGTTGCAATATTTATTAAAATAACCGTTAATTGAGAGAGCATTATTTAAAAATTATTTCTGATCAGAGTACATAGAAATTATATAATTTTAAAGGAAAATATCCATGAACCTAAGCATTTGTCGCGCAGTGTATATATTCTCAAAAAGTGTGAAGTTGGCGACGTCACATTCGATTTTTTGATTTTTTCTTACGTCATTCCTTTGCCCATCGTTGCCCCACGTTTGCCCAGGAAAAATTTTCGTTTGCCCACCCACCCAAAAAAAGTTATGGACAAAAAACATTTTCAATTTCACTCAATATTTGGAGTGCCTCATCTGGCCACCCTATGCACGCCTCCGAGGTCTGACTTATACAATTCGATTGCACATTGGGTGCCCTCAACAACCCACTAAAAATCGTCGTTTGCCCACCCCTGCGAAAAGAGATATTCACTGAAAACCGTTACTAGTCAGGAATATCATTCAACAAAAATATCTCATTTTGGTAAATTTGACTACTTCCCGTTCGAATTTTTAAAATGTTTTTACACATTTAATTTGCCCATCGCCAGCGCTCATTTGCCTAGCAAAAATTTTCGTTTGCCCACCCCCTGGCAAAAAACCTTCCTCATATAAATTTCACTCAATTATTTTGAATGCCCGATATGGCCACCCTAAATACGCCAGGGCAATCGGACTTAGCCACTTTGATTGCCCATGAAGAGCCCTCGTTTGCCCAGGAAAAATCATCGTTTGGCCACCCCCTGAAAAAAAGTAATTGGCATAAAACCTTCTACATAGACATTCCACTCAACTATTTGAATGCCCTATCTGGCCACCCTAAACGCGCCAGGGCAATCGGACTTAGCCACTTTGATTGCCCATGACGGGCCCTCGTATGCCCCGCAAAGATCGTCGTTTGCCCACCCCCTGAAAAAAAGTTGTTGACAAAAAACCTTCCACATAGACATCTCACTCGATATGTATATATTCTCAAAAAGTGTGAAGTTGGCGACGTCACATTCGATTTTTTGATTTTTTCTTACGTCATTCGTTTGCCCACGTTTGCCCAGGAAAAATTTTCGTTAAGTTATGGACAAAAAACATTTTCAATTTCACTCAATATTTGGAGTGCCTCATCTGGCCACCCTATGCACGCCTCCAAGGTCTGACTTATACGTTTCGATTGCCCATTGGGTACCCTCAACAATCCACTAAAAATCGTTGTTTGCCCACCCCTGCGAAAAGAGATATTCACTGGAGACCGTTACTAGTCAGGAATTTCACTCAACAAAAATATCTCATTTTGGTAAATTTGACTACTTCCCGTTCGAATTTTTAAAATGTTTTTACACATTTAATTTGCTCATCGCCAGCGCTCATTTGCCTAGCAAAAATTTTCGTTTGCCCACCCCCTGAAAAAAAGTTATTGGCAAAAAACCTTCCTCATATAAATTTCACTCAATTATTTTGAATGCCCGATCTGGCCACCCTAAATACGCCAGGGCAATCGGACTTAGCCACTTTGATTGCCCATGAAAGGCCCTCGTTTACCCAGGAAAAATCATCGTTTGGCCACCCCCTGGAAAAAAGTTATTGGCATAAAACCTTCTACATAGACATTCCACTCAACTATTTGAATGCCCTATCTGGCCACCCTAAACACGCCAGGGTAATCGGACTTAGCCACTTTGATTGCCCATGAGGGGCCCTCGTATGCCCCGCAAAAATCGTCGTTAGCCCGCTCCCTGAAAAAAAGTTATTGGCAAAAAACCTTCCACATAGACATCTCACTCGATATATATATATTCTCAAAAAGTGTGAAGTTGGCGACGTCACATTCGATTTTTTGATTTTTTCTTACGTCATTCGTTTGCCCATCGTTTGCCCACGTTTGCCCAGGAAAAATTTTCGTTTGCCCACCCACCCAAAAAAAGTTGTGGACAAAAAACCTTTTCAATTTCACTCAATATTTGGAGTGCCTCATCTGGCCACCCTATGCACGCCTCCGAGGTCTGACTTTTACGTTTCGATTGCCCATTGGGTGCCCTTAACAACCCACTAAAAATCGTGGTTTGCCACCCCTGCGAAAAGAGATATTCACTGAAAACCGTTACTAGTCAGGAATTTCACTCAACAAAAATATCTCATTTTGGTAAATTTGACTACTTCCTGTTCGAATTTTCATTATGTTTTTACACATTTAATTTGCCTATCGCCAGCTCTCATTTGCTCAGCAAAATTTTTCGTTTGCCCACCCCCTGAAAAAAAAAAAGCTATTGGCAAAAATATTTTCCACATATAAATTTCGCTCAATTAGTAGTGTGCCTGATCTGACCACCTTATAATACTACTTCCGGGTTTCATTACAAGGTGTTCGGAAACTTCAACATATTATGTGATTTCTTCCCAAAATGTTGTTTGTAGCATCCTGCGAACGGTTTTTGATGCTAGAACACATATGTTAGCTTTTCATAATACAATAGGCGTGTTTTTTGTACGCCGGTCTAGGTTAGTTTGACTCATAGAGGTTATGTCTTTTTCTATTTGCTTGCCTCGTTCTTTATACCTACCGCTCCATGGTTTCGCGTTGCTCGACCTGCGGTGTAGGCACATCGCCCGTTTTGGCGGTAATATCTCAGCATATTTCTACAGGCAGCTCTATCTTGGATCGTGTCATCGCCGAAACCAATGCGTTGTTGTTGCTTTTTCATTTGACATATCCAGGGTTCTTCGGTCTGCCTCTGGCCTTGGGTCCATCAAGTCAGGTTATGTATTATTGTAAAATAACCTACACCGGAGTACAAAAAAACACGTCTATTATTTCTGCTTGGAGACAATGAGCTGGGTACTTGGGTATCTCCCCTTTACAAAAGATTTCAAATATATTAGTATTGATATAAGTATACAGGGTGTCCCGCATTAGGTGGTCAATACTGTAAGGGTTGATAGCGCAACTTGTTTCAGCAAGAAAATTCCCAATACAATCGAAATTGTTTTTACCGTTACCTTGTTATCGCTCTTTTTATGAAAGTCATCGAAAATCGTGACTTGTCATGCAAAATCATAATTTGCAGCCCTCCTGATGACTTCCTAAGGTTGCCCCACAAGTGGTTACGGTGCAGAGAAGAAGAAATGGAGCCCCTAACTACAGGTCTTCATAAATTCTTATGGAATTAAAACGCTATTTTGGAAATATTACAAAAAAATGAAGGTAAAATCGGAACAACCTTAGGTTCGTTGGTGGGCGCAACAGTTTAGAGGAAAAGTTCTATAACATCAGCCCACTTTTAAGGCATTAATAAAAAAAAATTAATAAAAATCAAGTGATGACGACAGGCATGATGTGCATCTCTTCAGGTGCCTTCACTGTTGCACTTCCTATCATCTAGAGGGCCTTATGTAGGTAGGTAGCGACTAACAACTTCATTATAAAAAAAAATCTTCAAATTTTGAATTGGATATTGAATGATAACACATCTGCGACCCTAAAATTATTACCGGCTTTGAGGATTGTGAGTGTGGTCTACTTTCACGTCTTTAGATGTAAGTTTGCAAGGAAAATGGCGCAAGTTTTTGGATTTTTATTTTCAACATCTGCAACCAGTTTACTTCAAGATGTCGTTCTACGAATATTTCTTTTTCGTTGGCTAATTCCTGTTGGTATATCAGCAGATCCCAAATTTAGTTGGAATTGAGGTCTGTACGAAAATATAAGAAATTGATGTAAAATACGTTTGTAATGGCGTCTGATGTATACAGGGTGTCCCGCATTAGGTGGTCAATACTGTAAGGGTTGATGGCACAACTTGTTTCGGCAAGAAAATTACCAATACAATCGGATTTTTATTACCGTTACCTTGTTATCGCTCTCTTTGTCATGCAAAATCATAATATGCAGCCCCCTGATGACTTAATGCATCATTGATGAACAAACTGGACGGTGGATTCTCAAATCATTTTTTGAGCATGTCACATCCACCGTCCAACAACAATTTGTTTTTGTTGTTTTTTGTTGATCCTGTTCTCTGACACATAGTTAGAAACAGTGGCCGTGTCGAATCGGTGGCTAGCCATTGCCTAGCCCCACTCAAAAATGATTCGACGCCAGGGTGTATTTCTAGTCCTATATAAGAGGATCGAACACCTTTGCCTGGTTGAGTCCGGTAATGCCTCTCATGGTATTACATGGCGCGCTACATACGTAGAGGCATCTGACGAGAATTGTAGAGCGCCATGTAATATCATTTCGAAACCCGACTCGAAATATACTTTGTGTGCCGCATTTATGCTGGAGTTTGCACACACAAGTGATATCCCACTATGCACCAGCTGTATAGTGGATAGATGCATTTGGTGTGTCGCATCTCTGGCGGAGTATACACACGTGATGTTCCACTATGAACAAACTGGACGGTGGATTCTCAAATCATTTTTTGAGCATGTCACATCCACCGTCCAACAACAATTTGTTTTTGTCGTTTTTTGTTAAAATTGACCTGTCGTATAAATCAATCTCAAAAAAACAACTCTGTTGTAAAAGGTTTCCGCCAAAGAAAAAGTCGTCGGCCGCAAAAAGGATTGATATAAATACAATCCCGCCAATGTACATAATACATACTCGCATCTTGTCTCAAGGATAGGGATATTCAAAAGTGATTGAATTAGTTAATAGCTTCCACCAAACCTACGCGGTGCGGTACCCGTCAGAATCTACGAAATAGCTTTCGCCGTGGTAGACCACGCTGATTTTGCCAATTCGGGTGGTGTGTGTGTTGTGTGTAACGGGTACCGCTCCCGCGCAGGTTTGGCGGAAACTAATTTCTTTCAACGCTACGCTGCTTATTGGCGGGGAGCTTGACGAAGGTGTTATTTGCTGCTATGTTATTTTCTTGATCAGATTTCATTTTAAATCTACCAGCCTTGTAAATAACATGTGTTTTAGAAACTTATTTCGCTTTCCTTCGTTTAGGCAACTTTTCCCTTTTATTATACAATAAAGGTCTTTCGTAATTTTCATAAGATTGGTTTTATCCTGCTATTGCAAGAAATAAGTTTTCGCCAAACAAGCGCGGGAGCAGTACGCGTTACACACAACACACACACCACCCGAATTGGCAAAATCAGCGTGGTCTACCACGGCGAAAACTATTTCGTAGATTCTGACGGGTACCGCACCGCGTAGGTTTGGTGGAAGCTATTAACTAATTCAATCACTTTTGAATATCCCTATCCTTGAGACAAGATGCGAGTATGTATTATGTACATTGGCGGGATTGTATTTATATCAATCCTTTTTGCGGCTGACGACTTTTTGTTTGGCGGAAACCTTTTACAACAGAGTTGTTTTTGTGAGATATCATATTTTTTGCAGTTTTTAATTTACAAAATAGACAACATATCAATAAATGATATTGAATGCGTTCAATTTATTGAAGTTAAGACGATATTCACTGCCCTTTTATCACGAATTCGTTTGAGTATAATAATAATAATGACCTTCTTAGTAACCTTAGATCCCTTGGTAACCTTAGTCGCCTTGGTAACCCTAGTGACAATAGGACACTTGATAACTCCGAGGTCTGACTTATACAATTCGATTGCACATTGGGTGCCCTCAACAACCCACTAAAAATCGTCGTTTGCCCACCCCTGCGAAAAGAGATATTCACTGAAAACCGTTACTAGTCAGGAATATCATTCAACAAAAATATCTCATTTTGGTAAATTTGACTACTTCCCGTTCGAATTTTTAAAATGTTTTTACACATTTAATTTGCCCATCGCCAGCGCTCATTTGCCTAGCAAAAATTTTCGTTTGCCCACCCCCTGGCAAAAAACCTTCCTCATATAAATTTCACTCAATTATTTTGAATGCCCGATATGGCCACCCTAAATACGCCAGGGCAATCGGACTTAGCCACTTTGATTGCCCATGAAGAGCCCTCGTTTGCCCAGGAAAAATCATCGTTTGGCCACCCCCTGAAAAAAAGTAATTGGCATAAAACCTTCTACATAGACATTCCACTCAACTATTTGAATGCCCTATCTGGCCACCCTAAACACGCCAGGGCAATCGGACTTAGCCACTTTGATTGCCCATGACGGGCCCTCGTATGCCCCGCAAAGATCGTCGTTTGCCCACCCCCTGAAAAAAAGTTGTTGACAAAAAACCTTCCACATAGACATCTCACTCGATATGTATATATTCTCAAAAAGTGTGAAGTTGGCGACGTCACATTCGATTTTTTGATTTTTTCTTACGTCATTCGTTTGCCCACGTTTGCCCAGGAAAAATTTTCGTTAAGTTATGGACAAAAAACATTTTCAATTTCACTCAATATTTGGAGTGCCTCATCTGGCCACCCTATGCACGCCTCCAAGGTCTGACTTATACGTTTCGATTGCCCATTGGGTACCCTCAACAACCCACTAAAAATCGTTGTTTGCCCACCCCTGCGAAAAGAGATATTCACTGGAGACCGTTACTAGTCAGGAATTTCACTCAACAAAAATATCTCATTTTGGTAAATTTGACTACTTCCCGTTCGAATTTTTAAAATGTTTTTACACATTTAATTTGCTCATCGCCAGCGCTCATTTGCCCTGGAAAAATTATCGTTTGCCCACCCCCTGAAAAAAAGTTATTGGCAAAAAACCTTCCTCATATAAATTTCACTCAATTATTTTGAATGCCCGATCTGGCCACCCTAAATACGCCAGGGCAATCGGACTTAGCCACTTTGATTGCCCATGAAAGGCCCTCGTTTACCCAGGAAAAATCATCGTTTGCCCACCCCCTGAAAAAAAGTTATTGGCATAAAACCTTCTACATAAACATTCCACTCAACTATTTGAATGCCCTATCTGGCCACCCTAAACACGCCAGGGCAATCGGACTTAGCCACTTTGATTGTCGATGAGGGGCCCTCGTATTCCCCGCAAAAATCGTCGTTTGCCCACCCCCTGAAAAAAAAGTTATTGGCAAAAAACCTTCCACATAGATATTTCACTCTATATATATATATTCTCAAAAAGTGTGAAGTTGGCGACGTCACATTCGATTTTTTGATTTTTTCTTACGTCATTCGTTCGCCCACGTTTGCCCACCCACCCAAAAAAAGTTATGGACAAAAAACATTTTCAATTTCACTCAATATTTGGAGTGCCTCATCTGGCCACCCTATGCACGCCTCCGAGGTCTAACTTTTACGTTTCGATTGCCCATTGGGTGCCCTCAACAACCCACTAAAAATCGTCGTTCGCCCACCCTTGCGAAAAGAGATATTCACTGAAAACCGTTACTAGTCAGGAATTTCACTCAACAAAAATATCTCATTTTGGTAAATTTGACTACTTCCCGTTCGAATTTTCAATATGTTTTTACACATTTAATTTGCCTATCGCCAGCTCTCATTTGCCCAGCAAAAATTTTCGTTTGCCCACCCCCTGGAAAAAAGTTATTGTTAAAAAACCCTCCTCATATAAACTTCACTCAATTATTTGAATGCCCGATCTGGCCACCCTAAATACACCAGGGCAATCGGACTTAGCCACTTTGATTGCCCATGAAGGGCCCTCATTTGCCCTGGAAAAATTATCGTTTGCCCACCCCCTGGAAAAAAGTTATTGGCATAAAACCTTCTACATAGACATTCCACTCAACTATTTGAATGCCCTATCTGGCCACCCTAAACACGCCAGGGTAATCGGACTTAGCCACTTTGATTGCCCATGAGGGGCCCTCGTATGCCCCGCAAAAATCGTCGTTAGCCCGCTCCCTGAAAAAAAGTTATTGGCAAAAAACCTTCCACATAGACATCTCACTCGATATATATATATTCTCAAAAAGTGTGAAGTTGGCGACGTCACATTCGATTTTTTGATTTTTTCTTACGTCATTCGTTTGCCCATCGTTTGCCCACGTTTGCCCAGGAAAAATTTTCGTTTGCCCACCCACCCAAAAAAAGTTGTGGACAAAAAACCTTTTCAATTTCACTCAATATTTGGAGTGCCTCATCTGGCCACCCTATGCACGCCTCCGAGGTCTGACTTTTACGTTTCGATTGCCCATTGGGTGCCCTTAACAACCCACTAAAAATCGTGGTTTGCCACCCCTGCGAAAAGAGATATTCACTGAAAACCGTTACTAGTCAGGAATTTCACTCAACAAAAATATCTCATTTTGGTAAATTTGACTACTTCCTGTTCGAATTTTCATTATGTTTTTACACATTTAATTTGCCTATCGCCAGCTCTCATTTGCTCAGCAAAATTTTTCGTTTGCCCACCCCCTGAAAAAAAAAAAGCTATTGGCAAAAATATTTTCCACATATAAATTTCGCTCAATTAGTAGTGTGCCTGATCTGACCACCTTATAATACTACTTCCGGGTTTCATTACAAGGTGTTCGGAAACTTCAACATATTATGTGATTTCTTCCCAAAATGTTGTTTGTAGCATCCTGCGAACGGTTTTTGATGCTAGAACACATATGTTAGCTTTTCATAATACAATAGGCGTGTTTTTTGTACGCCGGTCTAGGTTAGTTTGACTCATAGAGGTTATGTCTTTTTCTATTTGCTTGCCTCGTTCTTTATACCTACCGCTCCATGGTTTCGCGTTGCTCGACCTGCGGTGTAGGCACATCGCCCGTTTTGGCGGTAATATCTCAGCATATTTCTACAGGCAGCTCTATCTTGGATCGTGTCATCGCCGAAACCAATGCGTTGTTGTTGCTTTTTCATTTGACATATCCAGGGTTCTTCGGTCTGCCTCTGGCCTTGGGTCCATCAAGTCAGGTTATGTATTATTGTAAAATAACCTACACCGGAGTACAAAAAAACACGTCTATTATTTCTGCTTGGAGACAATGAGCTGGGTACTTGGGTATCTCCCCTTTACAAAAGATTTCAAATATATTAGTATTGATATAAGTATACAGGGTGTCCCGCATTAGGTGGTCAATACTGTAAGGGTTGATAGCGCAACTTGTTTCAGCAAGAAAATTCCCAATACAATCGAAATTGTTTTTACCGTTACCTTGTTATCGCTCTTTTTATGAAAGTCATCGAAAATCGTGACTTGTCATGCAAAATCATAATTTGCAGCCCTCCTGATGACTTCCTAAGGTTGCCCCACAAGTGGTTACGGTGCAGAGAAGAAGAAATGGAGCCCCTAACTACAGGTCTTCATAAATTCTTATGGAATTAAAACGCTATTTTGGAAATATTACAAAAAAATGAAGGTAAAATCGGAACAACCTTAGGTTCGTTGGTGGGCGCAACAGTTTAGAGGAAAAGTTCTATAACATCAGCCCACTTTTAAGGCATTAATAAAAAAAAATTAATAAAAATCAAGTGATGACGACAGGCATGATGTGCATCTCTTCAGGTGCCTTCACTGTTGCACTTCCTATCATCTAGAGGGCCTTATGTAGGTAGGTAGCGACTAACAACTTCATTATAAAAAAAAATCTTCAAATTTTGAATTGGATATTGAATGATAACACATCTGCGACCCTAAAATTATTACCGGCTTTGAGGATTGTGAGTGTGGTCTACTTTCACGTCTTTAGATGTAAGTTTGCAAGGAAAATGGCGCAAGTTTTTGGATTTTTATTTTCAACATCTGCAACCAGTTTACTTCAAGATGTCGTTCTACGAATATTTCTTTTTCGTTGGCTAATTCCTGTTGGTATATCAGCAGATCCCAAATTTAGTTGGAATTGAGGTCTGTACGAAAATATAAGAAATTGATGTAAAATACGTTTGTAATGGCGTCTGATGTATACAGGGTGTCCCGCATTAGGTGGTCAATACTGTAAGGGTTGATGGCACAACTTGTTTCGGCAAGAAAATTACCAATACAATCGGATTTTTATTACCGTTACCTTGTTATCGCTCTCTTTGTCATGCAAAAATCATAATATGCAGCCCCCTGATGACTTAATGCATCATTGATGAACAAACTGGACGGTGGATTCTCAAATCATTTTTTGAGCATGTCACATCCACCGTCCAACAACAATTTGTTTTTGTTGTTTTTTGTTGATCCTGTTCTCTGACACATAGTTAGAAACAGTGGCCGTGTCGAATCGGTGGCTAGCCATTGCCTAGCCCCACTCAAAAATGATTCGACGCCAGGGTGTATTTCTAGTCCTATATAAGAGGATCGAACACCTTTGCCTGGTTGAGTCCGGTAATGCCTCTCATGGTATTACATGGCGCGCTACATACGTAGAGGCATCTGACGAGAATTGTAGAGCGCCATGTAATATCATTTCGAAACCCGACTCGAAATATACTTTGTGTGCCGCATTTATGCTGGAGTTTGCACACACAAGTGATATCCCACTATGCACCAGCTGTATAGTGGATAGATGCATTTGGTGTGTCGCATCTCTGGCGGAGTATACACACGTGATGTTCCACTATGAACAAACTGGACGGTGGATTCTCAAATCATTTTTTGAGCATGTCACATCCACCGTCCAACAACAATTTGTTTTTGTCGTTTTTTGTTAAAATTGACCTGTCGTATAAATCAATCTCAAAAAAACAACTCTGTTGTAAAAGGTTTCCGCCAAAGAAAAAGTCGTCGTCCGCAAAAAGGATTGATATAAATACAATCCCGCCAATGTACATAATACATACTCGCATCTTGTCTCAAGGATAGGGATATTCAAAAGTGATTGAATTAGTTAATAGCTTCCACCAAACCTACGCGGTGCGGTACCCGTCAGAATCTACGAAATAGCTTTCGCCGTGGTAGACCACGCTGATTTTGCCAATTCGGGTGGTGTGTGTGTTGTGTGTAACGGGTACCGCTCCCGCGCAGGTTTGGCGGAAACTAATTTCTTTCAACGCTACGCTGCTTATTGGCGGGGAGCTTGACGAAGGTGTTATTTGCTGCTATGTTATTTTCTTGATCAGATTTCATTTTAAATCTACCAGCCTTGTAAATAACATGTGTTTTAGAAACTTATTTCGCTTTCCTTCGTTTAGGCAACTTTTCCCTTTTATTATACAATAAAGGTCTTTCGTAATTTTCATAAGATTGGTTTTATCCTGCTATTGCAAGAAATAAGTTTTCGCCAAACAAGCGCGGGAGCAGTACGCGTTACACACAACACACACACCACCCGAATTGGCAAAATCAGCGTGGTCTACCACGGCGAAAACTATTTCGTAGATTCTGACGGGTACCGCACCGCGTAGGTTTGGTGGAAGCTATTAACTAATTCAATCACTTTTGAATATCCCTATCCTTGAGACAAGATGCGAGTATGTATTATGTACATTGGCGGGATTGTATTTATATCAATCCTTTTTGCGGCTGACGACTTTTTGTTTGGCGGAAACCTTTTACAACAGAGTTGTTTTTGTGAGATATCATATTTTTTGCAGTTTTTAATTTACAAAATAGACAACATATCAATAAATGATATTGAATGCGTTCAATTTATTGAAGTTAAGACGATATTCACTGCCCTTTTATCACGAATTCGTTTGAGTATAATAATAATAATGACCTTCTTAGTAACCTTAGATCCCTTGGTAACCTTAGTCGCCTTGGTAACCCTAGTGACAATAGGACACTTGATAACTTTGGTGACCTTGGAAGCCCTTAGTAACCTTGGTAGCCTTAATATCTTTATACATCACATTAAACTTAATGATAACCCCAACTTTAACCTTACCTTAACCTTGGTCTAAGCCTTAAACTCCACCTTAACGCAGGCCTTGTCCTTAAATGTAACCATAATAATAACACTAACTGCGACTTAACAATAACTTCAACCCTATATGTTACCCTATTGTGATATAAATTACATCCAGACTTACTAAGTTTAAAATTGGGCCTACCAAAGGGTTAAGACACCGTTACTGCAGACGCAAGAATATCCTTACATCCAGGTTCCATCACCACTGCAGGTTCAAACCGAGTGGTACTTACAAGAAAGGTCGCAATGTATGCACCGCACTATATGCTCAAGCAATATTATATTAATATCGAATGTATACGTGCTCGTATATAAAACGAACCAAAACAGGAACTTTTACCTCTTGCCCCTACTCTTCCAGATGCTCTACCCTTGAAAACTTTGGAGCACATATACAAGGGATTGTTCTAAGCAATTCTACCAAATCACAATATTTTACGATTCTATTCCAAGCATTTTTCGTACCCATTCCCGACTTTTGCAAATTATTTCCTTTGAAACATATGAAAAGACAAGTCAGAAATTCTATCCAGTTTCACATTTTTTGCTGTATCTTTTTTTCTACTGCACGGATTGGAGCAAATGATAGCCTCAAATAAACACATTTACTCAGAAAATTTTATTCCAGGATACGGACGCGTGGCCCCATAGTACGATTCCATTTGTTTTGACCTTTCTAGTTGCTTTGATTTGATAAGGAAACATCAATTCAAGGTTTTGTGAAATTGGTGTAAAAAATATTTCTTCGAAGAACTAAAATGGAGGGGTTGGGTTTGTATGGCAGCCCCATGACCTCATGGTCCGATTTGATCGATTCTTCCATATGTTTAGTGTTATCAATAGAAAGATATTTGTGTGAAATTCGGTTGAAATTGGTGCACAAATAAACAAATTTTTCTTTGAAGAACCTTATCTGGGGGGTTGTGTTTGTATGGCAGCCCCATGACCCCATTGTCCGATTTTACCGATTCAAACATACAAACTGCCTGCAGCAAAAAGAAACATTTTGTGCAAAATTTCAGCTTCATAACTTTTAAATTGGCCGAGTAAAACACGTCGCAACAGACGGACAGAGAGACAGACGGACATCGCCCAATCGACTCCCCAAGTCATGCTGATCATACATATATGTATACTTTTTATATAGTCGAAGATGCTTGTTTCAATGCATTACAAATTTCATGACAAAGTCAATATACTCTTTCAAGCTATGAGCGAAGGGTATACAAATTTTCATAGAAGAACATACTTTTGGAGGCTGAGTTTATATGGCAGCCCCATGATCTAATACAAGGGGTGTCAAACTCAAAACCTGGCGCGGGCCAAATAAGACTCTCCTCAGGTTTAAGTGGGCCGCAGGAGGAAAATTTCAAAAACTTTTATGTAATCGTTTTACGAAAGTTGATTACAGAATATTACTTTTAAAATCTATATTAATGGATCACTATCGCGGCTTCGGGATTATCCGTGAGAACTTCCTCTTTTCGAAAATGTACTTCAAGAACATTAAACAATTAAGACAAGAACGGAATGGTGAAAATATGATTGATCTTCAAGTAACCACAATTACATGATTTGCGCCAAATTTTGGACAGACAGATGATAAAAAATGTTTAGCACCAGTCATCTGAGGTCGCCCAAAATAACATTGTCAGAATAAATTAATTTCAGTAGAAAGACGGGACAAAAACAATTGCATGTTTTTTACATTCATATATATTCAAAGCAGTTGAATTGGAATATTCAAACCAGTTGAATTGGAATATTCAAACCAGTTGAATTAGAATATTCACACCAGTTAACACGCAATGGTCTCCGCTTTTCCTCCTGAATCCTTGCGATTCCAGGACGAACAGACGCCCAAAACAACGAACAAACGCCTGGCTTTCGATTGATACCAAATTTATATTTATCCGACCATATTTAACGATGGCGGGCTAAGTTCACACTCCTTATTTTAAAGTTTCTATTATTAAATAAAGAGAGACAAACAAACGAAAATAAATTGACGAACAATCACGAACAAATGGTTACGAGCGAAATTTGAGAATGTGGGAGGGCTATCTTCACATAAGCCAAAAAACAAACTCATGGACCAATACAGCTTGATAAGTATAGGTCTGAAAATCAGGCACTTGGGCTCTAATTATTATGTTGGAATTTCACATCCAGGTGATTTAGTCACCAATTCCAATATTTCCGTAGAAGAGTTTCATGAAGAGACTTAGTATTGTCCTATGCAAAAAAAGAGAGCTGTCTTATAAAATCAAATAACCAGCCACCAATTGTTGGCAGTGGGGAAAAAATCCTAAAATAAAATTGCATAAGGCACTGACGAGTTTAAGTAACTTTGTAGACTTGAGTTCAACTTCTGAATTTGTGCACCTTACCAATTTCACAATTTTTGTGTTGATACAGATAGTGCTGCTCCGACATGGCCGCGGGCCGCACAGAACTGCGAGGAGGGCCGCATGCGGCCCGCGGGCCGCGAGTTTGACACGTCTGAACTCCACGAACCATAACTTTTTGTTGCTTTAAACTATCCCGCAACACCAACAATACTACACACCAAATTTCAGCTTAATCGGTTCAGTGGCTTAGAAGCCTAGTAACGGACACGAATATGTACACATTCATTTTTATATAGATAAATATCTAATAAGTAAACGTAATAGACCTTTCGATATGGTTCTAGCATCAATAAGCGATCGTAGAGTGCTATACAATAACATTTTGAAATAACATATTAAGCTGTAGTTTCCGAACACCCTGTATAGAAATCCGGAAGTATTATTATAAGGTGGCCAGATCATGCAAACAAAAATTCTATTGGGATAATGTTTCCGCAAAACACTTTTTTTTCAGGAGGGTGGGCGAACGAAAATTTTTCCTGGGCAAACGAAATGTGTAAAAAGATATTAAAAATTAGAACGCAGAGAACTTAAATTAATCAAAATGAGAGTTTTGCTGAGCGAAATGCCTCACTAGTAACGCGTTTTAGTGAATATCTCCTCTTGCAGATGTGGGCAAACTCCGATTTTCCCGGCTTATTGAGCGCCCCCAATGGGAAATCAAAGTAGCCAAGTCAGACCGCGGAGGCATGCTTAGGCTGGCCAGATCAGCCTCACCAAATATTAAGTGAAATTGAAAATGTTTTTGTCCATAACTTTTTTTGAGTGGGTGGGCAAGCTAACCATCTACAGGTATACCGTCAGGGGAGCACCTAGCCTTTCGGCCTTTATCTCCCGGTCCCGCTAAAAAGTTTGGACCTTCGGCTTTTTACTGACAAGGTGTTGTTGTCAGACGGAGATTTCTCCATCAGGCGCATGCACACACCATCCGGAATCCAACCCCGGGATTGCATCACTAGCTGGATGACTTGGGTAACAACCTCCAGCCACTACGAGTCCAACACCTTGATGGGCAAGGACCATGGTCCCCTGGGCACACCCATCCCCGTAGTACACTATTCGCTATGGACTTCTCCATAGCAGGTGTGATCCTCCTTCGGCCCCCTATTGGTTAAGCCTTACGTCGAATTCGAGCATGCACACCCCAGGCTCGTTGGACCTGTGACTACGCGTCTGTGCAGACAACGTAGCGCTGCTTTTCACATCAGTTTACTAGTCAGCAATGCGACTCAGGCAGTGTGGTCATCAATCCACAAACTAGCTAGATATAGGCGCGTAGGCATTTTCCACCAAGGCCGTTCTCCCTAGCTAGCCCCTTCTTGACTCGGGTCATGCGGAGCCGTCACCTCCGAAGCTCACACGACTTCCGTATGATGCACCCCCCCACCAGAGGACATCAAAATCGTGCTAGACCTTTAGTGCTTCCCTCCCGCAAACTTGGGGGGGAGGTAGGCACGCCAAGAGCCACCCGTGCATAACTCAGGAGCACGGGACCGTTAACGCCCGAATGGTCTTTGTACAGATCCTCGCCATGGCGTATCAACTGTACCAGGGGCCCCCTTGCGCTACTAGGTCCGTGGTGTCGTAACTCACCAAAGATCTCTGTCCGACTACAAACAGCCTTCCGAGCTGAGTGTCACACGGACACAAACCCCCCTGCGGGGGAGTGGGTGGGCAAACGAAAATTTTTCCCGGGCAAACCTGGACAAACGATGGGCAAACGAATGACGTAATAAAAAATTTAAAAATCGAAAGTGACATCGCCAACTTCACACTTTTTGAGAATATGTATATATTGAGTGAGATGTCAATGTGAAAGGTTTTTTTGCCAATAACTTTTTTTCACGGAATGGGCAAACGACGATTTTTGCGGGGCATACGAGGGTCCCTCATGGGCAATCAAAGTGGCTAAGTCCGATTGCCCTGGCGTGTTTAGGGTGGCCAGATAGGGCATTCAAATAGTTAGGTGGAATGTCTATGTAGAAGGTTTTATGCCAATAACTTTTTTTCAGGGAGTCGGCAATCGATGATTTTCCCTGGGCAAACGAGGGCCCTTCATGGGCAATCAAAGTGGCTAAGTCCGATTGCCCTGGCGTATTTAGGGTGGCCAGATCGGGCATTCAAAATAATTGAGTGAAATTTATATGAGGAAGGTTTTTTGCCAATAACTTTTTTTCAGGGGGTGGGCAAACGAAAATTTTTGCTAGGCAAATGAGCGCTGGCGAGGGGCAAATTAAATGTGTAAAAACATTTTAAAAATTCGAACGGGAAGTAGTCAAATTTACCAAAATGAGATATTTTTGTTGAGTGAAATTCCGGACTAGTAACGAATTTCAGTGAATATCTCTTTTCGCAGGGGTGGGCAAATGACGATTTTTAGTGGGTTGTTGAGGCCACTCAATGGGCAATCGAAACGTATAAGTCAGACCTCGGAGACGTGCATAGGGTGGCCAGATGAGGCACTCCAAACATTGAGTGAAATTGGAAATGTTTTTTGTCCATAACTTTTTTTGGGTGCGTGGGCAAACGAAAATTTTTCCTGGACAAACGTGGGCTAACGATGGACAAACGAATGACGTAAGAAAAAATCAAAAAATCGAATGTGACGTCGCCAACTTCACACTTTTTGAGAATATATACAGGGTGTCCCGCATTGGGTGGTCAATACTGTAAGGGTTGATAGCGCAATTTGTTTCAGGCAGAAAATTAGCAATACAATCGGAAATTTTTTTACCGTTACCTTGTTATCGCTCTTTTTGTGAAAGTCATCGAAAATCGTGACTTGTCATGCAAAATCATAATTTGCAGCCCTCCTGATGACTTAACCCAAGATTTGATTTCAGTTTCAGAAACTACATAAAATTTCACAAAAATTGATGTTTTTCCTGTTGCCAACATTATCGCGACTTCCAAGATACAGTTACTCAAACTTAATAGAAATTTTAATAGATTTTTCATCAAAAATTCAAACAGTAATTGCATAACGGTGCTTTATACGTACAACTCTGCAAAGTTGACAAAAGCTGCATCAACAATTTGGCTTTCCAACGGTATATCACTTTTCATATTTACATTTCGGAGTTTTGGAATTACACATATTGGATGTAAAAAAAACAAGGTAATTATTTTCTTGTCGGATTATTCAGACTGAAATTTTATTAATTTATGTTTTATATTTTACTATTGCAATTTGGAAAATTTGTTAAATAAAAATGAAAATAAAGTTTTAAATATGAGAAAGAACCAATAAACTAAAAATATTAACTAATGATTAAATGGGTCTGTGTGATGAATTTGAATAATGCTGCTGGAATCGGCCTCCTCCATTTTGTATGCAGACGCGACACCTTCTGCGCATGGATGAAACGTTCCGAGGGATTTCAGGAGGGGTTTCCTTTATGTTGTCACAAGCGTCATTAATTCGCTGCAGCAGCTGTTCCCGGGAGGTAATCGGCTCGGAATAGATATTGTTTTTTATGTTACCCCATAAATAAAAATATAGGCGAATAAAGTCGGGAATTCTCGCAGGCGACGCAACTGTCCCAAATCTGCCAATCCACTTTCCGGGAAATTCGTATTCCAAATATTCTTTGATAGATATCGCATTATGAGCGAGGCACCCGTCTATCTGCCATAAATAGCAAAGATTAAATTTTAACTGTTATAAGTACCGTTGCATTTTCCAAAACATGTAAAAAATTTCAAATATCTTACAGTTCTGGTAAAAATAATGTAGCGAGATTCTATCCCGAATTATGATAGCCTTTGTTTGTCTTTTTTCGAGTAAAGGGAAAATTGTTAAAATTATGCAATGTAAATATAAAAAGTGATATACCGTTGGAAAGCCAACATATTGAAGCAACTTTTATCAACTTTGCAGAGTTGTACGTATAAAGCACCGTTATGAAATCACTGTTTAAATTTTCGATGAAAAATCTATTTTAAAATTTCTATTAAGTTTGAGTAACTGTATCTTCGAAGTCGCGATAATGTTGGCAACAGGAAAAACTTCAGTTTTTGTGAAATTTTATGTAGTTTCTGAAACTGAAATCAAATCTTGGATTAAGTCATCACGAGGGCTGCAAATTATGATTTTGCATGACAAGTCACGATTTTTGATGACTTTCACAAAAAGAGCGATAACAAGGTAACGGTAAAAAAATTTCCGATTTTATTTCTAATTTTCTTCCTGAAACAAATTGCGCTATCAACCCTTACAGTATTGACCACCCAATGCGGGACACCCTGTATATATTGAGTGAAATGTCTATGTGGAAGGTTTTTTGCCAATAACTTTTTTTCAGGGGGTGGGCAAACGACGATTTTTGCGGGGCGTACGAGGGACCCTCATGGGCAATCAAAGTTGCTAAGTCTGATTGCCCTGGCGTGTTTAGGGTGGCCAGATAGGGCATTCAAATAGTTGAGTGGAATGTCTATGTAGAAGGTTTTATGCCAATATCTTTTTTCAGGGGGTGGGCAAACGATGAATTTTCCTGGGCAAACTAGGGCCCTTCATGGGCAATCAAAGTGGCTAAGTCCGATTGCCCTGGCGTATTTAGGGTGGCCAGATGGGGCATTCAAAATAATTGAGTGAAATTTATATGAGGAAGGTTTTTTGCCAATAACTTTTTTTCAGGGGGTGGCCAAACGAAAATTTTTGCTAGGCAAATGAGCGCTGACGAGGGGCAAATTAAATGTGTAAAAACATTTTAAAAATTCGAACGGGAAGTAGTCAAATTTACCAAAATGAGATATTTTTGTTGAGTGAAATTCCTGACTAGTAACGGTTTTCAGTGAATAACTCTTTTCGCAGGGGTGGGCAAAGGACGATTTTTAATGGGTTGTTGAGGGCACCCAATGGGCAATCGAAACGTATAAGTCAGACCTCGGAGACGTGCATAGGGTGGCCAGATGAGGCACTCCAAATATTGAGTGAAATTGAAAATGTTTTTTGTCCATAACTTCTTTTGGGTGGGTGGGCAAACGAAAATTTTTCCTGGGCAAACGTGGGCAAACGATGGGCAAACGAATGACGTAAGAAAAAATCAAAAAATCGAATGTGACGTCGCCAACTTCACACTTTTTTTTTTTTGTTTTTGCAATAACTTTTTTTGGGTGGGTGGGCAAACGAAAATTTTTCCTGGGCAAACGTGGGCTAACGATGGGCAAACGAACTGTGTAATAAAAAATAAAAAAATCGAAAGTGACGTCGCCAACTTCACAAATTTTTTTTTGTTTTTGTAATAACTTTTTTTGAGGGGGTGGGCAAACGAAAATTTTGCCTGGGCAAACGTGGGCTAACGATGGACAAACGAACTGAGCAAAAAAAAAGTTAAAAAATCGGAAGTGACGTCGCCAACTTCACACACCTCTGCGCTGGTTATGTTTGCACAAGCCAGTCTTTGTACTGATTCCAATTTCACTGCGGCTGTTTTTTGCTTGGTTTTGGTCCACCAGACTATCGAGCCGTAGGTCGGACGGGGTTTGACTACGGCTTTGTAGATCCAGTATATATTTGTGGTTTTAACCCCCACGTTTTCCCTATTGCTTTTTTGGTTGTATAATGTATATAGGGTCTGTTTACCTTTTGTAATAGTGTTTTGTAGCTGCTTGTTCCACGTGAGTTTGTTATCAAGGGTGACTCCTATATATTTTACCTCCATGGTGAACTGCAGTTGTTGGCTGAAAAGTGTTGGAGCATTTAGTCCTTCAAAGCTGTGTTTACGACTGAAGGCTATTAGTGTTGTTTTGGCGGAATTGACCGATAGGCCTACCCTCCTACACTGTTCGAAAGAGTTCAAAAAGTACTCGAGGGACCTACTTCTTCAAAATTAAAACACTCGGCAATAAATTTTACAATATATTCCAAATTCAAATACAACGTTCACAAGTTAATGAATCAAAACATAATCAAATATGTATCTACAAGTTCAAGTTCAGAAATCGAAATCTCGGTCTATATCAAAAAATCAAATCAAAATAAAATCAAACGTTCAAAACGGCTTTCGAAATGAGATGTGAGATGAGAGTGTCCGTTCGTTCTAATTTACTTTCCTTGTATACTACGGGTGGGTGAACTACCTGGAGTGCGTTCCGGAATTAACTATCTCATAAAAACAACTGTGTTGTAAAAGGTGTCCGCCAAAGAAAAAGTCATCAGCAGCATCAAGGATTGATATAAATACATTCCCGCCAAAATACTCGCATCTTGTCTCAATGATGGTGGTGGAGCAAATTTTTTTCAACGCTTATTGGCGGGGAGCTGAACGAGGGTACTATTTGCTGCTATGTTCTTTTCTTGATAATTTTGAAGCTTCCAGTCTTATAGAAAATAAAAATGCGTTTTAGAACCTTATTTAGCTTTCCTTCGTTTGGAACTCGTTTTTTTCTATACGATAAAAGTTCTTTCATAAATTTCTTAACATTGATTTTATTTTGTTATTAACCTTATTCAAGCTCCCCGCCAAATAGCGTTGAAAAAATTTGCTCCACCACCATCATTGAGACAAGATGCGTGTATTTTGGCGGGAATGTATTTATATCAATCCTTTTTGCGGCTGATGACTTTTTCTTTGGCGGACACCTTTACCAACACAGTTGTTTTTGTGAGATATGATATCTTTTTGCAGTTTTCGATTTACAAAATTCGTAAATATATTATGAAGACGATATTCATTGCCCTATTGTCACGAATTTGTTTGAGAACAATAATTATAAGAATGATAAACCCCTTGCTAACCTTCGTCTCCTTGGTCTCCTGGGTATCCTTGCTCGCCTTGGTAATCTTAGTAACCATAGTACACTTGACTACTTTGGTGATCTTGCAAACCCTTAGTAATCTTGGTAACCCCGATGGCCTTGGTAGCCCTAGTAACCTCGCTAACCTTGGTATCTTTATACATAACATTAAACTTAATGATAACCCTAACTTTGACCATAACCCTGGCCTATACCTAAACCTCAAACTCAGACTCAACCTTAACCCAAACTCTATCCTTACATTTAACCCTAATAATAACGTTAACTGCGATGTAACAATAACTTTAACCCTATCCGTTACCCTAAACTTGATTTTGACTTTAACACCTTAGCCCTAAATTGAGTCTAAACCCTTACTTCATCTCTATCACATTCATCCTAATCTTAAATCTTAATGTTTAATGTAACCATTAAGCCTCACTGGGTACTCAATATGTGATTCAAATAACATCCATATTTCCTAAGTTCCACATTGCGCCTAATGCCTTGATTACACAGTGCGAGCTATCGTGCGAGTTGGCCTAGACAGCTACTGCAGAGTAGCTACTTGCACCATGTGACCGCATCACGTATGATGCGGTCACATGGTGCATCATACGTGATGCGGTCACATGGTGCAAGTAGCTACTCTGCAGTAGCTGTCTGGGCCAACTCGCACGATAGCTCGCACTGTGTAATCAAGGCATAAGACCAGTGGCGGCTCGTAATGGAAAACACCGGGGGTTCACAACGAAATATACAAACGAATACCCACGAATTGTTAAGAAAATGTGCACTATTGAACAATAAATTGAATTGAATTGAATTGTATTGACTTCGGGAAAACTATGATGTAACTAAATTTTTCATAAATAAATAACAGGCGCGACAATCCAGCATTGGACTAAGGCCGCAGGATGTGTTAGTGACATCCTATTTCCAAGATCTTATCTGCTTTTTGTTGAGGTAATGAGATCAGCATCACGCTCAGCAGTGTTATTTATCCCCATAAATGGGTACTCGTTTAACATCTGAGTGAGATCATAGTCCGTCACAAGCTCGTGAGTTCGAAAAACACCATGGAACACGGTGAGATTCGAACTCATGAGCCTGTGCACCGAAGGTGCGCGCACTAACCGCTAGACCAGCCAGACTAAATTTTTCATAGTTTGTATAAAAAAAAGTCTACAAAAAAACCAAAAATTCAACAGAAATTATTGTTTTTATAATTATACATCTTATTCATCCGCAGACTATTTCCAACTTTCAAATCTGCCTGGGGATAAGCTCATTGGACAGAACGAAAATCCATTAAAATCGAAGGATTCCACATATTCCCATAATTTTTTTTCGTGAAAATTGCCGCTTTAAATTCACGCCGGAATTGTTATTTTCCGTCACTTGCACTATACGGGTGGGTCTTCTCAAGTTTTCATTTTAATCTTATTTTCTTTTAAAGGATTTTTAAATTTGCTTCAAAGAAATTGACCGTTGCAATTTCATTCATTGCGATTTCAACAGAACAGACGCATGCGACACAACCTCTCTTCTTTTAGAATTTAGCTCATACGATTTACAACGGCTTTGTGCACAAGCTCTAGTGTAAATTTTGCACTACCCCCTTGCCCCGCAAACCGCTAAGATATCCAAAATTAGAGCGTGTGCTCCTCTTCCCAGATTGTGCACCCATCGTGATTGCAGGTTGTTGGTCGCAGTGTAGTGACCATGTTGTATGTGCAGTGAGCAGTCGGCAGTGTACCTACATGAATACGTACATATGTATATGGGCATTGATTCAGTAGATGGATTGTGAATCTAGATCTATGTACATAATATTTATAAATCGAATAAGGCCTAGATGTGCGATTTAAGATACACAGTTTCGATTTGAAGAAGTTTGTAAATTACGTGCTCTTGTGATTTTGTTCTCTGGGGGTGCACGTGCACTTGTGCACATATGGGCGAGCCGCCACTGCCTAAGACACATAGAGAAAGACATGTACATGTGAAAATATCCTTTTATCCCTCATCAAAGGTCCCGAAAACCTGTTGAGTCCTGACGAGCATTGCTTTTACAACAATAAAGTGGTTTCATGACCAAGAATCAGGGATAGCTATGAAATTCACTATATAACTAACAGTACCTTTTTGCCTACCACAACAGGATCAAACCGGGTGGAATTACAAGAATAAATCTACATGCCAAATTTTGTTCAAATTAACTCATCAGAATTCCTTGAAAAATCGATTTTCCATATGCCATCATCACGTAACTCTGGTTTGAACACAACAGAATACACCGTCTTGACAAAACCTCGTATATATGAGACGAACCAAAACAGGAACTTTGACCCGCCGTTGGTTGGTTTTTTTAACTTGGTACCAAAAAACCGACTCGTCGGTTCTTTTTAACTTGGTACCAAAAAACCGACTCATCGGTTCTTTTTAACCCGGTACCAAAAAACCGACTCGTCGGTTCTTTTTAACTCGGTACCAAAAAACCGACTCTTGTCGGTCGGTTTTAACCCGGTACCAAAAAACCTGAAAAAACCGGCTCATGGTTGAAGTGAATCGTTCTTTTTAACTCGGTACCAAAAAAACCGGGATATCGGTACTTTAGAATATCGGGTCCGGTACCAAGTGAACACCGGTTTTGTACCGGGATCCCGGTTTTTGGAACAGGCCTAAGCTAATAAGTGTTATTTTTCGGTCCTCCCAATTATGAATTCGAAGCTGGTGCACAGGAACACGAAGCTCCACGTGTATAAAACCATCATCCGACTTGTGCTATGCTATGGCTGCGAGGCATGAACCCTAACTCAAAACTCTAAACACCTGTTGGACATCTTCGAGCGAAAAGTTCTCCGAAGAATCTTCAGGGCCGTTCGTGAACGAGGTGAATGGCGCATCCGGTACAACCTTGAGTTGTATCAACTTTAGTATGAGCTACAGGTGCCGAAAATCGTGAAATTGCAGCCACTGCAATGGGCGGGACATGTACAAAGGATGAACTACGATCGCATGCCCAGAAAGGTAATGAACGCGCAACGAGTGGACGGAGCCAGATTGCGTGGACGACCGATAGCCCGATAGGAGCATTCTGTATGTGAGGATGCCCACCAGATGCTAGGCTTTCGGAACTGGAGAACAAGGCCGCGTGACCGCGACAATTGGAGGTCTTCAATCCAGGCAAACAAGGCCCGACGTCGGGCTATCGTGCCATAAAGAAGAAGAAGATTAGGCTCCCGAGAGCCACTAAAATGACTTCAGCCCAACTCCGGTCAGGCTTCTGCTCACGCCTCAATTCGTATCTATCTCGTATAGACCCGAGCATACAAAACACATGCCCAAATTGCGCTCGTATGCCTCACGGTCATTTGTTTCAATGCCCAGCTGCGCCCACTAATCTCACCCCCTGTCATTGTGGGAAAATCCCTCTCGGATGAATACGACGACGAACTATAAATCGAATCCATATACAGGGTGTCCCGCATTGGGTGGTCAATACTGTAAGGGTTAATAGCGCAACTTGTTTCAGCAAGAAAATTACCAATACAATTTTTTTTACCGTTACCTTGTTATCGCTCTTTTTGTGAAAGTCATCGAAAACCGTGACTTGTCCTGCAAAATCATAATTTGCAGCCCCCCTGATAACTTAATCCAAGATTTGATTTCAGTTTCAGAAACTACATAAAATTTCACAAAAACTGAAGTTTTTCCAGTTGCCAACATTATCGCCACTTTCAAAATACAGTTACTCAAACTTAATAGAAATTTTAAAAAAGATTTTTCATCGAAAATTCAAACAGTAATTTCATAACGGTGCTTTATACGTACAACTCTGCAAAGTTGATAAAAGTTGCTTCAATATGTTCGCTTTCCAACGGTATATCATTTTTCATATTTACATTGCAGAATTTTAGAGAAACACGCATTGAATGGTAAAAATCAAGGTAATTATTTTCTTATCGGATTATTCAAACTGAAATTTTATTCATTTATTTTTTATATTTTAGTATCGCAATTTTGAAAATTTATTAAATAAAAATGGAAATAAAGTTTTAAAAATGAGAAAGAACCAATAAACTAAAAACATTAACTAATGATTACATGGGTCTGTTTGATGAATTTGCATACTGCTGCTGGAATTGGCCTCCTCCATTTTGTTTGCAGACTCGACACCTTCGGTGCATGGAAGAAACGGTCCGAAGGATTTCAGGAGGGTTTTCCTTTATGTTGTCACTAGCATCATTAATTCGCTGCAGCAGCTGTTACCGGAGTTTTTGAAGAAACCAATTGCAAAATGTTATCCTCCTCTGACAGTCGCTCGGTAATAATTCCTAAACTTGCATAAGGTGGTACGGATACCGGTTGTCCGAGTGAAGAGTCCTTTGGATCGTCATCCGAGGAATATCCAGCTGAAGTGATGCTCTACGCGTGCTCAATTTTGGATTAGTATCGAAGAGATTAAGAATCTCTTCTTCTCGTCCAACGCTAGTACCACTAACTCCTTCTCTAGCGGTGTGGTTTGGTGTTCGACCTGTCTCTCCAAGAAACCGATACGTTCTTTGGAAGGTACGTCTATCGTCGCTGTGGGAATCGCCGACTATACTCTCGAACTGCTTCAAGTCCATTTCCTCCTGCTACCCCATACACAAACACCATATCCGCATACTCTCTATCGGAGAATTATGGTTTTGCACCATCGCGATTTTATTTAATTGGTCTAAAAATGAGGGCTATATTCGAAAAATAAATTGTATTATTCACAAAATTATACCTGAATTTTGTAACCGCCAAGAAGTAACAACATAAGAAAGAAGTGAAAACATAAGAAAGAATAACAGCTCTTCGATTATAAATAGGAAATAATTAATTTTAACTGTTATAAGTACCGTTGCATTTGCCAAAAAATGTACAATTTTCAAATATCTTACAGTTCTGGTCAAAATAATGTTGCGAGATTCTATCCCGAATTATAATAGCCTTTGTTTATCTTTTTTCGAGTAAAGGGAAAATTGTTAGCGATTCCACTGGAGCCTTGATTTTTACCATTAAATGCGTGTTTCTCTAAAATTCTGCAATGTAAATATGAAAAGTGATATACCGTTGGAAAGCCAATATGTTGAAGCAACTTTTATCAACTTTGCAGAGTTCTACGTATAAGGCACCGTTATGAAATTACTGTTTGAATTTTCGACGAAAAATCTGTTTTAAAATTTCTATTAAGTTTGAGTAACTGTATCTTGAAAGTGGCGATAATGTTAGCAACAGGAAAAACTTCAGTTTTTGTGAAATTTTATGTAGTTTCTGCAAATCATGATTTTGCATGACAAGTCACGGTTTTCGATGACTTTCACAAAAAAAGCGATAATAAGGTAACGGTAAAAAAAATTCCGATTTTATTGGTAATTTTCTTGCTGAAACAAGTTGCGCTATTAACCCTTACAGTATTGACCACCCAATGCGGGACACCCTGTAAATACACAGCGGTTCACACCTTTCTGTACCGCTAAAACAAGAAGAAGAAGGACACTTCGACCAGTACTTGTAATTATAAGTTCGTATTGTTGATAATTTTACTTTTTCTTTTTTTTTTCGTTTTTTATAAAAAAAAATCTTGTCTACTAAATAAAACTCGTATACAAATTGAGGAAACGTTTACTTTGTTGTTGTTGTTGTAGCGGCGCAAGTAAGGGGGGGGGGGAACTAGTGTCATTCGTAAATGGTTGGCATCCTCTCCTCAAGTTCGAGGCCTAAGAAGGTTGTCACCTCAATGGGTTTTTTCCAAAGCGCAATGGGTGTTAGATGCGTTGATTCCAGGCACTACGCAAAATTTTCTGCTGCTGAGACTGTAGTTTGGAAAACTGAAATACTTGTACTTTTTTGGTCCTTGATATCCGGAGCTGGGATACCTACTTGTGAGCATCATGAATCGATAACATAATTAAATCAGAAATGAATCCCTCCCTTAGGGAGACTCTTTTTTCTTTTGCGAAAATATCCCATATTTGCAGAACACAATTTTAACTGTCACATATAGGTCTCTCAAGGAAAGTAGTGGAATTGAACTTCATTCAATCTGAAAGTGATTTTATTGACAAATAGTAAACAGCTTTGCCTAGTTAGGGACCTTGTAAAGAAATTCATTTTGTAGCTGAATCATACCAGCAATGAAATTTAGCCACAGTTAATAATGTTAAATGCGGAGGAAATCTTATCAAAATCGACCGTATTTCTATAAAAAAAAAGATTTATAAATTTTGCTCAGAAGAAAAACAGCGACAAACGACAGAAACTGATCTCTTGGCCTATTTCTTTTCAATCGCAAGTGGAATATGCAGTCCGAGAGATAAAAATAGCACTGAATATTGACGAGCTACGGTCTAAAAAGCTGAAATTGGAGGCCATTTGAATGTAATCAGAATCACACACTGATTTTCGAATGACGGAAATGCGCCATTTTTACACAAATTTACCATCATAAGCACGAATTCCTTAATGATAGGAGACGCCATCTGTTGTAAAATTGAAGAAAAAGATTTTTTGCAAAAATATTAAATTTGTTATCAATTTCAACTCCTAAGAAAATCATGATGTTGAAAAAATTCAGGGCTTGTATGTATCCCTAAATCTCTCCAGCCGACTGTCGGATAATGTTTCTTTCTATGGATTCTGTGGATGTAAGATAAGAGGCTTCTCGGTGTGTTTCGGCTGGAGATGCGCGCCTCTAGAACCAAGCAAAGCCAGAATTTAAAACGGACATTGATCTCGCAAGTGTAATATGCAAGTCCAGTTGAATGTAATCAGAATCACCAGTTAAAGTCTAAACACGTTCAGGGGCCATTTTTCGTTAAATGGTGTAGAAAATCATTTTCGACTGTCCTTTCGTAAAATTTAGCTCTAAAATGAAAAAAACAGGCGCGACAGTTAAACCATATACAAATCATACATATATGTCCAAATTGGTACAAAATGTTGTTCCTATGAAAATGTATCTGAAATTTCCTAGAGCTTTCAAGCGAATCGCATGAGCCTGTCTGCGTGTCAATTTGAGAGAACGTTTTCCAGTTCAAGAGAGTCACGAGACTCTTTTTATAGTATCTTTTAAGAATCACTCATCGCTTGCCATTGCCTGCGACTTCCGTGGTGTTGATGGATATCTCCGTACTCCGTGACGCATGACAAGTGGACCGAGTGGGTCCGAGGAAGAGAGCAAGTTGCCGTTGCGGACAATATGTTATGTTATGAACACAGAAATGATTATGAAATGCATACACTGCCACGTCCCGCCCGCGTCTTGTGTGGTGTGCGATGTATGGCACCGCGGCGCGGCGCGGAAGGAAACGACACGAGAACACGTTGCTGCGAATGACCTGTGCATGCGGTTACGAAATTTAAAATTCGTCTGTGGCATGTGCATCTATATTTTGAGGTTCAGATTATCTGAGCCGAAGTCAAAATGAAAAGTCAATTGGAGACGATTATCAATATCAATGTAGGTGAGTTTTAGGGTCAAAGACATGGAGTTTCTGAAAAAAACACATTCTTTGTTAGTCCCTTCGGGCATTTTACTCACTCCATAACTTGTGACAGAATAAAGGAAGTTCAAATTTTGCACATATTATTTTTGGAAGAAGCTCTTCCTACATGTTGCGACCAATTTATTCAATACCTTCTCTAAATTTGCATTTATGCGATCCCGTCTAGACAGCTGTAGATTTTTCAATTTATAGCATACATAGTATTGTTTCTTGATATGCCGGCCGCAACAAGCATAGCAAAAATTAGCCAAAACTGAGGCCCGTATTTATAAACATACCTTACCTTAAAATAAATGCAATTTCCAGTAGTTTTCATTGAAATAATTTATTTTCTCGTGACAATGCATCCTTGACTTAAGGCGATTTCAAGCAAACTTTGAAATTTTGCAATAGTCAACCTCATTTGAAGTCAATGTAGCTAGTTACCTATACCTTGAGTTATTATTATACCCTTCGCTCATAGAGTGAAAGGGTATATTGTTTTTGTTACGCCGATATTATGTAACACCTCAAAGGAGCCACCGGAGGTATGGCAAAGTATATATATAAATGATCAGGGTCGGTCCCTGAATCGAATAAGCCATGTCTGTCTGTCTGTCTGTCTGTCTGTCTGTCTGTCTGTCTGTCCGTGTGTCTGTCTGTTAGCACGATAACTCCCGAAATAATGAAGCTAGCGGTTTGAAATTTTGGTCAAATGTTTGTTTTGCTAAAATCTTGGACGGTATTGAAAATGGGCCAAATCGGACCACGGGTTCCCCTACCTCCCATACAAACTACCCCTCCTTGATATTTTAATTCGGCCATAACTTTCGGTAGAATATCGCTATCGACTTGAAATTTTGATCAATGTCTCATTCTGACATATACTTTGAGTTGATGGAAAGTGGATTAGGTCCGACTACCCCTACCCCTACTTCCCCTACAAAGTTATATTCAGTCATATCTTTTGATAGAATGTCACGAAAAACTTCAAATTAATATCAAATGGTAGCCGTTGGATGTCTTGACAAGGTAATAAAGATGTGTCAGGTCCGACCCATCTACCCCTCCCTCCCCAACAAAAAATATAAAATTGAATATTTAGGGTTTTGCGTGCCTTGCATGACTTGGGGAGTCGATTGGAGCATGTCAGTCTGTCTGTCTGTCTGTCTGTTGCGACGCGTTTTACTCGGCGGGTATTGAAGCTAGCAAGCTGAAATTTTGCACACGTGCTTCTTATTGTTGCAGGCTGTTTGTATGTTTGATTCACCCAAATTGGATCACTGGGTCATGGGGCTGCCATACAAACCTAGCTCCCCAATTTGAGCTCTTCTAACAAAAACCTTTTTATTTGTGTACCAATTTCAACCAAATTCCACAAAAAAAGTGTTTCTATACATAACACATAAAATATGCAAGAATTGATCAAATCGGACCATGGGGCTGCCATACAAACCAAACCCCCCATATTGGTTCTTCTAAGAAACATTTTTTTAGACTAATTTCACAAAACCTTGAATTAATGTGTCTTTATCAAAGCAACTAAAAAGTTCAAAACGAATGGAATCGTACTGTGGGGTCATGCTCCGGCAACCCCAATAAAATTTTCCTAGTAAATATTTTTATTTGCCCACTTATTTCAACCAAGCCCAAAACTTTTGTCAAGACGGAAGAAAAAGAATGAGGAGGGGGATTAAATACAAGTCATAGGTACGCCCGAAAAAACTTTTAGCCCAAGCGAAGGGTATCCAAATTTCGGCCGCGCCCGAAATTAGCCTCGGCCCCGGGGGTTGGCGAGCGAAGCGAGCAGGGGGCGAAGCCCCCTAGTTATATATTACAATTGTGTTAAAAGCTTAAGGTCTCCTTGAGTTTCACCTTAAATCAAGGATGCATTGACTTCTAAATATAAATTATTTCAATGAAAAACTACTGGAATGACATCTAATTTTTGAATTTCGGCATACTTGACTAAAAGTCGCCTTGAGTTAAGGTATGTTTATAAATACGGGCCTAAAAGTATAAATTTCGGTATCAAAACCAATTTTCCGATAGCTTTTTTTTATTAGTTGTAAGTTAGGAAAATATACAGGGTGCCCGGAAACTGCCGCATAAACGAACCGGATTGTGCTTCCTTATGTGATTTCCAGCAAAAAAGTTGTATGGCACATACCCTCTTAGCTTAACCCTTTAGCTGCCACAGGCATTTGAAGATTTTTGAAAAAATCGTTTTCTTTTACGACTAAAACGTTATTATCTCAAAAGCTAGACTAGGTAGAATAGCAAAACAAGATTATTATTAGGTACAGATGATTATTACCCAAAAAAATAAAACTAACCGCACTAAAATCGGATAAGAGGTTTGGTTTTTACGGAACTTCAAAGTCAAATTTTTGTGATTTGACCCAATAACCAAATATTTTTCCATCTCAATTTTCTCCAACTTCTGCCAAGTGTTTTATATTGTTCTTTTGTTAAATCACAACGCGTTCGATTCAATTCAATTAATAGTCCAATAATATCGTATTTTCGTCAGGAAAAGAATACAGAAGTTTATTTCTCAATTTTGTTATATGTATTTTGGGGCGCTGATTCCGAATATCAACTTTGCACCCTAAAAAACGTGCCGCAACCTTTAAAAAAGGGGGGAAAGGGGGGCATTTTTTTCGGGTTTTTTTCGAATATATCCAAAACGGTAAAAGATACAGAAAAATGGTCTGAGAACGGAAAAAACTACATAAAATTATCTTTGCAATGATATATAACACATTAGAGTTTAATTGGATATTTCGGCGTTAGAATAGCACATAAATTAGAATATTTTCATTTTAGACCTTTTTTAAAAGCTCCATAACTTTTCAAAGAATGTTAATCCAGCCGTAAAGTTTTGTATAAGTATTCACAACAAGTTTAAGATAATTTTAACGTAAACATTGAGTCGCTCCGGTCAAGGACCCCCAGTATCCCCCCATTTAAATTTTTCAAAACGGCATATCCATAACTCCCCCCAAAATTGGAGCAGAGTGCTAAATTTTGGTTTGTTGAAATTGGAGCTCATAGTGACCCCACCCACCAAAAATCAGCTCATTCGGATAAAAACTAAGGGTACCTCCCATACAAAGTGACCCATCAGGAATATGTTCTACGTACGAGTAGGTACTACTCATTTTATAAACTGTAGAACAAAGTTGTCTTGGGTCACTTTGTATGGGAGGTACCGTTAGTTTTCATCCGAATGAGCTGATTTTTGGTGGGTGAGGTGACTATGACCTCCAATCGCAGCAAACCAAAATTTACCACTCTGCTCCAATTTTGGGGGGAGTTATGGACATGCCGTTTTGAAAAATTTAAATGGGGGGATAATGGGGGTCCTTGACCGGAGCGACTCAATGTTTACCTTAAAATGATCTTGAACTTATTATGAGTACTTATACAAAATTTAACGGCTGAACTAACATTCTTTCAAAAGTTATGGAGCTTTTAAAAAAGGTCTAAAATGAAAATATTCTAATTTATGTTCTATTCTAACGCTGGAATATTCAATTAAACTCTAATGTGTTATATATCATCAAAGATAATTTTATGTAGTTTCTTTCGTCCTCAGACCATTTTTCTGTATCTCTTACCGTTTTTGAAATAATCGCAGAAAACCGAAAAAATGCCCCCCTTTCCCCCCTTTGTTAAAGGTTGCGGCACTTTTTTTAGGGTGCAAAGTTCATATTCGGAATCAGCGCCCCATAATACATAAAGAAACAGTGAGAAAAAAACTTCTGTATTTTTTTCACGGAATGGTACTAAATCGACACGATATTACTGAACTATAAGTAATATAATGTATTTAAGAATAAGTATTAATAGTACAATTATATTAACAATCGTTAAATTAGGTTTAGGGGCGATTCAGACTATCGACAGGATTTACTAAATCCTAGATTTAGTTGACAGTTGTACCATATTGTACTGCAATTTGAATAATGCAAGTACATTCTACGCTGCATTTTGAATTTAATGACATACGATTTAGTCTAGTAGGCGGGTTTCGACTCGATTAATTTAGTGGTTTTAGTAAATCCTGTCCAAAGTGTGAATCCACTCTTCCTTTAGGGATTAATGCAAGCGGTTTAAATTCAGATAGAGCAAGTTAATAGTTTGAATGTTCAGAGAGAAGTGCAGTACAATAGCGGTTGATATTCAAAATGATCTATGTTAAATGTATGTATGTAAAATGAATGAAACGGGATAGTGATCGAAACATGAAAATATATAAAAATTCAAATACATATATAACATCCCCTTTTTTTTCTTTAATAAGATGCTTGGTACTTATTTGTGGGACGCTTGATTCTTGTCGACTTCCGAACCGGCAATTGTTGGTTTTGAGCGTCTCGACAAACGTTTTGCTCTGGAACTAAAGCATTTCCGTGCTCGGCACGCTCATCGGGCATCCTTCTGATGTGGATTGAATTTCGGGTATACTCGCTGTCTCCCACACGTACGACATATGACCTTGCGCTTTTCCGTTTTACGATAAAGCCTGGATTCCAAGATTTGGAAGAGTTATGTAATTTAATAAATACCTTTTCCCCTCTGTTTAATCGACGTAGTTGTTTCGTTGTCCGGTCATAGTATGCTTTGGAGTATGATCGCCTTTTCTTGATGGATTCTGGTACGCCAGATGTTATCTCCTGCTGGAAGTTGATCGTCGGTATGTCGCATCTTAACCATCGGCAATAAAAACGTTTTGCTGGACTGCTACCTATCTTGTTCGGCGTATTTCTCCAAGCTAGTAGAGATTTGTAGACATCCTGGTTGCTATGAGTACATTTCAGAATCATTTTCTTGGCAATTTTCACCGCTGCTTCGGCCTTCCCATTTCCTTGCTGATGTATTGGACTTGATGTGTTGTGGACAAAATTCCATTTTGTCGAAAATTCTTGGAATTGGTGACTTACAAATTGGCCATTATCCGTGATGACGAGTTTGGGGATTCCATGCCTAGCAAAATTGCGTTTGCAAATGTTGACTATTTGGCTTGCTGACATATCGGCTATTTCGTCAAGTTCGAAGAAGTCCGAATAATGATCCACAGTTACCATGTATCGCTTAATGCTGCTGTTTTTCCGAATTTCAAATATATCCATCGACACTGTTTCGAAAGGGTACTTTGGAATGTCGTGGCTAATCATAGGTTCCTTCTGTTGATTCCTTGAGTATGTGATGCAAGTTTCGCAGTTCTGGATCATGTTTTTTATTTGGTCATTGATTCCCGGCCAAAATACGGATTCTCGTGCTAAGTTCGTTGTGTTCTCGATCCCAGAGTGATTTGCATGAAGTTTCTCCAATTTTGAGTTTCGCATAGACTTCGGTATTAATATGCGATTTCCTTTCAGAATGAGTCCATTTTGATTCGTTAGCGTTTCCTTGTAGCTGAAGAATTGTTGAAGATGTTGACTCAGCTTGTTTTTGTTGTTCGGCCATCCATTCGTGATTACGTAGTGTAATTCGTTTAAAATAGGGTCTTTGCTAGTTTCTTCCTTGATTTTGTTTAACGTGATGTCGCTGATCGGCAGATCTGCAGTTGCATCAATTTGTTCAATTACTTCGAAGATTTTTTCAATGTTGTATACATCGTAATGTTTTTCTTCATTCGTTATACTTTCAGGAGCTCTTGATAACGTATCTGCTATATACATGTGTTTCCCTTTTGTATATTTTACGTTTAGCGTATATCGTTGAAGCATGAGGATCATGTTTTGAAGTCGTTTCGGAGCTTCAAGTAGTGGTTTTTTAAAAATGTTGATCAATGGGCTGTGATCGGTTTCAACTGTTACGTCAGATTTACCACAGATATACTGGTCAAAGCGTCTGCAAGCGAAAAGTATGGCCAGCATTTCCTTCTCAATCTGCGCGTAATTCCTTTGAGTCGGTGTTAATGTTTTCGATGCGTATGCAACTGGCTTGTTGTCCTGGAGAAGAACGCTACCGATGCCAAACGATGATGCATCTGTTTGAATGACCACTGGTTTGTTGACGTCGAAATACTTTAATGTTGTTACTGTCGTTAGTTCTTGTTTCAAGTTGATGAATTCTTTCTCGTGTTGTTGCTCCCATTTAAATAGCGATGTTGAATGCGTTAATTCTCGTAGGCAATGAGACTGCTCAGCTAAATTCGGAATGTATTGACCGAGATAGGTTATCATTCCTAGGAATCTGTTCAGCTCTTCTTTGTTGTTGGGGACTTGTATATTTCGAATGGTTGAGATTCTCGTTTCATCAGCTTTCATGCCATTGACCGTTAAAACATGTCCATAAAACTTTACTTCCTTGGTGCACAGTTTCAGCTTATCCTTGTTCAGCTTAAAATTTTCTTGCTCGAGTCGTTCTAGAAGGCTTTTCAAATTGTTGTTATACCCTTCGCTCATAGAGTGAAAGGGTATATTGTTTTTGTTACGCCGATATTATGTAACACCTCAAAGGAGCCACCGGAGGTATGGCAAAGTATATATATAAATTATCAGGGTCGGTCCCTGAATCGAATAAGCAATGTCTGTCTGTCTGTCTGTCTGTCTGTCTGTCCGTGTGTCTGTCTGTTAGCACGATAACTCCCGAAATAATGAAGCTAGCGGTTTGAAATTTTGGTCAAATGTTTGTTTTGCTAAAATCTTGGACGGTATTGAAAATGGGCCAAATCGGACCACGGGTTCCCCTACCTCCCATACAAACTACCTCACCTTGATATTTTAATTCGGTCATAACTTTCGGTAGAATATCGCTATCGACTTGAAATTTTGATCAATGTCTCATTCTGACATATACTTTGAGTTAATGGAAAGTGGATTAGGTCCGACTACCCCTACCCCTACTTCCCCTACATAGTTATATTCAGTCATATCTTTTGATAGAATGTCACGAAAAACTTCAAATTAATATCAAATGGTAGCCGTTGGATGTCTTGACAAGGTAATAAAGATGTGTCAGGTCCGACCCATCTACCCCTCCCTCCCCAACAAAAAATATGAAATTGAATATTTTGGGTTTTGCGTGTCTTCTAGGTCTGTACATGGGTATAGGGTATACACTCATCGTGCTATTCGCACGATTAGAACTCGGTCTCGTAACTTTGTCATAAAGTTTGTAACGCATTAAAGGAAGCATCTCCGACCATACAAAAAGTATACATATATGATCATGACTTGGGGAGTCGATTGGAGCATATCCGTCTGTCTGTCTGTCTGTTGCGACGCGTTTTACTCGGCGGGTATTGAAGCTAGCAAGCTGAAATTTTGCACACGTGCTTCTTATCGTTGCAGGCTGTTTGTTTGTTTGATTCACTCAAATTGGATCACTGGGTCATGGGGCTGCCATACAAACCTAGCTCCCCAATTTAAGTTCTCCTAAGAAAAACTTTTTTATTTGTGTACCAATTTCAACCAAATTTCACACAAATATGTTTCTATAGATAACACAAAATATATGCAAGAATGGATCAAATCGGACCATGGGGTCATGGGGCTGCCATACAAACTTAACCCCGCAAATTAGGTTATTCTAAGAAAAACTTTTTTATTTGTACACCAATTTCAACCAAATTTCACACAAATGTATTTCTATTGATGACACAAAACATATGTAAGATTGAATCAAATCGGACCATGGGGTCATGGGGCTGCCATACAATCCAGACCCCCCATATTGGTTCTTCTAAGAAACATTTTTTACACCAATTTCACAAAACCTTGAATCAATGTGTCTTTAGCAAAGCAACTAAAAAGTTCAAAACGAATGGAATCGTACTGTGGGGTCATGCTCCGGCAACCCCAATAAAATTTTCCGAGTAAATATTTTTATTTGGCCACTAATTTCAACCAAGCCCAAAACTTTTGTCAAGACGGAAGAAAAAGAATGAGGAGGGGGATTAAATGCAAGTCATAGGTACGCCCGAAAGAACTTTTAGCCCAAGCGAAAGGTATCCAAATTTCGGCCGCGCCCGAAATTAGTCTCGGCCCCCGGGGTTGGCGAGCGAAGCGAGCAGGGGGCGAAGCCCCCTATTTGTGATCTGCGATCGCCTCCTGTTCCGTTTCTCCCGTACCGAATATTAATATATCGTCGGCGATGCTTAAAACTCCTTTTAATCCGTTGAGAATTCGACATTGTTCGATTTGGAAAAGTTCCATAGCCGTTTTAATTCCAAATGGCATTCTGAGAAATTTGTAGTTTCCAAACGGTGTGCTGAACGTTGTTAATGCACTGCTTGCGTCATCCAGTTGAAGCTGCCAAAATCCGCGTTTAGCGTCGACTGTTGAGAACACTTTTGCGTTGGCTAACATCGGCGTTATTTCTTGCAACGTTTTAGACGTAAAGCGCACATCTTCAATGTTTTTATTCAATTCGCGAGGATCAAAACACACGCGTAGTTTGTTATTGTTTTTCACGATTACGATGTTGTTTAACCACGGAGTTTGATCATTTTGTTTCGCAATGACACCTTCGTTTTCCATTTCGTTGAGAATGTCTAATAAATTGTTATGAAGGGCAACAGGGACACGTCGCGTTGCTTGCTTTCGCGGCACGGCGTCACTTTTTAGTTTAATTGTCACTAGGTTTTTTAGTTTCCCGAGTCCACCAAAAACTGATTCAAATTGTTTACAAATTTTCTCCGCACTTTGTTTTTGTTCATTTGTTAGTCTTTTTGTTTCGATTTCGTTGCACATTTTTATTAGATTCATACAAAAACACGTATCAGCTGACAATAGAGGAATATGTTCACCTTCAATTATTTCGAACTCGGTTGTTTTTGTTAAATTTTTATGTTTCAAAGTCTAAGATAGTTTACCGAGAGGAATCACGATATTATTCCCGAAAGCTTTAAGCTTCGTTGATGTTTTTTCGGCAACAATTTTGTTTACGTTTAGTATAGATTTTAGAGTGTTTAGTCCTACGATATTACATGTTGCGCCCGTATCTAGAATACACTTGACGTTTACGTATTTCTCTTTTTGTTTTATATCTATATCAGCTGTTAGAATGTTACTGTTATACTTAGTGTTAGAATGATTTGTTGGTTGGACTGTTCGTTCACGATGCTATGGATATGTTTGTTATCGCTTGCTCTTCTCGCCGACATGCATACTACTGCAATGCTACTGCAAAATGACCGCGTTTGTTGCATTTTCTGCATATAGCTGTTCTTGCTGGACAATCTTTTAATGTGTTGTGATAGCGGTTCCCACAGAATTTGCAGATTCTCTCTTTTTGATACTTGTGTTGCATATTATGATTTTGGTTGTGATGTGTTGGTTTATATGTACTGTATTTATTAGAATTATTGTTAGTTACGGATTTAGCATGTATTTTATTTATTACATCGTTTGTGTTAAAATTATTAGTATTACTGTGTGAAAGTGTTTGATTTTTTAAGTTATTCAGCTGTTTTGTTACAGTTTCTTTTGCGCGGCAAATATCGATTGCTTTATTTAGCGTTATGTCCGGATCAAGCCAAAGTTTTTCTCTTAGACTAAGATCTTTTATAGAACAAATTATTTTATCTAATAAAATATCATCGGATAACTCACCATATTGAGTGTTTTTATTTAATTGCCTCAATTTAGCGAAGTACTCGTCATATGTTTCATCTGGATCCTGTGAAGCCAAATTAAAAATAGCACGCTCATACCTTTTGTTCACCTTAGGAGTTAGATTTTCTTTCAGGGCCTTTAAAATGTTTTCAGTTTTCGACTTTTGTTCCTTTGTTAGCGGCAAATTGTGATAATACTGGAAAACATCCGATCTCACAGCAGTCAGCAAAATGGCAATTTTCGTTTCTTCGGTTTCTTTGTTGAGTCCAGAAGCGACGACATAGTTCGACCAACGTTGCACAAAATTTTCGAAATTTCGCACTATGTCTCCCGATTTAATGTTGATTGGCTCCGGCAAAGGGATGTTGAGATGGCTGGTTGTTGTCGGCACAAATTGCTTCTCTAGCGAAGCCAATCTGCTTGCTAGAATATTGTAGTTCGATTTCACTTCATCCATTATTTTAGCTTGTTCTTCCATATTCTTTTTACGAGTTTTCATGGGTTTGTTCACGCACTTTTCACACACCTGACACCATGTTTATACCCTTCGCTCATAGAGTGAAAGGGTATATTGTTTTTGTTACGCCGATATTATGTAACACCTCAAAGGAGCCACCGGAGGTATGGCAAAGTATATATATAAATGATCAGGGTCGGTCCCTGAATCGAATAAGCCATGTCTGTCTGTCTGTCTGTCTGTCTGTCTGTCTGTCCGTGTGTCTGTCTGTTAGCACGATAACTCCCGAAATAATGAAGCGAGCGGTTTGAAATTTTGGTCAAATGTTTGTTTTGCTAAAATCTTGGACGGTATTGAAAATGGGCCAAATCGGACCACGGGTTCCCCTACCTCCCATACAAACTACCCCTCCCTGATATTTTAATTCGGCCATAACTTTCGGTAGAATATCGCTATCGACTTGAAATTTTGATCAATGTCTCATTCTGACATATACTTTGAGTTGATGGAAAGTGGATTAGGTCCGACTACCCCTACCCCTACTTCCCCTACAAAGTTATATTCAGTCATATTTTTTGATAGAATGTCACGAAAAACTTCAAATTAATATCAAATGGTAGCCGTTGGATGTCTTGACAAGCTAATAAAGATGTGTCAGGTCCGACCCATCTACCCCTCCCTCCCCAACAAAAAGTAGGGGGCTTCGCCCCCTGCTCGCTTCGCTCGCCAACCCCGGGGCCGAGGCTAATTTCGGGCGCGGCCGAAATTTGGATACCCTTCGCTTGGGCTAAAAGTTCTTTCGGGCGTACCTATGACTTGCATTTAATCCCCCTCCTCATTCTTTTTCTTCCGTCTTGACAAAAGTTTTGGGCTTGGTTGAAATTAGTGGCCAAATAAAAATATTTACTCGGAAAGTTGTATTGGGGTTGCCGGAGCATGACCCCACAGTACGATTCCATTCGTTTTGAACTTTTTAGTTGCTTTGCTAAAGACACATTGATTCAAGGTTTTGTGAAATTGGTGTAAAAAATGTTTCTTAGAAGAACCAATATGGGGGGTCTGGTTTGTATGGCAGCCCCATGACCCCATGGTCCGATTTGATTCAATCTTACATATGTTTTGTGTCATCAATAGAAATACATTTGTGTGAAATTTGGTTGAAATTGGTGTACAAATAAAAAAGTTTTTCTTAGAATAACCTAATTTGCGGGGTTAAGTTTGTATGGCAGCCCCATGACCCCATGGTCCGATTTGATCCATTCTTGCATATATTTTGTGTTATCTATAGAAACATATTTGTGTGAAATTTGGTTGAAATTGGTACACAAATAAAAAAGTTTTTCTTAGAAGAACTCAAATTGGGGAGCTAGGTTTGTATGGCAGCCCCATGACCCAGTGATCCAATTTGAGTGAATCAAACATACAAACAGCCTGCAACGATAAGAAGCACGTGTGCAAAATTTCAGCTTGCTAGCTTCAATACCCGCCGAGTAAAACGCGTCGCAACAGACAGACAGACAGACGGATATGCTCCAATCGACTCCCCAAGTCATGCTGATCATATATGATGTATACTTTTTGTATGGTCGGAGATGCTTCCTTTAATGCGTTACAAACTTAATGACAAAGTTACGAGACCGAGTTCTAATCGTGCGAATAGCACGATGAGTGTATACCCTATACCCATGTACAGACCTAGAAGGCACGCAAAACCCAAAATATTCAATTTCATATTTTTTATTGGGGAGGGAGGGGTAGATGGGTCGGACCTGACACATCTTTATTACCTTGTCAAGACATCCAACGGCTACCATTTGATATTAATTTGAAGTTTTTCGTGACATTCTATCAAAAGATATGACTGAATATAACTTTGTAGGGGAAGTAGGGGTAGGGGTAGTCGGACCTAATCCACTTTCCATCAACTCAAAGTATATGTCAGAATGAGACATTGATCAAAATTTCAAGTCGATAGCGATATTCTACCGAAAGTTATGACCGAATTAAGATATCAAGGAGGGGTAGTTTGTATGGGAGGTAGGGGAACCCGTGGTCCGATTTGGCCCATTTTCAATACCGTCCAAGATTTTAGATAAACAAACATTTGACCAAAATTTCAAACCGCTAGCTTCATTATTTCGGGAGTTATCGTGCTAACAGACAGACACACGGACAGACAGACAGACAGACATGGCTTATTCGATTCAGGGACCGACCCTGATCATTTATATATATACTTTGCCATACCTCCGGTGGCTCCTTTGAGGTGTTACATAATATCGGCGTAACAAAAACAATATACCCTTTCACTCTATGAGCGAAGGGTATAAATATGAAATTGAATATTTTGGGTTTTGCGTGCCTTGCATGACTTGGGGAGTCGATTGGAGCATGTCAGTCTGTCTGTCTGTCTGTCTGTTGCGACGCGTTTTACTCGGCGGGTATTGAAGCTAGCAAGCTGAAATTTTGCACACGTGCTTCTTATTGTTGCAGGCTGTTTGTATGTTTGATTCACCCAAATTGGATCACTGGGTCATGGGGCTGCCATACAAACCTAGCTCCCCAATTTGAGCTCTTCTAACAAAAACTTTTTTATTTGTGTACCAATTTCAACCAAATTCCACAAAAAAGTGTTTCTATACATAACACATAATATATGCAAGAATTGATCAAATCGGACCATGGGGTCATGGGGCTGCCATACAAACCAAACCCCCCATATTGGTTCTTCTAAGAAACATTTTTTTAGACTAATTTCACAAAACCTTGAATTAATGTGTCTTTATCAAAGCAACTAAAAAGTTCAAAACGAATGGAATCGTACTGTGGGGTCATGCTCCGGCAACCCCAATAAAATTTTCCGAGTAAATATTTTTATTTGCCCACTTATTTCAACCAAGCCCAAAACTTTTGTCAAGACGGAAGAAAAAGAATGAGGAGGGGGATTAAATACAAGTCATAGGTACGCCCGAAAAAACTTTTAGCCCAAGCGAAGGGTATCCAAATTTCGGCCGCGCCCGAAATTAGCCTCGGCCCCGGGGGTTGGCGAGCGAAGCGAGCAGGGGGCGAAGCCCCCTAGTTTATATTGTTCTCTGGTCAAATCACAACACGTTCGATTTAATTCAATGAAGTAATATAATGTATCTAAGAATAAGTATTAATATTACAATTAGATTAACAATCGATAAATTAGGTTTACTTTAGGGATTAATGCAAGCGGTTTAAATTCAGATAGAGCAAGTTAATAGTTTGAATGTTCAGAGAGAAGTGCAGTACAATAGCGGTTGATATTCAAAA
Organism: Microchrysa polita; assembly: GCA_949715475.1. Lineage (NCBI taxonomy): Eukaryota > Metazoa > Arthropoda > Insecta > Diptera > Stratiomyidae > Microchrysa > Microchrysa polita. The sequence continues at coordinate 86,457,845 of OX454415.1, read as the reverse complement.
TGATCTATGTTAAATGTATGTATGTAAAATGAATGAAACGGGATAGTGATCGAAACATGAAATATATAAAAATTCAAATACATATATAACAGTGAGGTGGTTGTACGATTCTTTTAAAAATTGGCGCATAGTCTAAAGATCATTTCTTTCTTACATCATTTTATTCTAACTTTGTTATTTCTAACAGTTTTAATGCCTTACGGTCCATCTAGATTAGCAGCCAAATGGCTGCGCGTCCAAAAACTGGCATCGCGTGCAGCCATTTGGCTGCTCCTTAGCAGCCACACTATAGCGCAGCCAAATGGAGACAGGAAATGACATAACCAAAATTTCATTTTTGTGATTTTTTTAAATTTAATTATCAAAATCGGACTCTGCGCGTTTGAATTATTACATGGCCATTCAAGAATTATTCAATTTCACACAAAAAATCGAACAAAAGTTGCAAAATTGTCACTTTGAAATTGACAAGCGGTTGGTTGAGTTGCCATATTGAATATCAAAACTGGACGCATAGCCAATTGGCGACTAGTTTGGATGGAATGACAACAGCCGTTTGGCTGTACGTGTCGCCATTTGGCGACTAATCTAGATGGATTTTTAAGTGCAGAAAACTAGGGTTAATTTTAGCTCTATTTCAATTCAATTGAAACTGCCCCTAAAGATCTGCAATTTGGTAAAATTTATTCAAATTATATCAAAATCAATCCAAAATTGAAACTCATATATTCCTTACTCTCTAATAGAGACTTTTGCGTTTTGAGACTTCTGATACAAATTTCGTTAACCAACTTTCATACTAAAGTGGGCATTCTCATTTGTTTCAAACAATTAAATCAATATGATTTTATTATAGCCCAAGAAAAAAGAATATGGACATCGAACGACAAAAATCTTACATTGATGGATTTTTGGGGAAGGCCTCCTGATTATGGGGAGTCTCAACAGATTAAAAGTTTGCAGCCTTGAAAAGGAGGGAGGGGTACTTGCGTTTTCAGAGCTATGGAGGTTTTTAAAAGAGTCTAAAAAGAAAATATTCTAATTTATTTTATAGTCTAGCGACAATTTTTTTCACTAAAATCCTAATGTATTATATACAATTGCAAGGGTAATTTTATGTGGTTTTTTTCGTTCTCAGACCATTTTTCTGTATATTTTGTCGGTTTCGAAATGTTTGCTAAAAAGTAAAAAAAATACTCCCTTATCCCCTTTTTCCAAGGTTGGAGCCCTCCAATCGTTGAGGAGTTTTTTTTCCATAATCAGGACGCCATCAGCATCACAAACCCTGCAAAAATCCAGCGATATACGTTTTTTGCCGATCAAATATCGTATTTTTATTTGATCAATACTCAACTCATTCTCGTTCTCATATCCCTCTAATTGAATCGAGTACAGAACTAGACAGAACAACCTGCATACAAATTTTCAGTTGATGTTCTGTATAGAAATATAACTCTTTTCAAATGTGTATGGAAGTTGTGTTGCCTTCTCCTGCACTAAATCCACTCACTCTACCGCATGCTACCACCACATTGCATTAACAGCGCGGCATGCAACTTACGAAATGCACTAATGAGGTCAATGAACGCATGGCTACCTGTTCCGCAACCTCAAGAAATGCATTGTGATCAAATCATCTTTCATGTTTTTTTCAATACGCAGTTTTTGCAGGCGCAGATACTTTTGCGTAAGCCACCCCGACCCATGGCATGGGTCAGTGGAAGAAGATACACTCATGAAGTCGGCAAATGCACGAAAACCTGCTCTGGCAGGTTTAACCATATACAAATCATACATATATGTGCAAAGCTCACTCAAAATCGAGTCCACTTTGTTTTGGCCCAAACTCCCAATCTGCACCTGATGTCACAAATACGACCAAATAGACACACGTATACAGGCTATTAAGCTATTTGCTCTTTTGCTACACAGTTCAAGTTGAAGAGAGTTTAGATACTCTGCCAGAGCAGGTTTTCGTGCATTTGGCGACTTCATGAGTGTATCTTCTTCCACTGACCCATGCCATGGGTCGGGGTGGCTTACGCAAAAGTATCTGCGCCTGCGAAAACTGCGTATTGAAAAAAGATGAAAGGTGATTTGATCACAATGCATTTCTTGAGGTTGCGGAACAGGTAGCCATGCGTTCATTGACCTCATTAGTGCATTTCGTAAGTTGCATGCCGCGCTGTTAATGCAATGTGGTGGTAGCATGCGGTAGAGTGAGTGGATTTAGTGCAGGAAAAGGCAACACAACTTCCATATACACTGCGTTTCACTTGAATAGCACACTCTATACATTAGATGTATTTTCTCAATATCTTTAAAAAATGAAAACAACGTTTTTTTTTTGTAATTTTTATTTGCATTTGCTTGATAAGCTTTAATTTGAAATAAAAGATTTCGAATTTTTTACAACATTTAATCCTAGAAAGTAAAAAAAGTAAAATACCAATGAAAAAAGATATTAATTCTGTTTCACTTGAATAGCACACTTTTTTTTAAACTTACTTTAATTAACTTTTTATGCAGTTAGGATAACTTATTATTGTTCAGAATGCAAGTTGAGATCAATATGAATTAAAATCAGCGATTTTAGTAATGGGTTGAGCCTCCCCCCCCCCCCCCCCCCCGTTTGAAATAACCTCGAAGATCCTATTAGGCAAAGAATCATACAAACGTTTGATGTAACTAATTGTGACTTATCGTTCCATTCTATACACCAACTGCGGTGCATGTCTGTAGTAATTATGGCATGGCAACTTACCAGCTCTATGGGAACTACGCGGAACTTTGATGTAAGCAAGGGAAATGGTAGCCCATGCTCGCTTAATGGCTTGAATTAGTTCACTCTTGGTTGAAAACTGTTTACCAGACTCATAAACTTTTCTGACCAGCCATTCCCAAACATTTGCTATTATGTTTAGATCAGGCGAGTATGGTGGCCAGTTCAACAGAGTAACATTTTTGGACTCGATAAACGACTTTACGGCACGGGCAGTGTGTATTGGTGCATTGTCGTGTTGGAAAGTCCACGGCAATGGTCCAAAGAGACTTCCGAATGTCGGAAAAGCCTTTTCTAAAACACCTTGATACGACTTAGCATTCATAGTGGTGTCTAAGAATTGAAGTTCACAAGTGCCATAGTAGGATATGGCTCCCCAGACCATAACGCCGCCAACTCGACTGTGCAACCGATCCAACTGGTGAGTCTCCTTCCTTAAATCATGGAAATAATAGTTATATCCGTCGAGCCCTTCCAAATTGAATTTCTTCTCAACAACGCGATACCACTCTTTGGTCCATGACATGTTGGAACGACAAAAAGTCAACCGAGCTTGTCTACGAGCGGGGTTAAGTGGTGTTTTTTTTTTAATTTTAGACGCTTAAGGTGTTTAGCTTTTGAAATAACGCGCCATACAGTTGTTTTGCTCGCACTGACACCAACTTTTGACCGAATTTTGTCCACAGAATATGTGAATTCGATGCTTCGCGCAAAATAGATCGCTTATCTGCATTAGAGAGTACACTGCTCACTCGACCTTTCATATTTTTTCCATAATTTTCACCATTTTCAATAAAATTGCAAATCACTTTTCTGCTTTTTCCAATTTTTTTCGATATTTCAGTCACTGAAAGGTCACAATCCCTGTAGGTTTTTATTTTAACTTGTTCTTCGCTTGTTAAGGCTTTACCACGACCCATAATTTCTTCAAGTCAACGAATCGTATTTAAAATACTCAAAACAACTATAAATTGTGATATTGTGACCACGTGCACCGCGTATGTGAAGATTAAACCCAACTGTGCTATTCTAGTGAAACAAAAAATCTGCTCGCTTTTGAAGCAAATTGGTGAAAAAAAGTAACGGTAAATTTCGAGAGCACAATTTTTCTCTCGGGGAGCTCACAACAACAAGACAAAAAAGAACTACTAACAAAATTATAAGAATATTGATACATAAGCAAATAACGGTGAGAAAACGGAATGTGCTATTCAAGTGAAACGCAGTGTACATTTGAAAAGAGTTATATTTCTATACAGAACATCAACTGAAAATTTGTATGCAGGTTGTTCTGTCTAGTTCTGTACTCGATTCAATTAGAGGGACATGAGAACGAGAATGAGTTGAGTATTGATCAAATAAAAATACGATATTTGATCGGCAAAAATCGTATATCGCTGGATTTTTGCAGGATGGTTGGTGATGCTGATGGCGTCCTGATTATGGAAAAAAAACTCCCCAACGATTGGAGGGCTCCAACCTTGGAAAAATGGGATAAGGGAATATTTTTTTACCTTTTAGCAAACATTTCGATTATGTAGTCTGGCTGGTCGAACGGTTAGTGCGCGCACCTTCGGTGCACAGGCTCATGAGTTCGAATCTCACCGTTTTCCATTGTGTTTTTCGAACTCACGAGCTTGTGACAGACTATGATCTCACTCAGATGTTAAACGAGTACCCATTTATGGGGATAAATAACACTGCTGAGCGTGATGCTGATCTCATTACCTCATCAAAAAGCAGATAAGATCTTGGAAATAGGATGTCACTAACACATCCTGCGGCCTTAGTCCAATGTTGGATTGTCGCGCCTGTTATTTAAACATTTCGAAACCGACAAAATATACAGAAAAATGGTCTGAGAACGAAAAAAAACACATAAAATTACATTACGATTTTAGTGAAAAATTTGTCGCTAGACTAAAAAATAAATTAGAATATTTTCATTTTAGACTCTTTTAAAAACCTCCATAGCTCTGAAAACGCAAGTACCCCTCCCTCCTTTTCAGGGCTGCAAACTAGGGATGTCAAAAACCGGCCCATAACCCGGTTTTCGGTTTTTTCGCAAAGCCGGTTAGACTGTCCGGTTATAACCGGGCTCAAAGTACCGGTTTTCGGTTAACCGGTTTTTCATTGAATTGCTTAGAATTGTAGCAAAATAATGCATACACACTCGTTAAGCTGATGTTCGTATAGAAATATGACTGTGTAATGGAGCCCTAAAAGAGAAACATGAACTGAACTGAACTGAACTGAATTTATTGAGCGAATATACATATATGTACAACAATATAAGTCTTAACCTATGTTTGGGTTACAAATTTGAGCAAATGGCGGTGACTAGTAATTATGTCACTCTGACATTTATTTAATCTCCACCTATCAGTGGGATGTGTAATTAATTCAGTTACATGAAATGATAAAGATACCTCGATGCTCATTTGAGGATCACAATTATTTAAAATGGAAGTATGTACAACTTAATAACTAACTTAATTCTAACAACCTAATAACTAACTTAAATCTAACAACTTAACTGACTTAAATCTAAAGAAAATATATATATATATATTCCATAAACGATTATTATTATTTTACATAGTAGTTTCTTTTGTATATAAATAAGAAAAATAAAAACTAATGCAGAGGCGGTTACGAATCAATTTTCGTTATAAAAGAAATTGAATTTGATTAGATTCATGGTAGGAAAATTTATATTACAATATTGATAGAGAATGTTAATTACAGAAGGACAGAAAACAATTTTTATTCGATTGTATTGAATTACATAGTTTTTGATAATAAAGAGACTGAGTACAATATATAACATCTTATTTATTGTTGGCATGAAAGTATATTACATAAATAATTTATTAAGTCATCCTCTACGGATTTGCCCCGATTTTTTAGTATAGAATTTAGATAGGAATGTTGGACCGTGTCCAAAGTTAAACATATCAGGAAATTTTGAGAGTATGATAGGTAGCCCAGGCACATGAAAGTTATTGTTCGAAATTGTTTGGCTCCGTTCCGCAATAATTTTTATAATTGGGTTACAATGATTAATCCAATTTGCAGTTCGGCTGGCAGCTATTAATGTCATGTATTGCATAAGTGGGATGATTTTGGTTTTCTTATATAGTATAACATTTTTAAAGTGTTTTTTGTCCGGACGGCGATATAGAGAGGTGCACGCACGTAATACCTTGCGTTCAAAAATTTGCATTTCTTTAGCCACACAGGGGGAAATAGTTGTCCAAATAGGGAAACAGTAGGAAATAATGGGGCGTATAAGCGTTTTATAGAGAAGACATTTTGTACGCGGAAGAATAGCTTTCCGCGAAAGGATTTTTTTTAAAGCGTAGGTAGCCTTTTTTGCTTTTTTGATTTGTAGTCTTCCATGGGGGTTAAATCTCATATCATATTTTAGTTGGACTCCTAAGTATCTAATCGAGTCATTACGAGGCACAGAGACTCCGTTAACGTTGACGTCTATGTTTTTACTTTCGAGTATTACTCCGTTCTTACAACTGCGTCCAGTGTTTCTAAAACATATAAGTTCAGATTTGGAGGCATTGATTCTGAGAGCCCATTTTTCAAAGTAGCTCGTACAGTTATTAACCATTGATTGGACTATATCCGTTGCTCGAAGAGGGCTAGTATCGCTAGCAAAGATGATAGTATCATCGGCATATAATATGCTTCCAGATGTGGGTAGAGAATGGCTCATTGAAGAAACGGGATTGTATCCAACTGGGAAGTCATTCAAGTAGAGGTTAAAAAGAAAGGGCCCCAATATTGAACCCTGTGGGACTCCTGAGTTAACATCTTGTGGGCTTGAGGCTATATTATTAATCTTTACTATAAATTTTCTATCTCTTAAAAAGCTTATGACCATCCTTAGGATTGGAGTAGGACAAGAGAGGTTGATAAGTTTGTAAATTAGCCCAGTATGCCACACAGAGTCAAAGGCCTTGGATAAGTCCAATGAGCAAGCTACAGTGCATTTTTGTTCACGTAGGTTGGAGAAGACGTGTTCTTGAAAAGTGGAGATAGCATGCTCAGTGGAATGGTGGCGTTTGAAGCCAAATTGATTGTGAGGAATAAAAGTTTCACTGAAAGGGTTAAGTGTACGTAAAAGAATGCGCTCCAAAAGCTTGCCAAAATTTGATAATAGTGAGATGGGTCTCAGGTCATTTAGGTCCCCCTTACAACCTTTCTTCGGGGAAGGAAATATAGAGGCAATTTTCCAGCTACTCGGAAAATACCCGTTGTTTATGCAGTGATTATAAACAATTGTCAAATGTTTACTGATTGACGGAGCCGATTTTTTAATTATAAAGTTTGAAATAGAGTCTAGTCCAGCTGACTTTTTAGTGTTTAGTGTTTTAATTGTATCTTCAGTTTCTCCTGTAGAAGTAAACGGGCTCAAAGTACCGGTTTTTCATTGAATTGCTTAGAATTTTAGCAAAATAATGCATACACACTCGTTAAGCTGATGTTCGTATAGAAATATGACTGTGTAATGGAGCCCTAAAAGAGAAACATGTTGAACAAAAAAGATAATCAAATAAAATTGTCAGAAGTATTCATAATGTTTCAAAATTAGTTAACTGAGTTTTATTGCTAGACAATGTATATAGTGCAGTCAAAATAGGTATCCCATTTCAGGCCTCCAAATAGAACAAAATAGAGTAAGGCTATTTTTTGTGGCTTTTGAATCAGCGAGCTCCCAGGAATCTAAAACTCATTTTTCTAAAAATAAATTTGATCGGAAAGGTCCCAAAAAGGACAAAAAAGGATACTCTTTAATCCTTGGCCGGAGGTCAGCATGTGGGGTATCAAATCAAAGGGGACGTCGAGTACATTACATATCCGGTGTTTGTTTCCTGTTTCAAGGACCCTCAACGGAATAAATCGAGATTAAATCGAAAATTATTGTGTTTTTCGTGTATCTTTCCAAAGCCATAACTACGAGAATAATCCAAGTTGTCACTACGTTTCTCACTTTTCCGAATCTATGATAGGTTAAGATTCTACCATTAAATTTGCTAAAAAAAAATTATCGGAAAGCTCTGAAAAAGGACATTAAATGACACTAATTACAAACCTTGATTGAAAGTGAGCATGCGGGGTGTCATGTCAAAGAGTGCATTGCATATCCGGTGTTTGTTTCCTGTTTCAAGGACACTAAATGGAAAAATTCGGGCTAAAACGAAAAATTACGGCTTTGGAAAGATACACATACGAGAAACATGAGAATTTTCCATTGGATCCCAATTTTCTCCTGCGAGGGTCCTTGAAACAAGTAATAAACGCCAGATATGGAATGTACTCGACGTCCTCTTTGAAATGACACCCCGCATGCCCACGTTCGATCAAGGTTTGTGATTGGTGTCCTTTTTTAGAGCTTTCCGATCATTTTTTTCTTAGCATTTAATGGTAGAATCTTTAGCTATTATAGATTCGGAAAAGTGAGAAATGTAGTGACAATTTGAATTACTCTCGTAATTAGGGCTTCGGAAAGATACACGGGAAACACAATAATTCTCCATTTTTTCTATTCGAATTATATTGGGTGGCAAGGGCTCCGAAGGGTCGACCTGGCTGCTTGTCACACGCGAAAGATACATAAACAAAACTTTGTATTCGAAATTCGAAACCCAAATTTCACGTTGGTTCGAGCATTGGCTAGAGAGTACTTTCGAAGTACACTTTTGAAAGAAATTAATAATGGCATCATCACACTGCGCAATTTGTACGACGGATATCGGAACATCCGAAATTATTCAATGTAGTGGAGTCTGTGGTGGAAAATTTCACTACTTATGTTTGGCCAGTAAAAATAAAAGCTATAAAAAAGGATTGATCGATATGTTAATCAAAATTGATAATTTGCACTGGTTCTGTGATAATTGCACATCACACTCATCGAACCCCTCAACTTCTAAATTAAGTGCAGATGCTCATTATGCCCATGAAATTGATCAAGTCATTGATCAGCTCAAATATGCAATGAACACATTATCAAAATACAATGCATTACAAGCTTCTCCAGGTAATGTCAATAACGACACTATGGGAACGGCCCGTGTTACCTCTGATAGAATTGTTACGGGGGTTACGGAAATCATCGATTCAATGGATACTTCTCCTAATTTTTCATCAGATGACATGGAAACTTTAAATGTTTCTAAATTACTCAGCACCGACAAATCTATTGAATCGAATTTACGTCTACGAGTAAATAACAAAAAAAGGGCTCGATCTGTGTCACCTTCTGGGTCACTTACGATGAGTAAAAAAGTATGTGATCCAAAACAAAACTCGGACGCAAATGTTCTCCTATCTGAGTTACTTATCGTTAATAAGACAAGCACTGATCCGAGCGGCGAAAATATGAAGCTCGATGACCTAGTCTCAAGCTCAAATGGAATTGATAATGATAAAAAAATACGATCTATATATGTCACACGATTCAAGCCAGTTATTCAAGTTGAACATATTATGAATCATTTAAGAAAAAATGATAAATTGAGCAGCTTTATAGACGATATATACTGCACTCGCCTCGCGCCGCAAAATAGAAGCAGTAATAAATTATCATTCGTATCGTTTAAACTCGAGGTACCTGAGAATCACTTTGATACTCTCATGACAAGCAACATTTGGCCTGTTGGTATCTCCGCCAAAGAATTTATTCCAAAATCAGTCAATTTCCAACAACGGCAAGTGCGTTGCGATCCTATTCCTAATGTAGTAAGAAACTTGCGACCAAAAAACTCCATCGCCCTCAAACCGAAGAGTTCACATATAGGGAACACGATTGGAGCTCAACGGTACTATCGCACTCCTCAATACGACTGCCAGAAGAGGCCGTCACTACGATCCCACCATCGGAATCGGGCTCAAATCCAGCCGAACCCGTTCAGATGGAACAGCGTTGCTCCAAAGCAACCCGGATGGACGCGACGCAAATAAGCGTTTACTACCAAAATGTACGGGGACTTGGTAGTAAACAAAAGGACTTTTTCTGTAATAGTTCATCGTCTGATATCGACTTAGTGATCCTAACGGAAACTTGGCTCAAAGATAGTCACCTCAACTCTGAATACTTTAATGACACTTACGACGTCTATCGCAAAGACCGATTGCTAAAACGAGGAGGAGGTGTATTAATAGCACTCAAGAATGACCGTTTTTCAAGCGAAAATGTATCACTACTAAGTGAAAAAAATGTTGAATACGTATCAGGCCCGTGCGCAGGGGGGGGGGGGGGTTTGGGGGTTGAAACCCCCTCCATTGGCAAATGTTGCCAGAATTTCTTATTAAATACTATTGTTCTCATAATGCAAAAATTTAACTAAAATGTAAACTGGCGTTGTTAATTTATACCTTGCCAAAAGAATTTTCTCTCGCCGCTAGACACCATCCAGTTCCAGACAGTTCAAGCACATTCATGGTAGAAACTCATAAGTGTTGGTATGCAAACCGAAAAGCGGTATTTTCCCTATACCGAACGTATTGTAATTCAAAGATAAATGTAACCGCGCGGCATGTGTAGATTGTAGTGGGTGAACTATTGTAGGGCATTGCAGGGGATTTGTTGTTGATTGCGACATTTCAAGGCTATAGCTGCCAAGGTTTAGAGGTTACATCCGTCAAAAGATGAGATTTTAAGATGAAAAAATCAGCCATTGTACTCTATTCCGATTCCTTTATCAACCTCTATAGGAAAATGCATACTAATGAAATGACTCATCATGGGTTTTAGGTAGTTTTTTCCCAAATTTCATTAAAATCCATTTAAAACGGCGTTACAAGCCGTGCTCTGTGGCCATGATTGTTCGGTCACTACTCTGTGATATAGAGATTCATAGAGAGAGAGAGAGAGAGTTTCTAAACTCGTCATGACCCGCCGCAAATTTATTATTCAGAAGAAGATGATAAGAAACATTCTTATTGTAGAATAATAAACTAACAATGCGACTAATAAGTGGTATGGCTGACAACCGTATCACACTCCGAATTTTGTTGTCTTTGTAACGTTGACGATTACACATGCCACACGGTAGTCGTCAACGCACCATCCTCCACTAGGAGTTAGGGTAAATCAAGGTAGGTAAAAGCCTAGGGGAACGACATGGCATCCCTATCGTAACTATGAAGAAATCCTTATTCTCCTCGTGAAATATTGCCACCAGGTTTAGATAAGATTTATACCTCAGGCTCGTCCTTTGGTATTTGGTTTACTATAATTCGGTGACTCACCCCTCGCTCCGCTCAGATCTCACACTGTCAGTCTCGCATTAAGGTACGTGTTCGTAGAGGCGACTCTTGGGATGATCGCTCAGCGATCGTAGTTTTGCATCCAATTCCGAGCCATATTTGCATATTTTTGTAATGGTGTTACTTTCCATGTGTCGACCATAACATGTCTATATAGAAAATATGCGCATTTAGTGATGGTTTAACTGCGACGCTGAGCGATCATCACATGAGTCGTCTCTACGAACACGTAACTTTAGAGAATTCGCCAATATTTTTGCGAAGCAGTGCTGTTGCGAAATAGGATAAGACGAAGTGCAAGCGCAGCGAGCAGTGAGCTAATGGAAAGCAATTTGTTGGATTTAGATCTCTGGCTCGTCCATACATTTACTCAAATCCTATAGGTCGTCTGTTAACTAAGATCTCGCTGTCTGTCGCCCTCTTCACAATTCGCCAAAAAGTTGATACGTAGCGCTGCTTGGAAATAGGATAAAGCGAGCGCAACAAGCGGTGAGTTAATGTCAGGCAATTCGTAAGCTTTATATTTCTGACTCGTCCATACATATACCTACTCAGACCCTGCACCTCGCCCTTTACTCCACTCAGACCTCGCTTTATCTGTCTCGCTATTTAGTATTCGCGACGTAGTGCTGTTGCGGAACAAAGTAAGTCCAGCGAGCGGTAAGCCAATGGATGACAATTCGTAAAATTTAGACCTCTGGCTCGTCCTTAAGTTTACCTAAATCCTGTGCCTTGCCCTTCGCTTCATCCAGACCTCGCCATGCCTTTTGCGCTTTTCAGAATTCGCCTAAATTTGCGACGCAGTGATGGTGCTAAGAATGATAAGGCGAGGTGCAAGCGCGGCGATCGGTAAGACAATGGACGCCATTTCGTGAAATTTAAACCTATGACTCCTCCGTATAACCTGTAGCTCAGAATACTCTGCGCGCTCACACTCTGTCTGTCGTGCATTAGAAAAACAGCCAACATGTTTGCGACATAGACCTCGGACCTGGAACCTATATATATTATGGTTGAATTAGATATCCCGCGTCAGCATCAGCATCGGCATCAGCAGAAAAATTTTAATTTAGAACACACGCATTTGCCTTTGATGACCCACATTGACAGCAGCGGCAGAAGCTGTCATTGTGGGTCATCAAAGGCAAATGCGTGTGTTCTAAATTGAAATTTTTCTGCTGATGCCTCTGCCGATGCTGATGCTGACGCATCCAATCTATTTCAACTATTACTCTGGATTTGCTTGACAACCGAATTCCGCTAGATTGTGTACAGCATTGGGCTTTTGGGAGTCTGGTCACCTTATTATAGCCTGTATATTTTAAACTTTAAATATACCTTTCAATGAAAAATTTGAATATATAAGTTAAACCCCCCCCCTTGGATGATTCCTGCGCACGGGCCTGATACGTATGCATCAAAGCCAGCTTGAAATCGCATAATGTTTACATTTATAATGCATATATCCCGCCGACTTCAAATGCCGAACTTCATGATTTTCACCTTCAGAATATAAAGTCTCTGTCAACTAATCCAAACGACGACGTGATAATTACAATAGGTGATTTTAATCTTCCAAATGTGCAATGGACTAGTGATCACGATGAACGAAATGAAATGGTTCCATCAGCGTTCGAGCCTAAATTCGCTGAAGATTTTTTAACTGGTCTCATGAGTATTGGTCTTCAGCAAATTAATACTATACGTAATAACAAGGGAAGGTTGCTGGACCTAATTTTCACAAATGACTTTTCAAATTGCACGTTAAACGTTCCTAAACCACTAACGAAAATTGACGAATATCATCCTCCGCTATTACTGGAATTTGAATGGCACACGGATATACCAGAATCTAGCGAGCAAACGGAGATAATATATAATTTCAAGCGCGCGAATTATCCTCAAATGAACGAATATTTTGCAAACATAAACTTTAATGAACTATTTCAAAGAAAAACTGTTGACGAAAAAGTGTCGTTACTGCATGAAGTACTAGGAGAGGCCATTCAACGATTTGTTCCCACTTATAGAAAAAAAACTTGCTCTAAGTGCCCCTGGGAAAACAAATTTCTGAAAGCGCTAAAAAATAAGAGGAACAAAGAGTGGAAACGATTTAAATGTACTGGCAGTATTCAGTCTTTTGAGGACGCCTTTGAAGCTTTTAGCTCTTTGAATAGAGAGTTGTGCGATTCCTACACTGACAAATGCAAGTCAAATTTGAAAAACAATCCTTCGTCCTTTTGGAAATATGTAGCCGAGAAAAGGAAAACGGATAATAAACCGAAAATTATGCGCTTTGATGACATTAAGACTTCTTGCGAAGCAGAGCAAGCAAATCTATTTGATAAGTTTTTCGGTGATAACTATGCACAAACAGCGTCTTCATTGTCTACAACATCTTCTTGTCCGACTTCAAACACTTCTTCCTTTCAACTCGATGGCAACTTCGTTATGTCGCAAATGAAGAAAATCAATACGAAGAAGGGGATAGGGCCGGACGGCGTTCACCCATTGCTAATAAAAAATTGTGCTTCAACGCTCGCTCCACACCTAACTACGATCTTCAACGAGTCCCTCGCAAATGGCATTTTCCCTAGACAATGGAAGACGTGCATCAAGTTAGCGGAACAACTTTTGAAAATCGACTCGGCGACTTTACAGTAATTTGCCGCTAATTTGTTGTGAATTAGTTGTGGAAAAATTAATTTTGTCGCTCTTCATTTTCACTGAGAAAATGGGTGTTCCGCTAACTTGACGTCAAGTTAGCGGAACACCCATTTTCAAGGATCAAGTCGGGACTTGTACCGTTCTCTTTCGCTATTTTGTTGTGAATTAGTTGTGAAAAAAAAAATTTTGTCGCTCTTCATTTTCACTGAGAAAATGGGTGTTCCGCTAACTTGACGTCAAGTTAGCGGAACAACTTTCACGGATCAAGTCGGGACTTGTACCGGAAATTGTAGTTTCCTGTTTGTGACGTCACGATGGAACAGCCCCACTTTACCCGCTCGAATCAAGTCGCGGAGTATGTCATAATTTGCTGCAAGCATAATACGAATGAGATGTTAAAAAAAACATCGCTCCTCGCCATTAACGGTAAAATACACTTTTCCATATTACGTTGACGTCACTATCTCAAACAACCTACTTTTCCTGATCACACCGTGTCGGGGAGTATGTCAAAATTTGTCTCCTGGCTAATTACAATTAGTTGTAAAAAGAATGATTTTGTCGCTCTTCGCTATCGGTGAGAAAACGCGGTTTTCCAAATTATGACGTCACTATGGGAGAAAACCCACTTTTCTTGATCGGATCGACTTGGTGAATATGGCATAATTTGCCGCTTGGCTAATACGAATTAGTTGTGAAAAGAATGATTTTGTCGCTCTTCGCCATCGGCGAGAAAACGCGGTTTTCCATATAATGAAGTCACGATGGGAGAAAACCCACTTTTCCTGATCGGATCGACTTGGGGAGTATGGCATAATTTGCCGCTTGGCTAATACGAATTAGTTGTGAAAAGAATGATTTTGTCGCTCCCTTCTATCCGCGGGAAAACGCGGTTTTCCATTTTATGACGTCACTATGGGAGAAAACCCACTTTTCCTGATCGGATCGACTTGGTGAGTATGGCATAATTTGCCGCTTGGCGAATACGAATTAGTTGTGAAAATAATGATTTTGTCGCTCCCTTCTATCCGCGGAAAAACGCGGTTTTCCCTATTATGACGTCACTATGGGAGAAAACCCACTTTTCCTGATCGGCTCGACTTGGTGAGTATGACATAATTTGCCGCTTGGCTAATACGAATTAGTTGTGAAAAGAATGATTTTGTCGCTCATCGGCATCGGCGAGAAAACGCGGTTTTCCATTTTATGACGTCACTATGGGAGAAAACCCACTTTTCCTGATCGGATCGACTTGGTGAGTATGGCATAATTTGCCGCTTGGCTAATACGAATTAGTTGTGAAAAGAATGATTTTGTCGCTCTTCGCCATCGGCGAGAAAACGCGGTTTTCCATTTTATGACGTCACTATGGGAGAAAACCCACTTTTCCTGATCGGATCGACTTGGGGAGTATAGCATAATTTTCCGCTTGGCTAATACGAATTAGTTGTGAAAAGAATGTTTTTGTCGCTCTTCGCCATCGGCGAGAAAACGCGGTTATCCATATTATGACGTCACGATGGGAGAAAACCCACTTTTCCTGATCGGATCGACTTGGGGAGTATGGCATAATTTGCCGCTTGGCTAATACGAATTAGTTGTGAAAAGAATGATTTTGTCGCTCCCTTCTATCCGCGGGAAAACGCGGTTTTCCATTTTATGACGTCACTATGGGAGAAAACCCACTTTTCCTGATCGGATCGACTTGGTGAGTATGGCATAATTTGCCGCTTGGCTAATACGAATTAGTTGTGAAAAGAATGATTTTGTCGCTCCCTTCTATCCGCGTAAAATCGCGGTTTCCCTATTATGACGTCACTATGGGAGAAAACCCACATTTCCTGATCGGATCGACTTGGTGAGAATGGCATAATTTGCCGCTTGGCTAATACGAATTAGTTGTGAAAAGAATGATTTTGTCGCTCCCTTCTATCCGCGGAAAATCGCGGTTATCCATATTATGACGTCACGATGGGAGAAAACCCACTTTTCCTGATCGGATCGACTTGGTGAGTATGGCATAATTTGCCGCTTGGCGAATACGAATTAGTTGTGAAAAGAATGATTTTGTCGCTCCCTTCTATCCGCGGAAAAACGCGGTTTTCCCTATTATGACGTTACTATGGGAGAAAACCCACTTTTCCTGATCGGCTCGACTTGGTGAGTATGGCATAATTTGCCGCTTGGCTAATACGAATTAGTTGTGAAAAGAATGATTTTGTCGCTCTTCGCCATCGGCGAGAAAACGCGGTTTTCCATTTTATGACGTCACTATGGGAGAAAACCCACATTTCCTGATCGGATCGACTTGGGGAGTATGGCATAATTTGCCGCTTGGCTAATACGAATTAGTTGTCGCTCCCTTCTATCCGCGGAAAAACGCGGTTTTCCCTATTACGACGTCACTATGGGAGAAACCCCACTTTTCCTGATCGGCTCGACTTGGTGAGTATGGCATAATTTGCCGCTTGACTAATACGAATTAGTTGTGAAAAGAATGATTTTGTCGCTATCGGTGAGAAAACGCGGTTTTCCCTATTATGACGTCACTATGGGAGAAAACCCATATTTCCTTATCGGATCGACTTGGTGAGTATGGCATAATTTGAGTTATATGAAGTTTGGAAACTCACCATCTCGAATGTGGATTTTTTTTATTTAGATCGATAGGAAATCGTTTGTCGGTGATTGTCGGTCTATTGAAAAGGTTTGTCGGTCCTTAATTATTTAAATAAAATCATTTTAAAGTGTATGAAAACGACATCATGTAGAAAATTAGCGTATCATTTATCCGACTTGTTTTTACATTCATTTGATAGATGGCGCTCTTGTAACGGATATAAACTACTGCTTAGATGTCAAAGATTGTTTTGTTTTATATATCAGGATGTTTCATAGGAGTATGTCGTCTGTCGTGTACACAGTTATGTGAAGTTGGCTATCTTACATCGCAAATTTGATTTTTTTTAAATATATAAACAGCCGTTTAAATCCGTTAAAAGAGCGCCATCTATGAAATGAATGTAAAAACAAGTCGGATTAAACGATCCGCTAATTTTCTACATGATGTCGTTTTCATACACTTTAAAATGCTTTTATTTAAATAATTAAGGACCGACAAACCTTTTTAATAGACCGACAATCACCGACAAACGATTTCCTATCGATCTAAATAAAAAAAATCCACATTCCAGATGGTGAGTTTCCAAACTTCATATAACTCAAATTATGCCATACTCACCAAGTCGATCCGATGAGGAAAAGTGGGGTTTCTCCCATAGTGACGTCATAAAATGGAAAACCGCGTTTTCCCGCGGATAGAAGGAGCGACAAAATCATTCTTTTCACAACTAATTCGTATTAGCCAATCGGCAAATTATGCCATACTCACCAAGTCTATCCGATCAGGAACTGTGGGTTTTCTCCCATAGTGACGTCATAATAGGGAAAACCGCGTTTTCTTACCGATAGCGAAGAGCGACAAAATCGTTCTTTTCACAACTAATTCGTATTAGCCAAGCGGAAAATTATGCCATACTCACCAAGTCGATCCGATCAGGAAATGTGGGTTTTCTCCCATAGTGACGTCATAAAATGGAAAACCGCGTTTTCTCGCCGATGGCGAAGAGCGACAAAATCATTCTTTTCACAACTAATTCGTATTAGCCAAGCGGCAAATTATGCCATACTCACCAAGTCGATCCGATCAGGAAAAGTGGGTTTTCTCCCATAGTGACGTCATAATATGGATAACCGCGTTTTCTCGCCGATGGCGAAGAGCGACAAAATCATTCTTTTCATAACTAATTCGTATTAGCCAAGCCGCAAATTATGCCATACTCCCCAAGTCGATCCGATCAGGAAAAGTGGGTTTTCTCCCATAGTGACGTCATAAAATGGAAAACAGCGTTTTCTCGCCGATGGCGAAGAGCGACAATATCATTCTTTTCACAACTAATTCGTATTAGCCAAGCGGCAAATTATGCCATACTCCCCAAGTCGATCCGATCAGGAAAAGTGGGTTTTCTCCCATAGTGACGTCATAAAATGGAAAACCGCGTTTTCACGCCGATGGCGAAGAGCGACAAAATCATTCTTTTCACAACTAATTCGTATTAGCCAAGCGGCAAATTATGCCATACTCCCCAAGTCGATCCGATCAGGAAAAGTGGGTTTTCTCCCATAGTGACGTCATAAAATGGAAAACCGCGTTTTCTCGCCGATGGCGAAGAGCGACAAAATCATTCTTTTCACAACTAATTCGTATTAGCCAAGCGGCAAATTATGCCATACTCCCCAAGTCGATCCGATCAGGAAAAGTGGGTTTTCTCTCATAGTGACGTCATAAAATGGAAAACCGCGTTTTCTCGCCGATGGCGAAGAGCGACAAAATCATTCTTTTCACAACTAATTCGTATTTGCCAAGCGGCAAATTATGCCATACTCACCAAGTCGATCCGATCAGGAAAAGTGGGTTTTCTCCCATAGTGACTTCATAAAATGGAAAACCGCGTTTTCCCGCGGAAAGAAGGGAGCGACAAAATCATTCTTTTCACAACTAATTCGTATTAGCCAAGCGACAAATTATGCCATACTCACCAAGTCGATCCGATCAAGAAAAGTGGGTTTTCTCCCATAGTGACTTCATAATTTGGAAAACCGTGTTTTCTCACCGATAGCGCAGAGCGACAAAATCATTCTTTTCACGACTAATTCGTATTAGCCAAGCGGCAAATTATGCCATACTCACCAAGTCGATCCGATCAAGAAAAGTGGGTTTTCTCCCATAGTGACGTCATAATTTGGAAAACCGCGTTTTCCCGCGTTTTCCCGCGTAAAAAAAGAGAGCGACAAAATCATTCTTTTCACAACTAATTGTAATTAGCCCAGAGACAAATTTTGACATACTCCCCGACACGGTGTGATCAGGAAAAGTAGGTTGTTTGAGATAGTGACGTCAACGTAATATGGAAAAGTGCATTTTACCGTTAATGGCGAGGAGCGACAAAATCGTTTTTTTAACATCTCATTCGTATTATCCTTGCAGCAAATTATGACATACTCCGCGACTTGATTCGAGCGGGTAAAGTGGGGCTGTTCCATCGTGACGTCACAAACAGGAAACTACAATTTCCCGCTGATGGTGAAGAGCGACAAATTTTTTTCTTTCACAACTAATTCACAACAAAATAGCGGAAGGGAACGGTATAAGTTCCGACTTGATCCGTGAAAGTTGTTCCGCTAACTTGACGTCAAGTTAGCGGAACACCCATTTTCTTAGTGAAAATGAAAAGCGACAAAATATTTGTTTTCACAACTAATTCACAACAAAATAGCGGAAGAGAACGGTACAAGTCCCGACTTGATCCTTGAAAGTTGTTCCGCTAACTTGACGTCAAGTTAGCGGAACACCCATTTTCTCAGTGAAAATGAAGAGCGACAAAATTAATTTTTCCACAACTAATTCACAACAAATTAGCGGCAAATTACTGTAAAGTCGCCGAGTCGATTTTCAAAAGTTGTTCCGCTAACTTGATGCACGTCAATGGAAGCGATCAAGTGTGTTCCCTATATTCAAAAAAGGAGCCAGGTCCAACATTGAAAATTACCGCTGCATTGCAAAACTGCCAACAGTAGCAAAGTTTTTTGAACACCTTGTCAATATGATGTTGTTAAATACGGTACGGAACAAAATCTCAACGAAACAACATGGCTTCATGAGGGGACGATCTACTGCAACCAACTTGACCGAGTTCCTTTGTTATGTCCAAAGTGGTCTAAGTAATAACGCACAAGTTGATGTTTTATATACCGATTTTTCGAAAGCGTTTGACCGAGTAGATCACAAAATCTTAATAAGGAAGCTACATTCGTTCGATTTGCCACAAAACTTGCTGCGCTGGCTTGAATCCTATCTAGCAGAGCGAATTCAATTTGTAAAGCTCGGTACAAGTGAATCAGACGATTTTAAGGTTACATCGGGTGTCCCACAGGGTAGCCACCTAGGTCCAACACTATTTTTGTTGTTCATTAATGACATTGTTGACCTATTGCCAACGGACATAAAGATCCTTCTATTCGCCGATGATGTAAAAATCGCTAAAGCCGTTAATTCCAACCACGACGCTCTTAAACTTCAATCTGCGATAGACGATCTTAAAAAGTGGTGTGACTCGAATTCTTTACACCTTAACCTTGAAAAATGTGCGTTGTTATCGATTTTTAAAGGGAAAAACTCTACGTCATACGATTACACTTATGGTAACCATATATTTACACGAGAAACCGAGCATAAGGATTTGGGTGTACTAATCGACAGAAAACTATCCTTCGCTAAGCACATTGATATGGTTACATCAAAAGCGATGATTGCTCTTGGATTCATCAGGAGATTCTCCCATGATATAACAGACATTAGTACATTGAAAGCACTTTATTATGCACTTGTTCAATCTCATTTGGAATATTGTAATGTGATTTGGCAACCCTTCTATGAGGTCTATAAAAAGAAAGTCGAGTCTGTTCAACGTCAATTCACCATGTTCGCTCTTAAGGAGTATCCAAGCGTAGGTACATAACAACTATTGCATTCGCTCTTACACTCAGCGGCTGTCAGCATTGAATATGGTTAGTCTTCGCCGTAGGCGCATCAATACATCAGCAGCATTCTTGTACGACGTTATCAAAGGAAACGTTAACTGTCCGCTTACAAATACTAACATCACTTTTAACGCGGAACGCACACTCAGGCACACGGAGCGTATCAAAGTAACAAATTCTCAAATGCGATTGGCACTGGCTGCGCCCATTAACCAAATGTGCAAAGTGGCAAATATGGTGTCAACCTTGTTTGTATCAGCATCATCCCGGAACGAATTTATGACGTTGTTGCGGAAGACTTCCGATGAAATCTTTGGATCCCTTTGCAAACTCGATCGATAAATCTGCCTGGTTATTTCAATTTTCATTTATCCAGGGAAATTATTTTAGTATATGTTCTGTTCGAAGAACGCTTTGATGCTGCATCACTAATTTAGTATTTATATTTCATGTGACACACACACACTTTAATGATGACATTGATGAATGGACCTGCATGCGGATCAAATTCCGATCAGAGAACTTATTTTTAAGCTATTTTATTCTTAACTGGCGTCGAGCCTAACTACTACGATCTGTGATATTTTACATCTATTCTAAGTATTTATTTATTGTATATTTGACTGTGATATTTACACCCTACTTGTCTTGTATACGTTTATAATTATTTATTGTATGTTTGACTGTGATATTTTTACCACCTAGGCTAGTCATGTAAACGATATATCTCAGAAAAAATCAGGTTTTTTAACGAGGCAAGATATTGGTCTTGTACTCTTTTTTGTGCCTGTTTGTATTTTGCATATTCAGCCAGTATTTGGCGGTGAGATAAATAAATAAATAAATAAATCTCGATTTATTCCGTTGAGGGTCCTTGAAACATGGAACAAACACCGGATATGTAATGTACTTGACGTCCCCTTTGATTTGATACCCCACATGCCGACCTCCGGTCAAGGATTACAGAGTATCATTTTTGTCCTTTTTGGGACCTTTCCGATCAACATTTTTTTTTTAGCAAAATGAGTTTTCGATTTCTGGGAACCCACTGATTCAAAAACCACAAGAATTTTTCTATTTGAAACGTTAATATGACTGCACTATGATGTAGATGTTGAAGTCTTTGTGGACACGACGGATGTTGAAGTGGACGCGGATATCGATGTGGACGCGGACGTCGTAGCAACTGTCGATTCGTCTTCCTATAACAATGAACTCTAAATGCACTGATCTGATACACATATACATTCACGACGCACAAAAGATACACGTGTGATACGCAACGTAAACAATATCCTTGGAAAGGAAAAATGCAAGTAGCGGTAGTTTGACGAAGCGATGGTTCTTGGAATAATAGTGAGTGTTCGGAAATACGGAATTTTTCATAAAAGACAAGCAATAGAGTTACAGACTGATAAATCAAGAAAATATAAAAATTTTATGAATTTGGAAGGTTTTTTTTTTCGGTTTTAACCGGATGGGCGAACAACCGTCCGGGTTAAAACCGGAAGGATGAAAAAAACGAAAAAAAAAACGGTTAACCGTTTTGAAAGTACCGGTTTTCGGACTAACCGTCCGGTTTTTGACATCCCTACTGCAAACCTCTAATCTGTTGGGGCTCCCCATAATCAGGAGGCCATCCCCAAAAATCCATCAATGTAAGATTTTTGTCGTTCGATGTCCATATTTTTTTTTCTTCGGCTATAATAAAATCATAATGATTTATTTAATTGTTTGAAACAAATGAGAATGCCCACTTTAGTATGAAAGTTGGTTAACGAAATTTGTATCAGAAGTCTCCATTAGAGAGTAAGGAATATATCAAAGTGACAATTTTGCAACTTTTGTTGGATCTTTTGTGTGAAATTGAATAATTCTTGAATGGCCATGTAATAATGCAAACGCGCAGAGTCCGATTTTGTTAATTGAATTTAAAAAATCACCAAAATGAAATTTTAGTTATGTCATTTCCTGTCTCCATTTGGCTGCTATAGTGTGGCTGCTAAGGAGCAGCCAAATGGCTGCACGCGATGCCAGTTTTTGGACGCGCAGCCATTTGGCTGCTAATCTAGATGGACCGTAAGGCATTAAAACTGTTAGAAAAAAACAAAGTTAAAATAAAATGATGTAAGAAAGAAATGATCTTTAGACTATGCGCCAATTTTTAAAAGAATCGTACAAGCACCTCACCTTGGCAGAAGTTGGAGAAAATTGAGATGGAAAAATATTTTGTTATCGGGTCAAATCACAAAAATTAGACTTTGAATGTATGTACCTAAAAAAAATTGTGTTTGGGAATATATGTCCCCTTTCGGGGATGCAAAAATGTGTGTCAACCGGTTTCGACCGACAGTGTATGGAGCGTCTCATCAGGTGCCTTCTCAGCCGCTCCATACACTGCCGGGGAAGGCACTACCGGGACAGATTCCAGCCAGATGGAACTTGCGCTTATATAGTGTCGACAAACATTTCTAGGTTCGAATCATGTTTTCTCGACTAACCAGTTGTTAGTCTCATGACCCGCCACTCACCAACCCGCGTTTCTAGCGTAGCGCTAGTGCACAGTGTGTTTGGACGCAGCCTGCGCATCATCGTCAGTTACGATGAGCCACTCGCTGCCGTCCATTTGTCCATGATGTGGACAACACGATTTAAATGTATGTACCTAAAAAAAATTGTGTTTGGGAATGTATGTCCCCTTTCGGGGATGCAAAAATGTGTGTCAACCGGTTTCGACCGACAGTGTATGGAGCGTCTCATCAGGTGCCTTCTCAGCCGCTCCATACACTGCCGGGGAAGGCACTACCGGGACAGATTCCAGCCAGATGGAACTTGCGCTTATATAGTGTCGACAAACATTTCTAGGTGCGAATCAGGGGGCCTATCATGTAATTCGAAACGAAAACGAAAGTCTCGGCGCTTTCGTATTCGATTCGAAAGCAATTTGGTATCATGTAACTCGTTCGTTTCGAGTAATTGGTATTGCCTCATGAATTAGTCAAAATTCCCTTCATGTACTAGACTGAATCGACTAACGTAGTAGACCATGTCACATGATTCAAAGTCAAATTTAATATTTTTGTGTTTTAGTTTATATTTTAGTGTTTCGGTGTGAAAAATAAGTTATATTCGAATATAAAATATAGCATTTTTGTAGTATTCGGTTAAAAAAAGTGAAATAGTGACGGAGAAAAGACGTTAAATTGTTCGAGTCGCGATTGGGATTCGAACACACGCTCGAATTCGGTGTATCGGGTCGTCGGGAGAAAACGCGCCCCCCATCGTCACGACGAAAATTTAGGATGTGCGAACAAATTGTATAATTTTAATAAAGCAATTTTTGATGTAGATGCTATTTTTTAAACTGTGGATTTTTGTAAAATATAAAATAATGTATGTGTGTGTTAACTATATTCAATTCATCTTGTCCTCCTAGCTTGTCTAGTTTTAAAAAATAAACGAAAATTCCCGGAATACAACATTTTTCTATACGTGTTATAAATTCATTATTTTGAGGAAAACTTATAGTCTTTGTCTTAAGAAGTCCGTTACACTAATTTTTGTGGTAAGACTCAATCTTCGCTTAAAACAAAACATATAAACGTTTGCTTTTCGAGAGTACCCTACCTTTCGAATGAATTTTCGATAGAATAGTCCACATTCTCGCACGCTTTCGAATTACATGATAGGGGATTTTCGATTCGTATGGTCGAAAGACGAAAGTCCTATTACTTTCGAATAGATGTTATTCGTTTTCGAGTTACATGATACCACTTTAGTCGTTTCGAAAGCAATTCCTTTCGAATCGAATTACATGATAGGGCCCCATGTTTTCTCGACTAACCAGTTGTTAGTCTCATGACCCGCCACTCACCAACACGCGTTTCTAGCGTAGCGCTAGTGCACACTTACGAGTGAAAAAAGTGTGTTTGGACGCAGCCTCCGCATCATCGTCAGTTACGATGAGCCACTCGCTGCCGTCCATTTGTCCATGATGTGGACAACACGATTTAAATGTATGTACCTAAAAAAAAAATTGTGCTTGGGAATGTATGTCCCCTTTCGGGGATGCAAAAATGTGTGTCAACCGGTTTCGACCGACAGTGTATGGAGCGTCTCATCAGGTGCCTTCTCAGCCGCTCCATACACTGCCGGGGAAGGCACTACCGGGACAGATTCCAGCCAGATGGAACTTGCGCTTATATAGTGTCGACAAACATTTCTAGGTGCGAATAATGTTTTCTCGACTAACCAGTTGTTAGTCTCATGACCCGCCACTCACCAACACGCGTTTCTAGCGTAGCGCTAGTGCACACTTACGAGTTAAAAAAGTGTGTTTGGACGCAGCCTAGGCATCATCGTCAGTTACGATGAGCCACTCGCTGCCGTCCATTTGTCCATGATGTGGACAACACGATTTAAATGTATGTACCTAAAAAAAAATTGTGTTTGGGAATGTATGTCCCCTTTCGGGGATGCAAAAATGTGTGTCAACCGGTTTCGACCGACAGTGTATGGAGCGTCTCATCAGGTGCCTTCTCATCCGCTCCATACACTGCCGGGGAAGGCACTACCGGGACAGATTCCAGCCAGATGGAACTTGCGCTTATATAGTGTCGACAAACATTTCTAGGTGCGAATCATGTTTTCTCGACTAACCAGTTGTTAGTCTCATGACCCGCCACTCACAAACACGCGTTTCTAGCTAGTGCACACTTACGAGTGAAAACTTTGAAGTTCCGTAAAAACCAAACCTCTTATCCGATTTTAGTGCGGTTAGTTTTATTTTTTTGGGTAATAATCATCTGTACCTAAAAATCATCTTGTTTTGCTATGCTACCTAGTCTAGCTTTTGAGATAATGACGTTTTAGTCGTAAAAGAAAATGATTTTTTCAAAAATATTCAAATGCCTGTGGCAGCTAAAGGGTTAAGCTAAGAGGGTATGTTCCATACAACTTTTTTGCTGGAAATCACATGAGGAAGCACAATCCGGTTCGTTTATGCGGCAGTTTCCGGGCACCCTGTATATTTTCTTAACTTACAACTAATAAAAAAAAAGCTATCGGAAAATTGGTTTTGATACCGAAATTTATACTTTTAGGCCCGTATTTATAGACATAGTACCTTAACTCAAGGCGACCTTTAGTCAAGTATGCCGAAATTCAAAAATTAGATATCATTTCCAGTAGTTTTTCATTGTAATAATTTATATTTAGAAGTCAATGCATCCTTGATTTAAGGCGAAACTCAAGGAGACCTAAAGCAATTAACACAATTGTAATATCTAGGGACGCGGGAGCGTCCCGCCCGCCAAAGAAAAAAGAAGCAATTTGAACAAATCAAAAGTGAAATGCGACTAAGACTATGTTTACACGACGGAACAAGTACGGGTTTTCGGACCTAATAATAACTCAAGGTAGGTAACTAGCTACATTGACTTCAAATGAGGTTGACTATTGCAAAATTTCAAAGTTTGCTTGAAATCGCCTTAAGTCAAGGATGCATTGTCTCGAGAAAATAAATTATTTCAATGAAAACTACTGGAAATGGCATTTATTTTAAGGTAAGGTATGTTTATAAATACGGGCCTTAGTTTTGGCTAATTTTTGCTATGCTTGTTGCGGCCGGCATATCAAGAAACAATACTATGTATGCTATAAATTGAAAAATCTACAGCTGTCTAGACGATCGCATAAATGCAAATTTAGAGAAGGTATTGAATAAATTGGTCGCAACATGTAGGAAGAGCTTCTTCCAAAAATAATATGTGCAAAATTTGAACTTCCTTTATTCTGTCACAAGTTATGGAGTGAGTAAAATGCCCGAAGGGACTAACAAAGAAGGTGTTTTTTTTCAGAAACTCCATGTCTTTGACCCTAAAACTCACCTACATTTATATTAATGATCGTCTCCAATAGAGACTTTTCATTTTGACATCGGCTTAGATAATCTGAACCTCAAAATATAGATGCACATGCCACATAGTATAGTGACTTTAGCTCTAGACCCAAACATCCAAAAAAAGAGCTGACTTTTGATGCCAAATTGTTCTATGGCCTGACCGCATTACGCAGTAAAAAGTTAGACTTTTTTGCGCGTCACATTTGGGGGGGAGGGGGTGGCAAAGGGGTGAAATTATGATTTTTCGCCAATATTTTGTTAAATGTAATATCTACAGCAAAATGTTCTGAGGACAATTTAAACTACACAAAATTTCTTTTCTAATGATATATTATATCATATACCTTCTCTTGGCAGATTATATACTAGACCTTAAAACATTTGGTGTAATTTAGATTTTTTGATAGTTACATTTAGCGCTCTAGCTCCTGAAGTAATTTAATTGGAGCCATGGTAATTGGGAGAACTATTCCTAACAATATATAGCTTTACCACACGGAGACTCAGGCTGCCCCGACAAAGCATTCCCCTATACTCCCTATTAACATTTAAAAAAAAGACATGCCTGTAACTTTTCGCCGAATCACAGCAGGCGGGAAAAATTTTGGTAAACGTTAAGGCTGAGTCCCATTAGACCCTCCACCAAATATTACTTCGATCGGATTAAAACAAAGGGTACCTCCCATACAAATTATTCAAATTCAATGCCACTAGTTTATTAAGAAATAAAATAAATTTTTATAAAATAAATAAAACAAGTCAACCAAAATTAAAGTTTTGCTCGTAGGCAATTTTCCGGACATTTTGTATGGGAGGTACCCTTTATTTTAATCCGATCGAAGTAATATTTGGTGGAGGGTCTAATGGGACTTAGCGTTAACGTTTACCAAAAGTTTTCCCAAAAATATTCAAATGCCTGTGGCAGCTAAAGGGTTAAGCTAAGAGGGTATGTTCCATACAACTTTTTTGCTGGAAATCACATGAGGAAGCACAATCCGGTTCGTTTATGCGGCAGTTTCCGGGCACCCTGTATATTTTCTTAACTTACAACTAATAAAAAAAAAATCTATCGGAAAATTGGTTTTGATACCGAAATTTATACTTTTAGGCCCGTATTTATAGACATAGTACCTTAACTCAAGGCGACCTTTAGTCAAGTATGCCGAAATTCAAAAATTAGATATCATTTCCAGTAGTTTTTCATTGTAATAATTTATATTTAGAAGTCAATGCATCCTTGATTTAAGGCGAAACTCAAGGAGACCTAAAGCTTTTAACACAATTGTAATATCTAGGGACGCGGGAGCGTCCCGCCCGCCAAAGAAAAAAGAAGAAATTTGAACAAATCAAAAGTGAAATGCGACTAAGACTATGTTTACACGACGGAACAAGTACGGGTTTTCGGACCTAATAATAACTCAAGGTAGGTAACTAGCTACATTGACTTCAAATGAGGTTGACTATTGCAAAATTTCAAAGTTTGCTTGAAATCGCCTTAAGTCAAGGATGCATTGTCTCGAGAAAATAAATTATTTCAATGAAAACTACTGGAAATGGCATTTATTTTAAGGCAAGGTATGTTTATAAATACGGGCCTTAGTTTTGGCTAATTTTTGCTATGCTTGTTGCGGCCGGCATATCAAGAAACAATACTATGTATGCTATAAATTGAAAAATCTACAGCTGTCTAGACGATCGCATAAATGCAAATTTAGAGAAGGTATTGAATAAATTGGTCGCAACATGTAGGAAGAGCTTCTTCCAAAAATAATATGTGCAAAATTTGAACTTCCTTTATTCTGTCACAAGTTATGGAGTGAGTAAAATGCCCGAAGGGACTAACAAAGAAGGTGTTTTTTTCAGAAACTCCATGTCTTTGACCCTAAAACTCACCTACATTTATATTAATGATCGTCTCCAATAGAGACTTTTCATTTTGACATCGGCTTAGATAATCTGAACCTCAAAATATAGATGCACATGCCACATAGTATAGTGACTTTAGCTCTAGACCCAAACATCCAAAAAAAGAGCTGACTTTTGATGCCAAATTGTTCTATGGCCTGACCGCATTACGCAGTAAAAAGTTAAGACTTTTTTGCGCGTCACATTTGGGGGGGCGGGGGTGGCAAAGGGGTGAAATTATGATTTTTCGCCAATATCTTGTTAAATGTAATATCTACAGCAAAATGTTCTGAGGACGATTTAAACTACACAAAATTTCCTTTCTAATGATATATTATATCATATACCTTCTCTTGGCAGATTATATACTAGACCTTAAAACATTTGGTGTAATTTAGATTTTTTGATAGTTACATTTAGCGCTCTAGCTCCTGAAGTAATTTAATTGGAGCCATGGTAATTGGGAGAACTATTCCTAACAATATATAGCTTTACCACACGGAGACTCAGGCTGCCCCGACAAAGCATTCCCCTATACTCCCTATTAACATTTAAAAAAAAGACATGCCTGTAACTTTTCGCCGAATCACAGCAGGCGGGAAAAATTTTGGTAAACGTTAAGGCTGAGTCCCATTAGACCCTCCACCAAATATTACTTCGATCGGATTAAAACAAAGGGTACCTCCCATACAAATTATTCAAATTCAATGCCACTAGTTTATTAAGAAATAAAATAAATTTTTATAAAATAAATAAAACAAGTCAACCAAAATTAAAGTTTTGCTCGTAGGCAATTTTCCGGACATTTTGTATGGGAGGTACCCTTTATTTTAATCCGATCGAAGTAATATTTGGTGGAGGGTCTAATGGGACTTAGCGTTAACGTTTACCAAAAGTTTTCCCAAAAATATTCAAATGCCTGTGGCAGCTAAAGGGTTAAGCTAAGAGGGTATGTTCCATACAACTTTTTTGCTGGAAATCACATGAGGAAGCACAATCCGGTTCGTTTATGCGGCAGTTTCCGGGCACCCTGTATATTTTCTTAACTTACAACTAATAAAAAAAAAAGCTATCGGAAAATTGGTTTTGATACCGAAATTTATACTTTTAGGCCCGTATTTATAGACATAGTACCTTAACTCAAGGCGACCTTTAGTCAAGTATGCCGAAATTCAAAAATTAGATATCATTTCCAGTAGTTTTTCATTGTAATAATTTATATTTAGAAGTCAATGCATCCTTGATTTAAGGCGAAACTCAAGGAGACCTAAAGCTTTTAACACAATTGTAATATCTAGGGACGCGGGAGCGTCCCGCCCGCCAAAGAAAAAAGAAGAAATTTGAACAAATCAAAAGTGAAATGCGACTAAGACTATGTTTACACGACGGAACAAGTACGGGTTTTCGGACCTAATAATAACTCAAGGTAGGTAACTAGCTACATTGACTTCAAATGAGGTTGACTATTGCAAAATTTCAAAGTTTGCTTGAAATCGCCTTAAGTCAAGGATGCATTGTCTCGAGAAAATAAATTATTTCAATGAAAACTACTGGAAATGGCATTTATTTTAAGGCAAGGTATGTTTATAAATACGGGCCTTAGTTTTGGCTAATTTTTGCTATGCTTGTTGCGGCCGGCATATCAAGAAACAATACTATGTATGCTATAAATTGAAAAATCTACAGCTGTCTAGACGATCGCATAAATGCAAATTTAGAGAAGGTATTGAATAAATTGGTCGCAACATGTAGGAAGAGCTTCTTCCAAAAATAATATGTGCAAAATTTGAACTTCCTTTATTCTGTCACAAGTTATGGAGTGAGTAAAATGCCCGAAGGGACTAACAAAGAAGGTGTTTTTTTCAGAAACTCCATGTCTTTGACCCT
This sequence comes from Microchrysa polita, assembly GCA_949715475.1. Classification (NCBI taxonomy): domain Eukaryota; kingdom Metazoa; phylum Arthropoda; class Insecta; order Diptera; family Stratiomyidae; genus Microchrysa; species Microchrysa polita. The sequence continues at coordinate 86,427,813 of OX454415.1, read as the reverse complement.
AAAACTCACCTACATTTATATTAATGATCGTCTCCAATAGAGACTTTTCATTTTGACATCGGCTTAGATAATCTGAACCTCAAAATATAGATGCACATGCCACATAGTATAGTGACTTTAGCTCTAGACCCAAACATCCAAAAAAAGAGCTGACTTTTGATGCCAAATTGTTCTATGGCCTGACCGCATTACGCAGTAAAAAGTTAGACTTTTTTGCGCGTCACATTTGGGGGGGAGGGGGTGGCAAAGGGGTGAAATTATGATTTTTCGCCAATATCTTGTTAAATGTAATATCTACAGCAAAATGTTCTGAGGACGATTTAAACTACACAAAATTTCCTTTCTAATGATATATTATATCATATACCTTCTCTTGGCAGATTATATACTAGACCTTAAAACATTTGGTGTAATTTAGATTTTTTGATAGTTACATTTAGCGCTCTAGCTCCTGAAGTAATTTAATTGGAGCCATGGTAATTGGGAGAACTATTCCTAACAATATATAGCTTTACCACACGGAGACTCAGGCTGCCCCGACAAAGCATTCCCCTATACTCCCTATTAACATTTAAAAAAAAGACATGCCTGTAACTTTTCGCCGAATCACAGCAGGCGGGAAAAATTTTGGTAAACGTTAAGGCTGAGTCCCATTAGACCCTCCACCAAATATTACTTCGATCGGATTAAAACAAAGGGTACCTCCCATACAAATTATTCAAATTCAATGCCACTAGTTTATTAAGAAATAAAATAAATTTTTATAAAATAAATAAAACAAGTCAACCAAAATTAAAGTTTTGCTCGTAGGCAATTTTCCGGACATTTTGTATGGGAGGTACCCTTTATTTTAATCCGATCGAAGTAATATTTGGTGGAGGGTCTAATGGGACTTAGCGTTAACGTTTACCAAAAGTTTTCCCAAAAATATTCAAATGCCTGTGGCAGCTAAAGGGTTAAGCTAAGAGGGTATGTTCCATACAACTTTTTTGCTGGAAATCACATGAGGAAGCACAATCCGGTTCGTTTATGCGGCAGTTTCCGGGCACCCTGTATATTTTCTTAACTTATAACTAATAAAAAAAAAAGCTATCGGAAAATTGGTTTTGATACCGAAATTTATACTTTTAGGCCCGTATTTATAGACATAGTACCTTAACTCAAGGCGACCTTTAGTCAAGTATGCCGAAATTCAAAAATTAGATATCATTTCCAGTAGTTTTTCATTGTAATAATTTATATTTAGAAGTCAATGCATCCTTGATTTAAGGCGAAACTCAAGGAGACCTAAAGCTTTTAACACAATTGTAATATCTAGGGACGCGGGAGCGTCCCGCCCGCCAAAGAAAAAAGAAGAAATTTGAACAAATCAAAAGTGAAATGCGACTAAGACTATGTTTACACGACGGAACAAGTACGGGTTTTCGGACCTAATAATAACTCAAGGTAGGTAACTAGCTACATTGACTTCAAATGAGGTTGACTATTGCAAAATTTCAAAGTTTGCTTGAAATCGCCTTAAGTCAAGGATGCATTGTCTCGAGAAAATAAATTATTTCAATGAAAACTACTGGAAATGGCATTTATTTTAAGGCAAGGTATGTTTATAAATACGGGCCTTAGTTTTGGCTAATTTTTGCTATGCTTGTTGCGGCCGGCATATCAAGAAACAATACTATGTATGCTATAAATTGAAAAATCTACAGCTGTCTAGACGATCGCATAAATGCAAATTTAGAGAAGGTATTGAATAAATTGGTCGCAACATGTAGGAAGAGCTTCTTCCAAAAATAATATGTGCAAAATTTGAACTTCCTTTATTCTGTCACAAGTTATGGAGTGAGTAAAATGCCCGAAGGGACTAACAAAGAAGGTGTTTTTTTCAGAAACTCCATGTCTTTGACCCTAAAACTCACCTACATTTATATTAATGATCGTCTCCAATAGAGACTTTTCATTTTGACATCGGCTTAGATAATCTGAACCTCAAAATATAGATGCACATGCCACATAGTATAGTGACTTTAGCTCTAGACCCAAACATCCAAAAAAAGAGCTGACTTTTGATGCCAAATTGTTCTATGGCCTGACCGCATTACGCAGTAAAAAGTTAAGACTTTTTTGCGCGTCACATTTGGGGGGGAGGGGGTGGCAAAGGGGTGAAATTATGATTTTTCGCCAATATCTTGTTAAATGTAATATCTACAGCAAAATGTTCTGAGGACGATTTAAACTACACAAAATTTCCTTTCTAATGATATATTATATCATATACCTTCTCTTGGCAGATTATATACTAGACCTTAAAACATTTGGTGTAATTTAGATTTTTTGATAGTTACATTTAGCGCTCTAGCTCCTGAAGTAATTTAATTGGAGCCATGGTAATTGGGAGAACTATTCCTAACAATATATAGCTTTACCACACGGAGACTCAGGCTGCCCCGACAAAGCATTCCCCTATACTCCCTATTAACATTTAAAAAAAAGACATGCCTGTAACTTTTCGCCGAATCACAGCAGGCGGGAAAAATTTTGGTAAACGTTAAGGCTGAGTCCCATTAGACCCTCCACCAAATATTACTTCGATCGGATTAAAACAAAGGGTACCTCCCATACAAATTATTCAAATTCAATGCCACTAGTTTATTAAGAAATAAAATAAATTTTTATAAAATAAATAAAACAAGTCAACCAAAATTAAAGTTTTGCTCGTAGGCAATTTTCCGGACATTTTGTATGGGAGGTACCCTTTATTTTAATCCGATCGAAGTAATATTTGGTGGAGGGTCTAATGGGACTTAGCGTTAACGTTTACCAAAATTTTTCCCGCCTGCTGTGATTCGGCGAAAAGTTACAGGCATGTCTTTTTTTTAAATGTTAATAGGGAATATAGGGGAATGCTTTGTCGGGGCAGCCTGAGTCTCCGTGTGGTAAAGCTATATATTGTTAGGAATAGTTCTCCCAATTACCATGGCTCCAATTAAATTACTTCAGGAGCTAGAGCGCTAAATGTAACTATCAAAAAATCTAAATTACACCAAATGTTTTAAGGTCTAGTATATAATCTGCCAAGAGAAGGTATATGATATAAATATATTATTAGAAAGGAAATTTTGTGTAGTTTAAATCGTCCTCAGAACATTTTGCTGTAGATATTACATTTAACAAGATATTGGCGAAAAATCATAATTTCACCCCTTTGCCACCCCCTCCCCCCCAAATGTGACGCGCAAAAAAGTCTAACTTTTTACTGCGTAATGCGGTCAGGCCATAGAACAATTTGGCATCAAAAGTCAGCTCTTTTTTTGGATGTTTGGGTTTCATCATTTTTTCAGCTAAAATCACTATACTAACAGACGAATTTTAAATTTCGTAGGCGCATGCACAGCAACGTGTTCTCGTGTCGTTTCCTTCTCTCTTCCCAACTTGGTGCCATACATCGCACACCACACAAGACGCGGGCGGGACGTGGCAGTGAATGAATTTCATAATCATTTCTGTGTTCATAACATAACATATTGTCCGCAACGGCAACTTGCTCTCTTCCTCGGACCCACTCGGTCCACTTGTCATGCGTCACGGAGTACGGACACACCACAGAAGTCGCAGGCAATGGCAAGCGATGAGTGATTCTTAAAAGATACTACTAAAAGACTCTCTTGAACTGGAAAACGTTCTCTCAAATTGACACGCACACAGGCTCATGCGATTCGCTTGAAAGCTCTAGGAAATTTCAGATACATTTTCATAGGAACAACATTTTGTACCAATTTGGACATACATATATGTATTATTTGTATATGGTTAAACATTGGACTAAAGCCGCAGATGTGTTAGTGACATCCAATTCCCAAGATCCTAACTGCTTTTTAGTTGAGGTGTTGAGATCAACAGCACACTCAGCAATGTTATGTATCCCCATAAATGGGTAGGGTAAACTGGTCGACAGTGGATCAGTGTACACAGTGAATCATTTGATCTCATATGCTTGAAAATCGTGCAAGGCAAATGTTGCAAAGGAGAAAAATTTACGTTTTAACTTACCTTTGAACACACGTATTAACAGTACGATTTTTCCATCGAGAGATCTTGTGATGGGGTTTGCATGTTTTTGACATTAGAAAGTAATTTTTTTCGGTTGAGTATTTTTAATGAATCTTGAAAACCGTTTTAAGAACTGTTTCTAGGGTCTTGCCATCGATAAGAGTTATAATAGAGGATTATTACGCACTATGTATTTTGATGCTCATAAATGGAGTTTAAAAGTTTTCGATATGATTTAGGTTTTTTGTGCTATGGTCAACAGTGAATCAAACCAATCTGGTACACAGTGGATCATGGAAAATTCAATATAAATTTTTCATCATCAATATTTGTCAGAAATTATCCATAAAATCTTATTTTTCTAAAAGATTATTTTAGATATTACCAGTTTATATAAATTAAACATCGATTTTCTTTATGATTATGATTATTATGATAATTTTTTATTTTGATCTACTTGTCGACTCGACACTTCATTTTCATTCTACACTAACTTTAAAGCGTGCATGGACACATTTGCTTTATTATAATTATTCGCCCGTCCGTGTTTTGAGCGGATAGTGTCAAATGATCGCACGTTCGTTCTTGTCGTGCAAGTTTACCCGTACGGTTGTTTTCTTACAATCTAAAACGGCCCAATAAGGTTTCTCTATGGTAATAATAACTAATAACTCTTCGGAAAAATGCCTCTATTGTGTCATAATTTTCCATGACAACTTTGCATGGACTCGACTGAATTTTGTTGCCGATACCGCGATGATATTTATGAGTGGGATATGTACAATGATTTCAAAAACAGAGCCATATAGCCCGTGAAACAATCAAATTCTTGTATGAGACATTTGTTTTCGGTTATGAGAATTTGCCCTAGATTAAGGTGACCAGATTCCCGAGGGCCTGATGCTGTACACATACTTAGGGAATTCGGTTTTCTGGCAAATCCTCAGCCATACTTCCAGGTCCAAGATCTGCGTAAGCGAAAATGTTGGTGAATTGTGTAATGCGCGACCGACAGAGCAAGGTATAAGCCAAGTGAAGGGCGAGCTAGCTAGCTAGGGGATCTGAGTAATCGTATGGAGGAACGAGAAGTCTAAATCTTACGAACTGCCTTCCATCAATTCAACGCTCGCTTCGTTCCCACCTTGCCTTATCCTGTTTCCATCAGCGCTGGTAGCAAGGATGTTGGCAAGCACGACAGGCAGAACGAGGTACGAGCGTAGCGAAGGGCGAGCCACAGGATCTGAGTAAACGTATGGACGAGCCAGAGGTCTAAGTTTTGTGAATTACCTTCCATCGGCTCACCGCTCCCTGCGCTCATCTTATTATTAAAATTTATCAACTCATGCCAAGTGCTTTCTTTAGTATGCATTTTCCTGAAGGGGTTGATAAAGGAATTGGATGGTGGAGTACGGTGGCTGTTTTTCATCGTTCTGTGATAGGGAAAATCAATTAAAATCGCATCTTTTGGCGGCTGTAACTTCTGAACCTTGGCAGCTAGAGCCTTTAAATGTTCACCACATGTGGGCTGTACGGCGCCTTTTTTTGCTAAATTTCAAAATTCCGCTCAAGAATTGCCAATTGACGGACAATTTTCGATTAGAAAATACACAAGTGCGATTTGAGCAGCTGTAACTTCCGAACCTCGAAATTTGGAGAATATATGAGCGTCAAGTAGCTCTACAAGTGTGTGCAAAATTTTCTTAGAGATCGGGAAAGGTTCCCGAGGTTTCGGAAATGAACGGTTGCCAAACATAAAAGTGCTCCTATATCGCTAAATATCGATCGTAAGGGGTGCAGGGGTCAAAATTTACACCTAGAAGCAGGCAAGTCTGATCACAGGTCCAACAATGGGCAATATTTTTCTGTCGGACTACAGTAGTGTCGCTATCATTATTATCAATGAACTAGGGACACACAACCCGAGTACTTAGGATTTTATGGTAAAATAGACTGATCAATTCGGCTTGAATAAACGCTTGTCGAAATGAAGGAGAAGCTGGTCAGAGAGTGACAATACATTAAGCATTTGTTTTGACGTCAGAAGTGTCACAGTCCAATTGTACCATCCACAGGACATACTAAAAATATTTCACACAGGAAAAATTAGATACGCTAAAATTTTTTTTATATATTTTACATTAGGTAAGCTTAATGAATAAATATAGATGCGAGTGTTCAATTTTGCGTTAGTTTTGGAACACGTTTTTAGTTGGACTTATCGAGGTTTCAGTGTACTCCAAACAGAGTCGGCACTTGATGGCCCGCAGATCCCGCGTGGCTTGGGGCGCACGAGAATTAGGGGCCACACAAGCCACAGGAATAATCTTTATTCTAATTTTAATAATAATAGTTAAACTTAATTTCGAATACTAAAAGCGTTCTTGTCAAAAAAATCGATAGGCAAAAGACAACCAGTTTTATCAGGGGGCTCACTCACGAAGTTGGCGGGAGAGATCTGAATCAAGCTGTTCCGCTACTGACTCCAGACATGGACACCTAATGCAAATCTAGGGGGCCCCGCCCTTGACTCTTGCCACGGGCCCCGCGCTTGCTTAATCCGGCACTGGGTAGGATTCTCCTAAGGAGTGTTGTTTGCCAGGTTTGGGTATAGGAATAATGCGGCCTCTCTTCCAAATCTCTGGTATGATGAATGTTCTAAGTGAAAGGTTCATCGTAGCAGTGATATACTCTAGGGCCGGTGTGTCGAGGTGTTTGAGCATTATCATTGCTATACCGTCCGGTCCAAGCGCCTTTGAGTTTTTGGCGTTTTTTATGGCATTGGCTACTTCAGTGGTGGTGGTTTCAAGATATTCATCTACCTTGGTGTTACGGATGGCTCGTGTAATTTTGCGCTTGAGTCTATCCTTGGGTGGTTGTTCGACGAACTGTTTGTTAAACAGATTGGCGCATTTTTTGTCGTCGCTCACGGTAGAATTGCCAAACTTGATAGCGACCCTCCCTTGAGTTTTGGTGGGATTAGATAAGTTTCTTACGGTGCTCCATAGTTTGCTCACACCTGTGGTGGTATTCAGGTTTCGAAGGTGTGAGTGCCATATATTTCTCCTGTGGTCATTGACCTGTTTGACGATGATATCGTTCGTAAATGTCACCAATGCGCGGATCACTGGGGTCTGCAATTCTTAGCTGATCCCTCGTTTTAGCTAATTTAGCCGCGGATGTTGGAAAATTAGGTTTTAGGCTGGGAATGCGGCCGGCTGGAATGAATCTCTTAGCTGCAGTGAGAATTATCCGTCTGAGTTGTTTTTCGGCCATACGTACATTTATTGGGGGGGGGGGGGGGGGGGGGGGTAAGACTAGCAAAAGCTTCGCTTGTGTACTTTTTAAAGCCATCCCAGTTAGCTTTTTTAAAGTTTGTATACGTTTTCTTGTCGGGATGGACGAGTTTCGACGGCATATCCAGCGTTAGTATGATTGGAAGGTGATCAGAGTACATCGTGAGAATTGGCCAAATTGGCTCCCATGTGATGTCGTTGATAAGTCCAGGGCTACGAAGGAAATATCTGGTGAGCTTGTGCAAGATCCAGCGATGCGAGTCGGTTTGTCGTCGTTTATTGGACAGAAATCTGATGCGTTGTTGTTGTTGTAGTAGCGGCACAAATGGGGAAACATTCAGTAAAGTTGCACATTTATCATTCGAAGATGGTGGGCATTCCATCCTCGAGGTCAAGATTTAGGAACAAAGCTGCTTCGATGGGTTGTGTCCATAACGCAAGTGGTGTGAGGTGCGTGGGCAGTGCCGGATTAAGACCCTTTGGGGCCCTTAGGCATAAAATAATTGAGGGCCCCTTTTTTGTGAACTGTCTTTAAATAAAACTCTTAAATTATGTGTAAGAAATACTTACCCTAAATAATATAGTTTACGAAATAAGAAAAATATATTTTATTTCGCAAAAATTTTGGGTTACCTACATATAATCCCGAAAAAAAATCCCTCCCGTTCGTAATCCTGCTTTTTACAAAAAACCTCGCTTTACATTATCCCGACATTACTAAATCCCGCCACTTAAAATAATTATATCGACAAATTATAACTTCGCAAAATCTCGACAATCTCGACTCATTGAAAATAAATATATATTTGCTAAATTTAAAGAATGTCCTTTCACCATTAGCTTTTTTTTATTTAAGTCAATTCCAGTCAATGAAATTACATTCAAATCGCATACAAGTGCAACAAAATTGTTGATAAAAAATTATAAACAATCAAATAACGTGAAATAGATTTTTTTGATGCAAAAAAAGATTCCAAAATTATCGTGCAAATGCATTTTTCCAGAAGAAATTAAAACAAAGTACAGTAGCCGCTGGTTTAGAGAGTCGTTATTAGTTAAAAGAACCGCCGCTTGAAAGAAATACCATACGAAAAACCGATGTGATTCTATTATCCGGCGCCTGCTTTAGGTCCTTTTGACTGTATATCAATGTAATATGTACCAAATACCGTTATACAGGATGGCACACGGGAACGTGACTATTTTTAAAACGTCGTAAAAATCGGAAATCCAGGCCACATAGTTTTTTCTGGCATAAAAAACTCAAGACAGTCACGGAATTTAGATGGCAAAGTTTAGTGATGAAAACGGACACCATTTTGGAGCATGATTTCTGAGTGTGCATGAGTGTCACCTAAATTATTCAACAACATCTAAATTCCTCAACTGGCCGTAGAAAAATTCGACATATAATTTGTTAAAAAAAATGACGAGATTTTTAAAATCGAGATTTTATAAAAGCGATATTTTCACTAATCGGGATTATTATGCAGTCGATACGTTTTAAGTCGGGAATTGGTTAGTCAAGATTTTGACAAACGAGATTCAACTAGTGGAGGCATAATACCCAACCCATTTTTGAAAGTGTACTTAGCTTCCATGAACAGGATATTGATAAGCGGTATTTTGAACTAGCGGGTTATTGAAGTGGCAGGGTATGAAGTTGGCGGGATTTTTGACTGGCAGAATATTGATATGGCGGAATTATGAATGTAGGGATTTTGAGAAACTAGTGTAGTTACTACGTGATAAACCTAGTACATCAGATTGCAAAATGTGGTGGAGACAAATTTTTTTTTGTTTCTTATGTTTTTTGGGGTGCTGAGCACGAATCCGGAGCTTCCCACCAAAATTTCGTTGCGGAACAGGGTCAAAAACGTGAAAAACCCTAAAATTTTTGCTGTTTTTCCGTTATTCGCCCCCTAATTCTGCAACTATTTATTTCGGCAAAAAACTCTCCATGAATATTTTAGAGAGCACATAATTACGCGTCCAAAGAGACATAAATATTAAAAATCTGTTGAGCGGTATTACTACAGTGGATAATTTAAATTTGCCATTTTTAACATAGTTCCATTTTATGAAAAAAAATTTGAGATTGAACGGTTTTTCATTTTTGGTCGTAAAAGTTGCATTCATCTTGTACATTGTGATTTTTGAGTGCAGAACCTGAATCTGTAAGTTCCCACCAAAATTTCGTTGCAAAACAGGGTCAAAATTGCAAAAAATGCCAAAAAAATGACTATCAATTGTAGCAATACCGCTTAACACATTTTAATGATTAATGGCGCGTTGGACCCGCAGTTATGTTTTCTCTAATATTCTCATGGACAGGTTTTCGGAGAAATGTATACTTTCGGAGTTATAAACAAAAAAACGGGAAAACTCCGAAAATTTTGGGTTTTTTCGCGGTTTTGATCCTGTTCCGCAACGAAATTTTGGTGGGAAGCTCCGGATTCGAGCTCAGCACCCCAAAAAACATAAGAAACAAAAAAACAATTTTCTCCACCACACTTTGCAATCTGAAATCACCTCGGAACTACACTAAACGGGAATATGATTCTTTCTTCTTATTTTTTTCAGTTTCAAACTTGTAAATTATATCTCTGAAATTTAATGCTTTGGCAATCTCACTTCCAATATTAATTAAACTTATGGCGTGTAGTCGACTTTGCTTCATTACAGAACGTTTATCGTTTTTAATTATTGTCAACTTTGAAAAACTTCGTTCTCCCTCACTGCCTCACTGACAGAACAAGGCGCAGCTTCCTAATAATGTTTCTTCAAACAGTTCATTTCACTCGAATTTTTGTCCTGTTCTTTCAATCTTAGGAGGTTTTCACACTTCTACTAAGATTACGTAATCTGCGATGTGCTGAGTTTGAAAATGAATGGAATTTGGCAGCTAAAATTAAGTAATTTGCACAGATTACGTAATCTGGCCGAATGTGTGAAAAGCTCCTTAGATGCTCATGGAAAATTATTCCGTTTTCAAATTCGTCCTGAAGATAATTATGGTAGGTACATATTTTTTTTTAAATAAACAGTTTGTATTCAAAAGTTGTAGATAATTTTATAGCTAATCATTAGAGTTGTTTGTTTTTATTATGCAGCGAACGAGAGGCAGGGTGGAAGCCAAAAACTAAAGTAATACAAAACATCCCATCAGTAGCATTAAAAAGTGTTCAGGGGGGTGGAAATTTAAGCTTTCTGACAAAGCCTCTATCGATTTCTTATGTAATATCAGACAGTGCAGGGCATACTCTGATCCACTTTTCAAGACCATTCGCCTGGAGTAAGTGCGAACACGGTTTTGTGAGAAAAGTTTTGGCTTCTGAATGTAAATCTTCAAATTTAACATTTTTCAGTCGTACCTTTTCTGAGACCGCATTTCAGAATTTGGTCTGAATTGGACATCTATATCATATAGTTGTCGTAGAAACTACATATTTCACATTCAAGTATGTACATACACATACCCAATTTTAGCTAAAATCAGTTTACAACTTGCTAGACAATTGGAACGAAAATTTTTACTATTCTCAAGGTGGAAACGCAGCAAGGATAAAATTATGCCACTAGATATAATCACGTGAAGGGTATCATACCTTTTAGCTTGTTTTACTTTGCTTTTTCGTTGCGAGAGCTTATCAAAGAACAAAAAACTTATATTTATCATATAAAAAAAAATCTCGCGGAGTCACTGTCAGTGTGAGTACGGGGCCTTGGTGAGTGCGGGGCCTCTAGGCACGTGCCTTATGTGCCTTAAGGATAATCCGGTACTGTGCGTGGGAGCAGCTGAACAATCGAAAATATGGTCCACGTCATGTGGACTGGTTCCGCAGGCTGGGCAGGTGTTGGCGACTTCATTGTTTATTCGTGACAAATAGGAGTTTAGTCGCGGGCACCAGCCGGATCGAAGTTGAGCTAGGGTGGTACGAGTTGCTCTTGGTAGTGATTGTTCGTCTGGAGATATGGCAGGAGGTTTGATGCCAAGTACACGGTTGTTCGTGAGACTTAGAGTAGCTTTATGAACTTCAGATGTGTGTAAGTCTGCAATGGCCGCCTTGTAGTCGGAGTCATCGAAAGGAACTTTTTTGTATCGCTGGACTTCACGCTCTTTGTCCCTGATTGAACGTCTGATACGACGTGGCGGTGGTGTTTTGTCCATGAGTGGGTTATTCGGGTGGTTTGTTCGATAACATCCGACTAAATATTGCTTAGTGAGAAGTTCATTATGGCTCCTTAAAGTCATTAATTTTGTCTCCTGGTGTAGATGATCTTGTGAAGACATCTTAACACAGCCGGTGATGGTGCGTAGTGCTGTGTTTTGGCAGGTTTGAATGTGGCTCCAGTTTGTCTTGCAGAGACCATTTGTCCACGTTGGTGCTGCGTAATTGACCAGGGGGCGACCAATCGCTTTATACGTAGCCAAGAGGGTTTCTTTGTCTGTGCCCCATGTACTTCCGGCAAGTGCTTTTAATATTTTATTCCTGCTCCTGAGTTTGGAACATATATTTTCAGCGTGGGTGTTGAATTTGCCGGAGTTGTCAAGCGTGACACCAAGGATTTTGGGAGTCCTGGTTGTTGGGATGATGTGGGTGTCAACGTAGATGGGCAGTTGTATGTTGTATTCTTGGTTGAAGCTTGTGAATAATGTGGCGGAGGACTTGGGCGCAGATAGCTTCAGATTTTTACTGGCGAAGAAAGCGTTAAGAACCTGCAGGTATTCGTTGATTAGATCGCACATTTCGGGAATGTCGTTACCAGTTGCCATGATGGTGCAGTCGTCTGCGTATGAGATGATTTGTAATCCCGTTGGTGGTGTAGGTAATCCTGCCATGTAGAGGTTGAAAAGAGTGGGGGATAAGACTCCACCCTGGGGAACGCCTTGCTTGATTTTCCTGAGTTTAGACTTCCCGTTTCTAAACTCTGTGCAGGATTGACGACCGGCAAGGTAGTTAGCGATCCATTTATGGATGTACGGTGGTGTTGTATTGCGGAGATCTGTTAGCAATAGAGTGTGGTTGACAGTGTCAAATGCTTTTGACAGATCGAGAGCAACCAGGACGGTACGCTTGCATGGTTTCGGTTGGTTGAGTCCATTAAATATGTTGGACGTGATCGTATCGAGAGCGGTGGTGGTGCTATGCATTTTACGAAAACCATGTTGATGATTTGCAAGCTGTATGTGCTCTAAAAGTTTCGGCAATACAAGTGCATCCAGTATTTTGGCCACAGGAGACAGGAGCGTTATCGGACGGTATGATTCAGCTAGAGTGTGGTCTTTACCTGGTTTGGGTATTGGGGTTTATGCGGCCTTTCTTCCATAACTCAGGAATGATGAATGATTTTAACGATAGATTCATCGTGGCAGTGATATAATCAATGGCCGGTGAATCTAGATGTTTCAGCATGATCATAGCAATGCCGTCAGGTCCGAACGCTTTGGAATTGTTGGCATTTTTGATTGCAAGTCTTACTTGGTTTGAGGTAACTTGAAGGTGTTGATCGGTGGTACTATTGCGGATAGCTCTTGTGATGGTGCGCTTGAGCCTATCTTTATCAGGATGTTCGACGAATTGCTGATTAAATTTGTGTGCGCATTTGTCGTCGTTATTATATGACTTATCACCGAACTTAATGGCTACCTTACCTTTGGGTTTTGTGGGGTTAGATAAAGCACGTACCGTTTTCCAAAGGTTGCTTACACCGGATTTTATGTGGCAGGATTTTAAATACTTGTTCCATTGTTGTCTTCTGTGGTCATTTACTTGCTGGGTTATCACATTATTTAGGTCGCTGATACGAGGATCACTGGGGTCTATTGCTCTGAATTCATCCCTCATTTTTGCCAGTTCTACGGCACTTGATGGAAAATGTGGTCTCAGGATTGGTATGCGGCCGGAAGGAATGTGTCTATTAGCAGCATCTACGATAATCCGTCTCAGATTTTTTTCAGCGGTACGTACGTCGGTGGGAATTTGTAAGGCAGAAAACATTTCGTTGGTATAGGCTTGAAAGCCGATCCAGTCTGCTTTGCTGAAATTTGTGTACGTTTTCTTCTCAGTGTACGCGAATTGGGACGGTTTGTCGATCGTGAGGACTATTGGCAGGTGGTCTGACGAGAAGGTGATGAAAGGCTCCCATGTGGTGTTGTTGATGAGCCCGGGACTGGCAATAGATATATCAGGGGAGCTCCTGCATGATCCTGTAACGCGCGTTGGTGAGTCATCGTTCATGGGACAGAAATCGGAGTCATCTATTTGGCTAGCGATGAGGTTGCCTCTGGTGTCGTTGTCGAGATTCGAATGCCATAGATCGTGATGTGCATTGAAATCACCAAGTATTAAGCGGTATTGTCCAGTGAGTAGTGGAGAAATGTTGGCCTGAAAACCAGTGGGACAACTTGAGGCTGGTGGTATATAGATATGTGGCAATCATCAGAAAAGCAACATCGTGTACATGCACATACCTGCATGAATACATTCGGTCGAAACGTAGCACACCTGCATGTTCACGGTCGAGACGTACACGGACTAAAACGTACATCATCAGAACGACAGCATCGTATCATGCACAGACGTGCATGTATACGGTACTCGGTCGAGACGAGACGTAGCACACCTGCATGTACACGGAAACATGAACAGACGCGCATGTACACGGCACTTGAGTGCGCATATATAAAAGCCGGTCGTGTACATTGTTCAGTCAGTTGAGTTTGGCACTCGTCGAGGCAGGTTGCACATGAGCCATAACATTATAATTAAATATAATATTAAGTAAAATAAAGTACCCAAAGATATTTAGAATATCTATATCAACATTTCCCGCTTTGATGGAAATCGCTTGGAGTTCGGTGGTGTTATCGGCGGCGGTGATGTCAATTTCTGAGTAAGGCAACGTGTTATGGATCAGGAAAGCTAAGCCTCCACCTGCGCCGGTGGGTCGATCTTTTCGGATGATGTTGAAGCCTCCGTATGAGTTAAGCGTTGAGTCAGCTTTTAGCTTAGTTTCCTGAACCGCAGCGACTTTGATGTGATGTCTGTCCATGAAGTCAGTGAGCTCGATGACTTTGTGTTGAAGACCATTGCAGTTTATTTGGACAATCTTGGTGGTAGAGTAGTTCACAACTGGCTGTGGTGGTGCTGGTGTTAGGGTATGTCGTGGTGCATTGTGTTGGGTAGAAACTGTGGGGGTGACTGGTGATGGTTGTTGGCCCTGGTTATTGTGATGTTGGGAAGGCGATGATGACTGCTGTCCACAGATTCTGCAGTTTGGTGCTAGAAAGGTGTTAATTGTGGTTGTTGAACGTAGGTCTGAATTGTTTAGCCCAGAACAATTCTTAAAGTGGCACCATTCTCTGCAGCACGAGCAACGCACTGAGGTTTGAACGTTGGAGTAGATCCTCTTACCACATACGCAGCATGTCCAAGGACCAGGATTAATTTCGATGCCGGCACGTAGTAGTAGAATTTGGAGCAACTGGGCCGGCTCGGGTTGCTCCATTAGTATAAAAAAGATGTTGTGTGCAACTTTCTTGTTTCCCCGAATGTGTCGAGGGGGGTTTGCGGCTCTTGGCCATGCATAATTGCATGGGTGGTTCCGGGACATAGACCCGGCCGCGATAGGAACCAATCTGATGCGTCCAGCTGATCGGCGATGATATTACCTCTGGTGTCGTTGTGGAGGTTAGAGTGCCAAAGACTGTAATGTGCGTTGGAAGCACCAAGCAGAAGACGATACTGGCCGTTTAGTAGAGGGATAATATTGGCTTTGTAATTGCCGGGACAGCTGGAGACGGGTGGAATGTAAATGTTGAAGATTTCAAAGTCAATATTGCCCGATTTGACGGTTATCGCTTGTTGTTCCATGGTGTTGTCGGCGGAAGTGATGTCAACGATGCTGTACGGTAGATTGTTGTTGTTAAAATGAAGAAGTCATGAGCTTGATCAGCTGCTTTTGTTTTGTACTTATATGAACTTTGTAAACGATTCCACTTTGTAATTTTTGTCACCTGGTCAGCTCGTAGATCGTAGTACACTTATGTATACGTTTTTTTGTTAATTTTCCATTTTGATTATTTTAGTGTAAAACCGTTCTCCCTTTGTACAAGTTGGTGTACTAAATAAATCCATCAAATTATTACCGGATCCATAGTGAAAACAACACTTTTCATTGAAACTTTAAGAGGTTATGGGCCCAGGAGTGTTGGACGGTGATTTAATTTGGATTTATCTATAAAAAAAAAAAAAAAAATCAGCAGCCCCCTAGCCAGGCATAATTTTCAAGATTAGTTTTTGGGTCAAGTGCAACAGCAAAATACAAGCAAGAGACGATTCGCATCTCAAAATTGCGAGGTGCCGAGAATTGGTCCACCTGGAAATTTCAAGTACAGGTAATTCTTAAAGCCAACAGAGCTTGGAACGTCGTTTCGGGCACATTGCCAAGACCGGAACCGCTTGAAGAAGGCCATGCACAACATAACGCCAGGGAACAACAAATTGCAGGATGGATAAACCTGGACAACTCAGCACAGAAAACGATTGTTACATCGATGGAGGAACAATCATTGCTTCACATCATGAACTGCGAGACATCCAAATCGATGTGGGACAAATTATTAACTGTTTACGAGCACAGATCAGAAGCGAGTGTGCATTTGTTACAACAACAATGGTTCTCTATGCTCAAAAACCCAGTTGACACGATCAATGTGCATATTGCAAAAATCGAGAACATCGCTCATCGTTTAAGGACGCTCGGAGAGGATATCCCGGATTCCATGATCATTACAAAGATCCTTTTGACCCTACCCGACGAATTTAAGCATTTTGTCAGCGCTTGGGACTCTACTTCACGGGATGATAGAACGCTTGCCAACTTGATTTCCAGGCTATCCATCGAAGAAACACGATTAGGAATACAGTACTCTAGCGAAAGCAGTACTCTCACTTCAACAGGGAAAACTAAAAGGATCTGGAGATCTGGAAATTGCAACGCGTGCGGGAAACCTGGCCATTGGGCTCGAGAATGTCGTAGCGGAAGACGACAGGACTCGACAAAGCAAGAGTTTGAAGATGGATGTGACGCTCTTATTGGTGACGTGCTTGTTGGCAAATCGTTGGCCGCAGATGGACGAAATAACAACACACACGCTAACTGGTATCTCGATTCCGGAGCGAGTGATCACATGTCAAACCAGTGCTCGTGGTTCATCAACTTTCGAAAGGAAAGGCAACGTGGCCAAGTCCGCATAGGAAACGGAAATCTAATTCCAGTATTAGGAAAGGGAGACATCAATATTCTGGCTTACAACGGTAAAGAATGGGTTGAGAAGCATCTCAAGAATGTTCTTTTTGTTCCCCAGCTCAAGTATAATCTTTTCTCCCTGGGCGCTACCATGGACAAGGATACCACTTTTGACTCCAATAATGTCAGTTGCCAGCTCTTACGAAAGGGGTGCATCGTTGCAATGGGAGCTAAGGAAGGTCGTCTTTTCAAAATGTTTTTCAAGCTCCGAGGTCACAACAATGCGCAAGCGAACCTGGCTACGAGTGACACGATTCGAAATTGGCACGAGCGTCTTGCTCATCAAAATGTGAGTCAAGTAAAAGACGTTCTGGATGACCATGGTATTAAATATCAGAAGGATCACTGGAAAAATGCATCGATTTCCA
Source organism: Microchrysa polita (assembly GCA_949715475.1). Classification (NCBI taxonomy): domain Eukaryota; kingdom Metazoa; phylum Arthropoda; class Insecta; order Diptera; family Stratiomyidae; genus Microchrysa; species Microchrysa polita. The sequence continues at coordinate 86,410,790 of OX454415.1, read as the reverse complement.
TTTCCGGAGAGCAAATCTAAAACTGAAACTATCGGAGAACTAATTCATGCCGATCTTGCAGGCCCAATGCAAGAGAGCTCGCTAGGTGGAGCGAGGTATTTTCTACTGTTGAAGGATGATTTTTCTCATTGGAGAACAGTTCGTTTTTTATCGCACAAATCCGAAACTTCTGCTCACATTAAAACTTTTCTCGAAGAAGCAGACAAACACCTTGAAAAGGGAATAAAGATCTTGCGCACTGACAATGGCCTTGAATTCGTGAACAGAGAAGTTGCCGAATTGACAAACACTCGAGGTATAAAGCATCAAAAATCCGTTCCCTATACCCCTGAACAAAATGGTGCAGCTGAAAGAGAAAATAGGACTGTTGTTGAAGCTGCTCGTACTATGCTTTATGCTGCTGGACTACCAATCAAATTGTGGGCCGAAGCTGTAAATACTGCTGTTTACACTTTGAATCTCACTGGAACAAGTAGCATCCCCGGTGCAACTCCACATTTTCTCTGGCATGGCAAAGAAGGAGACTGCACAAAGTTCAAAGTTTTCGGAGAAAAAGTTCATGTGCACATTCCAATAGAGAAAAGGCAAAAATGGGACCCGAAATCTGAGCAAGGTATTTTCGTTGGCTATGGTGAAGATACTAAGGGCTATCGTATCTTGTATCCGAATGAAGACCAGGTGAAAATTCGCCGTGACGTTATCTTCACTGGGAGACTCTACGACCAAACAATAGAGAGAGAACCACCGACAACAAGTTTTAAACCAGCGAAAGAGTTCCTGGAAATTGAGCTAAATCCCGGTCAAGACACGAGGCTCCAGATAGATGTTGAGGAAGAAAATTTCAGCGACGCAGAAACCGACATCCAAAGGGAAACGAACTTAACAGACATGACTAGAGTCGATAAACAGGCCAGACACAGCATGAAACTCAGAAATCGAGACACTATCAAACCGCCAGCAAGGTATGCTGATTCAGATTTTTGCTTCTCAACCATCAATATTAGTAAAGAGCCAACAAATTTCCAAGAAGCAATCACTGGCAGGAACAGTGAGCAATGGAGAAGAGCTATGGACGAAGAAATCAAGGCGCTCGAGAAGAACCAAACTTGGAAACTTGTTCCTAGATCCAAAGATTATGCAATAGTCGACAACAAGTGGGTCTACAAACTCAAAGAAAATCCAGACGGATCAATCATGCGTTATAAAGCGCGGCTCGTAGCTCGAGGTTTCACACAGAAAGCTGGTGTTGATTATAATGAGACCTTCAGCCCCGTTGTGAGATTCGATTCTATACGCTCCATTTTATCCATTGTGGCCTCGAAAAAGCTCATGCTCCGCCAGTTTGACATTAAAACTGCTTTTCTGCATGGAGAGCTCGAGGAGGACATTTATATGTATCAGCCCGAAGGATATGACGACAAAACAGGACGAGTTTGTAAACTCCAACGAAGTCTCTATGGTCTAAAACGGGCTTCCAGGTGCTGGAACAAGAAACTGGTTTCGGTACTCAGAAAATTCGGGCTCAGTTCAACTGCTGCAGATCCATGTGTTTTTACTGGAAACAATGGTGGGCGGATCATCTTAGCGATTCACGTCGACGATGGTTTAATTGCAACAGAAAACGAGAAAATTGCGGATAATTTGCTTCGAGATCTTCAAAATGAGTTCGATGTCACTGCAACCAATGTCGGCGTATATCCAGGTCTGCAAATTCAACAACACCCAGATGGGAATATTTTTATTCATCAGGAGGCATTTTTGCGAAAGGTATTGGAACGATTCAACATGCAGGATGCAAACCCAGTGGACATTCCTAGCGATCAGCACCAAATAGTACCTTACTCGATGAATGAAAACGAAGAGGAAAAACCGAATGCACCTTACCGTGAGGCAGTAGGCAGTTTAATGTATTTGGCTGTTGGAACCAGGCCAGACATTGCCTATGCTGTGAATCGTGCGAGCCAATTTCTTTGTGCTCCAAAGAAAATACATTGGAGTGGTGTCAAACGAATTCTTAAATACCTGAAGGGCACACCTCGACATGGACTTTTCTTTAGGAGTGGCAACTGCAACGAGGTTCAAGCATACAGTGATGCGGATTATGCGGGTGACACCGAAACTCGAAAATCAACTACTGGACTTGTCGTGAAACTAGGTGATAATATCGTTTCTTGGAGCTCGCACAGGCAAAGGATTGTGGCATTATCAACTACCGAGGCGGAATATATTGCCGCCTGCCATACAGTCAAGGAGATCCTATGGTTAAAACAGCTAGCGCGCGAGTTAACCGGGCAATGTATTGAGGCACGTCTGCATATTGACAATCAAGGGGCTTTGGCGCTCATCAAGAATCCAGAGCATCACCGACGCACGAAACACATTGATGTACGTTACCACTTCATAAGGCAGAAATTCCAAGAAGGCGAGTTTCAACTGATTCATGTCCCGTCGAAAGAGCAACAAGCCGACACGTTAACGAAACCTCTACCTCGAGAAACCTTCCAACGCTCGCGAGATATGCTATGCATCCTTGAAGACGTCAAAACCAGCGCTCCGCTCAAGTGGGAGTGTTAAAATGAAGAAGTCATGAGCTTGATCAGCTGCTTTTGTTTTGTACTTATATGAACTTTGTAAACGATTCCACTTTGTAATTTTTGTCACCTGGTCAGCTCGTAGATCGTAGTACACTTATGTATACGTTTTTTTGTTAATTTTCCATTTTGATTATTTTAGTGTAAAATCGTTCTCCCTTTGTACAAGTTGGTGTACTAAATAAATCCATCAAATTATTACCGGATCCATAGTGAAAACAACACTTTTCATTGAAACTTTAAGAGTTGTGAATGAGGAAAGCCAAACCTCCTCCAGCATTGCTTTCTCGGTCTTGTCTGATGACGTTATAGTTCCCGTAAAAGCTGAGCGAATGGTTGGAGTTTAGTTTGGTTTCTTGTACCGCTGCTATCTGTATATGGTGTCTGTCCATCAAATCAGTAAGTTCGACGATTTTATGTTGGAGTCCATTACAGTTTAGTTGGACGATTTTAGTGTTGGTGTAGTTAACATCGATGGTACGTGGAGCTGGGGTCAAATTAGGTGTAGGTTGAATTGTGCGTACAGGGTTTGCCGGTGTGGAAGGTGTTGATAGTTGGGTACCTTGGTAGGGCGGCTGTTGGTTGGATGAAGAGCGTCGCCCACGATTTCTGCATCGACTCGCTGTGTAAGTTGGACCTCGTTGATTGTAATGGGTAAGTCCTGAGCAGTTCTTTAGGTGAACCCATTCTCCACAGCATGTACATTCGACCGACGTTTGAATATTGGTCCAAATCCTGTTACCGCACACAGAGCACATCCATGGACCTGGATTTGATTCAATGCCGGCACGTATTAATAGTGTGCGGAGCAGCTGGGCCGGCCAGGACTGCTCCCCAAGGGAAAAAATGGTGTTGAATGAATGACACGTGGTTTCCATCCCCTTCTTGCGTCGAAGGGGGTCGTTGCGACTCTTGGCCATGCCGAAGCATGGGATTAAGCAAGCACGGGGCCCGTGGCAAGAGTCAAGGGCGGGGCCCCCTAGATTTGCATTAGGTGCCCATGTCTGGAGTCAGCAGCGTAACAGCTTGATTCAGATCCCTCCCGCCAACTTCGTGAGTGAGCCCCCTGATATAACTCGTTGTCTTTTGCCTATCGATTTTTTGACAAGAACGCTTTTAGTATTCAAAATTAAGTTCAACTATTATTATTAAAATTAGAATATCATCTAATTATTTCGGTACAGTTGAGTAAATTTTTTACGAGGTATTAACCCAGCTAGATCGGTCTCGACTCCACGATATCCAGTAATTTGGTGGCCTGATTATAAATAAATCCTCGGCGTGATAGTTTTCCATGTACCTATGAGGTTATAGAAAGCATTATTATTATGTTAGAGTATATAGGCTGGGACAACGCACCGGCACAACTTTAAATGGGGATGAAACATATCATCTACCTCACGATAGTTCGAACTGAAGACAAATTCGTAGTTTAATTGTTAAAACTCAAAATCATAAGCACATCGATGGACATTATTCTTCGCGAATAATGAAATTTCGGGGCTAATGTAAAATTAAGTTCTCTACACGCATAGGATTAGCTAGGGAGAAGAGGAAGTGAGACGAGAGATGTTCGTTGTCTAAAAAAAAAATCCGGAGCTGTAAAATTGTTTTTTTTTTTGTAGTCATTTTTTTTACGGTTCAAAAATTATTCTTGTGGCTTGTGTGGCCCCTAATTCTCGTGCGCCCCAAGCCACGCGGGCTCTGCGGGCCATCAAGTGCCGACTCTGTTTGGAGTACACTGAAACCTCGATAAGTCCAACTAAAAACGTGTTCCAAAACTAACGCAAAATTGAACACTCGCATCTATATTTATTCATTAACCCATTAATGCCTGATGTTACATATATGTAACAGTAAGACATCCTTCGTTTCAAACGGCTGCTAAAGGAATAGGATATCAATTCGGCAATAAAAAGTATTTTATCCTGTACTGGACACTATTAGCAATTCGTAGAAATCAATTTAGCTCAATTTGATTCACTATTGTGGAAGTTATAGAGGTTTCTTTCTGATGGTTTTTTCGATGTTGACGAAAATCGTCACGATGGCAAAAGTAGTAGAGGAATTTTATTTTTATATTTAATTGTATGAAACAAATTAATCGTATGTCATTACATGGTCTTTTTGAAACAATACAAAAAATAAATGAAATAAATATTGTCCGTAGTTTATGTTTTATAAGTACTTTTATAACACTGTTACATATATGTAACATCCGTCCTGATATGGGTAAAGTGCACTTCTCGTATACGAGGTGTATGAGTCTGTACTTGTTTAGTGTTTTTTTTTTATTTTATGGATTTTTTACACTATTGACGCGATAGTCCGGATAAATTATAAAAAAAAAGAAGTCCGGATTCTCAAAAAATACGGATTAACGAAAATTGCGGATTTTAACAAGACATTTTTATATAGGAAACTAGCATTATTAGTCTTTATAAATGTTAAAATTGAAAAGAAAAAAAATGCTATTATTTAGGTTTTTCCTTAAAATTAGTCGTGTCACATGATTTTCTAGACCCTTGTCTTTTCTTGACTGGCAAATTGAGCGGCCATATTTGGCATAACATACCAAATATATTAAGAGTCGGAATTAGAATTGCTCTAGAAATCCGGAATATGGATACAATAGTTGTCCTATGTGGATTAAAATGATAGCCGGAGCAAGGTATCCGAAGCAAGGAGTCAGCTTTATTTTCATGAGGCCAAGGATTAGTTATTCTATTTAACTCTGCTAATATAATATTTAAAAGGATATATTTTGAGCTACGAAAGAAGAAATGGTATAGACAATTATAGACAAGGACGAATTATAGGCTCTATATTTAGTCCTTTTTAGACAAATTGGGCGGATGGACAAATTGACAAAAAATTGAAACAATAATTTTATAATTTACTGGCAAATCTTCCATAATCGTCAAAATCTGTATTGGTAACTACTGTAGTTCTATAAACTTTTTTCCCATTCACAAACTGTAAAATCTATTAGTTTTGTGGGTGTTCAAGAAACTTCTCAATGAAACAACAACAACTCCACATGCAAAAACACATAATATAATGAAATAAAATAATACAATATTTGACATAATATTTTTGTAAGGCTGCTCAATTTTCCACACATTTCGTATTATTTCTACGTTATTGTTGCATTTTCTACATTCCAAACTTCATGTAAAATATCGGCTTTCATATATTTTTTGCTTTATTAAAAAATATTTACTAAAATGTTTTCTTTTTGAAAAAAAAATCAAAAATATACTTTGAATACACTTTCCCCGTATCATGCCTGATGTTACATATATGTAACACCCTCGAGTACTTCGAGTGCCTGATGTTACATATATGTAACAGTGCCGGGAGCCTGAACCCGGCATCCGGGGAAAAATTTTTTTTCTACAAAATGTGTTTTTAGCCATTTTAAGCCGACGTGGAAAATTTCAGCTCAATCGGTAAGATTTTAGGGTCTCGTCGTTAATGGGTTAAGCTTACCTAATGTAAAATATCTAAAAAAAAATTAGCGTATCTAATTTTTCCTGTGTGAAATATTTTCAGTATGTCCTGTGGATGGTACAATTGGACTGTGACACTTCTGAACGTCAAAACAAATGCTTAATGTATTATCACTCTCTGACCAGCTTCTCCTTCATTTCGACAAGCGTTTATTCAAGCCGAATTGATTAGTAAATTTTACCATAAAATCCTAAGTACTCGGGTTGTGTGTCCCTAATTCATTGATAAATAATGATAGCGACACTAGTAGTCCAACAGAAAAATATTGCCCATCGTTGGACTGAAGACTTTGTACTTTAGGCACTAAACGAGCAATTTGTGTTTAGTTTGAATGATCGTATGATAGTTGATTTCTTTGATCCCCATTTGTCTTTCCTGGTTGTACCTGTTGTTGGCCTAGTTATGTATAATTCTGTTTTAACATAATTTATAACAATTTTTTTTTTTAATTTATGCTTTATAGCAGGGATTTGGAGCGGAGCGATGGAGCGGAGCGGAGCGACCCTAAATTTCGGAGCGAAAGAGCGGAGCGTGGAGCGGTATTCGGCAGGCTGGAGCGGAGCGATTTTTGCTTTGAAAGTCGCTCCACTCCGCTCCGCTCCGAAGTAAAAAACCAAGAAAATTTCGAGATAAAAACTTTAATTTTTTCGACGAAATTTTTCATTTTATGGCACTATTTGATGATTTTGGACGATTTAAAGGCGGAGAATTCGTTGAGAGACTTGCAAAATTTCGGATTATTGTGAAATTCATTGTGATAAAAGAGGTTTTGCGTTTAGTCATCATAATCATCACTCTTCATTATTAAAAAATTCAAGATCATCCATGACAGAAAAGTCCTGTCCTGTACTTGCTGAATGAAACGCCCGTTTTAATTTAAATTAGTTATTAGGTGCATTTTATTGAATGGAGTACAGGACAGCTTCCATAACAATTTTACAGATCTCGTTCTATACGGGATGTCCGAAAACTATCGCATAAAGGCACCTAAATTTGATTCCTGGTGATATTTCCAGCAAAAAGGAGTATAAAAAGCCCGAATTATTAGTTCTTCAGCTACCACAGACATTTAAAGATTTTTCAAAAATTTAATACTCATATTACCTACATATTTTCTTTCGGTCGTGGCCAACAATTTTTCCTAAGAATAAACCCAATAAAATTGGATATGCAGTTTAAGCTGTGTAAAAAAGCTTCAAAGACAGCATTTTGTGATCTTACTTCATATACATTTTTTTTCCGACGGAGGTCTTAGTGGTAGCATTTTTGTAAAATCTTTAAATGCTTTTGGTAGCTAAGGAGTTAAGAATTCGGGATATTCCCGGTACACCTATTTTGCTGGAAATGACATTAATAATCTAATCATATTTCGGTGCGCTTATGCGATAGTTTAGTTTTCGGACACCCTATCTAGAACAACTCAATTTTATGTTCAAATTTGTACGAAATTGGTGCTATCCTGTTCTGTACTTGATCGAATAAAACGCACCTTTTAAGCCATATTCTATAATACGTAAGAAGATATAAGTTGCATTCATGAATTCGCGGAAAATTATAAATATTTACTAAAAACAATGAAGTTTTGTTGTATGTTTGTAATGGAGAAAAAATTTTAGTCGGAGCGGAGCGCTGGAGCGGAGCGGTTTCGAATTGGTCGGAGCGGGAGCGGAGCGAAAAAAAGTGTCGCTCCAAATCCCTGCTTTATAGCCACATCACCTGTGTCAAAACAAATTCTCATAACCGAAAACAAATGTCTCATACAAGAATTTGATTGTTTTACGGGCTATATAGCTCTGTTTTTGAAATCATTGTACATATTCCACTCATAAATATCATCGCGAAATCGGCAACAAAATTCAGTCGAGTCCATGCAAAGTTGTCATGGAAAATTATGACACAATAGAGGCATTTTTCCGAAGTGTTATTAGTTATTATTACCATAGAGAAACCTTATTGGGCCGTTTTAGATTGTAAGAAAACGACCGTACGGGTAAACTTGCACGACAAGAAAGAACGTGCGATCATTTCACACTCAAAACACGGACAGGCGAATAATTATAATAAAGCAAATGTGTCCATGCACGCTTTAAAGTTAGTGTAAAATGAAAATAAAGTGTCGAGTCGACAATTAGATCAAAATGAAAGTACAACAACTAGCCGCATTATAGGTTTCTTATTGTCACAGGAAAAACATCAACGATTGGGAGATGCTATCGTAAGTCCGGTTGTAATTCGTTCATACAATTTATACGAAAGAAAAACAATCGTATGGGTTATTTCAGGCTGTACGAAATCGACCGTACGATCAAGCTTTCACAGTAACAAACAGCGTACGCGCAATTGTTTTTCGGTCATATGACGCATACATACCGATTACCCATGCTGTTTGTTTTTGTAAAAGCTTGATCGTACGGTCGTTTTCGTACATTCTGAATTGGCCCTATCGCGATTGTTTTTCTTTCGTAAGACGCGTTCTTGCAATGTGAAATGCACAATGCTTGTCTGCTGGCCACTATAAAAGCTCTTGCCGTACGTTTGTTAGCCGTCCGGTTTCGTCTTACAATATGAAACGGCCCATTTTCGTTTTACTTACTATTACTAAGTTTTTTAAGGCCAGCGCGGGGCCCCTCAAGGCGCGGGGCCCGTGGCATTTGCTACCTTCTGCCACGAGGTTAATCCGGCACTGAGCATGGGTCGTTCCGGTTCGTAGACCTGGTCGCAGTAGGAACGTTTACTATGGTTTTCTCTTAGGACCACGTTTTTTCTCTTCAACACGTAAGATTTGTAATTGTAAAGATTCTAAGACCCTAATCTTTATGTCGTTCGAAAACTAACATAATGAGGCAACTTTTATCAACTTTGTACATTTATCAGTTCAAAGTACGGTTACGATTTAACTATTTGAATTTCCAATGAAAAATCTATTTTCGAATTTCTTTAAAGTTTGAATGGTAGCATCTGGGAAGCTTTTTAAATTATTTAATTGGGAAAAAGAGTTATTTTTTGTAGAATTTCGAGCAGTTTCAGAAAATGAAGTCAAATCTCAGATTAAATATTTGAGAGTGTGGCAAAAAGTTATTTTGCTCGGCAAATTGAGTTTTTTGACACTAAAACACTAAAATTTTATAACGGTTAATTCTACCCAAATGAACTGTACTATTATCCACTATTGTATGTACAGTGAAAGCTCTCTTTGCGGACAGCTGCGATAAGCGGACATCTCTAATAAACGGACAAATTATTTGGAACATATGTTTTTCCAGTGATTTGTGTGTAACTCTTATTCTAATAAGCGGACACTCCAAAGAACGGACACGGACAGTAGTTTGTGGAACATTTCGTCGACACATCTCTAATAAACGGACGCGACGCTCTCATATCCGGACAAATTTGTGTGATACGGACGTTTATATTCTCAGAAATGTCCGATAATAGGAGCTCCGCGTCCGCTTGTTGGAGATGTTCCCAAGAAATTGTTCTACTGGCAGACGTTTTCGATTGAAAAAAAGGCTAAACCCTTGCATTTTCTGCTAAATTGTAAGTTTAGGTTTGGTTTCAGAAAGTTACCGATTGCGACCAAAATATTAAGTCATTTATAAATACCGGCAGTAATTTGCAAACGAATAATACCAGTGTTGAATTGGAATTAGGCGAAGAATGTGATAATAGTGAAGAAGTTGCTTGAGAAGATGAAGAGCTGCGGATGCTCATGGAATAATTTAATTGTGAAACAGCTTTACGCCAAATACGGAACATAAAAAAAATTTTAAGTAACATTACATTACATTTGACCATTTAAAAAATTGAAGACCCATTTCCAAAACTGTCTAATCGAGCAAAAAAGGGCAAAATTGCGCCAAACTATTGTCCTCGATTTTTTCAAACAACATACATTATTAACTTTTTAAAAATTAACGAATACATATATGTATGTATGCAAAAATGTTAACATGTTAGCAACTGAATTGATAACAATACAAATGAATTAAACTTTGTTTATTTTTTTATCCGGCAATATTTTTTTCAACCTATCCAATAACCGGACATCTCTCTTAAGCGGACAAAAATATGGCGACCGTGACTGTCCGCTTATGAGAGCTTTCATTGTACCATGAACACCCTGTATAGTACGAAGAAGGCGACAAGTGTACGAATAATCCCAGCCAGCATTGGCGTCATATATCGTCAAAATAGTCAAAAATAAACTTCAATTCATGCATCACGAGTCGACATGCACATTATGGTCAGCTGAAGGAAATGCCATTAATCATTATGGGTGCTTGCATATGGAAAATACAATGGTTTTTTTCCTCCTTTGGAGATATTGAGTTTTAAGTCGAACAACAATTTTTTTTTAAATCTTCAAATGTCTGTGGCAACTAAAGGACTAAGAATTGGGGGTATGTTCCGTACAACTTTTTTGCTAGAAATCCCTTGGGCAATCACAATCCGGTGCGTTTATGCGGCAGTTTCCGAACACCCTGTATAGAAATAAAATAAACTTTCATTTTAACACGAAATAAAAACACATTTTTCCGTTAAAAGTAATGTAATACTTGAATGATATAAGATACAATATATATTTTATATGATAAATTTTTTTCTAAGCTGTAATACATTCTATTAGATACTATAATTATATACAAGGTGGCCCAAAATCCATGAACGGGTTTGAATCAGTCACAACATGTTAGGTTTTTGATTTTTATTATTAATTTAAAGCAGACAAGAAAAAACACATCTCAAAGTTTTTATACAAAGTATGTATCTGAAAAAGGGAGCACTTCGCTCCCGAAATTCATTGTACATATATGCTGAATAAAATACAGTTGCAGTAGGAACCACGTTTTCCTTTTTATTCTTAAAATGTTACGTTTTCTTAACTACTAAACTCGAGGATATGTTCTTTCGATTAAGTTGTTAAGTGTTTAATAAAAAAAAGACTAAAGAATCCGTGAGTGATAAAACCATTTTTAGAACTTTTGGGCCAGCCAGTATAAGTATGTATATATGTATATGATCTAAATTATAGCTCGTTAAGTCGGTCATTATAAAAGCACATATAAAATGTTTGTAATCTATACAATGCAGACATTGATCTGATACATTAAATACACTGTGCAATAAAAGATCCTTGGGTAAAATATGTAATACTCGTACATATAATTGAATCGCTCAATGCAGAAACCACCTAAGCCAAAAAAGTGAATTTCTCAGGAGAGGACAAAATCGGTTGTACTATAGAGGTATTATTTTGGGGATTCATAATAAACGCTATAATATCCGTTTGGTTTACCGACTTGAAACGATAAACCGATAGGTCAGCTTTTGACTAGTTAAAGCATTTTACAAGATAAGCCGCCAGCAAAGATTATATGAACACGAAACGTATATTAGCAGTTTAAACATAATTAGCGATACTCAGCATCGGATCAACAATTTTCATTTAATTTTTTTCACTATAAGGTATAGATTCTCAAGCTAAGTATTTTTATGGCTCTTACTTAATTTGGACTAAAGTGATTTTTAAAATAAACGATTCAATTTCATACCATACCTTTACGTCAATAGATATTTATATTCCAGTGTCTGTGAATAGGTTGAAATTCAATGGTGCCTAATATTTTCTAGATGTATCGTTAAACCCTCTGGATCTCAAATAATTTGACCTCCGTATCATACCAAACAGCAGGATCGACATTCCTATTAAAAATATTAATATATATCACTTTTTCCTCCATCACTTCATATCTAATTACCGAAGATAAATTACTCCCCACATATATGTTCGGAACCAGGCAGTTGTTCCACTGTTTGCTTGATACTTTCGAATAAGAATCGGGTGAGGTACAGGTAGAAGGCCCACTAATGTACCATGTTGAAGAAACTTTAAAATTTCAGATTCATCCGTTAACCCTCTAAAAGTTGTCAAACAGTTTATATAGATATTCTATTATGTATGTAAAAAAAACTTACTTATCGATGCAAATTTTTTCCACCTGTGGAACTAAAACTTGAAGCAACCTCATTATGGTTTGCAATGGGAGCTTTGCACGCCAGGAAGAAACCCACTCAACTGAAGGTGTCCAAATAGATGAAACAGCATTGCGATCAGATATGCATATACTTCCTTTCTAAAAATAAAGAAAATACTTAATAATGTCTGCAATATATTCAAAACAATAATGGAAAATTGAAATATTCAGAACAAAAACAGTATCATGTATCGAATATGAAAGACCCGATAACCTCGTATTTGACTCGAAATTAGTTTGATATAAGGTTTTAGAATAGTCGACAGTTGTACCAGATTCACGTCATTTGCAAGATTACAATATGATAATTGGAATAAATTTTTAGTCCGCATCGTAAGACATGGAAAGAATACAACACGCCCATAGCTTTTCTCCTTACCCCGAACGAGCTCAGTAAAACGCAGTTACAATTGCTTCGGGGATGCGAAATGAAGATTTTTTCTTTCGTTTGTTATGTATTATGGCCCGCAGAGCAGGAATCCAGAGGTAACCGCCAAAAATTTCTATTAAAATTAGACGGAAAAATATGTCGAGCTGCAACCGTAATACGAGAGTTTCATAAAGGTACCTAACGGCAAATCTACAGATTTGTATGGTTTATAGTCATTTGACATTTCCCAACAAACAAATTCAGATTTGCAAACATAAAGATCACACACAAACTAAATTGGTTAGGTCTAACTCCGTTAACGTTACTCCGAATTATAAATAATACCTGATATGAAATGTCTTGGTTGAGCCTTTGCTACGGGTATCAACCTCTCCTATAAATACATATTAATAAATGAAGACTTTTGTAACTATCCAGGAACACTTGGGTTCTACAAAATTCAAGTCTTTGCGGCATGTACATGGTGGGCCATTTCAAGTGATGGTTACAACTTGCGGAACTTTTTCATCAAATTTTTTGAGAAATTTGGAGACAAGAAACAACATTTGTCTATGTAATGTAATTTTGAAGTTAGGTTACAAATCTATTATTATTAATATAGTGTAAATTTAGGTGGTCTTTAAAAGATATTTTCATTTAATAACAGACAGGGGGCAAAAGACTTCTTCCATGTGTCTTCCGCGCGGGCGCCCCCTGGTAACGGTAGTGGGTAAACCCTCTAACGGCTAAGTCAAATCATCTGATGCGACATCTGCAGCGTCTCAGGTTACTTAACGTGATAGGTGACAGAAAGCGTTTAATTCAACCACCAAAGCAGCATCTTCGAGGCATGCCCATGATGGCCTTTACTTAACGATCATGGTTTAGCGACGTGCCGACAACTCATCCTAAGAAAAAAACTTCAAGTCAAGAAACCTGAAACAAAAGCCTCGGATTGGACGGATACAAAACAACGACGACCCCGCAAACGAATAACTGATTACTCTTTCGGATCCTGGAATGTACGCTCCCTGAATAGACCGGGGGCCTTAAGGGGCCTCCTAGATCAGGTAGAACAATATAGGCTGAGCATAGAGCAATCCAGGAAACTAAATGGCTCAAAAGCGAGATTAACGACCTCAAATCGCACACTATTTTAGGAGTGGTAAAGAGGAGGGCAACAGGGAGTTTGGAGTAGCTTTCATCATGAGTAAGCAGCTCAAGGACCACATTATCGGCTTCAAACCCATCAAAGAGCGGATATGTGCGATCCGCATCAAAACCTGTTTCGCTAATCTCTGGCTCATTAATGCGCATGCCCCTATAAAAGTAAAAGAAGACGCAATTAAGGACGAATTCCACAACCACCTAGAAACAGGCTACGACTCACTTCCATAAAATGACGTCATGCTGCTAGGAGACTTTAACGACAAAGTCGGAAACGAAAGCTGGCATAGGGGAACTACACCGGATGTCACAGCCTCCACCACGGAAACAACAACGGTCAGCGACTTATCGACTTCGCGGGCGGCAGAAACCTGGTCATAAGCTTTACATGTTTCCCTCATCGACGAATCCATAAGCAGACCTGGAAGTCTCCACCACACAGATCACTATTTGGTGAAGACGACCTACTCTTCTTCTTCTTCTTCTTAGGTGCACCTAACGAGAATCAACCCTGCCAAGATCGTCGTGGTTGACAATTTGGTTGATGATGTCACGGGGACTGCGTATACTACAGCACTAGAGGAAAAACTGTCGCCAATGCTTGATAACATCGGGAAATATACGAAATCCCCAATCACAAGATCCCCAAAATCAAAATCCCCATATTCAAAATCCCCATAATCATAATACCCATATACAAAATCCCCATAATTTTTAGAATCAAGTTTCGAAACTGATGATGATGAGACCAGGGTGAGTCTATATCAAAGTGATCGACGTCAAAGAGTATATCGTCACCCTGGAGAACGTTATTCTCAGTGTGGCATTGCGGAATCTGTTGCTTTCGGAGGAGCATTTATTTATTTATTTATTTATTCATTAATATATCATATACACAGAATATTCCAATAATTGTATGATATAAGCTTAGAAAAATGAATTCAAGAGATACAAGAGACAGATACAATATAGTAAAAGTAGGTTATTAGTTTGATACTCGTACAAAGCAAGAACTAAGAAAAATTTACATAATCATAAGATACAAGATATTGGAGTACGGTTCTACGAAATGCATAAAAATTGAGTGTAAGAGGGCCAAACTGGAGTTCATCGTGAACCCTTATCATTCTAAGTAAAGGCGAGTTAAAGTAGATTTCCAACCTGGCAAATGGTGGATCAAAGATGGATAGATTACGCGATGGGGGATTCCGAGTTTTAAATCGAATATCTTCCGCTACGTTGGAGTCAATATATAATATGTCAAATATTCTCGCGTTTCATAATTTATCATCTTGTATCGCCGATCCGTTAGTTGAAACGGATGCCGAAAAATTGTCCAAGGCCAAATGTCGTATCGTAATGGCGGTTCTTGAATCGATTTTTGTTCATATCGAGAATGCGCCGGATGCATCTTCTATGTGGAAAATCCTAAAGGATTTATATGACGACAATGGACTATCGCGAAGGATTGGTTTACTTCGGCAGTTAATTGGAGTTCGATTAGTAAATTGCGACTCAATGGCCGACTATATTGAGCAAATAGTTGGTACCTCGAATAAGTTGACGGCGGCTGGATTTTCAATGGGCGACGAGATGCTTGGTGCAATAATGTTAGCCGGTCATGGGATTGGAAAGCAGTGGCATCAATACGACGGTCGATAAAGTCAAGGCTAAGCTGCTTGCTGGTAACTATGGAAAAACCAAGCCGAAAACCGAAAGCGCTTTGGTGGTGCTAAAGGGAGGCGAAATCCAGTGAAAGGCTCCCATCCTGGTGGGAACAATAATGTTTCTCCGAAATGCTATACATGTGGCAAGCGAGGCCATTTAATGAAGAATTGCAAAGCATCAAAGCAAGATTCTATGTCAAAACAAAAGAAAGCGAATGCGTTTTCCGCTTCTTGTGGGCATGGTTCCATAGGGAGTTCCAGCGAATGGTATGTTGACAGCGGTGCGAATGATAAGTTGTTATCTGATATAAAAAAGTCGCTGATCACGGAAATCACGGCAGCGAACAACAGTAAAATGGCTGTTACGGCGTGCGGTACAGCGAAATTCTTTGTCAATGACGAGTACATAGAAATCAAAAATGTACTTCTAGTACCGGAACTAAAAACCAATTTGTTATCAGTGTCGCAGATGATTGCAAATGGGATTACTGTGATTTTCAATAAGGAGGGATACAGTGTTTATTCGAGTAGTAACGAATTGTTAGTTAATGTGAAATCAGCTAACGGAACCTACAAAATCGACAATCAGGATTTAGCATGTATGCGTGCTGAAGCTGTCGATGAGTTGCTTATATGGCATCGTCGTTTGGGTCATATCAACTATGCAGATTTGTGTCGCATGAAAAATGGCGTTGTCGATGGAATCTCTTTTAAAGAGAACAAAAATGGAGTCCGTTGCTGCGAAATCTGCCTGAAAGGTAAACAAACTCGTGCTTCTTTCAAACACACAGGTACTCGGTCAAAACATATTTTGGATTTAATTCATTCTGATCTATGCGGACCGATGGAGAATGTATCAATTGGCGGAGCCAGGTATTTTTTAACGTTCATTGACGATTTTTCAAGAAAAGTATTCGTTGATTTCTTGAAATCAAAGTCCGAGGTCTTAGAAACATTCAAAGAGTTTAAGCAATTTGTGGAAAACCAAACTGAACGTCGCATCAAAATTATTCGGACGGACAACGGAACGGAATATACTGGATATGAGTTCGAACGTTTTTGTAAGCAAAATGGAATTGTGCATCAAAAAACGAATATTTATACGCCTGAAGAATGGTGTGTCAGAGCGTATGAACCGTACTTTAGTCGAACGAGCCAAATGCATGATCTTTGATGCAGATTTAGATGTATCGTATTGGGCCGAAGCAGTTCACACGGCAGCCTACATAGTCAATCGTTCAATTTGTTCGTCGTTAGTCAATAATACTCCTGAAGGAATCTGGAGGGGCAGAAAGGTCGATTTGGGCGAAATGCGAATTTTCGGCTCCCCAGTGATGGTACACGTACCAAAACAACGGCGTCGAAAATGGGATTCGAAATCTGTCAAGATGGGGTTTGTTGGATATGGCGAAGGCGTTAAAGGGTATCGATGTATTGAAGAGTCGACAAGAAAGATTGTCATTTTTATGGAGCAAACGTTGATTGATTCAGTGCCAGTTGAAATGGACCACGATGTGGATTCAGTGGGGGAATGACCCGAAATAACGATACCTGATCCAATAGAAGAGCAGACTGAGGGTAGTGCAAACGATGACGATGGATTTAGTACGCCGCTAGCTGAATCATCTTTGAATGATGAATGTGGACCACCACACAGATCGAGCCGTATACCAAAGCCAATTGATTTTGATCGTCTTGGTTATGTAACATATACAGCAGTGACTAATGAACGAAATTATGATCCGGTTACAGTAGAAGAAGCTTTGTCGAGCGAAAACAAATTGAACTGGAAAGTAGCTATGGAAAATAAGCTTCGGTCACTTAAAGAAAATAATACGTGGGAACTGGTCGAATTGCCGCATGGTAGAAAAGCCATTCGTAATAAGTGGGTTTTTAAGACAAAGTTCGACGGCGATGGAAATGTTGTGCGTCATAAAGCACGATTAGTAGCTAAAGGATGCTCTCAAAAATATGGCATCGACTATACAGAAACATATTCGCCAGTGGTGCGGTATACATCGATTCGTTTTCTGATAGCCTTGGCCGCGAAGCTAAAAATTGATCAAATGGGTGCAATTACGGCTTTTTTACAAGGTGATTTGCATGAAGAAATATATATGTTACAACCGGATGGTTACGACGACGGCAGTAAACTTGTGTGCAAGTTGAACAAATCTATGTATGGTTTGAAGCAAAGTAGTCGTCAATGGAACATTAAACTCGAGCATATATTGAAGTCGTTTGGATTACACAAATCAAAGATCGATCCATGTGTGTACTTTACAATCGACAAGCAACTCATCGTCGCGATCTACGTTGATGACATCCTTATTTTTTGGAAGGATGCAAAGATTCGTGACCGACTTAAGCTGATGTTGTCCGAGGCGTTTAGCATGAAAGATATGGGAACGGCGAAGTTTTGCATTGGTCTGAACATATCATATGGCGAATCTGGAGATATTTACCTGGATCAATCGAAATATATTCAGAACATTTTGGAACGATTTGGAATGAGTGGTTGCAAGCCAGCGAAAACACCAAGCGATCCCAATCAAAAACTATCTGTCGACATGTGTGGTAACGATGGTGAAGGTATGGAAAGCTATCCATATCAAGAGGCAGTTGGGAGCTTACTGTATTTAGCGCAGGGAACGCGACCTGACATCGCGTTTGCGGTCAATGACGTGAGCCGTTTCAACAAGAAGTTCGGGAAAGCGCATTGCACGGCTGTTAAGCGAATATTCAGGTATTTGAAATCGACAATAAATTTCAAACTTTGTTTCTCTGGTAGTGGCGAATTGGTCGGTTACTCTGTCGCTGATTGGGCGTCCGATATCGACAAGCGTCGATCTTGCACCGGATACGTTTTTACCATGGGTGGTGGTGCGATTTCCTGGAACAGCAAGCGTCAAAATACCGTCGCGTTATCGAGTACAGAGGCTGAGTACATGGCCTTATCATCAGCTACTCAAGAAGCTATGTGGCTTAAACAATTTGGAGGAGAACTCAATGCAATGGGTGATCAAGCTATTGATATTGCGTGTGACAACTAAAGCGCAATGAGTCTAGCAGAAACGGATGCATTCCGAGCGAGATCAAAACACATCGATGTACGTATCACTATGTACGCGACCGATTAGCAAATGGAATTATTACGTTGCGCTATGTACCGACTGAAACAATGGTGGCTGATAGTCTGACGAAGGCTGTGCCAGGCAACAAACATGATTTTTGCAGCAAATGGATGGGACTGCGAAACATTAAAAATTGAAATGAAATTTGCTTAAACTTATTGTGACATTGATTATGTTGAAATTTTGTAGAATTAATGTAAAAATTTGAATTTTGATTATGTATTGATACTAATGTAAACAAATGTAAAATATTATTTTGGCCATTTCAATAATTTAATGAGTGGGGGTGTTGAAATAATATATCGTAGTATGCGCCTAATAATAGATCGCAGTATGCGTCTGAAATACTAAATGCATGTGATTATTATTTGTTTCTTCCTTCTTGTCCCAACTACCGTGAATAAAAGACGTGTTATAACGTGTTACCGAAAATTACGCCTAGTCTTTTAATTTCCCAACAACTTCACAATGGTACATCAATGAAATCCTTGCAGTCCATGTGATATCTTACGCAGATTATATCGGGTATAATATCCAGTTGATGCAGGATAATGCGCGGCTTTATGTTGCTCATGTGGGACCGATTGACTGGCCAGCTCAAAGATCGGACTCAGATCCAATAGAACACTTATGGGATAAGCTGAAACGTCGGATTCGAGCCAGCGTTTCTGTTCCAACAACGCTTCCAGAGCTGCCAATCGCAATTGAAGAGGAGTGGGATGCAATTTCCCAAGACTTCATCATCAGCCTCGCGAGGTCTATGAATACAAGGATGCTAGCAGTTATTCGAGCAAGGGGAGGGAAGACTGAATACTGACAAAACATTTTATTTTAAATTTTTACTTTGTTTTCAGCTTAACTTTGAGTGTTTCACTTGGTGATTACAAGACCGGAAAACGACTGGAAATGACTCTTATTTGTAAAATCTTTAATAAACGCTTAATAAATTAATAAATAACACTGTGTTTCCATTCATTTTAATTGTAATAAAATGCACTTCCTGTAGATATAACTTTTGTACTTTTTGAGAAAATTGGGTTAGAGTTCGAAATTTGCGGGTGGCCCGATACTTTTGACGTCGAGTATATTGTATTTAGCTGTGAGTGAAATATGCGCATTGTTGAAGCAGTTTTTCCACACACAGTTCATAGCCCACTTAGCTTTCTTAAGCTTCTGGCTGAGATGCGGTTCCATTTTTATGTTGCTAGAGATATTTGTATTCCTTCACTACTTCAATCGAATTTTGATTCAGGGTCCATGTTTCGTCGTGTGCTAATCGAAAACGCTTTTTGAAGAATATTATCTTCGATTTCTCAAGATTTACCGTGAGCTTCCATTGGGTGCAATAACTTTCCAGGCGATCGATCATTTGTTGTAAGCCACCAGGTGACTCCGCTAAGAACACTATGTCGTCAGCGGAAGCCGGAATGTTGACACCATACCATCATTTACCGCGGACCAGGTTAAAAAAGTCAACGAGAACGCTAAAAACTCCAAGGCCCTCGGACCAGATGGCATTTCGATGGCCATGTTGAAGCATCTCGACCTTCCAGCCATTGAGTATCTCACGGCTGCCTTTAACTTGTCGATCTCCACGCTTGCCATCCCTGAAATCTGGTCAGATTGTTCCCTGTCTCAAGCCAGGGAAGAGCGCAAATCTCGGGGAATCCTACCGCCCCATTACGATACTGTCTCCTGTCGCAAAGACGCTGGAGGCCCTTATTCACCCTACTCTTGTTGCACATGCGAAGCTAGAACCTCACAAGCCTGGCTTCAGGAAGATGCATAGTACCGCGATGCGATCACTACACGCATTCGCGATGGGCTAAATCAACGCAGTCGTTGTCACAGAACCATTCTTGTGGCAATTGACCTATGAAATGCATTTGATAAGGTCAATCACTCAATGCTTCTCGCTAACTTGTTGAATATGCATATTCCTGCACAACAGATTCGTTGGATTGCCAACTATCTAGCTGGTCGGCACTCCACCGAGTTTCGTGGCAAACGTTCTAAGCTTAGGAAAATCAAATTAGGTGTTCCACATGGAGGGGTACTCTCCCCCACTCTGTTTAACATCTACATGTCCTACCTTCCCAAACCACCTGAAGGAATCGAGGTGATTTCCTATG
Source organism: Microchrysa polita (assembly GCA_949715475.1). Lineage (NCBI taxonomy): Eukaryota > Metazoa > Arthropoda > Insecta > Diptera > Stratiomyidae > Microchrysa > Microchrysa polita. Next base: position 86,390,181 of record OX454415.1, on the reverse strand, counting down.
CTGACGATTGCACCGTACTCACCACAAGGAATAATAAGGATGAAATGCGCCTCCAAATTAATCGCTAGTTAGGACGATTATAGGCATTTTTCCAAACCCGATACCTCACCATCTCTACGTCCAAAACTTCTGCGACTTTTCTAACCACTTGGTGGGAGGATATTAGATGGGAGATTGATATACGTATTGGCAACAATTCTGTTCCTACTGTAGCAAACCCCAAAATTCTCGGGGTTTCCCTAGAGAATATGATGACGTCTGCGAAGCACGCAGATTCCGTTTGTGAGAAAATGCGCAGTAGTAATGAAATCCTAAAAGCTCTAGCTGGTAGCACCTGGGGCAAAGATAAAGAAACCATGCTAGCTACTTACAAAGCGGTGGGTCGAGCGGCCGCTGATTATGCAGCCCCAGTTTGGACACATAGTTTATGTGACACAAACTGGTCTAAAATTCAGGTCTGCCAAAATGCCGCTCTCTTCTGATGTCTGCCCAGGATCACTTACATCAGGATACAAAATTGATGCCAATACGTGACCACAATCTCCTACTCTCAAAACAGTATCTTGTTGGTTGCTATCGTGAGTATCATCCCAATCATTATCTCATGGACCGAATTCCTCCACCACGACATGTCAAGCATGGTTTACGAGACCTTGAGAGAGAGGATCAGGGATACAAACGGGACCCTTACGATGAAGTTATATACCGAGCCGCCATCGCAACGATCCACACTGAAGAAGTGAATCGGTCCATTGCGAGCTTATGTGCGAATAGAGTCCTCTCAGAGCGCCCACCGCCAATTTCGCCTGAGGAGATTAGGCTCCCGAGAGCGACTAGAGTAACACTAGCTCAACTTCGGTCGGGCTTTTGTTAACGCCTTAATTCGTACCTTTCTCGCATAAATCCGGACATCCAAAACATCTGTCCAAATTGCGATGGTACTTTTCATGATGTGGGCCCTTTGTTTCAATGCCCCGCTGCGCCCACTGACCTTACCCCTATATCACTGTGGGAGAACCCTATCGCAGCAGCTCTGTTTCTGTCCCTAAACCTCACGGACACAAACATTGACGAACCATAACTCGTACCCACATAGATGCACAACGGTTTTACACCTTTCTGCACCGCTAGAAGAAGAAGAACTATTGAAACACGCAAAAATGAGCTAAAATTCGTCATGGGTTCTTTTTCACCTATTTCTGTGTGTATTTCTTTAACATATGAACGGGTTTCAGTAAATTTCTTCTACAGGATTGGTCTCTACCCAAAGTAACAGGACAACCATCGAGACATATGAAAGATTCACAATGGGGCACAATTATGAAGATAATTTCTTATACTTTTTTCTGTCTTTCTTGAACGAATTACAGGATTTCAGTAAGTTGACCACATCTTATGGGTCTACACAAGGCTCCGACCAGAATAGCTATACTGCTATTGAAATATGCAGAAAATCACACAAGCAACAATTCACAATGAGTTTTTTTTTCACATATTTTTTATATTTCTTGAACTTCTTAGCGGATTTTCGGAAGATTTTCCAGCCTAATTGGTATTTTCCCTGAATATCAAAATAATATTGAAACATGCAAAAAATCACAATGTGCAAAATTATAAAGATATATACACTCCCAGTCACTTGAATAGGGACAAACTTTTCGAGAGTTGTTTATCTCAAAACATCCTTTTCCTTGCAGCAGAGAGCATAACTCAGTATGTATTTGTTTACAAAGGCTATTATGTTGCTCATAGTTTGCGAGAAAAAAAAAAGAAACATTTAATAACAACAGTTATGTTTCATCAACATTATGCTGATGCACTAATAAATTCTATGTTCAAAATTGGGTCACTTGAATAGGGACAGTTGCGATTCGGTCGTTATTTCGAAAGTGCTAGTATCGTATCCTAACTGTTTTTGTTTTAATCCACTCAGATTGTGTTTTGACTTTAATTTTTGTTAGTTTCGGTAATCATGGGTAGAGGAAAAAGCATTAAATACCGCGCAAATGGCTCAAATCGATGTTTTGAGAAATGAACAACACAGATTACGCAAAATTTCGAAAATAGTGAAAAAAAGTAAATCGGTTGTGTTTAACTATTTAAAAAATAAAAGTGGATATGGACGAAACATTAAAGGGCTACGCGAGGTGCCCAAACCGCCAGAGAGAAACGGGCCATTCTGCGAGCAATTCTAATTTTCACTATCAGCGGCTAGAATTGGAGCTAAAGTCGGTGTTACAGCTAGTTTATCAACAGGACAACGTGTAGTAAGGAATTCCTCACACATAAAACGAAAGAAAATTCAGAAAAAAAACTGTTAGACACAAAGAGGAAAAGCCATCCTCTGGATTTTGCTCGCCAATATATGTCATGACGGCAGGGGTGGAACAGGATAGTTTTTTCGGATGAAAAGAAAGTCAACCTGGATGGCCGAGATGGGTTCCATTTCTATTTCCACGATCTACGTAAAAACGAACGGTTTCTGTCAAGGCATCATAGCAGAGAAGGTAGTGTCATGGTTTGGGGAGGTGTCTCTGATTTTTTTCTAAGTTTTCTTTCGTTTTAGGTGTGAGGAATTCCTTATTACACGTTTTACTGTTGATATGTATGATGTTCCAACACCATACACCATTCTGCCCTTACAGTCGAGTTTTCTGCCACTGAGTTATCTCTTACTCAAACGTACAATAGTGAAATCGTATATGATTTTTTGAATGCTGACTATGATGGCATCAAAAATTATCTTGATTCTACCGATTGGTTAACATATCTTTCCTCCCCTACAATCGATGATATCGTTTCTTCTTTCTACAATATAATATTCCACGCTATTGATTACTACGTACCCAAAATTAAGAAACGAAACACCCTTTCGGAGCCTTGGCTTGACAGAGATCTAAGGCAATTGAGAAATCGTAGAAATAAGCTCTATAAGTCTATTAAAAATAACTCCAACATTAGTGTAGATATTAAGAAAAACTATGATGAGCAGGCCGAAGAATTTCGCATTAAATCCCACGATGCTTATCGACTATATGTAAATTTGATGGGAGGAAAAATTATCCATGAACCCAAAAAATTCTTTGATTTCGTTAATATAAAACGGAAGACAACAGGATTTCCTTCTTCCATGACTAAAGGACCCACGACCTCTTCTTGTCCCCAGGAAATTTGTAATTTATTTGCTGATCATTTCCAGGACTGCTTTTCTTCAGGTTTAAACCCCAACTCCTCAAATCGTCCTATTGATAGCCCCCCAACTTCTTTGATCAATGGAATTGTCCTGACACAGGATGAAATTGCCAGAGCTATCCAAGAATTGAAAGTCACTAAAGGGCCCGGTCCTGATTTAATATCTCCGATTTTCGTAAAGCAGTGTGCTTACCAGTTGATAGCTCCACTACACTTAATTTACAACAAATCCCTTCAATTAGGATCGTTTCCGTCTGTATGGAAATCGTCTCATATTACGCCCATCTACAAAAGTGGTGATAGAAAATCGGTAGAAAATTATAGAGGTATCCGTATTCTGTCTGTAATTCCCAAACTATTTGAAAAAATGGTCTGTGATAAACTCACTCCATTTATCGATCCTTTGCTCAATGAACAACAACACGGATTTCGAAAAGGCCGTTCCACCACTACTAACCTCACAGTTCTTGTCTCCGATGTCCTCAGTCACATGGAAAGGGGTTATCAAGTTGATGTTGTTTATACTGATTTTAGCAAAGCGTTTGACAGGGTCGATCATAAAATTCTGTTAGAAAAAGTGTGTACCTTTGGCGTAACTGGACCACTTCTCAACTGGCTCAGATCCTACCTCCACAGCCGTATTCAATTTGTAAAATTCTAGGGTCAGATTTCGAAGAGCATAGATGTCTTCTCCGGAGTTCCTCAAGGAAGCCACCTAGCCACCCTCTTTTATTCAATATGTTTATCTCTGATATTTCATCCATATTGCCTAATATACCCCATCTTTTCTATGCCGATGACTTAAAATTACACTGCTCTATTAAAACGCTTGATGATGCTGAGTTTCTTCAATCAAATCTCCAATCCCTTGACCAGTGGTGTAACCTTAACAATCTCCACCTTAACGTCAATAAGTGTCAGGTAATAAGCTTTTCTCGAAAAAATCAAATTTTGCCCACTTCCTACCATCTTAGACCATCAAAGACCTCGGTGTAGTTTTGGACCACAAAATGCGTTTTACCCTCCATTACGATAGTATCTTATCCAGGGCTAATAAACAGCTTGGTTTCATCAAGAGACGCGCTTATGAGTCCAGCCTTCGAGATTTACAGAAATAGATTCGAATCTATTCAAAAACAGTTCATTCTTTTCGCTTTAAGAAACCTTTTCGATCCTCGCGATTTTCAGAATCTTCCGTCATATACATACAGGCTTCAGCTCTTAAATTCAATGCCTCTTTCTTGTAGAAAAATACTACTTTCCGCCTGTTTTACCTTCGACATTATTAGTGGTGTCATTAACGTCAATTTTCTCTCTGAAAGTATTACCCTTAATGATCAACCCAGACGTACCAGACATACAACCCTACTTAAAGAATATCAGCACACCACCTTATATGGTTATAATGAACCCGTAAATAGATGTTGTCGTACTTTCAATGCTTATAGTGCCCATTATTCCCTTGGCATAACTAAATCCTCCTACAAACATAAGTTGACACAGGCCCTTCTATTATCCCAACAAAACCCTATATCCAATCCACTATTTTAAGTTTTACTTAATTGTAATTTTGTTTATGTAAATTTGTATATGTAAATGCCTTGTTTGGTGAATAAATAAATAAATAAATAAACTAGCTGTAACGCCGACTTTAGCTCCAATTCTAGCCGCTGATAGTGCAAAATTACAGGCGGCTCGCAGAATGGCCCTTTTCTCTTTGGCTGTTTGGGCACCTCGCGTACGCCCTTTTATGTTTCGTCCATATCAACTTTTATTTTTTAAATAGTTAAACACACTATTCGAAATTTTTCGAAATTTTGCGTAATCTGTGTTGTTCATTTCTCAAAACATCGATTTGAGCCATTTGCGCGGTATTTAATGTTTTTTCCTCTACCTTTGATTACCGAAACTTACAAAAATTAAAGTCAAAACACAATCTGAGTGGATTAAAACAAAAACAGTTAGACTTGATGTTTTGTGTTGCCTCCTTTTTTTGATCCACGAAAAAATAACTAAAGTCAATGTTTTACATAAAATGGCCAATATATTTCGGGCGGCTGCCCAACATCAGGGTCTTAATATCTAATAAATAATTAATAGATAACACCATTAAAAACAAGAAAGACAGTGAACATTGTAAAAACTTTCAATTGACAGTAAAGTAAGTTTAATTCAATTCCGATCCCGGCAACACAAAAAACGTTTGGATAATTGATTGATTCACTTCAATTATTCAACATCAAAAAAACAGTTAGGATACGATACTATGCACATAGTACTTTCGAAGTAACGACCGAAACGCAACTGTCCCTATTCAAGTGACCCAATTTTGAACATAGAATTTATTAGTGCATCAGCATAATGTTGATGAAACATAACTGTTGTTATTAAATGTTTAATTTTTTTTCTCGCAAACTATGAGCAACATAATAGCCTTTGTAAACAAATACTGAGTTATCCTCTCCGCTGCAAGGAAAAGGATATTTTGAGATAAACAACTCTCGAAAAGTTTGTCCCTATTCAAGTGACTGGGAGTGTATATACAGGGTGTCCGGAAACTGCCGCATAAACGCACCGGATTGTGATTCCTCATGTGATATCCAGCGAAAAAGTTGTACGGAACATACCCCCTCAGCTTAACCCTTTAGCTGCCACAGGCATTTAAAGATTTTTGGAAAAATCATTTTCTTGCACGACTTAATGCCTAATATCTCCAAAGCTAGACCAGCTAGAATAGTGAAATAAAATGATTATTACAGCCAACAGATTTACCTATAAAATAAAACTAACCGCACTGAAATCGGATAAGAAGTTTGGTTTTTACAGAGCTTCAAAGTTAAATTTGCGTGATTTGACCCAAAAATAATCGTTTTTACCTTCTCAATTTTCTGCAACTTCTGCCAAGGTGAGGTGCTTGTACGATTCTTTTAAAAATTGGCGCATAGTCTTACAATCATATCTTTCTTACATCATTTCATTCCAGCTCCATTACTTCTAATAGTTTTTATACGTTAAGTGTAGAAAACTAGGGTTAATTTTAGCTCAAATTCAATACAATTCAATTCACACTGCCCATATAGATCTGCAATTGGTAAAATCTATTCAAAGTATATGTTGAAATCGAGGCAAAATTAACCCTAGTTTTCTGCACTTAACGTACTAAAACTGTTATAAATAATGGAGCTAGAATGAAATGATGTAAGAAAGATATGATCGTAAAATTATGCGCCAATTTTCAAAAGAATCGTACAAGCACCTCACCTTGGCAGAAGTTGGAGAAAATTGAGATGGAAAAAAAGATTTTATTTCACTATTCTAGCTGGTCTAGCTTTAAGTCGTGCAAGAAAATGATTTTTTTCAAAAATCTTTAAATGCTGCAAATCACATGAGGAATCATAATCCGGTGCTTTTATGCGGCAGTTTCCGGACACCCTGTATAAGCTCATTTTATCAGCAGTTTTTGCCCTTTTGTTTGATCGATCTAGCCGCATTTCATCAAATTACATCAATTCTCTCCCCTGAATGGTTTCCATAGCAATAAGAATAACTCTTGACGCCACCCACCAAATTATGAAGTCACCTTTTAAAAGGATTTGAGTATTTCAGTAAACTTCCCCACCTGGAAAATCGGACAAGAAAATATCATCAAGACAGCTCATTTTCTCATGTTTCTGCTGAACAAATTTACGGACTTCGGAACATTACGCTATCAGCTCTCGTAAGAAGAATTTTTTGTTCTTCTTATCGACACTAGCGACACTTATCTTATCGTCCGCCATATAGCGGATACATAGCGGAAAATATCGGAAACACAAAAGTTCCCCCTATGAAACGGATAGCAGAACAAGCCAGAAACTATAATTCCAGCCACATCGTCGAAACAATTTTTTTTATTTAAAGGGCTGAATTAAGATCGAGAATGAAATTCTTCCCGCTATGATTTTATCAATAAAAATGCATACTTACTGTTGTGGAATATGCTACAATCCGATACCGGTTCCATAATTCTCCTCGGCCATTTTATGTATTATTTTTCGATTCCCTGGTCATTTGACATTTCACGATTAAATAACCGGGGAATCGGAAAAAATACATAAAAAGGCCGAGAAAAATAGACACACTGTTTTCGGATTGTAGCTTATGGAATTCCCCAGCATTCTCCACATATTCCACGACACTGAAAATACATTTTCATTGAAAAAAATCACAGCGGACAAAAATTTCACTCTCGATGTCAGTACTAGGATTAACAATCAAAATATTTACTAGAAATGCCGTTAGGTAGTATTTCAATTTTATTCGTTTTGAAAGGGAACGTTAGTGCGAGCGCAGCGAGCCCAAGGTGGGCTCTCACAGCTTGATTCTAAAGAAAGAAAAGTTTGTAAATAAATAAAGGCTAACAGTTAAACATTTTACCTGATTTACAGCTCTTTTGAATACTGGGGATTCTTTACTTGGAGAAGGTAACTGAAATTATCAGATTACTTATTTAAGTAAAATTAAAACTCCACGCAAAACATTTTACCTTATCGAAGTCTTTCGTAACGTTGTCGTCACTCTCCGTTTGATATTCAGCTACAGCAGATAAATGTGCCGATTCTCGCTCAGTCATTTGCCCAATTCCTGTACAGTACATGAAGAAAGATGACAGTAATGACTTTAATTCAGAAAAAAAAATACTTACCCGGTGTATCGAGTAGAGACACCTTCAATGTTCCGGGTTCTGCGGGCTTAGCCGGAGTCGACCCTTCCATCGATTCTTCAATAATATCGGTTTTATTTTCGCCATCGGAATAGTCATCGTCTGGTTGTTGATTTTTTGCTTCAGTTGGTTTTATGATGGTCGTTGCACTTCTAAATCGGCCACTCTTTCTAACGCTTAAACATTTCGATATTCCGGCCATATCTGAAGGCAAATTAGCTAGTGCATGGAATACATGCCTTTTCCTTATAATCGTGTAAACGAGGTTAGAATTTCCTAGGTTAAAACAAATACGTAATAATTACTTCCTAGAATCGAGTAACCATCTGTAAAGTAGCCTACCATCGAACTGATATTGAATTATATTATTGAAAATTTCCAAGAGGAAAAATACCAAGTGATGGTTAGACGGGGCCGAGAACAAAAACCATGGTGTACTAAATGCTTCTAGCAAGTGTAGTAATTTAATACTAGCTACCATCGAAAGGGTCTTCAAATACGGTGACACATTGACTAAAATAGTAAGAAGGCAATCGAACAAAGGCTGAAGTCGTTGATGCCCTGTTGCAATAATTTTGTGGAAAACAGTTATCAATAAATCAGCATGTGTTCCAGTAAAAACAGGAATATCCATTGGCACGGTGGCTGTATATGGCTTATTAAGACGAACGCCAAAATTTCTTTCCCCAGAGAGCAATAGAAGTATAAAAACGCCAATATGCATGAGTCCCACGCGAGCTGTAATGTAAATATTATTAACTTTAATCAAACATTTTCAAATTAAACAAATACATTGATCAGCTCTAGAATCATTTAGATGGTATAAAATTGGTACGAGAACATCGAGAACATCACTACTTTTAAGAACAAAGTACAAAAATTTCTGGAAAAAAAATATTGGTCAGGTAAATTACAAAAACAACATATAAATTATTATACCTTGTTGTAATCACAAATCTTCCAAAAAAAGACCAATAATTCCTGATGGCAATGCAATCTTTTAGTTGAGTTTGGAAGGTAACTTTGCGTCAGTGGATTGTTGAGTAACCTAATAATGCCTTTCAGAATAAACTGGAAATCTTCATCTCTGTGTACTCTTGATAAGTAATTGATAAAAAGATTGTCACCGAAACCTTCCTCGCTGTATGATGATGGACTATGCAAAGACATATCGTGGTCTAAGGTCACAATTAAAATTTGCAAACATGCTTCGACTAGTGGCTCCATTGTATCAGAAAATATTAGGTGATTATAAGGTACTCCAAGTCCTACTGGATCATATGCACAAACGGAATTTAATAATGAAGTAAAAACTGGCAATGCATGTCTGTTATCGGCGCTTGTGAAATGTCTAAAAATGAGAAAATATATATAAATAAATATATATATATACACGGTGTCCCGTCGCTGGTTAGCTATAGACCTATGGTAGACTCTACAGGTTGTTTTAAGAAAAATGTCGCCAAAATTATTTCTCCAGCTTTTTGTGATTCTTGTAAAAAAACACGACTTTTTTGTAAAACTCATATTTCTTAGCTCCTTGTCATCGCATATGTCGAGTCGCCGCGCCGTCGTCATTTCTGTTGTCATAGAACGGGTCGTCATTGTCGTTGTCGTCGTCGTCGTCAGTCAGGAGTCAGTCGGTAGTCGTCCGTTGAGTCAGCGACAAGGCCAACACCGCGAAAAACGAACATACGAGCAGCCAACCAACAAATCATACCGCATCAGCCTTTGTAATTTTATAACGCTTTTCTTTCGTATTAAAATACACATTATAATATACAACAATCATAGTCAGTGTTGTTATTTTTGCAATTGTCGCCAACAGTTTTTTCGCGTGGTCTTGTCGTCGCCGACTTACATTCACGTGGCCGATTGTTCGGGAAATCTACGTCGCCCCTTTGTGAACTTTGATCAGTGCGACAGTGACAATGTACATATATGTGCAGTTCGCCCAGGTGTAATCGCGTGATCTTTCCGTTTTCGATTTTCACGTTTGTGTGAAGACTGTTCGCCGAGAAAAGCATAATTCGCGCTTCTTGTGCAAATTTCGTGTTCTTGCCGTCGTCGCGTCATCTTGAGACTCCGTGTCGCCCCTTTGTGAACGGTATTATCTAATTAACTATAGTAAGTGTGTGAGTGGCAATTTCGGGTACAGTTAAAGTAACTAATCGGACAGTACAGTTACAATATCTATGAACATCATGCCACAAACACGACAACAGGCAAGAGACGGCAAAAGTGGTGACAGCTCAAGTGACACCGACACCGACGAAACAGTAGTAGCCGAAAATATCGCCACACCAACTCATCCGCCCGCAGATATTATTGCAAAACTTTTAGCCGGCATGTCGGAACTGCGAAATCTAGTAATCGAAACTAGCCAAAAAATTAATGTCGTCCGGGATGAATTCGATGCGAAGATTTTGGATCTCGCCGCAGCAAAGGACGTGAAAGAAACCGAATCTAAGTCTGCAGCCTTGCCCGCGCTGCCATCGTCGTATCATGTTCCACCGCCAGGTCCCAGTCATACCGGTTTACTCGATCATCCGCCGCCATTGCAGTCAAGTTGTACACAGCCAAGTACAAGCCACAACACACATCATCCGCCGCCATTGCAGTCAAGTCGTACACAGCCAAGTACAAGCCACAATACACACCATCCGCCGCCATTACAGTCTAGTTGTACACCGCCAAGTACAAGTCACACCATATATCAGCCGCTGCCATTGCAATCTTCTAACAATTTGATCCACGCCGCCGGTCACAATCTCTATCCGTTACCGTATTTCGACGGGAAACCAGAGGAGTGGCCCCTTTTCTATGCCAGTTTCACGGATACGACTGCGGAATTCAATTACAACAACAAGCAGAACCTAATTCGTTTGACAAAGGCCTTACATGGCAATGCGAAGAGTGCGGTGACGTCCTTGCTCATCTACCCCGACAATGTCCCAGTCGTGATAGACGAGCTACGATTTAACTTTGGTCGGCCCGAATTACTTGTGCGAGCCCAACAAGAAAAAATTGCACAGATTTCGGCCATCAGTGAGAATCGATTGGATTCGATATTGGTCCTCTCAAATAATGTTCAAAATATGGTGGCCCTCTTCAAGGCGTCTGGTTGCTCTCATCACTTGACAAACTCAACGCTGCTGGACCAGCTGACTGCAAAATTACCACCGTCGAAGCAATATGAATGGGCCAAATATGTAGTCACCCTGGAATCATTCCCGACAATCGAAACGTTTTCAATATGGATTGCGAATATTGCGAAGGTGGTCAGCCTAATGTCGACAAACGCCACAGCTTTGCCAACGTTTACTCAGTCCTCATCAATTCAACGACCAAGCCAACAGCCGTCAGCACACCAGCGCCCCACTCAAGGTAATCGACGCGTACTACTCAGCAATGCCATCACTGCGCCTAGTCGTACCGTATGTATTTCGTGCCAAGGAACACACAATATCACCGAATGTGAGAGATTTACGTCACTCTCATTAGATGCGAAGTGGACGTTTGTGAAAACGAACCGACTTTGTTTCGGATGCCTGAGAAAAGGCCATGATTTGGCTAATTGTCACACTAAAGTAGCATGCAACATCGAAGGTTGCAAAAGAAGGCATCATCGATTACTGCATCAGGAGATAGCTTCAAGCCCGCCGAAGCCTATCCCACAGCCAGCACACGTTCTCAGTTGCCATGCAGAAGCCCGCAACACTTCACTTTTCAAAATTGTTCCCGTCGTTTTATCCGGACCAGCCGGAAGTATTCATGTATACGCCATGATCGACGAAGGGTCGTCCATTTCTTTGTTGGACCATAAGGTGGCCTTGTCAATAGGATTAAAGGGTCCGCATACATCGTTAACCCTTCAATGGTATGGCAATGAGACGAAAACCGAGCGCTCGATCAAAACAAATTTGACGATAAAGGGAACCTTTGACAATGCCGTTTCTTATTACCTGTCAAACGTCTTCACTGTTGCCGAATTGAAATTGCCAAGCCAAACGTTCGTTGCCGATAACTTTCAACATTTGAGAACAACATCGATTCCGAGCTACCGAAATGTGATGCCCGTTATACTTTTGGGACTTGACAACGCATCGTTGGGAATCTACAAAGAAGTTATCGAAGCAGGTCCGCATCAACCTATTGCAACCAAAACCAAAATCGGATGGGTAGTTTTTGGGCCCACTAGCACTGTCGCCAACCAAGTGCCAACCGTGCTTCACATTCGCGATTCGCCGATGCTTAGCAACATTAGCCAACTGGTCGAGCAATATTTCAGCATTGAGAATTTTGGAGTACGTAGTTCAGAAGTTGTCCTCGAATCAGACGACAATCGCCGGGCACGCCTACTATTGAATGAAACGACTAGAAGGTGTGGTCAACGCTTCGAGACTGCCCTTTTATGGCAAGAAGATGACATCTGTTTACCGTCAACCTACGAAATGGCTAAGAAACGTTTGATGAAAGTTGAAAACAAGATGCTTGCTGATTCTTCATATGCTGAGTGCTACAGACGCGAAATGAAGAAGTATGTTGAAAAGGGTTATGCCAAACCTTTAACACTGCCTGAATCGAATGTGCATGGACCAAAGACATGGTATTTACCACATTTTGGCGTGGTGAATCCCAATAAACCTGGAAAGCTGCGAATTGTTTTCGACGCCGCCGCCACAGTCAACGAAGTGTCTCTCAACTCTAAATTGCTCAAGGGCCCCGAGCATGCACAGCCGCTGTTAAAGATCCTTTTCAAATTTCGCCAGGGATCTGTCGCCGTAGCCGGAGACATCGAGGAGATGTTTTCTCAGGTCAAAATACGAAAACAAGACCAAGACGCTCAACGATTTTTATGGAGAGACGGTGATAAGAATCAACCTATAAGAACCTTCGTCATGACTTCAATGATATTCGGGGCTATTTGTTCACCATGCTGCGCTGAGTTCATAAAAAACAAAAATGCTGCTGAGTTTAAAGAAACCATGCCGAGAGGAGCTGCAGCCGTAATCGAGAAAACTTACGTCGACGATTTTGTTATCAGTTTCGCCAACTCGATGGAAGCTGAAGAAGTTACGCTAGAGGCCATCCAGATCAATGCCCACGCCGGTTTCAATCTTCGAAGTTTCGTATCCAACTGCAAAGAACTCCAAGACAAATTGAATAAGAACCAGCCTGCCAGTAGCAATAAAATTGTGTCTATGGAATGCCAGTCACAGACTGATAAAGTACTCGGTCTCTTTTGGAATGCTGAAAAGGACACCCTGGAGTTCCATTTTAAGTTTTATAAAGTACCACAAGCAGCCCTAGATGTTCAACGTCCACCTACTAAGAGGGAATTGCTAGGAGTCATCATGGCAATTTACGATCCGTTTGGTTTGCTTGCGAACTACACCGTATTTGCAAAAATACTACTGCAAGCAACCTGGAGATGCCAAATTAAGTGGGACGAGCCTTTGCCTGAGGTTCTTTTCGTGGAATGGAGCAGGTGGTGGCATGATTTTCGGAATATTCAACACTTTTCCGTCGCCCGATGCTACTCAACGTTATTGCCTGACGCCGATGAAGTCCAACTACACGTCTTTGTAGATGCTAGCTCGAGTGCATATGCAGCCGTCACATACATCCGAGTGAAGAAGCAAAATAACATCAACGTCGCTTTGGTCGCTGCGAAATCCAGATGTGCCCCGAAGAAAGGAATGACGATACCCCGCCTGGAACTTCAAGCTGCCATATTGGGTTGCCGCCTGAGTGAGTCGATTCGTCAATGCCTTGAATATTCAATTCATCGTATCGTTTTTTGGTGTGATTCGAAAACGGTTGTATCATGGATTCGGTCGACAACGCGTGAATACAAGCAATTCGTTGCCTGCCGCATTGCTGAAATTTTGTCCGTGTCAACAACGCATCAATGGCATTGGTTGTCAACGAAAGACAATGTAGCCGATGAAGCAACGAGAGCCGTGTTACCAAAGTCAAGGCAATCTTCAAGATGGATCAACGGTCCAGAGTTTTTGTATCAATCCGAAAAATTCTGGCCACAAGAAGCTTACCTGATTGAACCAGACGATTGTGAGGACGAATTAGTCAGACGATTTCTCCTGGTGAGTCATGACAATTTTCCTGTTAATTATGAAGAATATTCCTCGTATGTCAAATTGCTGCGCTGCATCGCATGGATTCTCCGTTTTGTTAAAAACTGCCAATCGTCGAAAGGTAATCGCCTGAAGGGAGAACTGGCTGCTGCGGAGCTAGCAAATGCCGAAGTTGTAATCTGCCGCCATGTCCAACAAAGAGAATTTTCCTATGAAATCGCCCAGCTACGCCAGGCCAGATCTGTCCCAAGGGATAGTAAATTGCGAAAACTAACACCTTACATTGCCGAAGATTATCTTCTCCGAGTTTCTGGTCGTATCGATGCCGCATACTGTTTGCCCGTATCAGCCCGCAAGCCTATTATATTGCCTAAAGAACATAATTTCACACGTCTCCTTGTAGATAGCCATCATCAAAGACGTCATCACCAGAATGACCACTTAGTTATGAACGAAATTCGGCAAAAGTTTTGGATCCCGAATTTGCGATCTTTGCTTAGATCTATTAAACGAGGGTGCCCATCATGTATAGCCAACAATGCGAAGCCATCCGTGCCGTTAATGGGTCAACTGCCTCCAGATCGTGTTACACCGTTCGTACGTCCTTTTACCTACACAGGCGTAGATTATTGTGGGCCGTTCTTTGTCGCCATTGGTCGCCGAAGAGAGAAGCGATGGGTAGCATTATTCACATGCCTTACCACTCGAGCAGTGCACTTAGAGATCGCGGATGGATTGTCGACGGATGCCTTTCTACTTTGTCTCAGAAATTTTATGAATCGTCGAGGCACACCGATTCGTATCAGGAGCGACAACGGCACGAATTTCATTGGAGCTCAAAAGGAGCTCTCACCCGGAAGCCGCCTATTTGATTCAAATGAAATTAAGCGACACCTTGCTAGAGAAAACATCGAGTGGATGTTCAATTGCCCGGCCAATCCCAACGCAGGAGGATGTTGGGAGCGTCTTATCCAATGCGTGAAACGGCTTCTAGCACGAACACTTAAGGACGAAGCACCCCGCCTAGAAACATTTCGCAGTGTAATCATCGAGGCGGAAAATATAATTAACAGTCGCCCGTTAACGGATCTGCCGATATCTCCAGATGAAGACGAGCCCTTAACACCCAATCATTTCTTAATGGGCTGTCTTAACTCAACCCAAACACCAGCGAACGAGGAGCTAATTTGCTTGCGTAAGCAGTGGAGGATATCGCAAAACCTCAAGGATCGGATTTGGAAGAGATGGATTGTGGAATATCTTCCGCAGTTACTCCAACGATCTAAGTGGAATGAGAAGGTTAAGCCGTTGCAAGTGGGACAACTTGTCATTGTCTGCGACTATGATGCGCCACGAAGCCAGTGGATAAAAGGAGTCGTCACAAAAGTTTATCCCGGCAAGGACAACCAGATTCGTTCTGCGGAGGTGCGTACGAGCCGAGGGCAACT
Source organism: Microchrysa polita (assembly GCA_949715475.1). Classification (NCBI taxonomy): domain Eukaryota; kingdom Metazoa; phylum Arthropoda; class Insecta; order Diptera; family Stratiomyidae; genus Microchrysa; species Microchrysa polita. The sequence goes on along the minus strand of OX454415.1, from coordinate 86,374,741 downwards.
ACGACGTCCAGCCTCCAAGCTAGCCGCTCTTATATTTCATTCTGAATCCTCTCCCCAGTAAGGATTCACGGGGGGTGGGATGTCATCGCATATGTCGAGTCGCCGCGCCGTCGTCATTTCTGTTGTCATAGAACGGGTCGTCATTGTCGTTGTCGTCGTCGTCGTCAGTCAGGAGTCAGTCGGTAGTCGTCCGTTGAGTCAGCGACAAGGCCAACACCGCGAAAAACGAACATACGAGCAGCCAACCAACAAATCATACCGCATCAGCCTTTGTAATTTTATAACGCTTTTCTTTCGTATTAAAATACACATTATAATATACAACAATCATAGTCAGTGTTGTTATTTTTGCAATTGTCGCCAACACTCCTGGTTAACCCAAATCAATGTTTTTCATATTTATCTGGAAGTTCGCAAAATTTCCAAAAAAAAGGACACATATCGAACGATGCAAAGAGTTTCGTATCTTCCGAGATACGATGTTTTGAATTTTGCAGAAATTTTAATTTCAACTTCTAATGTCAAAATTGAACCCGAATTTCGTAACGGTACATTTAAGTGGCAAATCTGCAAAGTTCACAAAAGTTGACCCATTTCCTAAGCTTTCGAATGGCATATAAGAATAAAGCACTGAGCCATCCAGTTTGCAAATATGTAATATGTGCAAAAGGGACAAAACCATAGTCCGTAAGTGTATATTTTTGGCCGTGTTTTTTTTTACATCGGGGGCAGGTTTGCTAACACAGACGCGCAAAAAAAAACTATCGAGGGTAGCATCCAGTTTAAATTTCAAATTGTCACGTAGGCATTGCCATTAATTTCAAAACATTGCTCATAAATAATGATGCCCCGTTTTCACTTTACAAACGCAAAAGTTCAAATGTAATTTTTTTAATGGAAACATATTTTTATGTAGGAATCATAATTTTGTTAAAGTAAGAATTCGACGGACAACATTTTTAACATGAATTTACAAACAAAAACTATTTTTTTTGCACACATTTGTGTGTTGCATGTAAACTATACCTTAGAGCTTTTTATTTTAAAATTTAATTTTAGTCATTGGAAAACGTACTAGAAAACAATTAGGATTGCATACATTTAGGCGAGTTTCGGAAAGCTCAAACTGGATAGCAATATAATTTCTAGCCTAAATAAAGTCACAGGTTAGCGTTTGTATGAAAATTACCCCGTATAGTGTAGGTTAGTTGTTTATAAAACACGGCCTTTGTATAAATTTATTTTTATATGACTTCAATGAATACTATAGTTTAAATAATAAATTCTAATATATGTATGTACACGGTGAGCCTTTGTACAAATGATTTAACTATGTTTTTTTTCATTTACACGTATTATTTAGAAACTGGATGACTCTGTGCTTTATTCTGATATGCCGTTGTAAAGCTAAGATAATGGGCCAACTTTTGTCAACTTTGCAGATTTGCCACTACAATGTATGTATGAAATTCGGGTATAATATTGACATTAAAAGTTGAAATTGAAATTTTCGCAAAATTCAAAAAGTTGTATCTTGGAAGATACGTTGCCCTTCGAAACGTTCGATATATCCCTTTATTGGAAATTTTGTGTACTTTCAAAAGAACATGAAAAACATTGATTTTACCCAAATCACCCATTTAACAATTACCCAGGAAGCTAGAAAATAGAAGTTTTTCGAAAAAAGTCGTGTTTTTTTTACAAGAATAACAGAAAATGCGATTACTCCTTAACGGCAAAAGCTAGAGAAATAATTTTGGCGACATTTTTCCAAAAACATCCTGTAGAGTCTACCATAGGTATATGGCCAACCAGCGACGGGACGCCCTGTATAATTGAAATTTTGTGTATTTATGAATCTTTTCAATCACTAAAGCAAATTAAACCAAATTTTCAACACTTCTCACATACTCAGAAGTAAAAATCAATACTGCCAATCATTAAAGTCTGCATGAGTTGAGGTAGGGAGCGGTATGAAAACGAAAAAAGTAGTATCGAATACATAGTATAGTAAATTTAAAATTTCTATTTTTCGAAATTTTATAAGATGTACGCATTATTGCATTTAATGTAAGTAATGATATAACCTCATTATTTTATCATTTATTATCAAGTTATAAAAAGTAGACTTTTATACAAAATTTTAAATAGTGGAATTTTTCTAGAATTTCCAATAGAAAAAAAAACAATATACGGCCATTTTTGGTTGTCTTATAAACTTTTGGGTGCTAGATCTCAGGTTAGATCAACAATTATTTTGATTTGAAAAAGGACCAAAAAGGACATAAAAATATCGTTCACACAGAACGGGCATGTGCGATATCATATCAAAGGAGACGTCGAGGACATTAGATATCTGTTAATATATCTCAATCTTACGCGTATAAAAGATTAATTTTAGAGTCTCTCATAATAAGCATGTTTGTGTTTGCAAAGCCACAATTTGAAAAAAAATACTAATCTGAAACTTTTTAGAATGTAAACAACTGTCTTCTATTAGCCATTTTGCGTTTAGAAAAATATTGAGTGAAAATGTCCCAAAAAGGAAAAGGCACAGGTCCTATTTACCTTAATTTTCCAGGAGATAAAAATGAGTAAAAATTAGACGACGTCTCATTTATTTCATTCTCGATATGTATTTGCTTCCATCTCAGTGATGGAAACCGGCTTAAATGGCATTTGAAGTATACAATACAGTAATTTCTTTATGAACGATCTACGCCACCCATGCCTCTCGTTCACTGTCTATGAGTAATGTACCCACAGCGTTCCACACCGTTTCCGTCTATGATTTTCGGATGCTAGACATGGTCGTAATATCGGTAAAAACCGGTCACACAGTGTTAAAGTCGCCACAAACAGGGTGTCCTTTGGCTTGTCTAATTGGACAGTACACATCATAACATAATGCGAAAAAATGCGCAATGTAAAATTTTTGATTTTAATACAAAATATTCGGGCAATTGTACTGTGTACTGTACATGTTTTAAGGGCAACCTTTAGTTTTAAAGTCCTCGACACAAGTATAAGTTTACATGCCATCAACAAAATGTTTAATTTTTGACTAAAAACTGTGGTTTGTTGAAAAATGCCATCAGTTGCGTTTTCTTGATCATCCCGGGTAGTTTTGAATAACGAACTCCATAGAAAAAAATACACAATAATTTTCACACGTGCCACTACCCTGCGCGGGATAGAGTTTAGGGGAATGAAATATAGACGGCTAATTCATAGGAAAAAAAACGGGAAATTTGTTTTTCTAAGTTTGACTAACTTTAAAAAAAAAAAAGTAACAATTCAAAACGAAACGGCGAATGTTTTTTATTGTGGTATTTACATTTTGAAGATAAATCATTGTCTTTTCTGACGAAATCCACCAAATCTAAAAAAAGCCGACGAGATTGAGACTAAAATGTAGAACAGTTGTCAGTTGAAGTTGATGTCCATTTTCTTGCAGTTGGTTCAATGAAACGCAGTTGGGGTTTTCCTTTTACTGCAAGTCTGTATTTGCTAGCATACAATTGTTTCGGCAGCCACGTACTGCCTTCTTCAGTGCTTGCCCTAACCGGGTTAAAAAACGCGTTTATTGTCATAAGTGCTTTTCGACTTTCTGCACTCAAAAAACAAATATGTATATCTGTCACAGCTCACATGGTTGATACTAGTACTGTACTAGAGTACAGATAGCTCAAAACCCAAACATAAAAGAAAAGAAATTTTTGATGCCAATTTGTTGAATACACTGCTCAATATATGCAGTAAAAAGTTACACTAATTTGCGCCATGGGTTAAGGGGGGAGGGGTTGGCAAAGGGGTAAAAATTCAGTTTTTTGCAAATATCTGGAAAACTTTAGAGTCTGACCTTGAAATGTCCTGAGGACGAAACAAACTACATAAAATTGCCTTTGTAATGATACATAACACTCTAGAAAATTTCGCAGAAAATTATACCTTATGAATGTAAGTGTTATAGTGAATTTACATTTTTGGAGTTTTACATTTCGCACTGTAACTCTTGATAGAATAGACCTACCGTCATAAGATCTTGTCCATATAATGACAACAAAATGTTATTTGATAATGGCATTTGTACCAAAAATTGGAGTGCTTCGACCATTGACGCCCCCTCACTCCTCCTGCATTTAAAAAAAATGCATGCCTGTAGCTTCTTTTTAAATTGAGCCAGGCAGATAAAATTTGGTGGGGTGCCTAGTCTAAGCTCCATTACGCTCCCCGCCAAAAATTTTTACCATCCGATCAAACTAAGGGTATCCCCCATACAAAGTGAACGAAAATTCTATCAAATTACACATTTTTTCACTTCTAAATTTTATGTAAAATAGAAAAAAAATTATCCCTTAGAACGTCATTATAACAGTTATGTAATTGTAGTCTTGTGAATGTATGTTCAAAAGGTTGTACCAAGGCGTACGCTACAAGTATCAAAAAATTGGGTCTGAAGGTTGCTAGTACACGTTACTCAAAATGTTCGCAAATAGCCTTAGAACTACACTTACGGTCAAAAGTATCGACTCAACCTAAAAGCGCGTGTATTTGTACGTGTTTTTCGAAAAGTATAGCAGTTATCCATAAAAATCGTATGTCATTGAAAAGCTTAAGGCCTCAGCTTTACGTTGGTACCATTTTAACCAATATTTGGTGAGCACTTTTAAAATTGATGCTCTTTGAACAAAAACGTAGCGAAAATGAGCAAATATGAAAATGGATTTTGGTTAGGTTTTTTGCAAATAAAACAAAAACTGTTGGAAAATAAGTTAAGTATTTATTATTTTAGTATTTGGTATTTCCTCCTCTTGCTCTAATGACAGCTTCCAGTCGATTCTGCATTGATTTGATCAAGTTGCTGATGGTATCTTGAGGAATACCGTTCCACTCCTCTAATAGGGCTGCCTTCAATTCTTCAGTGGACGAAGGGACTGGATTTCTGGCTCGGACTCTTCTCTTGAGTTCGTCCCATAAGTGTTCAATGGGATTGATGTCGGGACTGCGCGCAGGCCAGTTAAGTGACGACATATAGGCTTCATTCAAGAACTGCCGAGTGAGGCGCGACGCATGACACCGGGCATTGTCGTGCATCAAAGTAAAGTTCTCGCCAATAAATGCTGCATAGGGCACAACGTGGACACGGAGAACATCGGTAACGTATCGCTCAGCTGTCAGCCCTCCTCCTCGGCCTCCTGCGGGCACGAATACGAGATCCGTTTTTCCCTCCAATGAAATGCCAGCCCACATCATACAGGAACCGCCGCCGTATGCAATCGTTTCAGTGAAACAGCACTGCGCAAATCGCTCAGTTCGACGCCTGTAGACTCGACATCTTCTGTCACTGCCATGCAGACACATTCTCGACTCGTCAGTGAACAATACTGAGCTCCATTCCGTATCGCTCCAAGTAAGATGATTACGAGTAAATAAGAGGCGCGCTTGTCGGTGTTGTGCAGTCAATTTGGGGCCCCTGGCAGGCCGTCTTGGAGTGATATTCCCTTCCCTTAATCGTCTCCTTACCGTGCGGTCACTGACAGCTACTCCGCGAACACGCCTCAGGTTCCGCTGCGCAGCAACACCCGTGAGGAAACGATTTCGTAACGTACTTGTTACAATGAAACGGTCGTCTCTCTCTGAAGTGGATCGAGGGCGGCCCGTTCTTGGTCTCGAATTAAAGCTACCATAGTCTCTCGAAATCTCCTGCTAACTCTCGAGACAGCAGACTGACTCATTCCAAGACGGCGAGCGACGGTTCGCTGACTATGATTTTTCGACAATAGGGCTACAACTTGTGCCCTGGCGCCGTATCCACTGATGACCAAACAGTGACTGAAATTACTTCAGATGTAAGTTACCTAACTTTCCTGATGCAACTGATAATGAGAAACCGATTACGGGCCCTTTTATAGGGGTAGTTTACCTGACCTGACCTTTACCTGAAACTTCAATTTTTCTGGGTTTTTTGTTACAAGTGGCAATAATTTAAAAAGTGCAAAGCAAATGTTGATAAAAAGGGTACCAACAGGTAGCTAAGGTTTCGAACTTTTAAACAACATACGACTTTTATGAATAACTATCATACTTTCCAAAAAACACGTACAAATACACGCGCTATTAGGTTGAGTCGATACTTTTGACCGTAAGTGTAGTATCACTGACCTATAATTTTCTGAGAAAATGTCTAGTGTTACATATCATTACAAAGGTAATTTTATGTAGTTTGTTTTGTCCTCAGCCCATTTTAACGTCAGACTCATAGTTTTCCAGATATTTGCAAGAAACTAAATGTTCACCCCTTTGCCACCCCCTGCCCTTTTTACCCATGGCGCAAATTAGTGTAACTTTTTACTGCGTATATTATGCAGTGTATTCAACAATTTGGCATCAAAAAAATTTTTTTTTTTATGTTTAGGTTTGGGTCTATTTTGAACCAATTGTACTGGACTATGACTACGATGGTAGTAATCTAGAGGTCCGGAGATCAAATCTCGGTGTGTTTCAGGAAATATATAGTGCTTGCAACATTATATACACTCCGAAACTCTATATGCAATGTAACGTTGACTCGAAGTAGCCTATAAGGCTGACTGAACGCACTATGCCCCACAAGGGGTTTAAGCTACAGAGAAGAAGATATCAGATATATTAATTCATATGAGGCTAATTCTGCTAAGGAAATATTTTTTCTAAGGCAGCAAAAATGAATCACATACGGCTACATAAAATTAATATTAGCTCACACAATAAAGTTATTGTTGTCGAAGCAATAAATATTTTCCATAAAACTAAAAACTATCCTTCACAGGCATAAATTGTTGGTATGGCCAAGCTAAATTATATCTGTATTGATATTTTTATTATATCTACGTTTGTATATGTATATGTTGGCCTCATATGAATTAATATATCTGCTAATATAATATTATATCTGTGACAGATATATTTCCATATTTACTGGAAATCCCATACAAAACGACAATCTGGAAAATTGATCCAGCCTATGACATGGATCATCTGTCAATGCCATCCTCCATAGATTGCTCCCTAAAATTTCCCATGTCTCATTTTGTTTTTCAATTTATTTGGTTTCTAATCTTCATGGGAGTCAATCATTTTTGAATTTCCTGAGACATTTTCCTTATAATTGCATCTCGCACGGCGCATAATAGCAAATGCAATTTACAATTCAGAATATCGCGTTGGGGACAAATGGCCCAATTGTCAGCTGTTACTGAACGGGGAAATTTTGATCCGTTTGCGTTTTACTTGTACAATGATCCTGTCTGTCCAGGAAAGAAACGACTATAAATTAAATATCTATTCACTTCAAAATACCAAAGCCACTTTCATCATTGCCTTAAAAAGGCTATAGCTTCGAGTCACAATCAGACGGAATTGTAATTGTATACTTTTCTTTAATAAAATATTATTCATTCATATTTTTCTGAGTATACAGGGTGTCCGGAAACTACCGCATAATCGCATCGGAAAATGATTCCCCACGTGATTACCAACAAAAAAGTTGCACGGAACATACCCCCCAATTCTTAACCATTTAGCTGCCACAGGTATTTGAAGATTTTTGAAAAAAATAATTTTCTTTAACTTTAAAACTTTAAAACTATACTAGATGTAATAGCGAAATATGACTATGACTATCACAGCCAGCAAATTTACCTATAAAACAAAACTAACCGCCCTAAAATCGGATAAGTCAAATTTGTGTGATTTGACCCATCTCAATTTTAACCAACTTCTACCAAGGTGAGTTCCTTGTACGATTCCTATGCCTGTTCGGTACCGAGATTTCAGTACCGGGTTTCGTTTTTTTTTCAATACCCGGTACCACAAGCGGTTTCCCTGACTCAGGTTTTTTTTTCAGTACCGACGGTTTTTTTTAACCATAAGCCGGTTTTTTTGAGTACCGGGTTAAAAACCGACTCAGGTTTTTTTCAGTACCGACGTTTTTTTTTAACCATAAGCCGGTTTTTTTGAGTACCGGGTTAAAAACCGGTACCAAAAAACCTGAAAAAAACGGCTCATGGTTGAAATGAATCGTTAGCTCGATACCAAAAAACCGACTCGCCGGTCGGTTTTTTTTAACTCGGTACCAAAAAAACGGGATATCGGTACTTTAGAATATCGGGTCCTGTACCAAGTGAACACCGGTTTTGTACCGGGATCCCGGTTTTTGGAACAGGCCTATGCGGACCCTTAGCTATGCAGGAGGAGTTTCATAGGGTGATCAGCTTCGGCCAATTTCTATGTCTCTCTACGGGGTGTTACTTTCCCGCATTATCCGAGTAACCGCTGCCCCTGAGTGCTGTATTAACATCTGCAGCGTCTCAGGTTACTTAACGCGATAGGTGACATAAATGTTTTATTTAATTCAACCACTAAAGCAGCATCTTCGAGGAATGCCCACACACTCAACGATTAAACCCTATCATGGTTTAGCGATGTGCCGACAACTCATCCTAAGAAAAACTTCAAGTCAAGAAACCTGAAACAAAAGCCTCGGATTGGACGGATACAAAACAACGACGACCCCGCAAACGAACAACTGATTACTCTTTCGGATCCTGGAATGTACGCTTCCTGAATAGACCGGGGGCCTTAAGGGCCCTCCTGGATCAGGTAGAACAATACAAGCTGAGCATAGTTGCAATCCAGGAAACTAAATGGCTCAAAAGCGAGATTAACGACCTCAATGCGCACACTATTTTCACGAGTGGTAAAGAGGAGGGCAACAAGGAGTTTGGAGTAGCTTTCATCGTGAATAAGCAGATCAAGGACCACGTTATCGGCTTCAAACCCATCAACGAGCGGCTATGTGTGATCCGCATTAAGACCCGTTTCGCTAATCTCTGGCTCATAAATGCGCATGCCCCTACAGAAGTAAAAGAATACGCACTTCAGGAAAAACTGTCACCCATGCTTGATAACATCAATAATATAGGCATCCATGAGTTGTGCGAGGAGCTCAAAGACAGTATCAAAGGAGTCGCAGACGAGCAGACTGGTTCGACGACGAATGCAGGGCCTCGATTGAGGCGAAAAATGAAGCTTATCGCCAATAACAACGCGCATCCCGAGCCAAGAAAGAAAGATACAACGAACTTCGGCGAGTATCTAATAGACGTAAGAAACGCAAACATTTTGACGAGCAGTTACAGCAAATAAACCAAAGATTAGCCAGTAAGAACATTAGAAAGGCGTACAAACTTATAAATAATATCAAGAACGGATATCAACCCAGGACAAACCTATGTAAGGACAAGGATGGTAACATCATCAGCGACATCGAAAGCGTCAACAAACGATGGGCCTCGCATTGTGAAGAGCTCCTCAATGCACCATCAACATCCCCCGCGAAGCCAGCTCTTGAGCAGTTAGCCGAACCAGGCCCTCCCGTTCTACCCCCAACAGTAGAGGAGGTGAGTCTTGCCATACAGTCGCTTCAAAACAATAAAGCGCCCGGCGCTGACGAGATACCAGCAGAACTGCTGAAGCATGGTGGAACGTGCCTGAACAACGCTGTACATGTGCTACTGCTGAAAATATGGAACGACGAGGCAATCCCCGAAGATTGGCGCAAAAGCATAATCTGCCCAATGCAGAACCGACTCACTGACCTATTTGAAACTCGTACTGGACTCAAGCAGGGCGACGGGCTGGCGCCGACGCTCTTCAACCTTGGTTTGGAGTATGTAATTCGAGCCATGAATATGGACAGCAGCGGAACGCTACTCATCAAGTCGACTCAATTAGTAGCGTACGCCGACGATATCAACATCATGCCTCGAAGATTGGGTGATGCAGAAAGCCTTCTGCATAACCTCAATAATGCCGCAAAGGAAGTTGGACTACATATCAATTAAAGCAAAACAAAGGCCATGATGCAATCGAAAACAAGGACGCCAGCAAATTCAAGCATCACAGTGGGGGACGTTAATATCGAGTATGTAAACAACTTCAACTATCTGGGTTGTAACTTATCAAAGGACGCCAACGAAACCGACGAAATTAAGTGACGGATACAACTAGCCAATAAGACATATTTCTCGGTCCTCCCTATAATTAATTCAAAACTTGCGCACAGGAACACGAAGCTCCGCGTGTACAAAACGATCATCCCACCTGTGCTATGTTATGGCTGCGAAACATGGACCCTTACCCAAGCCTCCGAAATTTTGCTAGACCGATTCGAACGAAAGGTCCTTCGGCGAATTTTCGGGGCCGTTCGCGAGCGAAATCAATGGCGTATCCGATACAACTATGAGTTGTATCAATTGTACGATGAGCTGGAAGTAACGAAAATCGTGAAGCTTCAACGTTTGCAATGGGCGGGGCATGTACAACGGATGGACGATAATCGCATGCCAAAGAATGTGATGAACGCACAACGAATTGACGGAGCGAGGTTGCGTGGACGACCGAGAGCTCGCTGGGAGAACTCCGTAGGTGAAGACGCCCATCAGCTGCTGGGCTTCCGAAACTGGAGGACAAGGTCACGTAACCGCGACAATTGGAGGTCAACGATTCAGGCGGCCAAGGTCCAACGTCGGGCTATCGTGCCACATTGATGATGATGCTATTTGCTGTACCGATAGTAGACTATTGACGTAATTATTAAAATTAATGGAATGATTTGCGGAAATTCCGAAACAATTGTTTCAATCGTGATGCTGAAGATGAGTGGAACGCCACTCGAAATGCATACGGAATAATAAAATTTATAATTTTTCCTGCAAATTTAAAAACCGGTGTTTTCGTAAAATAAGTATAAATATTGATGTAATATCATAGAAATTACAATCTAAAACAGTGGGTACATAATGCTAATAAAATATTCTTGATTCAAAATAGAATCAAATCCCCACTGATCGGGGAAAACGGTCCAATGACTCTAAGGGCAATTTTGTGGCGAGTCCGGCGACACCTCAATCGTTTCGCCCCGCCAAAGGATTGCGGAGATATCGACGGGTTTCCGAAGTAATGCGAAGTTGATTGTGAAATTGCTGTGACTAACATCCCCGCAGGGGAGGGGGGGTTTTTGATGACTTGCGTCACCACGTACCTGAGCAGCGCAGGGAGGCCCTGGTATGGTTGATACGCCATGGCGTGTATCTGTACAAAGACCATTCGGGCAATAAAGTTCTCGAGCTCCCTAGTTATGTACGGGTAGCGCTTGGCATGACTGACCTCCACCCATAAATTACGGGAGGGAAGTCATATATAGGCAGAGCACGATAAACGGTGATTCCTTGGTGGGGAGGGTCACCATACGGTTAATCGTGTGAGCTTCGGAGCTGGCGGCTTCGCATAACCCGAGCCTCGAAGGGGCTAGTTAGGAAGAATGACCTTGGTGGAAAATGCCTACGCGCCTATATCTAACTAGTTTGTGGATTGATGACCACACGGCCCGAATCGCATTGCTGACTAGTAAACTGAAGAGGCCGGATGTGAAAAGCAGCGCTACGAGTCTGCTTTAAGCAGACGAGTAGTCACAGGTACATCGAGCCTGGGACATTCACGTCTGAATGTTTACGTGAGGCTTAACCAATAGGGGGCCGAAGGAGGATCACACCTGCTTTAGAGAAGTAGAAGTAGTGAATAGTGTGGGGATGGGTGTGCCCAGGGAACCATGGTCCTTGCCCATCAAAGTGTTGGACTCGAGGTGGCAGTAGGTTTTTACCCGAGTCAACCAGCTAGTGTTTCAACCCCGGGGTTGGGTTTCAGAAGGTGAGTGCTGCATTCACTGGATGAACAAATCCCCATCTGACAATAAGACCTTGTCAGTAAAAAGCCGAAGGTCCAAACAGCCCGAAATACCGGGAGATAAGGCCGAAAGGCGAGGTGCTTCCCTGACGGTAAACCCGTAGATAGTAATCTTGTGACATCCAGGCTATATGTACGCAAAAATGTAGTTACCTTGAATACAATTTATCGCAGTTACACTTACGCACTTTTACGCACTCAAATGTTGTCGATGAAAACGTGATTGTAACAGGTGACTCTTATACAAAATGGAATTTCGATTAAAAGGAGGAGGGGGCACTTAGGGACAGGAAATATAATTTACGACCGATTTCCATACCTAGCAAGAATACACACAAAAATTCATAAAAATCGGTGCGGCCGTTTCGGAGGAATTTAGAAACAAACAAGATTTGTTAATAAAGTTAAATTATCATGTCCTGTTCTGGACCCATAGAAACGTACCTACACCCTTACCGAAACTAAAGAAGAATAACACAAAATACATCAAACATTAACATCAGTGAAGGCAAGTCTAAAAAGGTAAAGTTGAAACAATGTCAATAAAAATAAGACAAATTAGAACAATACAAAATCAAATTTTTAAAAACTTTTACTTTTCCTTGTATACGATGCCAAATTATCTTCCTGGCGAATTAATGTGGGCCAGCAAAAACATTTTATCGTCCACAATTCGAATTACATTAACTTGACAGAAAACATATCTCAATTTTAACATTGAATTTGTATTATAAGCGGGACACCCTTCGTGAAGGAATAGTGACCAACATTAATTCAGCAAAACTAGACAAATGCTTAGAAAGAGTAAAAAAATGTTTTATCTTTTTTTGTATTTCTTTACCATTTGTTCAAAAACATCTACAATTGATTATATTATTTGACCCAGCATACAATCTTATTTGTGCGCCATACAAATTCGCCTCCTAGGAAACATTTCTCGAGTTTCACATCTATAAGCGTCACCTGCTACGTAAAGGAATACCGACCGATATAAACTCGCCAGGGAGGTAATTTAGCAATATTATACTAACATTGAAAAAGTATATTTTTTTTATTATGTTTGATCTATTTATTTCTCACTGTTGCTCTTAATTGTTGAATTGGTTGTATTTATTGCTCAATTGAAACAGCTTGTTGTTTTTTTCTTTGTATTATGTTGTATTTTCTTAAACGACGTTTCGTATCATTTTTTGATACATCCTCAGGTTATATCTATAATATTATATAATTAGTATTTTTTGTTGTTGTTTATATTAAATACAGACTTACAATTTTGTTTTTATACTGGTTTTTCCTTATATTAATTTTTGGGAGTCTACGCTGATTTTTTCTTCTTTGTTAATTTTTGGCGGTCTTGTTGACTGTCAATTATTTATGCCCTGTGGCATGGGTCGCGAATAATGCCACCGCCTTTCCCGGCGTGTCGTAGAAGGCGACTAAAAAGGGACCTAATCCAAGGTGGATCAGCATGCGCATAGGGATGCATGGTCAAGAGGGTGCTTGGCCGCTAGTATGCGAAGGTCGCAGGCAACCATGACATCTGAAGCCTGAGGCACGTTTTAACATCAACAAGACCTCCCATAGGTTAGTGTGTGTGTGTGTATGGGTTGCCGCGTCTGGAGATAGCCGGCGGACGTAAAAGGAAAGTCCATAAATTTACTTATTTCCACACACTAGTGCCAAAAACACAACCTTTCTCCAAAAGGTGTAAAAGAATGGAAGGCCTTATGGAAATTCACGCAAATACAAGCACTACCCCGCCGGGCACTATTTCTGCTATGCGGTTGAGTGATCCCGGGGCGAACCTAGTTCGCGCCAGAGCTCGACGGTTTCCGGGGGCGAGCAATATAAGGCAGTCCAATTACATTGTGGAGAAGCTGAGGGTTGCAAGCTGGAATGTCGGTTCCATGACGTCAAAGAGCGAGGAGATTGAGGATATCATGAAGCGGAGGGGGATAGACATTATGTGCGTGCAAGAGACAAAGTGGCGAAATACCCATATCGACAGAGCCCGGTTTCTTACGAATTCCATGAAGTACAAATTGTACTACTATGGAATTACAAACCAAAGAAACGGAGTTGGCATTATTCTGGCGTCGTCTTTACTTGGCAGTATAATAAGTGTCGCGAAGAGAAGTGACCGCTTGATCAGCATCAAATTGGTTATCTGCGGAAGGGTGTGGAACGTAATAAGTGCCTACGCTCCCCAAGTGGGATTGCCACCAGAAGAAAAAGAGGCATTTTGCAACGACGTTGACACCCTAATTCAGACCATTCCAGATACCGAATTGGTGTTCTTAGGAGGAGATTTAAATGGCCATGTGGGTGAATCAAATTATGATTACGAGGATTGCCATGGTGGAAAGGGTAGCCCTTCAACGGTCAGAAATGACGAAGGTGAAGCTATTCTGACCATGTGCAGATCGTATGGTTTGGTCATTCTAAATACATGGTTTGTGAAAAACGAGAGACACCTAATCACCTACAGTAGTGGACACGGAGATAGGAAACACGAAACGCAGATCGATTACCACCTCTGTTTCGATTTTATGAGAAGGTGGGTAAGAGACTGCAAGGTGATCTTGGGTGAATCTGTCGTCAGCCAACATCGTTTGCTCCTGTCAGAATTTATTTTGAAAGCAGGAGGAGCAAGAAATAGAAGAACTCCCAAGCCTGTCGAAAAAATCAAGTGGCACAATCTCACAAACGACAACTTTGAACCTGTAGTAACTCCATTCATTGATAAAATGACGGAGTGGTTTCAAAACAACATAAACTGCACCGAGCACAGTCCAACACAAATGTGGAATAGTTTCGCTGAAATGTCAGTAGGTGAGGCGGAAAAGGCACTTGGAGTTTCGAAAGGTCCACTCCACACGAAGAAAGAAACATGGTGGTGGAACACCGAAACTAAGGAAGCAGTGCAAGCCAAATCGAACGCATTTAAGGCATGGACGAAATGTGAGTCAAGCAGTGAAGCCGAACGGGTTCAACTTCGCGAAAATTATATGCAATGCCGGAAGAAAGTAAAGCGCTTGGTAGCTCAAACAAAGGCGAAGGCAGCTGAGAAATTCTACCAAGAATTAGAAACTCAGACTGCGACCGAAGGACCGTCTTTGCGCGAGAGACCTAAGCACGACGCCAGGATATTTAGGGTCGCAGCCCAAAGGAGAAGGAACGCTCGGGAAATACAGGCGCCAAAGTACGTGGAGGACTCGCAAGGAATGTTGCTGATTGACGATACGGCAATTTGTAGCAGGATGCGAGAGTATTTTGACGAACTTCTAAATGAAGAATTTCCTCGGGCAGCTTTTCAAGATGTTGAGCCAAATACCACAAATATTGAAGATATCTCAGAGGAAGACGTGATGGAGGCAATGCATCAGATGAAACGCGGAAAGGCAGTCGGCCCGGACAAAATCCCCGCGGAATTTTGGTTGAAAATGGAAAATGTCGGGCTTAGTTGGCTCACAGTTCTCTTCAACAAAATCAAAGGTGGGCAACCGATGCCTGATGCTTTCAGGGAAAGTTTTCTTCTTCCTTTCTATAAGAACAAGGGAGACTCACGCAAACTCAACAACTATAGGGCTATAAAGTTAACACCTCATACACTGAAGATCTACGAGCGAGTTGTCTGCAACCGATTGAGAAAGATTGTGCGGTTGAATGACAATCAATGCGGTTTTGTTGAAGGTCGATCTACAGTCGATGCGATTCAGTGCATTCGTATTGCGATGGAAAAGTATAGAGCAGCACGAAAGGACATGTATTTTGTGTTCATCGATTTGGAGAAGGCATTCGATAGAGTACCTCGTGATCTGATATGGTTGGCCTTGAGAGCACTTAATGTCCCCGAGGCATACGTCAGGATGATACGAGACATGTATGATGGAGCTACGACTAAGGTTAGATGCACAGCCGGTGAATCAAAAGAATTTCCGGTGAATGTCGGAGTACACCAGGGCAGTGTATTGAGTCCGTTGCTCTTCAACATCATCATGTGCTACTTATTAACACGTGTCTCCGACGGCCTAGAAATATCTCTTCTTTTTGCTGATGATATAGTCCTCAGTAGCCCAAACATCGTTGCCTTGCAAGCTGCGCTTACAAAATGGTGTGACATTCTGGAGGAGCATGGACTGAGGGTAAGTATAACAAAGACTGAGTTCTTATGCTGCCAATTCTCAGACCCAAATGCACCGATACCAGAAATGTACGTCAAAGGAGAGCAGCTTAAGTCTTGTACCAAGTTCAAGTACCTTGGCTCGATGGTGAACAGCGGAGCTACATGCGATGATGACATCAAACATCGCACAAAGGTTGGGTGGATGAGGTGGCGAGAAAACTCTGGAGTTTTCTGCGATAAGAAAATGCCACTGAAGCTAAAGGGCAAGTTGTACAAAACGGTTGTACGTCCTGCACTCATGTATGGATCAGAATGCTGGACCATGTATGAAGGTTACGCGAAAGAAATGACAGCGACTGAAATGAAAATGTTACGCATGTCAGTTGGTGTAACCAAAAGGGACCACATCCAGAGTAGCTACATCCGAGGCAGCTTGTCCATAGACCAACCAATCACCGAAAAGCTCGAAGACCGACGAATGGATTGGTATTGCCATGTTCAAAGGCGTCCGCCTGAGAACCCCGCAAAGAGAGCGATATCAATGGAAGTTCCACTTGATGGACCCAAGGCCAGAGGCAGACCAAAGAACACCTGGATGTGTCAAATGAAAAAGCAACAACAACGCATTGGTCTCGGCGATGACACGATCCAAGATAGAGCTGCCTGTAGAAATATGCTGAGAAATTATCGGCAAAACGGGCGATGTGCCTACACCGCAGGTCGAGCAACGCGGAACCATGGAGCGGTATAAAGAACGAGGCAAGGAAGAAGAAGTTGACTGTCAATTATTTATTAGTATTGCCATATTTAGTTTTTACAACTTTTTCGAATTTAAAATTTTAGTAGTGCCATGATTAATTTATAATAGTTTTATCTGGTTATATTTCATTAATTCATTTTCTATTTAATTTTTAGCATTTAATGAATTATTGTAATTTTTATTAATATATATACCTTCTTTTATTAATAATTTTGTTTTGTTTTCTTCAGTGTCTATTATTTTGACATTTTCAAAATCCATTTTATGGCCTTCTGTTAATTGATGTTGCTCCAATTTGGTATTTGGTTAATTGATCATTCGATTTCTATTTTTATGTTCATTTATTCTCGTTGATATATGCCTGGTTGTTGATCCATAATATGCTGTTTTTTATTTTGGTTATTGCATGTTTTGCATTGTATTTTATATATAACATTTTTTCTTTTACTCGTCCAACGTTCTACACCGGAGCTATGTATCTATCTGTTTTATTTTTTGCCAATTTCATTATTTTTCGTTCAGAGAATTTCTATTTTATCTGCGTCGTAATGTTGTGTAGCCTCCAAGGTGAAAGGTTCGCGAAAATTTAAGCAAAATGTTTATACCGTAACCAATATGTTTCAAGCCTGTGGACTCATCTCCAGGGTTATTACAATTTGTATAAACAAACGTCAAAATCGAACAGTTAAAAAAAAAAACAAAGACATTTACAATGATATTCCAGCAAACAATTTCTATCGCCCGCGATACGGATTCAATTCGCCTGCTAGAAAACATTTCTCGAATTTCATATCGAATTCGAATTAAAGGCGGGAAGGAATAGTGACCAATAATAATTCGCCAGGATGATAATTTGGCAATAATAGACTGCATAGAACAAGTAATTTTTTTTTTACTTTTCCCTTTTTTCTATTTTGTTTTCTTCTATTTTATCCTTAACTTTTTTTACCTTATTTTAACTTTACCTTTTTACACTTTGCTTCTACTGCAATCGGCCCGGGCACCTCGTTACGTAGTCCTACCATAAAGTAAGTATGTAATTGGAATAGAGATGGAACTCCATATAACATTAAAATCTACTGAAAAACATTTTACCTTTGAGTGTGTGCTGTAAGTAACGTGTACATACAGGAAGATATCTTCGTGTATATACACGGTACTTACAGCACACACTCAAAGGTAAAATGTTTGCCAGTAGATTTTAATGTTATATGGAGTTCCATTTCTATTCCAATTACTTACCCAGTTAGAACAGAATCGACAATTCATCGATAAAGAATCGAAGGCCTTCTACTTAGGAATCGATGGCTTTCTCGATCAAACTATGGAGACATTTGTATGGGCTTGGCCGTTTTTTCGATACCGAAAGTGAGAACTGGAATCGATCTTATTCCGAAGACTGTCGTTGATGTAGAATCGACCACTACGGACTATGAAGAATTTATGGAAAAACAATGACTGTGGTGAAAAATTATTATTTTTTATTTTTTTCCTTTTTTTCTAATTTTTTTTTATCTATTTTATACTTAGTTTTTTACCTTATTTTAACTTAACCTTTTTACATTTTGCTTCTACTGGGAATCGAACCGGGCACCTATAGTTTCGTAGTCCTACGTCCTACACCTAAGCTATCTAGGATTACTAATTACGAGAATACGTTAGTCGTTTTATTTTTTGACAATTTCAATTTAATTCAGAGACATTTAGATGAAAGTCATCGATATGTGATCGAAGACATTTCGATTAGATGGTATCTATGACAAATGGAAAAAAAGTCATCGTTTTCGGATCGATTACTATTTGATGCCAATTATATCGAAGACAACTGAATGCAGGTCTTCCATTTGGGATCGAAGACATTTCGATTCTGTTGTGTATCGGAGACAATTGGATGTAAATAATCGAAATTGAATCGATTCAGTAGGTTATTGGAGACATTTCGATGGCAGCTATCGATATATAATCGAGGACTTATCGATTCCGTTGGGTATCGGAGACAATTTTCTAGCCGGGTACTTTATGGTCCTACGTCCTACACCTGAGCAAGTGAATTAAAGAAGAATGGTCACGATCCATACAAAATTTACCCAGTCCCGGCACAAACGAAACCTATCTCAGGAATTTCGTTATTTTATTTACATCAATTATTAGATATTTTTTTTTAAATATCAGTGGCTAAGTTTGTTTGCTGCGTAACAAAAGTTCTACAATATACCTTCTGATTTCCAATAGACGTACAGAAAGCACATATCGCCCACGACTACGTAGTGCAAGTTCACAAACAACACACCACGCAACGCAAACACGCTAAGTCCGCTAGCGCAGGTAGAAACCCTAACTGTAGATATCTCGCTTTTTAAGGGAGAGTGCGAATTAGATACGAGTAGTAGTAGGAATCGAGCTAGCATACGCGAATGCTTTTGTTAAACCTTCAATAGACCAGGTCTTTGGTATTCGTACTATTTTTAGCTTTGGTTGCTCGATATAATTGATGTAATATACATTATACTCATTTACAGGGTGGGCCAATTACAAGTTCGTTTTTAAATCATAGATTAGTTTGACACTGACAGCTGTTTTTCGCTCCAAATCTTTATAGAAACTCAGTATCATACCTCCGCAGAACGAAATGAGTCGCTTTACGCTTGAACAACGTTGGGAAATATTGAAAACTTATTTTCAAAGTGAATGCTGTCTAGCTCAAAGCCAGTTACAGAGCCATGTTATCCGACTTTTTTTACTGAAATTGAATTGACATGGATTTGGACGACCTCTGGTTCATGCAGGATGGCGCGCCATGCCACACATACCATGCCACAATCGATCTTTTACGCACCAAATTCACAAATCGTGTTATCAGCCGTCTTGGCGATGTCAATAGGCCGCCTCGGAGCTGCGATTTGACTCCTTTGGACTTTGTTTTCTTGTGGGGAACCGTGAAGGACCGATGTTATGCCAACAATCCAGAAACGATTCAAGCACTTAAGGCCAATATCATCCACGCAATCTTCTTCTTCTTCTTGTAGCGGTGCAGAAAGGTGTGTAACCTCTGTGCATCTATGTGGGTACGATTTATGGTTCGTGAATGTTTGTGTCCGTGAGGTCTAAGGACAAAAACATAGCTGCTGCGATAGGGTTTTCCCACAGTGATATAGGGGTAAGATCAGTGGGCGCAGCGGGGCATTGAAACAAATGGCCCACATCATGAGGAGTACCATTGCAGTTTGGACAGATGTTTTGGATGTCCGGGTTTATGCGAGAAAGGTACGAATTAAGGCGTGAACAAAAGCCCGACCGAAGTTGAGCTAGTGTTACTCTGGTGGCTCTCGGGAGCCTAATCTCCTCAGGCGAAATTGGTGGTGGGCGCTCTGAGAGGACTCTGTTCGCACCTAAACTCGCGATAGACCGATTCACTTCTTCAGTGTGGATCGCTGCAATGGCGGCTCGGTATGTAACTTCATCGTAAGGGTCCCGTTTGTATCCCTGAACCTCTCTCTCAAGGTCTCGTAAACCACGCCTGACATGTCGTGGTGGAGGAATTCGGTCCATGAGATGATTATTGGGATGATCCTCACGGTAGCAACCAACAAGATACTGTTTAGAGAGTAGGAGATTGTGATCACGTATTGGCATCAATTTTGTCTCCTGATGTAAGTGATCCTGGGCAGACATCAGAAGGCAACCTGTCGCGATGCGTAGAGCGGCATTTTGGC
This sequence comes from Microchrysa polita, assembly GCA_949715475.1. NCBI lineage: Eukaryota > Metazoa > Arthropoda > Insecta > Diptera > Stratiomyidae > Microchrysa > Microchrysa polita. The sequence goes on along the minus strand of OX454415.1, from coordinate 86,354,355 downwards.
AGACCTGAACTTTGGACCAGTTTGTGTCACATAGACTATGTGTCCAAACTGGGGCTGCATAATCAGCGGCCGCTCGACCCACCGCTTTATAAGTAGCTAGCATGGTTTCTTTATCTTTGCCCCAGGTGCTACCAGCTAGAGCTTTTAGGATGTTCTTCCTACTGCGCATTTTTTCACAGACTGAAGCTGCATGATTCGCAGACGTCATCATGTTCTCTAGGTGAAGCCCGAGAATTTTGGGGTTTTTAACAGTAGGAACAGAATTGTTGCCAATACGTATATCCATCTCCCATCTGATGTCCTCCCACCAAGTGTTTAGAAAAGTCGCAGAGGATTTGGACGCAGAGATGGTGAGGTTTCGGCTTTGGAAAAATGCCTGTAATCGTCCTAGATAGCGATTAATTCGGAGGCGCATTTCATCCTTATCATTCCCTGTGGCGAGTACGGTGCAATCGTCAGCATAGGAAATCACCTCGATTCCTTCAGGTGGTGTGGGAAGACCCCTCCCTGTGGAACACCTAATTTGATTTTCCTAAGCTTAGAACGTTTGCCTCGAAACTCGGTGAAGGAGTGCCGACCAGCTAGATAATTGGCAATCCAACGGATCTCTTGTGCAGGAAGATGCATATTCAACAGGTTTGCTAGGAGCATTGAATGATTGACCTTATCGAATGCACTTGATAGGTCTATTGCCACCAGAATAGTTCTGTGACAACGACTGCGTTGATTTAGCCCATCACGAATGCGTGTAGTGATCGCATCGAGGGCAGTGGTGGTACTATGCATCTTCCTGAAGCCATGCTGGTGAGGTTCTAGCTTCGCATGTGCAACAAAAGTGGGGTGAATAAGGGCCTCCAGCGTCTTTGCCACAGGAGAAAGTATCGTAATGGGGCGGTAGGATTCCCCGAGATTTGCGCTCTTTCCTGGCTTGAGACAGGGAACAATTCGACCTGTTTTCCAGATTTCAGGGATGGCAAGCGTGGACATCGACAAGTTAAAGGCGGCCGTGAGATACTCAATGGCTGGAAGGTCGAGATGTTTCAACATGGTCATCGAAATGCCATCTGGTCCGAGGGCCTTGGAGTTTTTAGCATTCTCGATGACTTTTTTAACCTGGTCCGCTGTAAAAGATGGTATGGTGTCAACAATCCGGCTGCGAATCCGTCTTCTAATTTTGCGCTTGAGGCCGTCAGACTTGGGATGTTCAATAAATTGTTTATTGAACAGGCTAGCACACTGAAGAGGATCGCAGGTTTTAGTGTTGCCAAATTCAATGGCGTTGTTGCCCTTTTCTTTCCGAGGATTGGAAAGGGCGCGGACGGTAGACCATAATTTGCTGACACCTTCATTGAGGTTACATTCATCGAGGTGCTGATTCCATTTCGCCCTCCTATAGTCTTTAACTTGTCGGTCAATTTCGGAGTTAAGCTCCTGAATTCTGGGATCATCAGGGTGAGCGCTTCTGATCTGATCACGTTCATCGGCTAATCTGGCGGCACTAGTGGGGAAGTTAGGCCGAACTTTCGGGATACGTCCTGCCGGAATAAAACGTGCCGCGGCTGTGGTAATGACGTTCCTAATATTTTTCTAGGCCTCATGAATGGTGATAGGTGATGTTAGCTCGATGAACTTCGCCGACGAGTAAGCTTTGAAACCATCCCAATCGGCTTTCTTGTGATTGACAAACGTTCGCTTCTCAGACTTAGTCATGTTCGCTGGTTTGTCAATCTTTATAATGATTGGGAGGTGATCTGATTTAAGGGTGGTACGTACTTCCCATCGGGAAGCAGCAATTAGGCTGGCACTGACAATAGTTATGTCAGGAGAACTACTGCAAGTGCCCACGACTCTAGTCGGCGAGTCTTCATTAAGTGAACAGAATTCTGAGGCGTCAAGTGATTCGGCGATAGTTATACCCCTGGCATTGTTGTTGAGGTCCGAATGCCAGAGCTCATGGTACGCATTAAAGTCGCCAAGGATGACCCTGTGCTCTCCGGAAAGGAGAGGACCAATATCGAAACGATAGCCAGAAGGGCAACTAGAATGAGGTGGTACATATATATTAAAAATTTCGATATTAGTACTCCCTGATGGAACTGAGATGGCTTGAATTTCCGCCGTACCGTCAGCAACTACATCTAATACACAGTAATGTACGGACTTGTGTATTAGGAAGGCAAGTCCACCTCCAGGGTGAGAATCATCCGTAGCGGCCGGTCGATCTTTCCGCAGTATAACATATTCGCTATGGACGCTTAGAGACGAGTTTGCGTGAAGCAACGTCTCTTGGATGGCGGCGATGAGAATTCTGTTGGAACTCAAGAAGTGTGTGATCTCAGCGATTTTCCGGTGAATGCCATTACAGTTAAACTGTAATATAGATAGTGCAGTGAAAACTGCTGGGGGAGGAGGGCGAGGCGTAAGACTGGGTCTGGCATTCCTTATCATATTGTTTGGCGGTGTAGGGGGCAGTGGTGGAGAAGGTGGACTGGGAGCAGCCCTGGGTTGCCCGGAATTCATACAACCTGGCGCAACATATGCTAAGGAGTGTTGACCTTGTCTTCGTAACCCTGAACACCTAAAGTGAACCCATTCCCTGCAGCAATTACACTGCACTGATCTGGCATTCGAACCGATACGTTGGTTGCAGACACTACAAATCCATACCTCTGGGCCTGGATTTGTTTCAACACCGGCGCGAATTAGTAAAATTGAGAGCAGCCGCGCCGAGATGTAATGCTCCCAATATGACGAAAAAACACATATATCGCACCCACACATATACACAGACAAACACAACCTTCCTGCATCGAACCTTCAGGGCTCCTGCCGGGGCTCTTGCCAGGAAGGCATATTGGCAGCTTTTGGCCGTTTTGCAATACAAAACGGGTGTGGTCCGCCCCGTAGAGGCAGTTGCCGTAAGACCACATCCACGCAATCCGTGAGCTACAGCTCGAAACCATCAACAGGGTTTTGAAAATTACTGCGACGCCAGCTGGGCCAGCCACTTTAATGAAGTTGTGTTCTATCATTAATGGGAGCTTACTTACTTTCTAATAAAGCCATAAGGCATTGAAAAAAAAATTAATTTTGTTCATTTTATTGCATTTTTAAAAACAAAATTGTAATTGGCCGACCCGTTATATACTCATTTTATAATGAGTTAGCCACAGAAATCTGAAAAAAGAAAACCTGATAATTCATGTATATAAAATAACAAAATAACTGGGATATATTTCGTTTGCGCCGGAGCCGGGTCACAAATGACCATTCTTCTTTCCAAAAACTTATTTGAACACTCAAATGCCGAATTCCTAACGGTTCCCCCGATACAGGTTATTAAAATCCGAAAATTGTTAAAAAATCGTTATTTTGTTTATTTTTTTGGCTCTGGTGTCTCTCGCGATTGTTTTTCGGAAAACTGTTTCACGACCGATTTGTACGATGTTTAATTGGCTTTCATTTGATGTGCTCCCCGTTGTCCTGTCTTCAATCAGTCAAAAGCTTAGGAGTTAAAACCGAGCTTCCGAATTCAATGTTCTCTATTTTCAAGGATAAAGACAAACATTGTGAAAAAACGGCAGGGGGGACTGTTTTTTATTTCATGGATCCATAATGGGCGGTTCATAATTGGTATACATATATCTATAGATTGGCTATATGCATGTAGGCTGTGTTGATGTTTTCTATGTGAAATTTCTGATTTTTAAATTAGCTATATCTGGATAACTGTTAGGAATTCGACCTATGCATGTAAGATGAACTTTATAGGAAATTGTGTAAGCTTTCATTCTTGTTCAGACATTTTTTTCGTAGAGTTCGCGATTTCGGAGATATAGCGGGGATAGAGCTAATAAGCACAAGAATCAGATATTTGAACCCGCTCTCCCAACGTTAGCGCACTCCCCATGACCGCTTGCTTTTAGTATGATTTCCTCCGAACCGCCCATTATGGATCCATGAAATAAAAAACCGTCCCCTCCTGCCGTTTTTTCACAATGTTTGTCTTTATCCTTGAAAATAGAGAAAATTGAATTCGGAAGCTCGGTTTTAACTCCTAAGCTTTTAACTGATTGAAGACAGGACAACGGGGAGCACATCAAATGAAAGCCAATTAAACATCGTACAAATCGGTCGTGAAATAGTTTTCCGAAAAACAATCGCGAGAGACACCAGAGCCAAAAAAATAAACAAAATAACGATTTTTTAACAATTTTCGGATTTCAATCACCTGTATCGGGGGAACCGTTAGGAATTCGGCATTTGAGTGTTCAAATAAGTTTTTGGATATTTAATGGGCTTTAGTTCTGCCATACTCTCAGGACGACTCACCGCTTCCGAGATATTTCCAAGATTAAGTCGACAACCTGCAAAAATGAATCCTTTAGCCCCCCTCCCCACGTGAGCGTACACCTCATGACCGCGAGCTTGTAGTATGTCTTACTCCGAACCGCCCATTATGACTCTCTTAACTCTCGAATGATAGGAGACAAGCCAAGAAGAAGTATTAGTCCGAGCCGTGATGGTAAAAAACCGGGGTTTTCGAACTGTCGGAAATTAACCATCTTAAAAGTTGCGTTTAGTTACGGTGATATCGAAACGGTTGGTCAGCCGAAGCAAAACTTGACCAGTATAGCGTAATTAGACGTAATTAGACGCAAAAATTAGAGGTGTTCGGGGGTATGGGTAACTGTCGGATCGAACCTATTTTATTCGATAGAGGACCTCTCCGTGAGGTTAAAAACATTGGTCAGCCGAGCCGCAACCTGACCGAAGGGTTCGGCCAACCAGTTTAAAGGTGCAAATTTTTTAGGTGCGATGGGGGTTTCGGAACTGTCGGATCAAACCTATTCTATTCGATAAAGGACCGCCCCCTTATGCAAAAAATACTGGTCAGCCGAGCGGCAACCTGACCGAAGGGTTCGGCCAACCAGTTCGAAATTACCAATTTTGACGGGTCGATGGGGTTTCAGAACTGTCGGATCAAACCTATTCTATTCGATAGAGGGTCACTCCCTGATGCTAAAAACATTGGTCAGCCGAACCGCAACCTGACCGAAGGGTTTGGCCAACCAGTTCGAAATTACCAATTTTGACGGGTCGATGGGGTTTCAGAACTGTCGGATCAAACCTATTCTATTCGATAGAGGGTCACTCCCTGATGATAAAAACACTGGTCAGCCGAACCGCAACCTGACCGAAGGGTTCGGCCAACCAGTTTGAAAGTAACAATTTTGACGGGTCGATGGGGTTTCAGAACTGTCGAATCAAACCTATCCTATTCGATAGAGGGTCACTCCCTGATACTAAAAACACTGGTCAGCCGAACCGCAACCTGACCGAAGGGTTCGGCCAACCAGTTTGAAAGTACCAATTTTGACGGGTCGATGGGGTTTCGGAACTGTCGGATCGAACCTATTCTATTCGATAGAGGGTCACTCCCTGATGCTAAAAACACTGGTCAGCCGAACGGCAACCTGACCCAAAGGTTCGGCCAACCAGCTTGAAAGTACCAATTTTGACGGGTCGATGGGGTATCAGAACTGTCGGATCGAACCTATTCTATTCGATAAAGGACCGCCCCCTGATGCTAAAAACACTGGTCAGCCGACCCGCAACCTGACCGAAGGGCTCGGCCAACCAGTTTAAAGGTGCTAATTAATTAAGTGCGTTCGGGGTTTCAGAACTGTCGGATCAAACCTATTCTATTCGATAGAGGGTCACTCCCTGGTGCTAAAAACACTGGTCAGCCGAACCGCAACCTGACCGAAGGGTTCGGCCAACCAGTTTAAAAGTACCAATGTTGACGGGTCGATGGGGTATCAGAACTGTCGGATCGAACCTAATCTATTCGATAAAGGATGGCCCCCCGACGCTTAAAACACTGGTCAGCCGAGCCTCAACTTGACCGAAGGGCTCGGCCAAACAGTTTGAAAGTACCAATTTTGACGGGTCGATGGGGTTTCAGAACTGTCGGATTGAACCTATTCTATTCCATAGAGGGTCACTCCCTGGTGCTAAAAACACTGGTCAGCCGAACCGCAACCTGACCGAAGGGTTCGGCCAACCAGTTTAAAAGTACCAATGTTGACGGGTCGATGGGGTATCAGAACTGTCGGATCGAACCTAATCTATTCGATAAAGGACGGCCCGCCGACGCTTAAAACACTGGTCAGCCGAGCGTCAACTTGACCGAAGGGCTCGGCCAAACAGTTTGAAAGTACCAATTTTGACGGGTCGATGGGGTTTCAGAACTGTCGGATTGAACCTATTCTATTCCATAGAGGGTCACTCCCTGATGCTAAAAACACTGGTCAGCCGAACCGCAACCTGACCGAAGGGCTCGGCCAACCAGTTTTAAGGTGCTCATTTTCAAGTCCAATACATATTTTTATATAGCTTATAGCGTAGTTACTACGTGATTTCAGATTGCAAAGTGTGGTGGAGAACATTTTTTTTATTTCTTATATTTTTTAGGGTGCTGAGCTCGAAACAGGAGCTCCCCACCAAAATGTCATTGCGGAACAGGGTCAAAACCGCGAAAAAACCCGAGATACATAATATACCAGAAAAATTCAACTTTTGCGACCAAAAATGAAAAACCGTTCAATCTCAAAATTTTTTCATAATATGGAACTATATGTTAAAAACGGCAAATTTAAATATCAATTGAAGTATTTATAATATTTATGTCTCTTTGGACGCGCAATTATGTGCTCTCTAATATATTTATGGAAAGTTTTCCATAGAAATAAATAGTTTCAGAGTTAGGAGCCAAATAACGGAAAACAGCAAACATTTTAGGGTTTTTCGTGATTTTGACCCTGTTCCGCAACGAAGATTTGGTGGCAAGCTCCGGATTCGCGCTCAGCACCCTAAAAAACATAAGAAAGAAACACTACATTTTGCAATCTGATGTCACTCATTTAAAATGCATTGTGCTGTTTTCCTCGGCAACATTCATAGCGTCCCGTCTGTTTCAACCAAATATTTTATTACTTTTACCAAACCGGATTCTACTCCCTCTCGTACGTACCACATTGCTACAAGCTCATTCATAAATTGCCACAGCACACGCAATCAAAAACGAGAAATATCATCAAAACGAAAAACAAATGTATTTTCAGCAATCGCTCGGTTCATCAATTGAGTCGTTTATGACTCTGTATGACTGTCGCTAAAAGAGGTCAGTTACTCAATAATATTTATCCTTAATCTAAGCTTAAAGGGCGGCCAAATCCTGACGTGGGCTATCCTGCCGCATTGATGATGATGAAGCTTAAATCATTCTTGAAGCGTGGTTGTTCACACTAGCTGTAGAATGCTTTAAGATAAAAAAAGATTAAATGTATGAGCTATGTACGATGAATCGGCCGCGCCGGTATGCATAAACATTTTTTGTCAAATTTTCACTCTCCTCTCACCCCATAATGCCCGCAACTCTGCGCGTACATCATCGGGGTCATCGCGTCGCCGAGACTGGAAATATATTGCATCGTAAAAGGAAAAGGTGTGTGTATTGATGTACATATATACTATATGTACAATTGTATAATGAGAAAAATGAAATGCGTTTCTTTTTGTCTAAGACCTCGCAATTCTGATACACATCGAAAATTACTTGATTGCAAATGCCCCAAAACTATAGTCGGCCTCCTGAAAAGTGGGGCTAAAGGGGTGACAAAAGACTTAAGAGTTGTTGATAGTTGCAACATGTTGAAATTTTTCGAAGTTTTTATGGAAAACTTGTAGTGCGTCTACAAAATTAACGAAAGTTAATTGCTACATCATAATAGGCGATTCCTTCTGAACGGGATGTCATTCAGAGCACCATATTTCAAAAGGAAGACAAAAACCTTGAAAAGGACGAGCCTGAAGTGATGCAAAAAGTGGGATTTTGCGAAAAACAACAATGATCTCTCGTGGCAGCATTTTCCACTAATATAAGAATGGCAATGAGCAGCATCTCTTTTTGAACGCTATGCCATTAAGTATTAAATTTTTTTTAATTCTATATTCTCCCAGATGGGTTGTCTCATATCATTCGAAAGTTAAAAAGTATGCTATATTCATCAGAATGAAGACAGATATTGTGGAAATTGGGGAGGGAGTGACGGTTTTTTTATTTCACGGGTCTATAAGGGGTGGTTCCGAGGAAAACCTACTAAAAGCTCGTGGTTGTGGAGGGGGTTCGGTTTAATTTCGGAAATATCTAGGAAACGGTGAGTCCTACTGAAAGTATTTGTATGCCATTATTACAGCCCATTAAGTTTCAAAAATGTTATTATAACATACAAATGCCGAATTCCTAACGGTTTCTACGATGCAGTTTACTGAAATCGGAAAATTATTAAAAATCGTTTTTTTTTTTCATTTGTTTGGCTCTGGTGTCACCCGCGATTGTTTTGCAAAAAAACTGTTTGGCGACAAATTTGTACGATGTTTAATGTGCGCTAATTTGATATACTTCCCGTAGTCTTGCATTAAATCGGTAAGTTCAAGAGCTTAAACCAAGTTGCCGAATATTATTTCCCACATAAGTATAAAGGCAAATATTGTGAAAAATTGGGAGGGGGTGGCGGTTTTTTATTTCGCGAATTTATAAGAATTGGTTCGGAGGAAAACACCATAAAAGCACGCTGTCGAGGGCTGTGAGCTAACGTAGCGAGAGCGGGTTAAATTGTAGCATTTTTGTGCTTATCAGCTCCATTTCCGCTATATTTTCAAAACCGCGAACTGTACAAAAAAATTGTCTGAGCAAAAGTGAAAGCTTACAAAATTTCCTATAAAACTCATCTTACAAGCATATGTCGAATTCTTAACTTGTATCAACATTTGCTAATTTAAAAATCAAGAGTTTCATATTGAGAAAATCAACACAGCATAGTCGGCATATCTATAGATTGGCTTTATGCATGTACGCTATATGGATGCTCTGTGAAATTATATATGAGATGAGAGATTAAAACTTGTAGGGATTGAATAATAATAAACAATAATTTAAGCATAAATTTCTATATCTTTATAATAATGCTACTATTAAAACTTAAAATTTTAAAATTGTATACAGGTGTCTCACGACTCATGGTACATACAATACCTACTGGATGATAGTACAGCTCATTTAGGTAGAATGACCTAATATTGACCTCTATTTTTAACCGTTATAAAATTTTAGCATTTTTTTGTAAATACATAGTGTTAAAAAGCTCGACTTGTCGAGAAAAATAACTTTTTGCCACACTCTCAAATATTTAATCCGAGATTTGACTTCAATTTCTGAAAGTGCACAAAATTCAACATAAAATAACTCAATAACTCTCAAATAAATAAATTAAATAGCTTCCCAGATACTATATCGTTCAAACTTTAAGGAAATTCGAAAATCGATTTTTCGTTGAAAATTCTAATTGTAAAATCGTAACGGTGCTTTGAACTCACAAATGTGCAAAGTTGACAAAAGTTGCCTCATTATGTTAGCTTTCGAACGACATATTAAAATTAAGGTCTTAGGATTTGGAAAATTGCAAATATTACGTGTTAAGGAGAGAAAACGTGATCCTAAGAGAAAACCAAGGTAAAAGTTTCCTCAAGATATTTTTTTATTAAAAAAAAAAAGAAAAAAGAAGGAACAAGTAAAATTATTATCAATAATACGAGCTTATACTTCAAGTCCTCGTCATAGTGTCCTCCTCCATATCGGCATTTTCCTTTTTTCTCGCAAATTGTTGCAAGCCGTTTCAATTGTTTGTAGTTGGTGTTCCCGGGACACTATAGGTTCATCGTAAACTTCATTTTTTAGTCTACACTACCCTATACATGGAAATCAAGCAGCGTTAAATTTGAACTTCTAGCAGGCCATGCGAAACAGCTTGCAACAATTTGCAAGAAAAAAAGAGAAAAGGTGCTTCAGGCGGTCACTTCTGTAGGTAAAAGGTGTCGATATGGAGGGGGACACTTCGACCAGTACTTGTATTTTAAGTTCTTATTGTTATTCATTTTACTGTTTCGTTCTTTTTTCGTTTTTTATAAATAAAAAATCTTGTTTACTAAATAACTCGTATAAAAATTGAGGCAATGTTTACTTTGGTTTTCTCTTAGGGCGATGTTTTTTTATACCCTTCGCTCGTAGAGTCAAGGAAGGGTATATTAACTTTATCATGAAGTTTGTAACGCATTGAAGGAATCATCTCCGACCATATAATAAGTATAAATATATGATCAGCATAACATGGGGAGTCGATTGGGCGATGTCCGTCTGTCAGTCCGTCTGTTGCTACGCGTTTTACTCGGCCAATTTAAAAGCTATGAAGCTGAAATTTTGCACAAATGCTTCTTTTTGCTGCAGGCAGTTTGTATGTTTGAATCGGTAAAATCGGACCATGGGGTCATGGGGCTGCCATACAAACCTAACCCCCCAAATTAGGTTCTTTTAAGAAAAACTTTTTTATCTGTGCACCGATTTCAACCAAATTTCACACAAACGTTTTTCTTTTGATGACACAAAACACATTTAAGAATTGATCAAATGGATAATGGGGTCCTGGGGCTGCCATACAAACCTAACCCCCCAAATTAGGTTCTTCTAAGAAAAACTTTTTTATTTGTGCACCAATTTCAACAAGATTACACACAAACGTGTTTCTCTTGATGACACAAAACATATCTAAGAATTGATCAAATCTGACCATGGGGTCATGGGGTGGCCATACAAACCAAACCCCCATTTTGGTTCTTCTAAGAAACATTTTTTGCACCAATTTCACAAAACCTTGAATTAATGTGTCTTTACCAAAGCAACAAAAAATTAATAACGAATGGAATCGTACTGTGGAGTATGCTCCCGCAACCTCAATTAAATTTTTCGGGTAAATATTTTTGTTTGCCCACTTATTTCAACCAAGCCCAAAACTTTTGTCAAGACGGAAGAAAAAGAATGAGGAGGGGGATTAAATACATGTCATAGGTACGCCCGAAAAAACTTTTAACCCAACGCCCGAAATTAGCCTCGGCCCCCGGGGGTTGGCAAGCGTAACGAGCAGGGGGCGAAGCCCCCTAGTATTTCTTTTTAACACGTAATATTTGCAATTTTCCAAATCCTAAGACCTTAATTTTGATATGTCGTTCGAAAGCTAACATAATGAGGCAACTTTTGTCAACTTTGCACATTTGTGAGTTCAAAGCACCGTTACGATTTTACAATTAGAATTTTCAACGAAAAATTATAATAATAGATATGCCGACTATGCTGTGTTGATTTTCTCAATATGAAACTCTTGATTTTTAAATTAGCAATATGTTGATACAAGTTAAGAATTCGACATATGCTTGTAAGATGAGTTTTATAGGAAATTTTGTAAGCTTTCACTTTTGCTCAGACAATTTTTTTGTACAGTTCGCGGTTTCGAAAATATAGCGGAAATGGAGCTGATAAGCACAAAAATGCTACAATTTAACCCGCTCTCGCTACGTTAGCTCACAGCCCTCGACAGCGTGCTTTTATGGTGTTTTCCTCCGAACCAATTCTTATAAATTCGCGAAATAAAAAACCGCCACCCCCTCCCAATTTTTCACAATATTTGCCTTTATACTTATGTGGGAAATAATATTCGGCAACTTGGTTTAAGCTCTTGAACTTACCGATTTAATGCAAGACTACGGGAAGTATATCAAATTAGCGCACATTAAACATCGTACAAATTTGTCGCCAAACAGTTTTTTTGCAAAACAATCGCGGGTGACACCAGAGCCAAACAAATGAAAAAAAAAACGATTTTTAATAATTTTCCGATTTCAGTAAACTGCATCGTAGAAACCGTTAGGAATTCGGCATTTGTATGTTATAATAACATTTTTGAAACTTAATGGGCTGTAATAATGGCATACAAATACTTTCAGTAGGACTCACCGTTTCCTAGATATTTCCGAAATTAAACCGAACCCCCTCCACAACCACGAGCTTTTAGTAGGTTTTCCTCGGAACCACCCCTTATAGACCCGTGAAATAAAAAAACCGTCACTCCCTCCCCAATTTCCACAATATCTGTCTTCATTCTGATGAATATAGCATACTTTTTAACTTTCGAATGATATGAGACAACCCATCTGGGAGAATATAGAATTAAAAAAAATTTAATACTTAATGGCATAGCGTTCAAAAAGAGATGCTGCTCATTGCCTTTCTTTTATTAGTGGAAAATGCTGCCACGAGAGATCATTGTTGTTTTTCGCAAAATCCCACTTTTTGCATCACTTCAGGCTCGTCCTTTTCAAGGTTTTTGTCTTCCTTTTGAAATATGGTGCTCTGAATGACATCCCGTTCAGAAGGAATCGCCTATTATGATGTAGCAATTAACTTTCGTTAATTTTGTAGACGCACTACAAGTTTTCCATAAAAACTTCGAAAAATCTCAACATGTTGCAACTATCAACAACTCTTAAGTCTTCTGTCACCCCTTTAGCCCCACTTTTCAGGAGGCCGACTATAGTTTTGGGGCATTTGCAATCAAGTAATTTTCGATGTGTATCAGAATTGCGAGGTCTTAGACAAAAAGAAACGCATTTCATTTTTCTCATTATACAATTGTACATATAGTATATATGTACATCAATACACACACCTTTTCCTTTTACGATGCAATATATTTTCAGTCTCGGCGACGCGATGACCCCGATGATGTACGCGCAGAGTTGCGGGCATTATGGGGTGAGAGGAGAGTGAAAATTTGACAAAAAATGTTTATGCATACCGGCGCGGCCGATTCATCGTACATAGCTCATACATTTAATCTTTTTTTATCTTAAAGCATTCTACAGCTAGTGTGAACAACCACGCTTCAAGAATGATTTAAGCTTCATCATCATCAATGCGGCAGGATAGCCCACGTCAGGATTTGGCCGCCCTTTAAGCTTAGATTAAGGATAAATATTATTGAGTAACTGACCTCTTTTAGCGACAGTCATACAGAGTCATAAACGACTCAATTGATGAACCGAGCGATTGCTGAAAATACATTTGTTTTTCGTTTTGATGATATTTCTCGTTTTTGATTGCGTGTGCTGTGGCAATTTATGAATGAGCTTGTAGCAATGTGGTACGTACGAGAGGGAGTAGAATCCGGTTTGGTAAAAGTAATAAAATATTTGGTTGAAACAGACGGGACGCTATGAATGTTGCCGAGGAAAACAGCACAATGCATTTTAAATGAGTGACATCAGATTGCAAAATGTAGTGTTTCTTTCTTATGTTTTTTAGGGTGCTGAGCGCGAATCCGGAGCTTGCCACCAAATCTTCGTTGCGGAACAGGGTCAAAATCACGAAAAACCCTAAAATGTTTGCTGTTTTCCGTTATTTGGCTCCTAACTCTGAAACTATTTATTTCTATGGAAAACTTTCCATAAATATATTAGAGAGCACATAATTGCGCGTCCAAAGAGACATAAATATTATAAATACTTCAATTGATATTTAAATTTGCCGTTTTTAACATATAGTTCCATATTATGAAAAAATTTTGAGATTGAACGGTTTTTCATTTTTGGTCGCAAAAGTTGAATTTTTCTAGTATATTATGTATCTCGGGTTTTTTCGCGGTTTTGACCCTGTTCCGCAATGACATTTTGGTGGGGAGCTCCTGTTTCGAGCTCAGCACCCTAAAAAATATAAGAAATAAAAAAAATGTTCTCCACCACACTTTGCAATCTGAAATCACGTAGTAACTACGCTATAAGCTATATAAAAATATGTATTGGACTTGAAAATGAGCCCTTCGGTCAGGTTGCGGTTCGGCTGACAAGTGTTTTTAGCATCAGGGAGTGACCCTCTATGGAATAGAATAGGTTCAATCCAACAGTTCTGAAACCCCATCGACCCGTCAAAATTGGTACTTTCAAACTGTTTGGCCGAGCCCTTCGGTCAAGTTGACGCTCGGCTGACCAGTGTTTTAAGCGTCGGGGGGCCGTCCTTTATCGAATAGATTAGGTTCGATCCGACAGTTCTGATACCCCATCGACCCGTCAACATTGGTACTTTTAAACTGGTTGGCCGAACCCTTCGGTCAGGTTGCGGTTCGGCTGACCAGTGTTTTTAGCACCAGGGAGTGACCCTCTATCGAATAGAATAGGTTTGATCCGACAGTTCTGAAACCCCGAACGCACTTAATTAATTAGCACCTTTAAACTGGTTGGCCGAGCCCTTCGGTCAGGTTGCGGGTCGGCTGACCAGTGTTTTTAGCATCAGGGGGCGGTCCTTTATCGAATAGAATAGGTTCGATCCGACAGTTCTGATACCCCATCGACCCGTCAAAATTGGTACTTTCAAGCTGGTTGGCCGAACCTTTGGGTCAGGTTGCCGTTCGGCTGGCCAGTGTTTTTAGCATCAGGGAGTGACCCTCTATCGAATAGAATAGGTTCGATCCGACAGTTCCGAAACCCCATCGACCCGTCAAAATTGGTACTTTCAAACTGGTTGGCCGAACCCTTCGGTCAGGTTGCGGTTCGGCTGACCAGTGTTTTTAGTATCAGGGAGCGACCCTCTATCGAATAGAATAGGTTTGATTCGACAGTTCTGAAACCCCATCGACCCGTCAAAATTGTTACTTTCAAACTGGTTGGCCGAACCCTTCGGTCAGGTTGCGGTTCGGCTGACCAGTGTTTTTATCATCAGGGAGTGACCCTCTATCGAATAGAATTGGTTTGATCCGACAATTCTGAAGCCCCATCGACCCGTCAAAATTGGTAATTTCGAACTGGTTGGCCAAACCCTTCGGTCAGGTTGCGGTTCGGCTGACCAATGTTTTTAGCATCAGGGAGTGACCCTCTATCGAATAGAATAGGTTTGATCCGACAGTTCTGAAACCCCATCGACCCGTCAAAATTGGTAATTTCGAACTGGTTGGCCGAACCCTTCGGTCAGGTTGCCGCTCGGCTGACCAGTATTTTTTGCATAAGGGGGCGGTCCTTTATCGAATAGAATAGGTTTGATCCGACAGTTCCGAAACCCCCATCGCACCTAAAAAATTTGCACCTTTAAACTGGTTGGCCGAACCCTTCGGTCAGGTTGCGGCTCGGCTGACCAATGTTTTTAACCTCACGGAGAGGTCCTCTATCGAAAAAAATAGGTTCGATCCGACAGTTACCCATACCCCCGAACACCTCTAATTTTTGCGTCTAATTACGTCTAATTACGCTATACTGGTCAAGTTTTGCTTCGGCTGACCAACCGTTTCGATATCACCGTAACTAAACGCAATTTTTAAGATGGTTAATTTTCGACAGTTCGAAAACCCCGGTTTTTTACCATCACGGCTCGGACTATATATCAAATTAAGAAAAATTTACCACTTACTAACTTTACCCTACAAAAGTTTTTTGAAAAACAAATCGGAGAGACACCAGAGTCAATAGAATGCAAAAAAAAAATTTTTTACTTTTATTGAACAATATCGGAAGAACCGTTAGGAGTTTTGCATATGTAAGTATGGGCAAATAAATAGGATATTTAGAAAGCTTTAATGCTTACTCAAAACTTTTTTCTGTGCGACTCACCGTTTTCAAGATATAGCCCAAAACACCAAAAATTGCACCTTTAACCCCCTCTCCCCGCGTTAGCGCACCCCTCAGCTCCGAGTAAAATTAGTACCTTTACCTCCTAACTACTCCTGACAAAATACCGAAGAAAAAAATCGTCACCCCCTTCGATGTTCTCTATAATGTCTTGTTTGATTCGCCTATTAAGCCGGTTCGATTTCATTTAGTACACGTATAAAAATTTAAAGCGAATGAATCGAGTAGGCTTAATCACTTACTGTACAAAATACTAAACTAACGATAAAAAGAAGAGGGGGGCACTTCTGGGCATGAAATATAGTTTACGACCAATTCCCATACCTAGTAAGAATATATACAAAATTTCATAAAAATCGGTACAGCCGTTTCGGAGGAGTTTGGAAACAAACTTTTTGAGGAGAATTTTATATATTAGATTTTACTTACGCTATCCACTTATTGGGCTCATCAATCATATTAGGAGTCCGATACATTGTTTCGCTAAAGCAAGCAAGAAGAAGTTTGAGTAATTCGGTCCTTCGCTGTTCCATAGAAGCGATTTTAGGTGGTGAGTGAGCAAATCCCACACCTGCTTCCCATATATATTCACAACTATCTATATTGGCTAGATCCTCAGGTTTGTCCGGACCCGATCTCTTAGTTGCAATAACAGTAAAATCGGGACAGAACAACAAATCCTATAATTCAAGGGAAACATTAAAATTAATACTATAATAGTTACAATAATACTAACGCAAATAGCATTAAGAAGACTCTGTGCTAGCGGAGATGCCGAGTCATCGCTTTCGCTTCCAGATGGTAGCGACGACCAAAAAAACTTTCGCCATTCGGTCTCCTCAAATATATAGGGCAAAATTCTCGTCAATAAACGAATACAATTTAAAACTGTTTGCTGTTCTGCGTACGTCCTGCAACTGTTATCTACAGCCTGTGCAAGTCTCTCTGTGGCTTTATAACACAAAGTCGCCAAGTTCGCGGGATTCTCGTCACGTAACAAACGAATTTCATTGGCGGGAATAAGTGCAAACACATCCTGTGCACTGGTACAGTGCTCAGACCAAAACTGATTCCAGAAAAAATCGTCTTTTGGATCTATCACCTAAAAAAGAATTTACTTTTACTTTACTTTATACACACATAATTTTGGTTGTTTAGATATCAGTTCTCATAAAAAAAACTTTAATGTTTCCGATATTGTCCGTTATATGGTGGATGGTAAGGTAAGTGTCGCTAGTGTTGATAAAAAGAAGAAATTCTTGTTTTGAGAGCCGATAGCGTAATGTTCCATTATTCCAGTCAAAGCCTGTCTATTATACTGCATCATATGTCACTTATTTCTAGACTTAATGGCTGAATTAAGATCAATAGTGAAATTTTTCCCGCTGCGATTTTATCAATAGAAATGCATACTTACTGTCATGGAATATGTCACAAACGGTGGGGAATTCTATAAGCTACAATCCGAGACCGGTTCCATAATTCTCCTCGGCCATTTTATGTATTATTTTTCGTTTCCCCGGTCATTTGACATTTCACGATGAAATAACCGGGGAATCGGAAAAAAATACATAAAATGGCCGAGAAAAATTAAGGAACTGTTTTCGGATTGTAGCTTATGAAATTCCCCAGCATTCCCCACATATTCCACGACAGTAAGAATACATTATCATTGAAAAAATCGCAGCGGACAAAAATTTCACTCTCGATGTCAGTACTAGGCTGTATGGTGGAATCTGCTATTGCAATTTGTACATACCAAATAGCACATTTTTCTTTCGGGAGCTTGAGTACACTTTGCCCATAAATTTGGAACGTAATGGTATTTAATAAAAATTAATGGAACGCCCTGTGAATTTGCAATACCTTTTTATTTATATGTGAACAAAGTTATGTATAAGGTTACTTTTAATGTTTGATTACCATAAGGAGGTGCCTTCAATTTGATAAGGTACGCAAGATCGGATAAGCGGTTGGGTTTCTACAGAGCTTCAAAGTAAAATTTTCGTGATTAAATCCTAAAGCAAATTTATTTGTCCATCTCATATTTCTCAAACTTCTGTTAAGGGTGGGTGCTTTTACGATTCTTTCAAAAGTTGGCCTATAGTCTTAGGATCATAACTTTTATACATCAAATCATTCTAAAGGTCCAGTAGCGTGCACTCCATAGAGGCATAAAAGCACTGCCTACTCTGGGAGAAATTGAAGAAGTTAACATTATTCACTTTTTCAAACTTCAAGCGCTACGTTAATTTTCACGTGCATTGTAAAGTTAAATCCCTTACTTCTGCATGTTAAATCAAATTTAGTTTCTTAGTCATCGTCTCACAAAATCGCCGCAATAGACACAACGACTTTATGCCTTCACAACCTTCACACAATCATAGCAAAAGGTCTGTACGTATACAAACCTTTTCGATGTAGAAAGCAATCGACCTTAGCCTGAACTATAGGAAAAGTAGGCATACTTTTCGCTCAGTTCGCTCGCTCACATACAATCAACGACACGCGGCGAAATTCTTCTTATTCCGCTATGTCTTGATTTTGGGAGTCTAGAAAAAAAGATTCGAAGGCGAAAGAAGCGCCAATGAGAGGAGAGTGTACTTTCTGGCAACACACAACAACCCCGCCGTGATGGCTCAGAGGATGATGAATGCTGGATGGCTGAAAGAGTGAAGGAAGCATGTACAGGCGAATGGTTATCATCGACCTTTTTTTGAATGAATGATAAAGAATAATTAGTACTCAAGTCTACAGTAGATGATATAAATGTCTACACATAGTTTTAAGTGTTTTGAATTTACTGGAACGTACGTACTTGTACGGACAATATTCCACTTTTCATCAAGGATGAAAAAGTAAAAAAATATAGATGTAGCGATGATTCGAAATACAGCGGGCTTGCGATAATTTGGACAATTAGGGGCAAAATCCGTTCAAGCTTTTAATAGCAAATATATTATCATGTGCTTAAGCCTACTCGATTTCGGTTAGTGCACGTGTTAAAATTTAAACCGAATGAATGGAGTGGGTTTAATGATATGATAATTCAAATATGACTGTGTAATGGAGTCCTTATACAGATACGTATAAAGCAAATATCGTTTAGGAAAGCTATATACATATATTCAACATCCATGATTCATTAATTAACTTAAATTACTGGCATGATTTGTGCCTGTGATAATGATTTATAATCGTATGAATTTGTAAGAACATTCAAGTTTTTGGGCCGGAAATTGACAAACTCTTCAAATTTTAGAGTTAGGAATGAAATCAGCTGTTCATGTAATTGAGTAGGTATTTGAAGTTATGTAAAAAAATGTTTTACGTGACTTCAGATTTTTGAGATAGTTGGACTGCTTACCCTATATGAAAAGGCTGTGCACGCGACTGGAAAGGTCGACAATTTTCAATCATCAGTCACAGTCATACAAGTTGACAGTTTGTCAGTTAATTGATTAACTGATAATCTGCCGACTTGTGTGGAAAATGACTATGACTGATAAGTGTAAATCGACCTTAACTCTATTATTTCTGGCAGTTTTTTTCGCCTCGAATGCCAGCTAGGGTTAATTTTTGCTGTAATCTACTGAAATTACTTCTTCTTCTTCGCAGTACCGTATAGCCCCATGTGGGGCCATGGTGCGTTAACTCAGCCGTTTATAGGCAATTTCGAGCCAACGTTACATTGCATATTATTTCGGAGTGTATATAATGTTGCAAGCACTATATATTTCCTATCCGCACATGTACGGATATTTTGGACCACGCCGAAATTCGATCTCCAGACCTCTAGATTACTTTTTTTTTGTGATTTTTCACTATATCCAGCTTGATTAGTTATTAGTTAAGAAAAACAACTTAGTTTTCCATTTTAAAATTTTGCGACGTTTCGCTGATATTTATTCAGCATCTTCAGGCTTCTTATTCTATGGTATCCCTAAAATTACATTATATTATATTAGGGATACCATAGAATAAGAAGCCTGAAGATGCCGAATAAATATCAGCGAAACGTCGCAAAATTTTAAAATGGAAAACTAAGTTGTTTTTCTTAACTAATAACTAATCAAGCTGGATATAGTGAAAAATCACAACAAAATAATAGGAACCAGTGAATAATCAAAAACTTACAACTCAGGCTTTATGTTTATGTTACAGGCTTTATACCTTAGAACTCTTATAAATAATAAAGCTAGAATAAAATGAAGTTAGAAAGATTTATGATTGAAGGACTGTGCGCTGTACCTAACCTTGGTAGAAATTGGAGAAAATTGAGATGACAATTTGCTATAGAGTGAAATCAAGAACAATAGACATAACAGATCACGCATTCCGCATTGTGACGTCACACTAGATCCAACATAAAACACAGTTTATCATTTTCTTTACAAATAGTTCGTGAATTTGACAATTCTCGTATACTACCGGTTTATTGTGACCTACATCCGCAGAACGAAAAATTTTCGTACATCTATCCGCGTGATCTTGTCTATCTATTGTTCTTGGAATGAAATCAAAAAAAATTGACTTAGAGCCGCCATAGACTGTGCAATTGATTGTGCAATTAAGATCATTTTCTATGGAGAAAGCTCATTTTCTCTAGCGAATTTGGTAGTGGAACGGAAAAAAAAAGAACGATTGTACAATCGATTGGAGAGTCTATGGCGACTCTTAGAAACCGAACTGATTTTCCGATTTTAATGCGATCAGTTAGAACAAAGGTTCGGTGGCGGCTATTTCTACTGATGTGAAGTTAGCCCGCACAAATTCTCAAATTACGCTCATAACCGTTTGTTCGCCGGCGGCTACGTTTGTTCGTGAATGTTCGTCAATTATTTACGTTTGTTCGTCCTGAATTATTTAATGATAGCAACTTTAAAATTCTAAGTGTGAACTTAGCCCGCCATATATAAATATGGTTGTATTGGTATAAATTTGGTATCAATCAAAAGCCGGACGTTTGTTCGTTCTTTTGTGTGTTTGTTCGTCCTGTAAACACGAGGATTCAGGAGTAATTAAGGAAAAACAGAAGACGAGACACAAACCATACAAATAATAAGCACTGAGTGCCATCTTGTGGAGAGTAGTGTAACCAGAATTCGCTTTATTTTACGCAATGGTTTGTGCCTCGTCTACTATTTTCCCTTAATTACTCCTGAATCCTTGTGTTTCCAGGACGAACAAACGCACAAAACAAGGAACAAATATCTGGCTTTCGATTGATACCAAATTTATATTTATCCGACCATATTTACAGATGGCGGGCTAAGTTCACACTCCTTATTTTTAAGTTGCTATTTTTAAACAATTAGAGACGAACAAACGAAAATATTTGACGAACATTCACTAACAAACGTAGCCGCCGGCGAACAAACGGTTACGAGCGTAATTTGAGAATGTGTGCGGGCTATCTTCACATAAGTGCTATTTCTTGTAGGAAATCTGCTGAATTTCGTTGGCTGAACGGAACCAAAATGACGCAAAATAATTGCATGCGACTAGGTGCTCATGCCCTGTGGCATGGGTTAAGAATTGTGCCACCGCTTTCCCCGGCGTGTCGTAGAAGGCGACTAAAGAGGCAGGGGAGAATAAAACTCTCCTGGGTTTCGTACAAATCTATACAATTGCGCGCGACATAGATTGCGTTCAATTGTACATATGTAATATGTAATTGTATACATATGTATGAAGCTTAATAAAAACTGACTCCTGTGGTTTTGGGGTTAGAATTATGCCACAGCGTTCCCGGCTTGTCGTAGAAGGCGACTTGAGGGATAGGGTGTGTAGGCTTGTAACTTGCATACCTGAAACTAAACTACACTCGAAACATTGAACGAGCCTCGGATACCACGGACTGATTTACCGGCAACGACCTTTGGCTACAAACAACGGACTACGATTGGTTGAACGGGAAATGACCGCATATAGAATTTCGATATTAGGACTGAGCGAAACAAGATGGACCGGATCGGGAACGACCTTATCACCTAGTTCCCAAACTGTGCTGCTTTACTCTGGTAGTGAACTTGAAGCCTCACCCAGAATGGCTGGAGTCGGCATCCTTTTGAACCTATTTCCGACCGAATAATAACTGCCAGATTCAGGTCCAGAGTAAGGAACATTACCATAATTCAGTGCTACGCCCCAACTGAGTCAGCCGACCAGCATGCTAAGGACGCCTTTTACCACCTGCTTGGCGACAACTTTGACATACAAATTATTATGGGGGATCTCAACGCTAAAATTGGGTCTGACAATGTTGGAATGGAACATCTAATGGGCAATCACGGTCTGGGTGTTAGGAACGACAATGATGAGTTGTTCGTTCTGTAACTCTCGTCAACTTGTCATTGGCGGCACCCTGTTCAAACAACACACAAACCTTGCCATTTAGCAACCTTAATATCTCCAGATGGCCGAACAGAGAACCAGATTGACCATATAGCCATCTCCAAAACATAGAGAAATTGTCTCATGGACGTCAGGGCTAAGCGTGGTGCTGATGTAGGCAGCGATCACCAACTTGTCATCGCAAAAATTTGCTTGCGGACCGCTGCTATTCGTCGCACACAAAACGAGCGTGTATCGCCACGATTCAATGCGCAAAAACTTAAAGATCCATCAACAATATGTGCAGTTTCTAGCGCATTGCACGAGATAGCTAATGCACAAACGACAGATACTCCTTCATCAATTGATGATAGATGGAACATTGTGAAAGACGCTTTTATATCGTGTGGCGAAACATTTGTTGGCAGACTTCAGCGAGGTAGGAGACCATTTATCAGCGACGATACATGGTCTGTGATAACTGCACGGAAGAGAATTAAAGAGCAATTGAACTCGGCAACTGACACGGACAAGCAACAACTAAGGACCAAGTACAATTCTCTTCAAAAAAGAGTGCAGAGAAGCGTAAGACGTAATAAACACAACATCAACGCGTTAGCGGTGGAGGCAGAAGATGCGCCTTACCGTGGTGACAGTGGGACCCTTTACAAGCTCATTAGCCATTGACTGGCAAATCTTTTAGCCATGAGCATCCTGTAAAATATAAAGACGGGTCTCTGCTAGTCACAGACGAACAACAACTGCGCCGTTGGAGAGAGCATTTCATGGAGGTACTTAACAACAACTTCAACCCTTCAAGCCCACCTCCACCGGGAGCAGCAAGTCTTCCGCAAATGGCCAGAATTAATACCGGTTTACCGGTCCATCCAAGCTGGAAATAATTAAGGCCCTGAAATCATTGGAACCTAGTAAAGCCCCCGGGGCAGACGGTATCCCCATGGAACTTTTGAAAGCAGATATCAACGCTACAGCGGATATTCTTCTACCCCTGATCCAAGAGTGTTGGACAACCAAGACTCTCCCTCAAGAATGGAAGAAGGGCGTCATTGTTAAAATTACTAAGAAAGGAAATCTCAAGGATTGCAATAATTGGCGTGGATTCTGTCTCCTCCCTGCAGTCTCTAAACTGATGGCCAAAATAATCTTGGACCGGATCAAGACAACGGTCGATCGTTCTCTGAACAATGAACAAGCTGGTTTTCGTGAGGGTTTTTCATGTAGCGATCATATCAACACCCTCCGAATTATAATTGAACAATCCGCTGAATCGAGATCCCCGTTACATCTTATATGCATTGATTTCGAGGAGGCGTTTGACAGCGTTGACCGGGCTTATATCTGGACAGCCTTACGTAGGAGAGGCATACCAGAGAAACTTATTTCCAGTGGCGGCTCTTCAGGTGAAGTAGGTGAAGAGCCCCTTCACCACAAAATATAATATGAAAAATGCCTCTAATACTATTATTTTAAAAATATTAAAAACTAGCTTCTAACAATAAACAATTCCTCAATAAATCATCAATGAAAAACTATAATCAAAATGTACATAAAATACATATTTTGTATATCACAAACCGAAATTTTTCTACTTCAAATTCTGTGCCCTTGCACAGTAAAATTTTTCCTATCCATAGAATGATTAGCAAGTGAAGAGGTAATCGTGTCAAAGCTCCACATCTGCACTTCAGATACACGATTCTACTGCAACAATATATTCAGCACGAAATATGTACACTGGATTTTCTTAGCAAGTGAATAGCTTTTTGTCTGGTATGTACCTCATCTTCACTTCCGTATCGTATGAGGTGATTCTTTGCGATTTCTCTTGTGTTTTTAGTTGATGCAGGCCCATTCTCTCGTAGATCTTATAGAATGGTTAGTCTTATCGCCCAGAGAAGACACACACAATATTCAAAAAGCTTCTCCATTATATTGAATTGATTTTTTGTTAATTTTGCATTGTTATGTTATCTTTTGCTTATTTACGCTGTTGGATGAAAGTGCGCAATGATTTTCTCAATCTAAGATGATGGCTTAAACAAGCAAAATATGGCGTAGCTATGCAAAATAAACAAAAATTCCATTCAATACAATGGAAAAGCTTTCTAAATATGGTGTGTGTCTTCTCTACGCGATAAGACTAATCAGCCGACAGGTACTGAATAAGAGCTATCAGAAACCCGGCCGCAGAATTTTATTTGTGGATAATTTGGAAATTGATAAATTGTTTTGGATGTACAAATTTGTTCGGTTGAGTTATGGAAGTCAATCAAATGACAAAGATAGTATTTTGCCTTTGTAAAACAAAAGGTTTGAGAATATCATTTACATTATATCGATCCTTGTTTTTAATGAGCACTTCACCTGCTTTTGGAGCCACGAGCC
This sequence comes from Microchrysa polita, assembly GCA_949715475.1. Lineage (NCBI taxonomy): Eukaryota > Metazoa > Arthropoda > Insecta > Diptera > Stratiomyidae > Microchrysa > Microchrysa polita. The sequence continues at coordinate 86,330,049 of OX454415.1, read as the reverse complement.
GCCACTGCTTATTTCCATCATATAGGAGTCCTATAATGGAGCCCAATGTCATGTCTTGCACAAGGGTGAATTGTCCAGTCCTTTTGAGGTGAATAATGGAGTCAGACAAGGAGATATTTTATCACCAATGCTGTTCCTTATTACCATCAACGATGTAATCTGCGATTCTCTACGCGACCATAAAAGTAAGGGTATCAGGTGGAAGTTATTCGATTACCTTCAGCACCTGGACTACGCCGACGAAATTTGCCTTCTCTCAAATACACCAGATCATCTGTTTAATAATTCATTTATTTAAATCATCAAGTAATAATTATAATACATACACAATATATTATAAAAAAATAACAAATAATTCTTCTCGGCCATTTTATGTATTATTTTTCGATTCCTCAGTCATTTCACCGTGGAAAATATCTAATGACCGGGGAATCAAAAAATCATACATAAAATAGCCGAGAAGAATTATGAAACCGGTCTCGGATTGTAGCTTATGGAATTCCTCAGCGTTTGCGGTATATTCTACGAAAGTAAGTATACATTTTCAGTGATAAAATCGCAGCGGACAAAAATTTCATTTTCATTCCACCCGAGGTATATCCAGACCTTAAGATCTAAAAACTGTTAGATATACAACTTTATTAGAATTATTGTATGTACTTGTTTTTTTTTTTTTTTTTTTGAATGCAATAGTAGTAACCTTCTCGTAATTTTGTCAATTGTATTTTTCCTAATATAAAAATAAATTATTCTGAGTTTGTAACTGGCGACGAAAAGACTATTATTCTTCTCAGCGCAATAGGTTATGTGCCCAGGACCCCAAGCGCAAATCCAGTATAGTCTTTGGTTCAAGTTATTAAAGTAAAAGTCGCCATGGAATCGGTTAGAATAACCAAATTAAATAATAATAATTTCCAAATATGGAAGTTCAAATTGGAATTATTATTGAAAAGGGTAGAGCTCTGGAGTGTAGTGAAGGACCCGAAACCAGATCCAGTAACAGAGGTATGAATTTCAAAGGACGACAAGGCTCGATCGTACATAGTTTTTTCAATTGAGGATGATCAACTCGTTCGTGTCAAGCGGAAAGAAACAGCATGCGAAATGTGGAATGCTCTGAAGGCCTTTCATGGAAAAGCGACATTATCGAATAAAGTGCAACTGCTAAGAAAGTTATGCCGCCTCAATCTTCCTGAAGGGGGTGATATGCAGCAGCACTTAAATTCAATGGATGAAATCATCGATGAGTTGCGAACGTTGGGAGAGCCGCTAGCTGAAGCAATAACTGTTGCTATGTATTTGAGCATCTTGCCGGACAGCTACGGCACATTGATAATGGCATTAGAGTCGAGGCCAGAATGTGATTTAACAATAACATACATATGTGAAAACTAAACTCATAGAAGAGTACAACAGACGTATTAATCTTCACAACAACACACATTTTGAAAATGATACGGTCCTATACTCCAAGAAGGAAGTCATTTGTTTCTTCTGTAAGAAATCCAGACATATCAAAGCAGAGTGCAAGAAATATCTTAAATGGAAAAAGAAAAATTTCCAAAAACCTCTGGCAAATATTACAGAAAAATCAGAACAAGAAAATTATGACAGTTTAATATGTTTGAACGCAATTATTAACAATTCAACCAGCGATTGGATCATTGATGGCGGTGCTTCGTCGCATATGTGCAATGACGAAAATTATTTTGTTAAACTGTATAAGGACGAAAAAGGAAGAATGATGTTAGCTGATGGGCGTACTTCAACAGTGAACGGAAGAGAAATTGTTAAAATTAAAGTAAAAGAAGGTGGAGTAAATAAAACAATAAAATTAAGTGACGTTTATTTTGTGCCGGAACTTAATTACAATTTAATGTCAGTGAACAAACTTATAGGATGTGTAGTTCGGTTTTGTGAATCCGCATGTAAAATTGACTTTAAAAATGAAACAATTGTAACCGCGAATGCGTGCGATAACGTTTATAAACTATCAGCAAATTGTGAAAGTATAAATGTGGCGCAATCCAGAGACAGAAATTGTATACAAGTGTCGCATAAAATAAACTACAAGGTGAATTACACAGCTTAGAGAATCCAAGTGTAATCGGGGATGACGGTATGTCGATTGGACCTATTCAGCCAGGTTCTGCCCGATACAATGAACTTCGGCGACAGCTAGATGCCCTTAAAGACGAGCTGATTCAATCGGAAACATCAAGAGAAGATTTACGATCAAACGAACAATTTACGAACAATTCAACAAGAAAAAGATATCCCGACGTCCGAAATGCGACCGAACTATGAATACGATCAGAAAATTAATTAAAAGTCGATCCACAATTTTCAGGACATTAGTAACATTCATATGTAAAATGTCTATGACTGTGAGGCAGATGACTGAAAGGTGTGTATCGACCTTCTTCTTCTTCTTTTAGCGGTACAGAAAGGTGTGAACCGCTGTGTATCTATATGGACTCGTTTTATAGTTCGTCATCGTTTTCGTCCGCAATCTCCAGGGACAAAAACGTGGCAGCTGCAATGGGGTTTTCCCATAGTGAGAGGGGGGTGAGATTTGTGGGTGCAGCTGGGCATTGAAACAAATGGGCTACATCGTGTGGCGTGCCAGCGCAGTTAGGGCATACGTTTAGTATATTTGGGTCTATCCGAGATAGATACGAATTGAGGCGTGAGCAGAAGCCTGACCGAAGTTGGGCTAAAGTCACTCTAGTGGCTCTCGGGAGCCTAATCTCCTCAGGCGAAATAGGTGGTGGGAGCGCTGAGAGGACTCTGTTCGTACCTAAACTCGCAATAGACCTACTCACTTCCTCAGTGTGAATCATTGCAATGGCAGCCCGGTATGAATCTTCATCGAAAGGATCCCTTTTGTAACCCTGGACTTCTGTCTCAAGGTCACGAGAGCCACGTTTGATGTTGCGTGGAGGGGGAATTTTGTCCATGAGGTTACGATTAGGATGATCCTCTCGATAACAACCTACTAAATATTGTTTTGTAAGTAGTCGATTGTGGTCACGTATTGGCATCAAATGTGTCTCCTGATGTAGGTGGTCCTGGGCAGACATCAGAAGGCATCCTGTAGCTGTGCGTAGAGCAGCATTTTGGCAGACTTGGATTTTGTTCCAGCTTGTGTTACAGAGACCTTGCGACCAAACTGGCGCCGCAAAATCAGCCGCTGCTCGACCCACCGCTTTGTAAGTGGCTAGCATTGTCTCTTTATCTTTGCCCCAGGTGCTACCAGCCAGTGCTTTAAGAATTTTGTTCCTACTGCGCATCTTTTCACATACCGCTTCCGCGTGATGAGCTGAAGTCATCATTTTCTCAAAGTGAAGCCCGAGAATTTTTGGATTTGCAACAGCAGGAACTGGTTTGTTGCCAATACGTACCCCAACCGGCCACTTACAATCACCTGACCAGGTGGTAAGGAAGGTCGCAGACGATTTGGACGCTGAGATGGTTAGGTTTCTGCTATGGAAAAAGGCTTCTAGTCGCGCTAAATATCTATTGATATCTTCACGCATGACATCCCTATCCGCTTCCGTGGCGAGTACAGTGCAGTCATCGGCATAAGAAATAACTTCAATGCCTTCCGGAGGTGTTGGGAGACCGGCCATGTAGATGTTAAACAAGGTGGGAGAGAGAACCACACCTTGAGGAACACCTAATTTGATCTTTCTAAGTTTGGAACGACTGCCTCGAAACTCGGTGAAGGATTGCCTACCAGCTAGATAGTTGGCAATCCATCTTATCTCTTGAGTCGGAACATGCATATTGAGGAGGTTTGTCAGAAGCATGGAGTGATTAACCTTATCAAACGCATTTGATAGGTCAATCGCCACCATGATGGTTCTATGGCAAGGTGTACTGTGGTTTAGTCCGTCTCTTACACGTGTAGTGATCGCGTCCAGAGCGGTGGTTGTACTATGCATGCGTCTGAATCCGTGCTGATGGGGATCTAGCTTTGCATGTGAAACGAGTGTGGGGTGGATGAGGGCTTCCAGCGTCTTTGCTACAGGTGACAGGATCGTAATCGGTCTGTAGGAAGTTCCTAGTTTGGCACTTTTCCCTGGTTTAAGGCATGGGACTATACGACCTTGTTTCCAGATGTCGGGGATGGCGAGCGTAGACATTGGGTGAGGTTATAAAACACAACGTTGCGCAACGTTTCGCGCAACGTTTCAAATCAACCGGCCGTTACGGATCAGAAACTTCTCCCTACAAACAGATCCTCTAAGCGCCCCCTTGCGAGGCATAGCTTGATTGATTGGCAGAAATTTACAATCTGCCGTCGAACCGTGCATTTCCGCCCTCATTTATTTATTAAACTATTTATAATCAAAATAAAATGTATCTGCATCTCGTTTAAAACTGGAAATTTTAATTTTCGAGCAAAACGTATCAGCTGTGATGTGTCAATTGTCACATTTGTCACTTTCCGAGAGATGGCGATGGGAACACCAAGTCTGATCCGGATCTATGCGTTTACAGAACACAATAGGAAACGTTTCGGAAAACGCGAAACGTTACGCGAACGTTGTGTTTTATAACCTCACCCATTGACAAGTTAAAGACTGCCGTGAGATACTCAATGGCAGGAAGACCAAGATGTTTGAGCATGGCCATTGAAATGCCATCTGGTCCAAGGGCCTTAGAATTTTTTGCATTCTCAATGACTGTTTTAACCTGGTCCGGAGTATAAATTGGTACGGAGTCAACAATTCGGCTGCGAATCCGTCTTCTAATTTTGCGCTTGAGGCCATCTGACTTGGGATGTTCAATAAATTGTTTATTGAACTGGCTCGCACACTGAAGAGGATTGCTAGTTTCTTTTTTGCCGAAGGTTATGGCTATATTGCCCTTATCTTTTGTGGGGTTCGAAAGGGCACGGACAGTGGACCATAACTTACTGGCACCTTCATTAAGGTTACAGTCATTGAGGTGCTCGTTCCATTTAGCCTTCTTGTAGTCTTTAACTTGTCGCTGTATTTGGATATTGAGCTCCCGAATTCTGGGGTCACCAGGGTTAGCGCGCCTAATGTTGTCACGTTCATCAGCTAACCTTGCGGCACTTGTTGGGAAGTTTGGACAAACCTTTGGAATGCGCCCTGCAGGGATGAACCGTGCCGCAGCTTTGGCAATGATGCTCCTAATGTTCCGTTCGGCCTTATGTATATTGGTGGGAGGGGGAAGCGCGAAGAACTTCGATGACGTGAATGTTTTGAAACCTTCCCAATCAGCTTTTTTGTGATTGACAAAAGTTCGCTTCTCTGACTTGGTCAGGTCAGCTGGTTTGTCAATTCTTACTATGATTGGGAGGTGATCAGAGGGAAGACCAGTAAGTGTTTCCCAGGAGGTCTCACTAATTAGGCTAGCGCTGACAATTGTAATGTCTGGTGAGCTAATACAATTGTTTGCATTACGGGTTGGAGAGTTTTCATTGAGGGTACAGAAACCTGATGCGTCCAGAGATTCGGCGATAGCTTGACCCCTGGCATCGTTGTGAAGCGCGGAATGCCAGAGTTCATGATGGGCATTGAAGTCACCAAGAATGATCCTGTGCTCTCCATTAAGAAGAGGACCAATATCGAAATGGTAGTTTGTACAACTAGAATATGGTGGTATGTAGATGTTAAAAATTTCGATATTGGTGCTCCCTGATGAAACTGAGATGGCTTGCAATTCCGCCGTACCGTCTGAAACTACATCTAATACACGGTAATGTACGGACCTGTGTATTAGGAAGGCAAGTCCACCTCCAGGGTGAGAATCATTCGTGGCGCCTTCTCTGTCCTTGCGTATGATGATATATTCACCTTCAGCGTTGAATGGTGAATTCGCGTGGAGTTTCGTCTCTTGGATGGCTGCAATCAGGATTCTGTACTTTCTCAAGAAGCTTGTGATTTCAGGAAATTTCCCTAGGATGCCATTACAGTTGAACTGCAATATGGACACCGGTGTAAAAATTGCTGGCGGAGGGGCGGGAGTTAAGCTGTGTCTTACGTTCAATCGACCTTAAACACTGCCATCTACATGGACAGGTTGAAATGCAGGAACCATGTGTCAATGTTTAGGAACCTAAGTACCAGTTGTTGTTGTCCATCCAGACTGTTGTCATTGCATCCAAACTGACCGTCTTTTTTTTGCCTCATAGAGACTTTTGTCCCGGGACTAGGCTTCTCGGCATCACTTTACTTACTATCCGTACGTAAGTGACTAATCAATCAATCGAGTGTAAACTCTAGCAAATCGTAAAAAAAAACTGAAAACAAAATATATTAATAAGGAAATTTATCACAATAACTTCTTTTAAACATTAGTTTATTAGTACAATTAAAATTAACCAAGTCCTTCAAACTATTATAAAGAATAATTGACCTTGTAATTGGTTCATTAAGCCCATAGTTTACTCTATGATAAGGCTGAACAAGAAGGTTGTTCCGCCGTAATTGTAAGGAATATTTCTGACTTGAAAGTTATTTAATATATATTTTCACAAACAATATGAGAGCAAAACAGGTCTCTTATAAACATAGCGTTTAAAAATGTTCTTCTATAATCTAAGGCTTGTAAACCCAATAAGGAACAGCGAGTTTTATAATCTAGTTTGAAACGCCAGCCAATTTGATAAACGGTAAACCGTGTGTGTGTTGAATTCTTTCTATACGCTCGATATGCACCTTATAGAACGGATTCCACACAATAGAACAATACTCCAGGTGCGAACGAACGAAAGCTACATACAATATTTTTAAAGTAAAAGCATCATTAAATTCGCGCGCAATACGTTTAACAAATCCTAACATACTATTCGCTTTTGAAATAATGTAATCAATGTGTTGTCGAAATGAAAGCTCATGGTCGAAAATTACACCAAGATCTGATATTTCGGCAACCCTTTCAAGAACACTACCTGTTAAGGAGTACTCAAAGAAGATCGGAGTTTTCAATTTATATATGCTAAGTACTTTACATTTACTAACTTTTAAATTTTAATTATTATCGCGACACTAAAATTGCAGCTTTTCTAAATCGGATTGCAACTTATCTATGTTGCGTATTTTCATTTCATCGGCATACTGCCATACACGCACGAATTTAAAATTTTGGATGATATCGTTTACAAAAACTAAAAAGAAAAGTGGTCGTAAATGGCTTCCTTGCGGAACCCCTGATGAACACTTTATAACAGAGCGAAATGTACAGCCATTTAACTTCACCAGCTGTGTCCTATCCGTTAGATAGGGTCTCACCCAGCTTAGAAAAATTGATTGTATTCCTAAATTTTCTAGTTTCTTGATTAAGATATTATGATCTACTCTATCAAAAACCTTCGAGAAATACCACATTAACCTGCATTCCCTGCTCAATACCATCAGCAACAAATTTAGTAATCGATACCAAATTTGTTGAAGTTGATTTTCCTTTCAGGAATCCATGTTAACATGGCGATATCAAACGGCTAATTAAAACATCTACAGTTCAATCTCAGAAAATAAACTCCTGAGTAGCTGACACACCTAAATGAGTTTACGAACGAATGCAGTTTATGAGTCCAAAATGAGTTTATATGCGGTTTATAACGAGGTTATGAGCCGTTTGGAGTTTATGAAAGCTCTCATAACCACGTTGTAACCCGCAATTGGATGGAGCTTTCGATTCATAAACTGCATTGTAACCACCGAAAAGCTTATCATTTGATATAGTTAGCGTAGGATAATTCAAATATTCATGTTCAGACGTCAGATTGTCTTGGAAATTGTCAATTTTAGCGTTGGCAGTTGAAGTTTTGGCATTTATTAATTGTGGAGTATGCAAATTTTGGTACTCTAAAGTCAGTAAGTAAAATGTTCTTTCACTATTTTAAAATGTTAGCCATTTTTCTTTTTGAATCTCAGATGGGACAACGGACAGTGGACACTTTAATATCAGCCGTCTTTGGGGAAACGAAAGGCTTCCGTGTTCAGTGGACCAATCTATTCAATGGTAATTGAAGTGGAATGGAGCTGCGAGTAGTTTCGAAGGCCAATTCAAACAAACTCAACACCCGCTAATTACATACATATGTTACATGAGCCACTGAATTGAAGTACATAGATATACCCACCCACACTTCATTAAGCATGGATCAATCTATGAATCGTTTTTTAAGAAAGTTAAGAAAAGCACTTTAATCGGAAAGTTTTTAATTTATTCATAAATAAAAAGCAACAAGCGCACTCCAACTGTATTATGTTTACATATAATTTTTTCCATTTTAATTGAAGGCTTTCTGCCGCTTCTTATAACCAACACCTACCACTTCCTACACGGGAAATCCGCAGGACTTTGAGTTATTTCTAAAAAAATGTGTAAATATGAACGACGTCCGGAAACTAATATTTCAATATTGTGATTTGAGACGTCAATCAGTTTATCCTGACATTCATAACCCGCATTCGACTAGTGTGTCATGCTATTTGAGTTTATAAAGCTCAGAGCTTTTTGCGGTTTATGAAACGAGGTTATCTCCTAGTGTGTCAGGACTATTAAGGAGTACTCAAAAAAGACCGGAGTTTTCAATTTATATATGCTAAGTACTTTACATTTACTAATATTTAAATTTAAATTATTATCGCGGCACCAAAATTGCAGCTTTTCTAAATCGGATTGCAACTTAAGGCAGTCATCAATGGATCAGGTTATAAAACACAACGTTCGCGCAACGTTCGCGCAAAGTTACCTTTAATTTCAAATCAACCGGCCGTTACGGATCAGAAACTTCTCCCTACAAACAGATCCCCTAAGCGCTTGTAGCGCACTAATAAATTTGTAGATCATAATTATGTTACTTATATTGTTGGTTTTTAAAAATTGTGTACATTCGCGAGGTAAATTGTTTCGGTTCTTAAATTTGTTTCCGGCAGGGCAGTCGTTAAGAATATGGGGGACACTTAATATCCTGTTCAGGTTACATAGGTTGCAGATGGGCTTGGACTTTTTTTCCATTAGATATTTGTGTGTTGCGTTTGTGTGTCCAAAACGTAGTCGACTAAAGATGATTGCTTGCATTCCGCGGACTGATGGGGGATAGATTATTGGAGCCTTTTCTGGGTTCAAACTTTTGTAGTGGTGTTCGTATGCTTGCCATTTTGTTGAGGTTACAGTAGTAAGGTGTTTTTCTACAAGTCTATGAATGTCCCTTTTACTGTAAGGTGTTTGTGTTAATACTGGAGCTGTGGTGCCGTATTTAGCAGTTGAATCGGCGAGAGAATTGCCCAGAATGCCTACGTGCCCAGGTATCCACATAATTTTTAGTTTATGAGGGTTGTTAATCAGTTCGTTTCGGATAGTGGATGTCGTTGGATCATCATTGTTGACGTTGCAGATGGCTTCAATGCATGCTTTGCTGTCTGAACATATGATGTATTTTCCGGAGTTACCGCTAGCGTAAAGAGTTGCGTTGTACAGTCCTTGCAATTCGGCAGTGAAGATTGAGTTATAAGATGGTAGTGTCGCTGTTTGAATAATGAGGTTTGTAGTCGTGACCGAAAAAGCGACATTGCTTTCAATTTTAGAGCCGTTCGTGTATAAGAGAGTCCAACCGTTCATTTTTAGAGGGTCTGCTATACCTTGAAATAATTGCCTGTATTATATCGGATTCGTTGACGCTTTCGGATATGACATTAGATTGGTGATAATCGAAGAATTCCGGAGTAGCCAAGGTGGATGGGTTATTTTCTTGCATTTCAGTGGGGCTATTGTGAGTTCGATTTCCTTCGCGAAGTCCAATACTCGAAACAAGCAGGATTTGCCTTTTGGCCTGGTTTTTCGACTGATCGTGGATTTCACGTCGGTTTCTAGAAGGGAGTTTTGTAGTTGTATGGTTTTGGTTACCAATCGCCCGAGAAGGAAGTCTCTTCTATTTTCTAAAGCTGGAAAACAGCTTTCAGCGAGAATGCAGATGATCGGTGTGCTACGGAAGGCACCTAAAGCTTGTCGTAGGGCAGCGTGGTACATTGTTTTGATTTTTTGTAGTTGATTTTTCGCTGCGAAACCGTATATAGGTAGCCCGTAATCGATTCTGGACAGTATTAGCGACCGTACAATATTGACAAGGATGTTAGGGTGAGCTTCGGACTTAAAGCTACAAATGTAGTTTACAATGTTCAGCCTCTTAGATAGTGATTTCGATAATTCTAAGATGTGGTTATTCCATTTGTTACGCTTATTAAAAAGAAGGCCAAGGATCTTTAGGTTTTCCACAGTTTGTATTACACAGTTTGGGTCGTTATGGTTAATTGTATTACAATTATGTTTTTTGCAAAGGTGAAGGTGATTGCATTTGTTTGTCGATAATTTGGCTCCAGAGGTTTGAGTCCATACAGTAATTTTTTCAAGTAAATCTTTAAATTTTTCTTCAAAGCAATCAATATCTTTCACTTTTTGATAAATATATAAATCGTCAGCATAAACGCAGAATTTGAAAAATTTATGTTCTGATATTATTTTATAGAGTTCTTCAAAGGCTATTAAAAAAAGAGTGACTGATAATGGAGATCCTTGAGGGATTCCGTTATGTGTTGAATATGTTTTTGAAAAAAAGTTGTTGACTCGTACTGTGATTTTCCTATTTGCAAGGAATTGTTTAATATAATTATAGATTTTAGGTCCTACCTTAAGTTTTTTCAAGAAAATTAAGGATTGTGTGAATTCCTACTCGTTCGAAAGCCTTTTCGAAATCAAGACTTATAATGGATGCGTGATTGCGGGAGGACAGGGTCTGGTTTATAAAATGCTCAAGGTGGAGGATAATGTCCACAGCCTTTTTTAAATACGATTTGTTTCGATGACAAACAATTATTTTTTGGAAAAACCATAGTAACCGTTTAGAAATGATTTTTTCAAGCACTTTGGACAAACAGGGAAGGAGGGAGATTGGTCTATACCCGTTAATTGTATTGACAGGTTTGCCAGACTTGTGTAGTGGAAAGATAAGTGCCGTTTTCCAAGACTGTGGAATTGTATGTTGTTCCAGGATGTTATTTTACAAGTTTATTAGACGATTTTTGAAAATTGGTCCTGAATTTATTATCATTGCATATGAAATTTTATCTTTACCAGGTGTTATACCGCTAAGTGATACGAGACAACTTTCTAACTCAAGTTCCGATATCGGAAGCTCGATATCTCTGGCTGCAGAGGATAATGGATAAAGTTCGAGGCGTGTATTGAGGACGTGTTGTTTGTTTGCTATGAAGTCGGAGGGGAAGAATGAGTTTTCAGAGTATTTTTCCCAGTTATTTCCAAACGTGTTTGCTATTTTTGTTGGATCTGTTATTTTATCCCCGTTATGGGAGTTAATTGACGTAATATGAATTGGAATTTGTTGGCCGTTCAGCTTCCTGATGTTCTTCCATATTTGCTTAGTAGAGCTAGAAGGGTTAATGGAGGTTGTGGAGGATGTTAGATGAGCACAAAGAGGGATCTATGTGTGTAAAGGAATTATGTGTGGAGAAGTGTGTGGCTGATCCATCGTTTAGTAAACGTAGATTAGAGTTCAGAATGTGTTGTTCTATTATTTTACCTCTCGCGTTTGTGATGCGAGAGCCCCATAGTGGACTCCAAGCGTTGAAGTCACCTGTAATTAGTGTAGGGGTTGTGAGTGAGATATTAATATTGTCAAGGTCCTGAGAAGTTAATGTTACTGTTGGGGGAATATAGATGCATATTATACACAACTTCATAATGCTGTCGGTGACCACGGATATCCACTGTATTCCATTCACGGAAGAGTAACGTATTGAGTCAACTTGGATGTTATTCTTTATTAAAAATGCTACTCCGTGTTTGCTACATCTGTTGCTGTCGGAATTGTAGAATATTGCTTGGTAGTTTTTTGACCCAGTGCTATTATGTCGGGATCTTTTTCTTTTATTAATAATTGAAGCCCGTGCTGGTTGTTGCGATACCCATTCATGTTCCACTGCAATACTTTAAGTACCATAAAATATTGCGTGCGTTCCGAAAAATGCTCTTATAGCGTTTGTTTGTGCAAACATTATGGAGATCATATACTGAGCTGTTGATAAATTGACAAGTTAGTGGTGCACGGAGAGGTGAAGCTTTAATCAAATTAGAGTACAGGTTGTTGTTGTTGTTGTAGCGGTGCAGAAGGGTGTGAGTCGCTGTGCATGTCTGGGGATGTGCTCTAAGTTTCGTCGTCGTTTTCGCCTATTGTCTCAAGCGACAAGAACGTAGCAGCTGCAATAGGGTTGTTCCGTAATGCCCTCGGAGTGAGGTTAGTGGGTGCAGCGGGGCATCGAAACAGGTGGTCCACTTCGTGTGGCGCACCACCGCAGCTCGGACAAATGTTCTGTATGTCCGGGTCTATTCGAGATAGGTACGAATTGAGGCGTGAACAAAAGCCCGACCTAAGCTGGGCTAGTTTCACTCTTGTGGCTCTCGGGAGCCTAGTCTCCTCAGGCGATATGGGTGGTGGGGGCACTGAGAGGACTCTATTCGGACCTTAACTCCCTATTGACCGATTCACAACGGTTGTGTGAATATCTGCGATGGCCGCATGGTATGCTGTGTCATCAAATATATCGGGAGGTACCCGTTTGTATCTCTGGACGTCTCTCTCGAGATCTCTGAGTCCACTCCTGACATGTCGTGGAGGGGGAGTGTTGTCCATGAGATGATGGTTTGGGTGGTCCTCTCGATAGCAACCGACCAGATATTGTAAAGAAAGGTGTAAAGGTGATTATGATCGCGCACTGATAACATGTTGGTTTCTTGATGAAGATGATCCTGGGACGACATGAGATGGCAACCTGCGATACTTAGAGCAGCGTTCTGGCATGCCTGGATCTTATTCCAATTTGTGTCACAAACGGTTTGCGACCACACCGGTGCTGCATAGCTAGGTATTGCCCTACCTATCGCTTTGTAGATGACCAACATAGTTTCTTTGTCCTTGCCCCAGGAACTCCCGGCTAGTGCCTTTAGGACGTTGTTTCTACTGTGCATTCTGTCGACTACGTTCTCGACGTGATCTTTCGACTTCATCATGGTATCTAGATAGACACCTAGGATCTTGGGGTTGGTAACAGTAGAAACAACGTCTTCAGCATGCTTACCAGTACGGATCGCAAGCACCTCCGAAAATTCCTGCGTCCAGGTGGTAAGAAGAGTTGCAGTACATTTAGACGGTGAAATGACTAGGTTGCGGATACTGAAAAACTCCACCAGTTTTCCAATATAGTCATTTAGTCGAGCACACATGCCATTTAAATCATTCCCCGAGGTGAGTACGGTGCAATCGCCGGCATAGGAAATTAGTTCGATACCTTCCGGTGGTGGAAGGCTCGACAGGTAGATGTTAAACAATGTAGGAGAGAGTACGCTACCCTGTGGAACTCCCTGCTTAATTTTTCTATGCTTTGAACAACTGCCTCGAAACTCTGTGAAGGATTGCCTCCCAGCTAGATAGTTGGCAATCCACCTAACCACTTGTGCAGGAATATGCATATTTAGGAGATCGGCCAACAACGCAGAGTGAATGACCGTGTCGAAGGCTTTCGACAGGTCAAGGGCTACTAGGACGGTTCTGTCACAGGGCGGTTTCTGGTTGAGGCCATTTTGGATGTCATGAGTGATCATATCCAGAGCTGTTGTGGTGCTATGCATCTTCCTGAAGCCATGCTGGTGAGAAGCTAGCTCAGCATGCGATACAAGGGTGGGGTGGATGAGTGCTTCGAGCGTCTTTGCAACGGGTGATAAAATTGTGATTGCACGGTAGGAATCGGCGAGTTTCGCGCTTTTACCGGGTTTGAGAAGGGGGATGATTCGTCCCTTTTTCCAGAATTCAGGGATGACAAGCGTGGATATCGACAAGTTGAAAGCCATCGTTAGATATTCGATGGCCGGAAGATCTAGGTGTTTCATCATGGTCATTGAAATGCCATCTGGTCCAATGACCTTAGATTTTTTCGCATTCTTGATAGCTGCTGAAACTTGGTCCGCTGTATAGGTAGGGATGATGTCAACCGTTCGGTTGCGAATCCTTCTTTTTATCTTGCAGCTGAGCATCTTGGTCTTGGGGTGTTCAATAAATTGCTTATTGAACAAGCTCGCGCAGAGTTTTGGATTTGCGGTGGTTTTCTTGCCGAATCTGATGGCTACACTGCCTTTGTCATTCGTTGGGTGAGACAGGGCGCGGACCGTAGTCCATAGTTTGCTGACACCTTGTGAGAGGTTGCAGCTATCTAGATGCTCGTTCCATTTCTCTTTTTTGTAGTTGTTAACTAGTCGATTTATTTCGGAGTTTAGCTCCTGAATTCTGGGGTCTGCCGGATTTGCGCGTCTTAAATCGTCCCGTTCGTCAGCTAACCTTGCGGCAGCAGTTGGAAAATATGGCCGAACTTTTTGGGATACGCCCTGCCGGAATGAAGCGAGCTGCCGCTTTGACAATGACGTTCCTAATATTCTTTTCGGCTTCCCTAGCATTTGTTGGAGTAGGTAGCGCGGCGAACTTCGTCGAAGTGAAATTCCATTGAGTGCGCAGAAGTCTGATGGGTCTAATTTGGACGCGATATCTATACCTCTGGCATCATTAGCGAGAATAGAGTGCCAGAGTTCGTGATGGGCGTTAAAGTCGCCAAGTAGGATCCTATGCTGTCCTGTGAGGAGTGGACCAATATCGAACTTATAGCCAGAGCCACAGCTGGATGCAGGTGGAACATAGATGTTTATAAGTTCGATATTGGTATTGACGGATTTAACGGCAATAGCTTGCATTTCCGCCGTGCCGTCGCTGAAACGAAGATCTAATACACTGTATTGCACGGTTCTGTGTATTAGGAATGCGAGCCCTCCTCCTGGATTAGGACCCTGCCTGCCGACTCTATCGCGCCTCAAAAGTATGTACTCCCCGCGGATGTTAAATTCGGGAGTTGATGGTTTGAGCTTTGTCTCCTGGAATGCCGCTATCAGAATTCTGCGCATACTCATGAAACGGACTATCTCACCGATCTTCTGACGGATACCATTGCAGTTAAACTGCAATATGGTGAGTGGGGTGGACACTGCTGCAGGGGGTGCAGGTGTTAAACTAGAGCGATTATGTCTTGTTGTTGTTGTTGTATTAGCGGCACAGACAGGAAACGTTTAATTTGTTGCATCATATTTATTCGAGCATTCCATCCTCGAGGTCGAGGTTTAGAAAGAAAGCTGCTTCGATTGGTTGTAACCATAACGCAAGTGGTGTAAGTTGCGTGGGAGCAGCTGGACAATCGAAAATGTGGTCTACATCGTGTGGACTGGTTCCGCAGGCTGGGCAGGTGTTTGCAACTTCATTATTTATACGCGATAAATAAGAATTTAGTCGCGGGCACCAACCGGATCGGAGCTGAGCTAAGGTGGTACGGGTAGCTCTCGGTAATTGTTCTTCGTCAGGAGATATGGCTGGAGGTTTGGTGCCAAGTACACGATTATTTGTGAGGCTTTGAGTAGCTTTACGAACGTCTTGTGTGTGTATGTCTGCAATCGCCGCCTTGTAGTCGGAGTTATCGAAGGGAACCTTTTTGTATCGCTGGACTTCACGCTCTTTGTCCCTGATAGAGCGTCTTATTCGTCGTGGCGGTGGTGTTTTGTCCATGAGTTCATTGTTCGGGTGATTTGTACGATAGCATCGGACTAGATACTGTTTGGTAAGAAGTTCGTTGTGGTTTCTCATCATCTTAGTCTCCTGGTGCAGATGATCCACTGAGGACATCTTAACACAGCCGGTGATGGTGCGAAGTGCCGTGTTCTGGCAGATTTGTATGTGGCCCCAATTTGTGTTGCAGAGACCATTTGACCACGTCGGTGCTGCATAATTGACTAGGGGGCGACCGATGGCTTTATAGGTAGTCAGAAGTGTTTCTTTGTCGGTGCCCCAAGTACTACCGGCAAGAGCTTTAAGAATTTTGTTTCTGCTCCTGAGTTTAGAGCAGATGTTATCAGCGTGTGTGTTAAATTTGCCGGAGTTGTCTATCGTGACACCTAGGATCTTGGGAGTCCGAATAGTAGGGATGACGTTTGTGTCGATAGATATAGGGAGTTGCATATTGTACTCCTGGTTGAAGCTGGTGAATAAGGTGGCGGAGGACTTTGGTGCTGAGAGCTTCAAGCCTTTACTCACAAAGAAGTCGTTGAGTGTCAGCAGGTATTCATTGATGTGGTCGCACATTTCGGGAATGTCGTTGCCAGTCGCCATGATGGTACAGTCGTCAGCATAAGAGATGATTTCGAGTCCCGTGGGTGGTGTGGGCAGTCCTGACATGTAAAGGTTGAAGAGGGTGGGAGATAAGACTCCGCCCTGTGGAACGCCTTGTTTAATTTTCCTGAGTTTGGACTTCCCATTCCTAAACTCGGTGCAGGATTGACGACCGGCAAGATAATTCGCGATCCATTTGTGGATATACGGAGGAGTAGTGTTGCGTAGGTCTGTCAAAAGTACTGTGTGGTTAACAGTGTCAAATGCTTTTGACAAATCGAGAGCTACGAGGATAGTGCGCTTGCAGGGTTTCGGCTGATTGAGTCCATTGAAAAAGTTGGAGGTGATCCTGTCTATAGCGGTTGTAGTGCTATGCATTTTCCGGAAACCGTGTTGATGATTGGCAAGCTGGACGTGCTCCAGGAGTTTAGGCAACACTAGTGCCTCAAGTATTTTGGCCACGGGGGACAGTAGCGTTATTGGACGGTATGATTCTGCTAGAGTATGATCTTTGCCTGGCTTCGGTATAGGGGTGATACGCCCTTTTTTCCATAGCTCGGGTATGATGAAGGTTTTCAGCGACAGGTTCATCGTAGCAGTGATATACTCAATGGCCGGAGAGTCGATGTGTTTGAGCATAATCATGGCAGTACCGTCTAGTCCGTACGCTTTGGAGTTTTTCGCATTTTTTTATTGCAAGCTTGACTTCGTTTGAGGTAACCTGGAGGTGTTGGTCAGTGGTGCTGTTTCGGATAGCTCTGGTAATTTTGCGCTTGAGCTTATCTTTTTCGGGATGTTCGACGAATTGTTGGTTAAATTTGTGAGCGCATTTGTCGTCGTTGTTGTATGTGTTATCACCGAATTTTATAGCTACCTTACCTTTGGGTTTTGTGGGGTTTGATAGTGCACGTACCGTTCTCCAAAGGTTGCTTACGCCGGATTTTACGTGGCATGTTTTTAAATGCGAATTCCATAACTGTTTCCTGTGGTCGTTGACTTGCTGGGTTATAATGTTGTTGAGATCGCCGATGCGAGGATCATTTGGGTCTACTGTTCGGAGTTCATCTCTCGTTTTTGCCAATTCTGCAGCAGATGATGGGAAATGCGGTCTCATGATTGGGATGCGGCCCGCTGGAATGTATCTTTTGGCTGCATTCTGGATAATCCGTCTCAGGTTTTTTTCAGCAGTACGTACGTCAGTAGGGGTTGGAAGGGCAGAAAACGCTTTATTTGTATAGGTTTGGAAGCCAATCCAGTCGGCTTTGCTGAAATTCGAATATGTCTTCTTCTCAGTGTACGTAAACTGAGACGGTTTATCAATCGTGAGGACAATAGGCAAATGGTCTGACGAGAAAGTTATGAACGGTTCCCAAGTAATGCTGTTTATGAGCCCAGGGCTGGCGATGGATATGTCAGGCGAGCTTCTGCATGATCCTGCAATGCGGGTTGGTGAGTCGTCATTCAATGGACAGACATCGGAATCATCTAGTTGGTTTGCGATGTGGTTGCCTCTGGTGTCGTTGTTGAGGTTTGAGTGCCATAAATCATGGTGAGCATTGAAATCGCCCAGTAATAGGCGATATCGCCCGGTGAGTAGGGGGGAAATGTTGGCCTGGAAACCAGTGGGACAACTTGATGCTGGTGGTATATAGATATTGAGAATATCTATATCAACATTTCCCGACCTGATTGATATCGCTTGTAATTCTGTTGTGGTATCGGCGGCAGCGATATCGATTAATGAATATGGCAGCGAGTTATGTATCAGGAAAGCCAAACCTCCTCCTGAGCCAGTGGGTCGATCGCGTCGGATGATGTTGAAGCCTCCGTAAGAATTTAGCGATGAATCGACATTTAGTTTGGTTTCTTGGATTGCAGCAACTAGTATGTGATGTCTGTCCATAAAGTCAGTGATCTCAACAATTTTATGTTGTAGACCATTACAATTTAGTTGAACTATCTTTGTGGTGGCTGGTGGTGTAGCGGTTAGTGCGCGCACCTTCGGTGCACAGGGTCATGAGTTCGAATCTCACCGTGTCCCATGGTGTTTTTCGAACTCACGAGCTTGTGACGGACTATGATCTCACTCAGATGTTAAACGAGTACCCATTTATGGGGATAAATAACACTGCTGAGCGTGATGCTGATCTCATTACCTCAACAAAAGCAGATAAGATCTTGGAAATAGGATGTCACTAACACATCCTGCGGCCTTAGTCCAATGCTGGATTGTCGCGCCTGTTATTTATTTTTATCTTTGTGGTGGAGTAGTTTGCAACTTGCAGTGGTGGTGCTGGTGTAAGAGTGTGTCGTGGTGCTGTGTGGTGTGCAGAGACTGTGGGGGTGACAGGTGATGATTGTTGGCCCTGATTCGTAGGTTGTTGTGAGGTCGATGAAGACTGTTGGCCACAGATTTTGCAATTTGGTGCTATGAAGGTGCTGATCGTTGTTGTTGATCGTAAATCCGTCTTGTTGAGCCCAGAACAATTTTTGAAATAGCACCATTCCATACAGCATGAGCACTGCACTGAGGATTGTACGTTAGAATAAATCCTCTTACCACAGACGCAGCACATCCATGGACCAGGATTTATTTCGATGCCGGCGCGTATAAGTAGAACTGGGCCGGCATGGGTTGCTCCGATAGTGTAAAAAAGATGTTGATGATGTGATGCAACTTTTGTTTCCTGTATGTGTTGAGGGGGGTGTGCGGCTCTTGGCCATGCATAAAATGCATGGGTGGTTCCGGGGCGAAGACCCGGCCGCGATAGGAACCTTATGTCTTGTTGTATTGTTTACTGCGGTTGGCGGTGGTGGAGAGCTTGGGCCAGGAATGGCTGGAGACGGTGGTGGGCCATTACCTTGTGAGCTCGGGTGGCTGGGGGCCGACCCGCGTGCAGACACCCTGGAGCAACAAAGGACAACTTGTCATAATCTCTCATTTTCCTTAGGCCTGAGCAGTAGAAATGACACCATTCTCTGCAGCAGGTACACCTCACGGACCTGGCATTCCCGAAGATACGTCGGTTGCATACACAGCAGATGTAGATTTCGGGACCTGGATTGGTCTCGATGTCGGCGCGGATTAGAAGAATTGAGAGCAGCCGCGCTGAGATCAAATGCTCCCAATTTGACGAAAAAACACATAGAACACATCCACACACATACACAGACATACACATCCCTCCTGCATCGAACCTTCATGGTTCTTGCCATGGAGGGGTCTTTTGGCAACCCTTGGCGGTTTTGTTGGTGATGAAACGGGTGTGGTCCGCCCCGTAGAGGCTTGAAAAACCCGTGTGGCAGCAAGCTGCCATCGGGAATGGTCGCCGATAGGAGCACAGAGTACAGGTTCGTCACTGTCACTAGAGTTCATTTAGTGTGCTAGAGTATTCAGTATTAGAATGCATCTTATTAGATTGGTGGGGAGTTACTGTTTCTGTAAAATTATTGTGTGTTTGTGAAGAATAGTTGTTTGAAGTTGCATTCGTGTTTTTTAAGTTGGGATGATTTTTCACTGCGAGTTCTGATTGACAAAGTGGGATACTTGTCATCTCTAGGTCTGGCTTATTTTCTTTTTGGTTTTTGTGTTCATTTCTATGAGTGTTTATTATAGCTGGTTGTTTATTGTGTGAAATGTTTGTTGAAGATGTTGTTTTTTCGGTTTGTGGTGGATTGCTTGGAAGTTGGTGTTCGTTTGAATTTGTTACTGTTTTTAAGCACTTTTGTCTTCTTTGAAATGCATCTTCCATCCTTTCGGATACTATTGCGACTGTCGTATTATCTGTAGCATTAACATGTTCGGCTGCTGTTCTCTGAGAACATTTGTTTAAAGTTTTGTATTTGACAATGTTTTGATTTTTTTTGTATGCAGGACATTCTTTGTTAAGTGCACTATGCGGTTGTTTGCAATTTATGGCAGTGGAATGAATGCACTGCCGTGGAATGAATGCACTCACTTTGCAATTTCAAAACCAGATTTTTACTTCGCTGCGAAGATGGTATTCGTCGAAGCTTAGGACGTGCAGCGGAGTGTTGATTACTTTGCCGTCTACATACTTGGTAATTTTGTGGCAATCGATTACGTTATATTCCTTGAGGCCTGCTACGATTGATTCATTGTTGAGGTTTGTTAATATTGGAGCGAAAATAACACCTTTCACTGTATTAAGATTTGTATTTAGGCTGATCTCAACGTTGCACACATATGGAAGTGTTTTCGTTTTAGTGATTCGTTTTGCTTCATTTGCGGATTTGACCAGAACAAGAATATTGCCGTCACGTGTAAATGAGATTTTAACCGGGTCTGGTATGATTTGATGTATTGATTTGGTAAGAATAAATATATTGAATTCATTCAAAGGTTTGTTTGGATTGGTACTTTTGATGTTGACGAATTTCAGTGATTGGTTACGGGAAGGTAGTGGGTTGGATAAGTTTGGATAATTTTGGCTATCAAAGGTTATGTTGCTGGGTTGGGATTTTTTCTTGGGAGGACTGCCATTGATTTTACCCTGAGGATCCAATATCGCGAAATAGTTTTGGCTGCGGCGTTTACCTCCGGATTCGGAGGACATCCTAGATCGGTCTTGATGCTAAGTTTTTTGCTAAAATTCAACTATAATTTAGAAATAGAAAAACGGCACTTGAGATGTCACTAGTCACTGTCTATAGCACAACCTGTTTCCACAAGCGACGGGCGTAGACTGAACTGAGCAAATCCGTCACAAACCGATTGAACATCTTTGTAAAAATTGCCATTGAATTCTATTTTTTCGGGATTCCCGTATTCTTACGCTTGCTGTTTATAAAATTCATTCTTTATATTATTTTCAGCTCTCGCTGTTTGTAAAGATTTTTATTCATTAATTCATACTCTCTTCAATCTAAAGAAATTTTCTTTATTGGCAAGAGAGGATGACTTCTTGTATAATTTATGGGCCCTATTTTTTGCCCTCTTAAGTTTGAACAATTCTTTGGTAGCCCAAGGATTTCTTGCTTTTATTTTGTTCTTTTTTAAAGGAATAGATTTTAAAATTGAATTAAAAATTGTATAACTTTCAATAAGATTACTATTCGATATAACTGGAGCCCAATCCATATTAAAAAATGTTGAATTTAGTTTTTCAAATTGGGCTTTTTGAAAATTTCTAGTAGGAATAACTTCGGGCTCTTCCTCAATGTAATCATAAAAAACAAACTCAAGAAGAAGAGCACTGTGATGGATTGAATTGGGCAAAAATGGTTTATCTACTTTAAATACAGAAGCATTCAAGCAAGTACTAACAAAAATTAGATCTAAAATTCTACCAATCGAATTTTTAACAAGATTCATTTGCATCAAATCCATTGCAAACAAACAATCTGTTAGAACAGATTCACACTCAAGATGTAAATCACGCGGCCGAATTTTTTTCTCGTCGTCGTTTCAGTACCAACTTATATTACCAAGATTGAAATCCCCAACAACGATCAATTTGTCTTTTTCCTCAAAAGATGCAAATAGCTTGGAGATATTATCTACATGTTTGTTATAAACATCAACTGAACTCAAAGGTGGTAAATAGCTATTAAAAATATATACTTTTTCGCTGCGAGAAACATTGATAGAAACACATATCCGTTCCACGTCCTTATGAAAAAGCTCAACTTCATGAGATGGGAATGTTGTTTTGATAGCTACCAAAACACCACCTCCTCTCTTAGTCGAAGCCTCATAACGGTCGCGACGATAGACATCATAGTCTCTTATGAAAAGTTCTTCATTTGAAATTTCTGTGTGGAGCCAAGTCTCGGTTAAGCAAATGGCAGCATAATCTTCTTGTGAAGCTGCAAGGTAAAAGTCATTTGTTCTTGAACGAAGACCGCCAACATTTTGATAATAGACCGAGAAAAATGAATTGGAAATTATGTGTTTTGCTGGACACTGTTTTGGCGTTTGACGTTTTTTGAAAATTTGAATGGTGATATGTTGACGCCCTTGGGCCAGAAGTTGGCACAAAACACTTGCTTCGAATATTCATGAGGAAGTTTCAAACCAAAACTGATTGAAACCAATTTGGATACATCACAATCTACACTCGGCCACAAAACTATCGACTCAACCTAAAAGCGCGTGTATTTGTACGTGTTTTTCGAAAAGTATAGAAGTTATCCATAAAAATCGTATGTCATTGAAAAGCTTAAGGCCTCAGCTTTACGTTGGTACCATTTTAACCAATATTTGGTGAGCACTTTTAAAATTGATGCTCTTTGAGCGAAATCGTAGCGGAAATAAGCAAATATGAAAATGGTTTTTGGTTAGGTTTTTTGTAAATAAAACAAAAATAAGTTAAGTATTTATTTTTTTAGTATTTGGTATTGCCTCCTCTTGCTCCAATGACAGTTTTCAGTCGATTCTGCATTGATCTGATCAAGTTGCTGATGGTATATTGAGGAATACCGTTCCACTCCTCTAATAGGGCTGCCTTCAATTCTTCAGTGGACGAAGGGACTGGATTTCTGACTCGGACTCTTCTCTTGAGTTCGTCCTAACTGTTCAATGGGATTGATGTCGGGACTGCGTGCAGGCTAGTTAAGTGACGACATATTGGCTTCATTCAAGAGCTGTCGAGTGAGGCGCGATGCATGACACCGGGCATTGTCGTGCATCAAAGTGAAGTTCTCGCCAATAAATGCTGCATAGGGCACAACGTGAACACGGAGAATATCGGTAACGTATCGCTTAGCTGTCAGCCGTCCTCCTCGGCCTCCTGTGGGCACGAATACGAGATCCATTTTCCCTCCAAGGAAATGTCAGCCCACATCATACAGGAACCGACGCCGTATGCAACCGTTTCAGTGAAACAGCACTGCGCAAATCGCTCAGTTGGACGCCTGTAGACTCGACATCTTCTGTCACTGCCATGTAGACACATTCTCGACTCGTCCGTGAACAATACTGAGCTCCATTCCGTATCGCTCCAAGTAAGATGATCTCGAGCAAATAAGAGGCGCGCTTGTCGGTGTCGTGCAATCAGTATGGGGCCCCTGGCAGACCGTCCGTCTTCGATTGATATTCGCTTCCCTTAATCGTCTCCTTACTGTGCAGACACTAACAGCTACTCAGCGAACACGCCTCAGGTTCCGCTGCGGAGCAACACCCGTGAGGAACCGATTTCGTAACGTACTTGTAACAATGGAACGGTCGTCTCTCTCTAAAGTGGATCGAGGGCGGCCCGTTCTTGGTCTCGAATTAAAGCTACCAGTCTCTCGAAATCTCCTGCTTAATCTCGAGACAGCAGACTGACTCATTCCAAGACAGCGAGCGACGGTTCGCTGACTATGATTTTCCGACAATAGGGCTACAACTTGTGCCGCCTGATCTGGCGTCGTATCCATTGATGACAAAACAGTGATTGAAATTACTTCAGATGTAAGTTACCTAACTTTCCTGATGCAACTGATAATGAGAAACCGATTACGGGCGCTTTTATAGGGGTAGTTTACCTCACCTGACCTTTACCTAAAATTTAAATTTTTTTGGGTTTTTTGTTACAAGTGGCAATAATTTAAAAAGTGCGAAGCAAATATTGATAAAAAGGGTACTAACATGTAGCTAAGGTTTCAAACTTTTAAACGACATACGACTGTTATGAATAACTATCATACTTTCCAAAAAAAACACGTACAAATACACGCGCTTTCAGGTTGAGTCGATAGTTTTGCGGCCGAGTGTATTTTATCAGAGGATAAACCGAAAGAAAGCTGTCATCTGTTAAATTAAGCTTTTTCATTACATATTCCTTTAAATGTTCTGCTTTTACCGAAGCATGTAGCTTAGAAACATGGAATACCTTGAAACTGGGGACACTTCGAAGAGAATCATTAGCTTGATCGATACCGAAGATTCTTTTGTGTCGCCTTCTTCTTCTTTTAGCGGCGCAGAAAGGTGTGAAACCTCTGTGCATCTATGTGGGTACGATTTATGGTTCGTCAATGTTTGTGTCCGTGAGGTCTAAGGACAAAAACATAGCTGCTGCGATAGGGTTTTCCCACAGCGTTATAGGGGTAAGATCAGTGGGCGCAGCGGGGCATTGAAACAAGTGACCCACATCATTGCACTTTGGACAGATGTTTGGATGTCCGGGTTTATGCGAGAAAGGTACGAATTAAGGCGTGAACAAAAGCCCGACCGAAGTTGAGCTAGTGTTACTCTAGTGGCTCTCGGGAGCCTAATCTCCTCAGGCGAAATTGGTGGTGGGCGCTCTGAGAGGACTCTATTCGCACCTAAACTCGCGATAGACCGATTCACTTCTTCAGTGTGGATCGCTGCAATGGCGGCTCGGTATGTAACTTCATCGTAAGGGTCCCGTTTGTATCCCTGAACCTCTCTCTCAAGGTCTCGTAAACCACGCCTGACATGACGTGGTGGAGGAATTCGGTCCATGAGATGATTATTGGGATGATCCTCACGGTAGCAACCAACAAGATACTGTTTTGAGAGTAGGAGATTGTGGTCACGTATTGGCATCAATTTTGTCTCCTGATGTAAGTGATCCTGGGCAGACATCAGAAGGCAACCTGTCGCGATGCGTAGAGCGGCATTTTGGCAGACCTGAACTTTGGGCCAGTTTGTGTCACATAGACTATGTGTCCAAACTGGGGCTGCATAATCAGCGGCCGCTCGACCCACCGCTTTATAAGTAGCTAGCATGGTTTCTTTATCTTTGCCCCAGGTGCTACCAGCTAGAGCTTTTAGGATGTTCTTCCTACTGCGCATTTTTTCACAGACTGAAGCTGCATGATTCGCAGACGTCATAATGTTCTCTAGGTGAAGCCCAAGAATTTTGGGGTTTTTAACAGTAGGAATATAATTGTTGCCAATACGTATATCCATCTCCCATCTGATGTCCTCCCACCAAGTGGTTAGAAAAGTCGCAGAGGATTTGGACGCAGAGAACTAAGCTTAGAACGTTTGCCTCGAAACTCGGTGAAGGAGTGCCGACCAGCTAGATAATTGGCAATCCAATGAATCTCTTGTGCAGGAAGAATCATATTCAACAAGTTTGCTAAGAGCATTGAATGATTGACCTTATCTAATGCACTTGATAGGTCTATTGCCACCAGAATAGTTCTGTGACAACGACTGCGTTGATTTAGCCCATCACGCGTGTAGTGATCACATCGAGGGCAGTGGTGGTACTATGCATCTTCCTGAAGCCATGCTGGTGAGGTTCTAGCTACGCATGTGCAACAAGAGTGGGGTGAATAAGGGCCTCCAGCGTCTTTGCGACAGGAGAAAGTATCGTAATGGGGCGGTAGGATTCCCCGAGATTTGCGCTCTTCCCTGGCTTGAGGCAGGGAACAATTCGACTTTTTTTCCAGATTTCAGGGATGGCAAGCGTGGACATCGACAAGTTAAAGGCGGCCGTGAGATACTCAATGGCTGGAAGGTCGAGATGTTTCAACATGGTCATCGAAATGCCATCTGGTCCGAGGGCTTTGGAGTTTTTAGCATTCTCGATGACTTTTTAAACTGGTCCGCGGTAAAAGATGGTATGGTGTCAACATTCCGGCTGCGAATCCGTCTTCTAATTTTGCGCTTGAGGCCGTCAGACTTGGGATGTTCAATAAATTGTTTATTGAACAGGCTCGCACACTGAAGAGGATCGCAGGTTTTTGTGTTGCCAAATTCAATGGCGGTGTTTCCCTTTTCTTTCCGAGGATTGGAAAGGGCGCGGACGGTAGACCATAATTTGCTGACACCTTCATTGAGGTTACATTCATCGAGGTGCTGATTCCATTTCGCCCTCCTATAGTCCTTAACTTGTTGGTCGATTTCGGAGTTAAGCTCCTGAATTCTGGGATCATCAGGGTGAGCGCTTCTGATCTGATCACGTTCATCGGCTAATCTGGCGGCACTAGTGGGGAAGTGCCGCGCCTGTGGTAATGACGTTCCTAATATTTTTCTCGGCCTTATGAATGTTGGTAGCTCGATGAACTTCGCCGACGAGTAAGCTTTAAAACCATCCCAATCGGCTTTCTTGTGATTGACAAATGTTCGCTTCTCAGACTAAGTTATGTTCGCTGGTTTGTCAATTTTTATAATGATTGGGAGGTGATCTGATTTAAGGGTGGTACGTACTTCCCATCGGGAAGCAGCGATTAGGCTGGCACTGACAATAGTTATGTCAGGAGAACTACTGCAAGTGCCCACGACTCTAGTCGGCGAGTCTTCATTGAGTGAACAGAATTTTGAGGCGTCAAGTGATTCGGCGATAGTTATACCCCTGGCACTGTTGTTGAGGTCCGAATGCCAGAGCTCATGGTGCGCATTAAAGTCACCAACGGTGACCCTGTGCTCTCCGGAGAGGAGAGGACCAATATCGAAACGATAGCCTGAAGGGCAACTGGAATGAGGTGGTACATATATATTAAAAATTTCGATATTAGTACTCCCTGATGGAACTGAGATGGCTTGAATTTCCGCCGTACCGTCAGGAACTACATCTAATACACAGTAATGTACGGACTTGTGTATTAGGAAGGCAAGTCCACCTCCAGGGTGAGAATCATCCGTGGCGGCCGGTCGACCTTTCCGCAGTATAACATATTCGCTATGGACGCTTAGAGACGAGTTTGCGTGAAGCAACGTCTCTTGAATGGCGGCGATGAGAATTCTGTTGGAACTCAAGAAGTGTGTGATCTCGGCGATTTTTCGGTGGATGCCATTACAGTTAAACTGTAATATAGATAGTGCAGTGAAAACTGCTGGAGGAGGAGGGCCAGGCGTAAGACTGGGCCTGGCATTCCTTATCATATTGTTTGGCGGTGTAGGAGGCAGTGGTGGAGATGGTGGGCTGGGAGCAGCCCTGAGTTGCCCAGAATTTATACAAACTGCCGCGACATAGGCTAAGGAGTGTTGCCCTTGTCTTCGTAAACCTGAACACCTAAAGTGAACCCATTCCAAACAGCAATTACACTGCACTGATCTGGCATTCGAGCCGATACGTTGGTTGCAGACACTACAAATCCATACCATTGGGCCTGGATTTGTTTCAACACCGGCGCGAATTAGTAAAATTGATAGCAGCCGCGCCGAGATGTAATGCTCCCAATATGACGAAAAAACACATATATCGTACCCACACATATACACAGACAAACACAACCTTCCTGCATCGAACCTTGAGGGCTCCTGCCGGGGCTCTTGCCAGGAAGGCATATTGGCAGATTTTGTCCGTTTTGCGATAACGAAACGGGTGTGGTCCGCCCGGAGAGGCAGTTGCCGTAAGACCACGTGTGTGTCGCCTATTATTATTATCACTCTTTTTGGGAATAACATCACCAACAGGAGAAGGTTTTTTTAATATGTTTCCCTTTCTTACGAACTGAGACAAATTTATCAATCGGTGATTGATTTTTGTCAACGTTGGAAGGAATTGTAGAAGATGAATCTGAAATAACAGTGGAAGTCCCCGCTTCATCGCTAACGAAAGATTGCTCAGAAGATATTGAAATAATATTTTTAGTTTTTTTTTCGTAGTGTCTCTTCTTATTTTTTAAAGTTACGTTTCTATCTCGCAATGTTTTGGAATTGTTTTCACAACAATTTGCAGTTTTCATAAGGGATCTCAGCTTGCTAAGTTGGCTCTGCAACGACGAAACGAGCTGAGATAGACCGTCAATTTGAACTTTGTAAAATTGCTCGCAAACACAATTAATTTTAATTCAAGAACTAAACTAATAAATTAATAAAAAGAGAAAAAGAGAAAAAATGCAAAAAGAAAAAAAAATTTTAAAACTGGGATTCGAACACAGGACAACTGCGCTATATGCTTGTATGAAAATGTATGCCCAGATAACTCAGTTAAGCCGAGTTGAAATGACTACTGGACCAAATGAAAACAAAGAACAAATACCGCCCGAGCGGCAGGTTGAAAATGCAAACCACCAAAAACTTTTCAAACAAATTTATGATTATTCACTAAACCGATTCGCGAAACCACTTTTACCGATGAAGCGAACGAGTAAATGTATCATAAAATAATGAATTTAATATTAAATCTTATGAATTTAATGCAAATTATGAAATTTAATATTGTGCGAAAATTTTGCGTGTCTTTGTTTTGATAAACGTCAAACGTCATTTGGCGGTCCGTCCAGTTTTGATATTCAATATGACAACTCAATCCCAACTGACGCTTTGACGCCTGTCGAAGTCAGTGACAATTTGCCTGCATCATTCGTTCTTTTTTTGTGTGAAATTGAATAATTATTGAATAGAAAAATTGCAACGCGCAGAGTATGATTTTCATAATTAAAAGTAAAAAATCTCCAAAATGAAAGTTTGCCATTTTCAGCCTCCATTTGGTAGCTAGTGTAGAAACAAGTAGCTGCCAAATGGCGGTCCGCGATACCAGTTTTTGAACGCGCCTCTATTTAGAAGCCAGTTTAGATGCGTCTTAAGGTTCGTAGCCATTGACAGGATCACTTAATCAGCTGATAATCCGGCCTGTATACTTAGATGTTGCCTTAAAGCAGTGGTGGGCATTTATTCCATTCGGAGTAGATCTACTCCCTTTTTTTTTGGTTTTGCTCCGCTACTCCGGAGTAAATCGTTTCTACTCCTTTTTTACAAAATCCAAGCAATTAACTCGAATCCATTTTTTTTTCTTTTTCTTGGAACAATAGAAATTGAAATTGTATAGCGGAACATTTCTGTTATAACACTTTCTCTTTTTCACCAGTATGAATTGTAATGTTTAGTACACTCTCTAAACATTACAAATTACATACTGGTGGAAATGAGATAGACCTGCATGCTGCATTTGTCTGCCTTTTCGGTGGAACAATGAACATTCTGGCACGATTTCAGTATCTGCGGCGACAAATTTTGACATTTATATGGGGTAGTTCCGTTTTTAATGGGAATTTGGGGGTATTTTTACTACATATTGATAGCCCTATTCGACTGACTGGATCATTGATCCTGTCCAAGTCGAATGAAATCGGATCAAAATTTCCCAAATCGGTAACATCTGACTATCATGTCATCTGGCCCCCCTTGTCTAGGAAATTTTACAATTCTTGCTCGCAAATATATTTCGACATTTCATACTATTAACATCTTTGAGAAATTGGTAAAGCTTACCTTTCTAGTGGGACTGATTAAAATTAGAACGTCAATTTGATGGCATCGAACACTTTAAAGCGGAAATATCCCCCTTTTCTTATCAAATTACTTAACTGGCTTCATAGAGAGAACCGTTACGATTTCGCGAAAAAGGATTGCAGATTCGGTCGTTTCAGGCCAATATTAATGAAATGGCATCCTCAGAATTGGGCGCCGCAGATACTGAAATCTCCCCAACATTCTTTTCTTTTGGGTGGCTGGAGTGAAGCTGGTGGAGTTTCAAGTGCGTTCTTATTGTATGTCATTATTCATTAATAAAATAATAGAAAAAAATAACTTAAATCCATGGGAGAAATGTGGGGAGCCTCGAAGAATTAAGTTGTATGAAGGTTTTGTTGTAGCGAACGATTTTCTTTCCCAAATCCCAAAACACAATGTCACACTTTAAAAATTGAAAGTTTTGAGTTCACAGAAGTCCAAACATGATCACACCACTGATATAACACCGATACTGATGACACAAATACAAAAACGTCTATCAATCGTAGGGCTCAGTATGATAATATGAAAGTATTAAAAAATTTACTCCTTTTTCTCTGGATCTACTCCCTTTTTCGTCCAAAATCTACTCCCCTTTTTTTCCTCAATGCCCATCTCAGCCTTAACGCGGCGATTTATATGTCACTTTATTTGACATGAAACACCGAACACAAGACGTGAAAGCGAAAGACATTAAAAGACTTTCCTTTGACTTCTGCAGATTCCATGATTTTCCGACGTAGTGGCTGCATTCAGCGAACGAAATGCTACAAGAATTTAATTTGTAGCGTTTCCAGTAGTTTTCCAGTGAATTTCGTTCGCTGAATGCAGCCAATGTCTTAATTTTGTTTTATTTGAAACAATCCACAAAATCCTGGATTTCCTTTACAATTGTACCATATACACTTGCCAGAAAAAGTCTCCGTACACAATGTAAGGAGAGCTGCATATTACGGAACCACTGGGAAATGAAAAACTTAGATTGAAATTTGTTATCTAAAATGTTCATTTAGTGTGTTAACTAATATTTCTGCTCATTATTTTACTGAAAATCGGTTGCAAACAAAATTTTCTGGAACAAAAACAAAAAGCTTCACTAAAACGAATTAGAAAAAGTCTCCGTACACGACCATATTTTTTACAATTATTCAGTTTTTTTTTACACAGAATTTCGAAGAGATCACTAGCTTGGGGGATAACATTTTCGGAGGAGGATTTCCATGCTTCGATGTAATATGGACTGGATCGATTTGGCCGAGCCCTGGCCTGTTATTTTGCCCCTTTCGTCGAGAATTGTGCTTCGAAGCATTTCCTTGTAAGTTATGATGTGCTGACGGTTCCTGGGCACCTTTAATTTCTGAAAATGCTCTGTAGGATTAAGATCTCGGAATTGGGATAGCGTATGCAACTTACGTTTTATTTTAGAGAGCAATAGAAGCGTCACAATTAACCAAGAAGCGAACCAAGTGAACCAAGAAGCCTCGCAAAGCTCCCTCTGTTAAACGCCGTGTCTCCTTTTGGTCTTCAGAATACTTAAAGAGACGTATTGATCTATTGTTGACT
The DNA here is from genome assembly GCA_949715475.1 of Microchrysa polita. NCBI lineage: Eukaryota > Metazoa > Arthropoda > Insecta > Diptera > Stratiomyidae > Microchrysa > Microchrysa polita. Next base: position 86,299,075 of record OX454415.1, on the reverse strand, counting down.
CTGTAAAAATGAGTACGCCTACTCCCTCCGCCAACATACACCCCGTAGTTATCATGACCACCTTTGCCATCTTAGGCAGTTAATGCCTGATTTTTCTTATGAAGGGCAGAGCAGATTTTCCGTCACTTTAAATTTTCTTACCTGGTTGTAAAAATATACAAACCCCACTCTTTGTCGAAATTAAGTAATTTTACCATTACTATGCAGTGGAGAGGTCTATATGTACCATCGATAAAGTAAATCTTTTACCAACTGCATAACGTGGCAAAGGTGGTCATGATGATCAGGGAGTGAATGTTGGCGCAGGGAGTAGGCCTACTTATTCTTACAGAGTCAACAATGTATCAATACGTCTCTTTGCGCATTCTGCAAACCAAAAGGAGACACGGCGTTTAACAGAGGGGGCTTTGCGAGGCTTCTTGGTTCACACAAAATAATGATCCCTTGCACTTGCCTTTTATTGTGACGCTTCTATAGCTTTATAAAACAGAACGTAAGTCGCATACGCTATCCCAATTTCGAGAGCGTAATCCCTCCGAACATTTTGAGAAATTAAAGGCGCAGAGGTACTGTCAGAACATCATAACTTAGAAGGGAATGCTTCAAAGCGCCATTCTCTTCAAAAGGGGCAAAATAACAGGCCAGTGCTCGGCCAAATCGATCCAGTCCATATTACATCGAAGCATGGAAATCCTTCTCCGAAAATTTTATCCCCCAAGCTAGTGATCTCTTGGAAATTCTGTGAAAAAAACTGAATAATTGTAAAAAATATGGTCGTGTACGGAGACTTTTTCTAATTCGTTTTTTAGTTTTTGTTCTGCAAAATTTTGTTTACAACCGAGTTTCAGTAAAATAGTGAGTAGAAATATTAGTTAACACGTTCGCTGCCGGTGTATCATATGCTGATACATCGCTGTCTCTCCAGAGATACCGATGTAACAGCATGTGATACATGCGCAACTAAACACTTATCAGCTTAGCATTCACCCTGTTTCAATTAGAATTGTATGTAACGTTGTTGTCAGTTGATAAAATAAGTGCGAACGTTTACGGACGTGTTTGGTTTTCTGCTAGTGAGATCACAATGGATACAGGATGCAGGAGACAAATTAGGGGGGAAAGGGCACGCTTCCAACGTTGTCTTAGCACTAATGCAAGGCATGTTAGGTAAGGGACATTCTTTATACATGGATTATTTGTATAATAGTACTTCGTTGGCAAAGCTTTTGCTAGAGAAATCGACATATGTTACTTTTACTCTTTGTAAAGACAGAAGGGATAACCCGAGAGAAATTACCGTTGCTAAGCTCAAGAAAGGACAAACAAATACATTATATAATAATGGAGTGGCGGTAACTAAATGACGCGATAAACAAGATATACTGATGATATCGACAGAGCATGGCGACGAAAGCATCGAAGTTGAAAAATCCCGAGGCGAGAACCTTATAAAACCACAAATGGTCGTAATGTACAACAAGTACATGTCCGGGGTCGACAGGCAAGATCAGATGCTCGCATATTATCCGAGCGAAAGGAAAACAATTCGTTGGTACAAAAAATTATTTATACATTTATGTCTATTCTTCTATAGCTTCAACCTGTACAACAGGTACACATTGGAAAAAATGTCATATTTTGAAATTCGTATATCTATAATTGAAAAACTAGTGCCGAACAAAATAGTTATTGAAAACTCACATAAAAAAAACTGACATGACCGGGGCACACCTACCATCCCGCTATTGTAACGAAGAAACGGGCAGACCCATGAGAAAAAGATGCAAGGTATGCTACAAACTGAATATTCAAAAACTATCCCAGTACATTATGCAAAAAATGTACCGACTCACCAGGATTATGTTTGGAGACTTGTTTTGAAATTTACCATAAAAATAATAACGCCAGTTATTGATAATAACAATTGACATTTTCTTCATTTCTATTTTATATACATAAGTGCGTATTTTTTTAATTTTTTTGCTAAAAATATACTTTTAGTTTTACCATTTTATGAATTTTTAATAGAATTTTGAAAATATGTAATTTAATTTAAGCGACGTTTTTTTCGTATCGCGGGTAACATCCCGGTTAAGACCAAACAGCTGACAGCAGTTTTTGCGCATCTTTGACTCACCTTCGTCTGCTTATTTTTTAGATGTGGATTTTATCAAAAAAGATGATCATTTCTTTGCAAAATCTTTTCTCGCGATGAGAAAAACTCACATTTGGTTAAAAAAAACAAATTCCTTCATTTTCCCCTATGCGTCCGCCATCTACATTTGACTCTATCCCGTGTAGGGTAGTTGCACGCGTGAATAACTTTACCTGGGCAAGTGTCATTTTTTTTATATGAAGTTCTACCCAAACCTGCACGGGATAAACTCAATAAATCGTGCCTTTAGTTTCTTTTCTGTGATGAAATAAATTCTTGTTACTTTATATGTTAAAAATTTGTTTTTTTTTGTCATAAATAGAACTATGAAAATTATTTAAAGCTTTTTCAACTTATACGAACACGAAAAAACAATAAATTATAAACAATTTCAATTTATGAAGAAAATCGAATAAAAAATCCATGTATTATATGGTGATAAATGCGGCACCACAGTATTATTTTTACTATGATATGCCGATGTATCAAAATATGATACATGCCATGGATGTTTGTGTTGTCCATAAAATGCTCATACGGCAGCCGGTTCTTCGATGTAAATCGTCCCGGAGATTTTAGATAACAAATTTCAATCAAGTTTTTCATTTCCCAGTGGTTCCGTAATATGCAGTTTTCCTTACATTGTGTACGGAAACTTTCTGGCAAGTGTATGTATGTCTGTAATTTGAAAATTTCAATTTCACACTTATGCCGCACACAGAGCGAATACGTGGACTTTATTGGATTTTCATTCAGGGTTCAGGCCAATGAGCCCATCCATATACACGGATTTGGATTTCGACAAGCAAAAATCGATAATCGGACAATTTGTTTGATCCCCTTTAAGAGACGTTTTACACTAACGACAGGTTTTAGAGGAACTACTAAATTAATCCAATTAAAAAGATCGAATCATATCGCACTAAGTTGAAAACATATCGTAGAATGCACTTGCAATCTGCTGTACAATATGGTAGTCGTCCACTAGAGAATTCAAAAAAGGAACTACTAGCAATCTTCAAACACCCTGCGATAACCGACCTGGTCTTTTGATGTAAGTTTCACTATGGCCTTCCGAAAATTTACTTTTGAATCCGAATTCCCCATCACTACTAAATTATTAAATAAAACCACTAGATTTAGGTACTGTCGTACAGATACACAACTACCATTCTTTCTCTCTATACAAGAGTGATAAGTTAAGTTGACACAACAAGCATAGAACAAGAAAAAATGGAACGGAGGAGAATATTGAGTGTATTCACTGCCATCTAGATAGACAGGCCGAACTGCAGAAATTTGTTCGTCCACGAGTGGACAAAGTGAGTTCGTGACCAGTGACAGTTGACATTTCTAGAGCTCACAAGCTCCAGTGCTTTGGAACCCAAAAGTTTAAATGTGCCGTGCGTTTATTACGAAACAAAGGTTATGGTTTGCTTTCGTGTGTTTTTGATGTGCAAGTGGTAAAATAGTATACATCAACATCGTACTTACCACATTTATCTCAAAAATCAACGCACTGGCATGTGAATATCATAGCAAGTCACACGAAATGACAGGCTGACAGCCACTGATATTTGGATTGTGGACAATTTGTGGATTGTACTGAGCGGTACGTTGGCAGTACTAAGCGCGGACCATGACTCACCTTGGCAGTACTTGTGTTGCATGACGACTGAGAGATCAGCTGATAATCCGGCCTGTCTATCTAGATGGCAGTGGTGTATTCAAAGCCATCTATATTTGAAAGCCCGGAACCAGAACCCGCTCATATCCTTTTGAGCAATGAATAAGAAGAAGAAAAGGAAGACGCATAACTGAAAATTTTGGTAACCATTTGTTCAATATTATCTCACCTACCACTACTATCGTAATTGTTGTGAGCCCATCTGGCAGCCCCGACTTGTGGATTGTTTTGCTGTTGACATTTTGCTGGTCACTTAATTAATGTCCTCGACCGAGAATGTACGCGTGTAGAAAAAAGTAAAAAATAAAGATAGATTCTGTACGCTCGGAGTTTTTGTATATTTGGGAGACGCGCGGGGTGTGCAACCGATGCACCGGAGATTACAACAGTGGCGACGAGGATGTAAGAATTTGCGCAGTGTTTAAAAATCAGACAGACTCAATTTCAAAATGGCGACCGATCAAATGTTGCTTGAGTTGATTCAAGCCATGAAGGTGCAGCTCGAAGAGGACAGGCGACAACATGCCGAGCAGTTGGAACTCCTGCGTCGACAAATGGTCTTTTATCGAGATGCACCATCACTCCACAAAGACCTCGCAGTGCAAATCAATGATTTTGTCTACGACCCCGAGAACAACAAAACATTTGACCTTTGGTACGAACGCTACGAGTCAATCTTCACGACAGCAGCAGCAACGATGACGGACGCTCAAAAAGTGAACTTACTCACCCAGAAGCTGTCGGATTCGGATTACCAGCGATTTGCTAATACGATTCTTCCTGAAACGAAAGCTAATATTACATTCGCAAATGCAGTGAAGACGCTAAAACGAATCTTCGGGAGGAAAGAATCTCAATTTGCGCTCCGCTACAAATGCCTCATGGTAGAAGCAAGACCTGGGGAGGACGAAGATGATTACGGGGCACGCGTGAACCTCTTGGCAGAAAAATTTAATCGCGCCCAATGCACTGACGACGATTTCAAAGTTCTTCTCTACGTAAAGGGACTTACACAGCAAGAACACTCACAAGCATTAGAAAAGCTTCTAATCAAGCTTGACGCTCAGGAAACTCAAGAAGCAGACGCACGACTCAAACTTCAAGACGTCATTAACCTCACCAAGCGCCTGAAGAGCCTCAAGATCGAGAAACAAATGGTGTCTACGGAATCGACAGAAGTCCTTGCAGTCAGAGCAGCCGAAACGAAACGGTCCCCGTACCGCTCCCCTCCGTTATCGTACAGACCGGCGAAATGTTGGCGTTGCAATGGCGAGCATTTATATGCGGAGTGCCCGTTTATAAATAAAAAATGTTTCGCTAGTCACGAAGTGGGACACAAGGCTGGTTTTTGTGATAGCAAGCCACCTCAAAGGAGATCGTTCGGTAATTTTAACAAGCGGCGTCGGAATAAAAGTCTGCAAGTCTTATCAGCCTCCGTCTCCACTCGCAGATATGTCGAGCCAGTAATCGGTGGTAAAAACATAAGGCTTCAACTTGACTCCGGATCGGACTGGACTATTCTTGGCATGCGATACTGGGACCTACTTGGAAATCCTCAGCTTAAAAAGTGTGAAGAAAAGGCAATCAGCGCATCTGGCGATGAAATCGGTATTTTGGGTAAATTTAAAGCTCGCATGACGCTCAACGATCGAGAGGCAAATGGTTGGTGCTACGTGGCCGCGCAAGAAATCAACGTACTGGGAAATGACTGGATGGAGTCCTTTGACCTCTGGAACACCCCACTCTCCACAGTCTGCAACCATATCAAATCATCAAGGAGTCTGACGTCACTCGAAGCTGAGATTCAACGAAAATTTCCTGACCTTTTTAATGACACATTGGGATGTTGCACACAAATGAAGGCTTCACTTACACTCAAGAACGATGCTAAACCAGTTTTCCGCAACAAACGACCTGTTCCCTTCGCAGCAGTCGAATCAATAACAGCCGAATTGGAGCGCTTGCAACACCTGGGGGTCATTACACCCATCACTTTTTCCGAGTTCGCCGCACCAATTGTAGCCGTCAAAAAGAAAAACGGCGACATCCGACTTTGTGCAGACTACTCCACGGGGTTAAACGATGTTCTTGAACCCCACAAGCACCCGCTACCAACAGCAGAAGAAAACTACGCCAAACTTAATTCTATGCGACTCTTTGGTGCACTTGATATCAAAGAGGCATTTCTCCATATTGAGCTCGACGACTATGCAAAGAAACTAATGGCTATTAATACACATCTTGGCCTCTTCCAAGTCAATCGCCTACAACCAGTAGCAGCAGACGCGTCAAGCTACGGAATGGGAGCTGTTTTAATGCATCAAATGCCTGACGGAACAAAACGCCCAATTATGCATGCCTCATCATCCTTCAACAAGGCCGAAAAGAACTACCCCCAGATCGAGCGCGAAGCACTTGCGTTAAAATTTGCTGTTCGTAAATTCCATCGATACATCTATGGCCGAAAGTTCGAGTTGCAGACCGATCACCAGCCTTTAATACGGATTTTCGGGCCCAAAAATGGGATTCCAACGTACACTGCTAACCGTTTACAACGCTATGCACTAACCTTACTGAATTACGATTTTACTATAAAATACGTAAGCACCAAGAGCTTCGCATACGCGGATTTCCTATCTCGATTAATTGCAAATCAGGAGAAACCGGAAGAAGAGATCGTGATTGCGGCGGTTGGAGCACAACAAAATACGCCGGCGAAGGATGTTCCCATATGTTTCGCCATACAGACAGCTAAAACACTTCCCGTCACATTCGAGGCTCTGAAGGAAGAGACTAACAAATGCCCAGTCATGACCCGTCTACGAGCTTATGTTGAGTCTGGATGGCCACCTAAGGAGAAATACATAAAAGACGATCAAGTTGCAAAATTCTTCAAACTGCGGGAGTCGCTCCTTTGCCTACAAGATTGCCTCTTCTATGGAGATAGAATCATCATTCCGCATTGCTACCGACAAGCAATTCTCGATCAACTGCACGATGGCCATCCTGGCATTAATCGCATGACCATGCTAGCCCGCATGAAGGTGTATTGGCCGGGAATGGAAAACGCCATAAAAATGATGGTGCAACAATGTCAAAGATGCGCTACAAGTACCAAGTCTCCGGCTAAGTGTGAGCTCAAGGCGTGGCTGATTCCGAAGGGGCCATGGTCCCGCATTCACATCGATTTTGCCGGGCCAATCAATGGGTTTTATTACCTCGTCATAGTCGATGCATTTAGTAATTGGCCTGAAGTATTCAAAATGGCTTCAACAACAACAGAACGCACAACCGACCGGCTCGAGGAAACATTCGCAAGACACGGACTGTGCGATTCCATCGTTTCCGACAACGGCCCCCAATTTGTCTCCAAGGAATTCCAGAGCTACTGCCAGTCAAGAGGAATCGAACACATCACGACAGCTCCGTACCATCCACAGTCAAATGGCCGGGCAGAACGGTTCGTTGACCTGCTAAAGACCGGACTAAAGAAACTTGATGGTGAAGGGAATACAGATCAAATTCTACGAAAGTTTTTGCTATGCTACCGATATACACCTTCGTATGCTCTCGGCATGAAATCTCCATTTCTGCTACTGACCGGGAGACAGATGAAGACGAAACTTGACCTTCTGCTTCCCAACCCACAAAGGTCGAAGTTACGAAACGAGGAAATGGAAAGAAAATTTAACATTAACCATGGGGCTAAGTGGAGAGAATTCCAGCCTGGAGACAAAGTGTTTGTCAAGATTCATCGTCATTCTAACATCGGCTGGGAATGGACCCCAGGAGTAGTCCTCGAACGTTCTGGTTCAGTCAACTATATCGTAAAGGTCGAAACACCAACCGGGGCACGGGAAATGAAGTTTCATACTAACCAGATGAAACATCGTTATACATATATCGATAGCGGAGGAAACAATTCGTTGATGGATGACTTTGAGCTTCCACTCACCCAGCAACGCGATGTCACACCATTGGTTTCGCCGGAGCCGATTATCGAAGATGAAGAAGGGCAGATTCAGGACACTCGAGAAGGAACCCCGGAAGTCGAGACTTGTCAGCATTCACAGCAAGCTGCACCACGCCGTACAGGACGAGCAAACGCCGGAATACGTCCGAGACATTTAAATGATTATCATCTATATTAACAATGAATTATTATTTTTCTTTTCTTTTCTTTATTCAAAAATAATCTTAATGGGGGAGAAGTGTTGTGAGCCCATCTGGCAACCCCGACTTGTGGATTGTTTTGCTGTTGACATTTTGCTGGTCACTTAATTAATGTCCGCGCATGGAATAGACAGCTAAACGGAAAGGAAAATCCGCTGTCATCCCATACAAACTGCATGGTCCGGTTTGAAACACAACAAAAAAAAAACATTCCACTGAAATGCGTTCCCTTTCTGTCAACGCTTGTCAGCTGTTACACGTTCTGCAAATTCTCGAGAACATATTTGTCGCGTCGCGCGTTTGTTTTTTGTGATAACGTAATTCTTATATCATTTCAGTGTTTTTTAAGTGAAATCCAGTTACTGAGTGTGAGTTTGTGAAGTGAATTTCGCGCCTACATTTCAATGTTCCCTTTATGTCAAATACATGGCCATTAGTGTCATTTCAAAAACTGGACCATTTGAGTTTGATTCGGGCCTATCCTTTAGTTCTTTAATCAATGTGTCCGCGACCGAGAATGTACGCGTGTAGAAAAAAGTAAAAAATAAAGATAGATTCTGTACGCTCGGAGTTTTTGTATATTTGGGTGACGCGCGGGGTGTGCAACCGATGCACCGGAGATTACAACAGTAATCTACCAGTGGCGTGACACATATTTTTTTCAGTAGGGTCAACAAAAATTGGTGCAGTGTATATGATAACTTGACAAGTAAAATCAAAGCCACCTTAATTTAGAAAGCCGGGAAGCAGCAATACATGCACACAAAGCGAGCCTATGAATATGTCGTATATACGATGCACGATGCACTAACACAAGCACAGCGCATGTGATCTGCCGCAAAAGTATACGAGCGGGTTCTGGTTCCGGGCTTTGAAATATAGATGGCTTTGAGTAAAATGCCTCATGGCGTTCCTGTACTCATTATATCATATCGGGAGGAAAGTACGTATTGGTGTTTCCCACGAAAAATATAAAACATAATAATAAAACAAATAGGGCAAACTATGAAAAATCAGCGAAATTTTATATTTCCGAAAAATCACAAAAGGAAGCCTTAATCATAAATCTACCCCCTCCTCCTTTCTCAACCGGGCTTGGGACCAGCTTTGGCGTAGTTACGGTAGTAGTCAGCATTTTTTCAGCATTGCATTGTGCGTGACATTTTGCCCTGCTCAGAGACAAACTTTTTTAAACGTTTCGCCTATGCAGCATCTTCACGGTAATTGTCTTTTTTTAATAATTTATCCATTTTTACTGTAACCTAAAGATTCTGCGTACCTTATTTTTTGTAAGAAACATATACCTGAAACAGAAAAAAAACACTGAAGATGCCACATAGATGAAACGTTGAAGGAAAAAAAAAATAAAAACACAACAATCCAATTATTACAATAAAATTTTAACTATTTTTTCAAAATAAACAACATTAATATTGCACATGAAACTTTGAAAAACAAAAATACACGAACAGAATGCACTAATTTCAAATGTTTATCCCTGCATTTAATGTTTAGTGATACGCCACTGGCCGATGGGTAAAATGTCAATTGAGCATATGCTTTCGTTCAAGGTCAGCACGAATTGATACAATGGCGATGAACACAACAAAATAAATCACTAAAATTTCACTTTCCGAGTATACGCTCTGTTAAAATCTCTCACGTATACTCAAAAACGGTTCTTAATGGTCATGTTACGTATGGTTACCTGCAAAAAGATATTCCTTTACGTCCGGAAATCTTCCTGTTATTGCAACATTGCATCGCGCACTCCATTTCTGTAAGAAATCACGCACAAAACGTACTTATTTTATAATTTTTTCTACGCGAGGTAGTAAACACTAATATACACGAGTAAGATCAGCTATTAGTTTACAATTACCCATTATTTTACGAAAAATTTTCACAAAATTATAGTCCGACACCAATTGGTTTACACACACAACGCGGCGACGACAACTGGAACTGTCATTGAGGTAGAAACAGCTGATTTTTTTGTAAAAAAAAGAAAATAAAATCGGTTACCTACACGTACAGTCACATACACGATTATGTTCTATCCTTTTCTATTTTCTTTATCATTGCTTTTGCGGCAGATCATAGGCTCGATTAGTTGGAAAATTTACATTGCGGTAAAGGCAAATCGGGCTGGGTCGCGGCAAACTTTACATGAAAAGTATTGGTTCCCGGTCGATTTTCGTCGCGAAAAGTGCAATGTGTCGTGAATTGAAGTGTCTATAATGCAGTGAAAGAAAAAAATCCCGATAAAAAGTGAGTTTTCCACGTTTTTTCGCGGTTTTTATCAAAACAGACACGGTTTTTTTACATGCGCTGTGCTTGTGTTAGTGCATCGTGCAACGTATATACGACATATTCCTAGGCTCGCTTTGTGTGCATGTATTGCTGCTTCCCGGCTTTCTGATATAGGTGGGGTACATTACGCTTTCAGGTCCCCAAGGGAAATTTTTGATGTTTCCGATATTTTCCGCTATGTGTCCGCTATATGGCGGACGGTAAGATAAGTGTCGCTAGTGTCGATAAGAAGAACAAGAAAAATTTCCCTTGGGGACCTGAAAGCGTAATATACCAATTTTCATATCAGACTGGATCTGACAGGTGGGGACAATTCGTCTGTTTTACCGTTGTGTCGCACTGAAACTGCGATATGACTATTACACTTTATAGATACACTTCCTCCAGCAACAATCTTTCCCCCCACTTACTTCGTAAAAACTTCACAATAACACTTGACAGATGGGGACAACCGCTTTTTAAATTCGTGCAGTTTAATGGGTGACAGCTGATTTAGCATTCCTTTTTTATCTCTCTATTCCATGGTGTATTCACGTCTGTGATATGAACTTGTATTGGAAATCATCATGTAGATGAGCGTACGTGTGTGTCACAGACAAAGGAAATAGAGGACAGAGTCATAGACCAAAAATGTGGGACCATTTTCTATCTCATTCGTTCATTCAACCAATATACTGGGATGACAGCCGTACTAAACGAGACTAACAATACATATGGTAGGATAGAAAGGAAAGGAGAACACTGAAATTGGTCACCTTTTCGATAGTGCATCTTATTGCTTGGAATACTTCCTTATCTTCTTCTTCATTGGTGTGTGTCTAGAAATTTTTTCTCCTCTTCCTCAGCGCCACCTCTCGTACACCCCTCGGGCAACCCACAAGATGGTCGGCCGATGAATAGACTGTCAACAGTATGGTTGTCATCCGATTCGCGCCAAGTGAACGCAGTGAATGTGAGTGGACAAAATCGAGTTTTTCCAAGTGAATTGTAAGAAATTGACTTAAACAATGTAGGCCGTAAGGCTGCGAATTCGTAAGTAAAGCTTATTTGTCGCTATGTTCACGGTACATGAGGCTGATGCTGGCTGGGTTGATAAAATAATATGTTAATTCTTTCATAATGTAAAACCGTTTCTTGCAGATTTCTAATTGATGAGGCGAACGCGCTGTATGGATAGACAAACTACAGTTAAGAGGTGTGTAAATTCTTAAAAGAGCTGTGGTTTGCACGAAACATTTTCGTAATGACGGCATATTTTGACTTGAGAAACGAACTGTGCTCAAAGAAAATGCATTTCCGGAACTGAATCCGTCTGGTATTACGGTAAGTAAACAAATAAATTTAACCGACAGTAGTTGAATTGTTAAAATATAAATTGGTATGCATAATGATTTAGCGATTGTTTTCAGATGTCTAATGAGTCTATCGGCGAGCCAAATGCAGTTCAAGCAGGTTTAGGATCGTCACATGCAGAATGCGAGCCGTGAATCTGCGGGACAGTGTCTACTAGGAAAGCAGTTATGCTCCGCCACCTCGAGAGGCTTCTGATATTGTCTATCAAGACCCGAGCCCCATTCAAACATATCACCACGTGCGGCATTTTCAAATCTCATCAATCGACTGGACGAACAGTATGGTGTGAAGCAAACGTTGATTCCTTGCGTGCTGCTTAGTGCATTGATCATTTTCCTCGGCGTGGCGACCTTCATGTATGTAACGATCAGTCTCGATTAGGCCAACACCATCAACGATCGAAATACTTTCTATCAGATATGCGACGATTCACACAGATAACGTGTATCGATGAGGAGGGTTTGAAAGGAGCTCTGGAGTTATTGAGGACCAGAAATGTAAAGATATTACAGCACAGTTTAGTTTGGGAAATTGGTCGATTGGTTCAGGCCACTCATCTGCATCTGAACGTTCGTCGAATGGTTCGCGATCTGCACAATGTCGAATATTTGATTCACCAAAATCCGCAGTGGAAAATAAGTGCAGTCGATGCAGACGGCACTGCATTGTCTTTTGATCAAGTATTGGCGTTGCACGATGCTCAAGCCTACAGTTTTGTAATTTTGAATCCCCGCCTTCCGTTCACGTGTTCCGTGTACAATAAGCTACAGAAGTTCTTCTTTTATGTTGGACTCATTGGGCTAGCGGTTATAGTCGCCGCAGGAGTTAATTTTGCATACAAACTGATTGTTCGGTACAAGCAATCTAAACGCGATGCTGTGGCCTATTTGAACGGCGAGATCATTTAATGCGAAAGGCAGCTAATAGTCCAGACGAGCCGCTGGTTGTTGTGAACCATCTGAGGGACAAGTTGATTCCGCTGCATAAACGCCGAAGCATGGAGTGGGCGTGGAATGAATGCAGCCTTAATCGCTTTAATTCCGCCAAAGCCGGTCCCAAGCCCGGTTATAAAAGGAAGAGGGAGGCGATTAACAAAATATAATTTATTTTCCACCCAATCAAAATGTGTCATTCGTAAGTATTATTCCCCTGGAGGAAATTAGTATAATGGTGAAAAACTTCCATACAAAGAATGGTCATTTGTGACCCAGCTCCGGCGCAAGCGAAATATATGCCAGTTATTTTGTTATTTTATATACATGAATTATCAGGTTTTCTTTTTTCAGATTTCTGTGGCTAACTCATTATAAAATGAGTATATAACGGGTGGGCCAATTACAAGTTTGTTTTGAAAAATGCAATAAAATGAACAAAATTAATTTTTTTTCACGTCTTATGGCTTTATTAGAAAGTAAGTAAGCTCCCATTAATGATAGAACGCAACTTCATTCAAGTGGCTGGCGCGGCTGGCGTCGCAGTAATTTTCAAGACCCTGTTGATGGTTTCGAGCTGTAGCTCACGGATTGCGTGGATGATATTGGCCTTAAGTGCTTCAATCGTTTCTGGATTGTTGGCATAACATCGGTCCTTCACAAAAAAAGTTCAAAGGAGTCAAATCACAGCTCCGAGGCGGCCAATTGACATCGCCAATACGATTTTTGAATTTGGTACGTAAAAGATCGATTGTGGCATGGGCTGTGTGGCATGGCGCGCCATCGTGCATGCACCAGAGGTCGTCCAAATCCATGTCAATTCAATTTCAGTAAAAAAAAGACGGATAACATGGCTCTGTAACTGGCTTTGAGCTAGACAGCACTCACTTTGAGAATACATTTTCAATATTTCCCAACGTTGTTTAAGCGTAAAGCGACTCATTTCGTTCTGCGGAGGTATGATACTGAGTTTCTATAAAGATTTTGAGCGAAAAAGAGCTGTCAGTGTCAAACTAATCTATGATTTAAAAACGAACTTATAATTGGCCCACCCTGTAAATGAGTATAATGTATATTACATCAATTATATCGAGCAACCAAAGCTAAAAATAGTACGAATACCAAAGACCTGGTCTATTGAAGGTTTAACAAAATAATTCGCGTATGCTAGCTCGATACCTACTACATACTACTCGTATCTAATTCGCATACTCTCCCTTAAAAACCAATATATCTACAGTTAGGGTTTCTACCTGCTTTAGCGGACTTAGCGTGTTTGCGTTGCGTGGTGTGTTGTGTGTGAACATGCACTACGTAGTCGTCGGCGATATGTGCTTTCTGTACGTCTATTGGAAATCAGAAGAGATATTGTAGAACTTTTGTTACGCAACAAACAAACTTAGCCACTGATATTAAAAAAAAAAAATATCTAATAATTGATGTACATAAAATAACGTATCGGACGGTTTCATCAATTCATTTTGAACATTATATCGAACCTCTGCCAGATAATAATCGATTAACGCCAGCAGAGCTATTCTTCAAATCCTTGTCGTTGAGCAGGAGAGTCCGTGTACATTGTTAATATTTGTTTTGCTATATTCAGCGTATCTTGCGATAGAAGATCGAGAAATAGTCGTATGACTTCACACGGATCAGCTTTTAATTTGGCAAATACTTTTATAGCACCTGTTGAATTTGTTGGTTGTTGCATCTTCCACCTATCACATTGGCGTCGTATCCTGAAACAAGCAAAAATAACACAAAGAATCTTGCACAATACAAAAGATTGAATTATACATATCTGACTTGGAAGCATCTCGAAATCTAACGTAGACGGCTGGCTGTTGAACAGTGGACACTAAGCCGTATATTTGTTTAATCGACATCGTCACCGGCTGCAAAATGCAAGATAAAAAAGTAAATTAATGAAATATACTGTAATGTAAAGATTTGAATTCCTAGGGTTAAGAGAAATGTAATTGTCAAATATTGATGACGTAAAATGATGACTGTATATATAATGATGAAAAGTATATAATATTTATGTATTAGTTGAATTCGTTTATATATTAAATTCACAGTTGTTATACATGTTGCACTCTCAGTCGATAAAATGATAAGCGGTCACTTCGTGTCGAGCAGTCATCAAGATAAGATTTATTGGATACAGAAAATACATAAAATTATAGAAATATTGTCTTTTTTAATTTAAGGAATACCTACCTATCATATTATTTATCCCAGAGGAAACAGCACCAGCGAATTGCTTGTTTTTCAAAAATTCCAATGCATACAACGTTTTGATTTGACGAATTTCTTTTCCTCTTCAACACCGATTCATTGGATATATTATGAAAATAAAGTTGGATTTCGGTCACATTTTAGAGGAAAGGTAAAGTGAAATTTACTGTATTTCCAATGCCAGCTGAAAGTTTTTCTGTTGCAGAAGCCGTTGTCGTTGCTTGGGAAAATCAACAGATTGAATACACCGCAGTTCTGAAATACCATAGGCTTCGAACTTCCAATCCGGTCGGCATGAATCTGATAATGTACGGGCAGTCCCAGGCTGTGGATAGAAGTGTAAATAGATTATTTGGTACTCGCAAATTGAACGAGATTTGTGTATGTACTTACTCAAAACACTGACCGGATGACTCCATGTAGTCTTCGAACATTTTTCTCCACTAGCATTGCAACGTCAGCATAGGCTTCGAACTTCCATTCCGGTCGGCACGATTCTGATAATGTAGGGGTCGTCCCAGACTGTGGATAAAAGGGTAAATAGATTATTTGGTACTCGCAAATTGAACGAGATTTGTGTATGTACATACTTACCCAAAATACTGACCGGCTGACTCCATGCAGTCTTCGAACATTTTTCTCCACTAGCATTGCAACGTCATCAGTCGCCGATCCACTTTTAAAACCGAAAAAAAACGGTAAGAAACCAAAAACTGTCTCTAAACGTTAACCTAAGAAGACACTGCTTTAAATACTCCACTCTTGTGTTTATTGGATGATACAGCACACACATGCAATGGTCTCTCTAAGTTAACTCACACACATGCAACATATTCTTCTATAGCACAGTCGGTGTCATTTTTATAGTGTGACATTCGTATGGTCATCCAATAAATTGTTCACCGTAGTTTTATAGAAGGATGGACTTTGTGATTTAATGAATTGACACTTATGAAGTGCTCTGGAATACCACGTTTCTTGAATTGAATTCATCGAAATATTGCTTGAAACCAACATTTCCTCACTCCTTGTTAGCTTATGAATCAATTAAGATAATCTCAGCGCAGAAAATGTCTGTATTTTATTGAAGAATGTGTGAATTTAATTAGCTTCAACTGATTGACATATAAAGAAGAAGGTGCATAGGAGAAGGGTCGATAAAGAAGTGTCGAGCACTTGTAGTGTTTACGAGCAATGTTATCTATATGTGAGGTTGGCCGAGTGGTTAGGGCGTCGGACTGGCGTACGACAGTCGCTGGTTCGACCCTGGCTGCGGGAATTATTCTTTTTTTCTCTTTTTTTGCAATCGCGTGACATTGACAGAAAATGATGACATAACACATGATGTATGTTTTTCTCGAAGCGTAATTCAGTGCTACAATGAGGTTCTATTGGATCAAAAAACGGCGCCAGATGCCATTATTGGACTATTATTCAGTGTTTATACCCTGTGAAGTGCCCCTATTGTCGTTAGAAGAGAATATTTTACAAAGTATTATAGGGATGAAATTGTTACTTGGGTGTGCTAGCAACAATAAAAACTGTGTAGCCCTCGAAACAGAGAGAAATTTGAAACGCCCGTGAACACATTAACGAGACGAATTTCCGTCGTAAACGTTCGTGGTTGCTTCGTACAAAACGTGTACGAACGCTTACGAACGAGGTAGGAACGCTTACGAACGAATCGCTTGGATGTCAACCACAAAATCGCGCACATGTTTCAAATGAAAACATCAATTAAAAACGTTTTAAACTATGATTTTCTGACCGACATTGACATAGCACTACTAAAATCTAGGCACACACTCGATTACGTTTGAGAAGATACAGCGATTATGTATTTGCGTTGTTCACTGGACCACCCGACAACAAAGCACTTAAAATTCGGAAAAACAACTTGTGTCGCATTTTTTTAATTAAAACACTGTTGCGGGATTACGGCTTGCACTGTTTTGGTGAATTTATCACAAATCACATCGAAAAACTCGATATTTCGCTCGCGGAAACTATTTCGTGCACTCACGTTCACTTGCCGCCAATTGGACTCCAACTGGATGGTTGTCAAAGGTTGACAGCGACGCGACCGAGCCGGCCATCTTGTTGGTTGCTCGAGAGGTGTAGGAGAGGTGGCGCTGAAGATGAGGGGAAAACTTTTCTAGTCACACACGTACGCTCACCTACGTGAGGAATTCCTATCCAAGTCTAAATATCTCAGGCTCAGTACATTTCGACGAGAAAAATGTCATCATTCCTAGCGGCGAGAACCGCAAACTGAGTTTTTGTGGTAAGTAGCGCAGCGTCCTCTAGTTAGCACGAATTTTCTACGCTTCTCAACGAGGTAGCCATAGAGCAGAGCGGATGGCGGGAAAAAAATTTGAAAATTTTAGAAAAAATAATGTTTTTGAAAATTTTATGTAGATTATCCTAATATTTACATTTTACATAATTTTTCTAAGTTTTTGGGACTAGCATGTGCACAAGCAATATCATTTTTTGGTCAAATTTGGGAAAAAATTCATGTATGCGTTTGTTTGGTTGGCGGTCGTATTGTATATGAACAAATTTTTTGACATCTCGCAAAATCAAAGTCGCCATTTGCAATTCGTTGTGTGGTGGTTGTTTGTTTCTGTTTATAATTCGTTTGTGTTTTTCATGTCGGGTCGGCATTTTCTTGTGAACTTTAATCGTTATTCAAATGGTTAGACGGAGTTACCCCATCGTCTTCATCCGAGTAATCGATTTCGCCAAGACTGATAGGTAATTGTGCAGTACACAAGCGGCGCTAATGATTCGAATATAGCTATCTGCGTTGTCTTAACGTCAAGATACTTTAGTCGGCGAAACTTATTTTTTAAAAGTGCAAACGCTCTCTCGATTACTGATCGTGCAGCGTGATGTGCTTCATTGTAATTTGTTTGCCAACCTAGTAAGGTACCAATGTTGCGATACGGTGTTAGTAGGCCCTTCATCAGAGGATAGGCCGAATCCCCCAAAAGATGCTGATGTGGTGGCAACAAAGGCGTCGAAGTATTGTTCATTTTTTTAAATAACTGGCTTCTGCGGAATACGCGCGCGTCGTGCATTTTCCCCGGCATACCTACAAACACGTCGATCAACCTCATTTTTGTGTCGCAGGTTCCTGGAATTAAAAAAAAACAATCAAAAATAATACCAAAGATTTCGTCTAAAATCCACCTTGCAATATAATAGAATGTACCCAAGTAACAATTCGTATGCTTTAAAGAAGCACTTCACACTGTAGCAATCATATAATACCACGAAATTCATTTATCGTGTGACAGCGCTTAAAGTAATGTTTTGATCCGATAAAACACCCTTCAAGTATTTTCCGGAAAGCTTTTATTATCATTATGGAATAAATTTAAAGATGGTGGTATAAAACTTCGATAAAACTGTCTCTAAACGTTAACCTAAAAAGACACTCCTTTAAATACTCCACTCCTGTGTTTATTGGATGATACACCACACACATGCAATAATCTCTCTAAGCTAACTCACACAGATGCATATATTTTTCTATAGCACAGTCGGTGTCATTTTTATAGTGTGACATTCGTATGGTCATCCACTAAATTGTTCACCGTAGTTTTATACAAGGATGGACTTTGTGATTTTTTAATGAATTGACACTTGACACAGTTTTCTGAAATACACAATTTCTGCATTAGAAATCCTTGAAATCTTGCATGAAACCCACACGTATGCACTCATTGTTAACTTCGAAATTAATTAAGGTGATCTCTGCGCAGAAATTCACTCTATTTTATTGATAAATGTATGATAGGGTACATTTGCAGAAGAGTCTATAAAGAATTGTCAAGCATTTCTATAGTAGCAACAACCATGTAGTGTTTCCGAGCAATACCGACCATATGTGAGGTTAGCTGAGTGGTAGCGTGTAGGACGGGCAATCAACAGACATTGGTTCGATGCCAGCTGCGGAAATTTTGTTTTTCTATTTATTTTTTGCAAATTCGTTCAATGACAGAAAATGATGATATAAAGCAAATGACGTACGCCTTTTTAAAGCATAATTTAGTGCTACAATAAGGTTCCATTGGATCAAAAAACGGCGCCAAATGCCATTATTGGACTGTTATTCAGTGGTTATACCCTGTAAAGTGGCCCTATTAATGCTAGAAGAGAATATTTTACGAAGTATTATAGGAATGAAATTGTTACTTGGGTATCTTTTTTCTATTATAGTAATCAACTTTATTGTGAACAGGAGGCTTAATTTGTATATGGCAACAATCGATTGCACCAAATATGCCGGAAATCCCTCAAGATCGTCTTTCGAAACGCCTTGCTTCTACCTCTTTTGGGTTCGCATTAGGAAATTTCACATATCTCTTTATCAGCCCTGCGATAATTCTGAGCAATTCAGTAAACACTTTATGTGCACTGCTGCTTACTAGTCCAAAGCGATCTTTAGTGGCCAAAAAACTTTCTTGTTTCGCCATAATCCAGATAAAAAATAAAAGTTTTTTTCTAAGAACGGCAATCAAATTTCGATCTCCTTCCATTTGTCGCCCAACGATTCTAGCAAGATTCTGCAAAAGTAAAGTCTTACATTAGAACCTTAAATCTTAAAGTAATGAAAGAACATTTACCTCACATGCACTCCTAGACATTCGAAAATGTTTTTGGAAAATAATGTCGTTATATCGAGGCACCGTAACTTCAAAGTAATCCTCGTTCCTGGCAATTGCCTCACGATGGGTGAACACCTCACGTTCGCTGCTTTTCAACATTGGTATCATCAAGTTTTCTAATGCACCTCTAATTCCATTTACTTCTTCTACGTCGCTTAAGCCGCTTTCAGATTGCTCATCATCACATAGCGCCAATAAAATTGAAACGTTGTCCATGGCGGCGGCACAATCACTCGGTCACTAGCAGAATAATACAAGGTGTGTTTTTTTGGTTATCCCGTGTAGGTTTGGGTAACGAAACTTCATATAAAAAAATGACAGGTAGATCAGCTGGCATTTTTTTATATGGAGTTTCGTTACCCAAACCTACACGGGATAACCAAAAAAAACATACCTATTATAAGAATCTGCTTTCTTCACAAATTTAACACATAAAACTTTTTTTTTGTTCTAAGATCACTAATCAATTTACGTCTGCACCGCTTGCTAGTCAAAACGTTTGTGTGTGTCAACAAATTTGTTTACTTCGCAGCAAAAGTACATCCAGATGCACAGGTAATGTAATTGAATTTACCTGCAACATATGTACATTCTGGCAATGAGTTTCAAAACTCGCTTCTTGCATTTCCAACAAAATATCAATGTCCAAGTTTCAAGTTTGATTATAAATTCAAGAAAAAATGTTTGAAATCGTTTTGTCTTTCAATATATTCCACAAACAGTAAGAAGTTTATTATGTAAAATTTTTAGGGAAAAAGTAAAGTCAGACTTTTATTTTTTGCAAAAAAACCAAAACTACCTTGAAGTTTTCCAAAATGCAAGAAGCGAATTTTGGAAATAATTGCTTCTGGGGACTCGTCCGCGATACGAATTCAATTCGCCTGCTGGAAAACATTTCTCGAATTTCATATCCATTTCTGATTAAAGTAGTCACTCCCTTCGGGAAGGAATAGTGACCGATATTAATTCGCCAGGATGATAATTTGGCGATAATAGACTAATCAATAGAAAAAGTAAAACCAAAATTTATTTATTTTTTATTTTCCCTTTTAGTTTTTTTTTCTTCTATTTTATCTTTAACTTTTTTTTAACTTATTTTATTTTTACCTTTTTACACTTTGCTTCTACTGGGAATCGAACCAATCACCTATCGTTTTGTAGTCCTACGTCCTACACCTGAGCTATCTAAGATTACAAATTATGGGAATAAATTACTCGTTTTATTTTTTGACAATTTCAAAATTCTCTCGTTGTGAGGAATTACTATTTTATCATCTTTATCTCTTCATTTCGTTAACAGGAGTCACATTCCTGTCATATTGATGACGACAAAGCGATTTTTCGTCGAGGAGACAAGTTTACGATCAATTTTTCATTTAAATGATATCGTTTTCGTATAATTTTTGTGATTTTTCGAAAAAAAAAACGATAAAATTGTTTGCTGGGTATTCCCAGTAGAAGCAAAGTGTAAAAAGGTAAAATTAAAATAAGTTAGGCCTCCATTACACAGTCATATTTCTATTATAATATGTATGTCATATGCCTAAGCCCACTCGATTCATTAAGTATAAATTTTTAGACGTGCAGGAAGCGAAATCAAGTAGGCTTAAGGATATGATAATATCTATTATAATATACAGGGTGTCCGGAAACTGTCGCATAAACGCACCGGATTGTGATTCCTCATGTGATTTCCAGCAAAAAAGTTGTACGGAACATACCCCCTCAGCTTAACCCTTTCGTTGCCACAGGCATTTAAAGATTTTTGAAAAAAATATTTTCTTGCACGACTTAAAGCCTAATATCTCCAAAGCTAGACCAGCTAGAATAGTGATTATTAGAGCCAACAAATCTACCTATAAAATAAAACTAACCACACTAAAATCGGATAAGAGGTTTGGTTTTTACAGAGCTTCAAAGTCAAATTTGCGTGATTTGACCCAAAAACAATCTTTTTTTCCATCTCAATTTTCTCCGACTTCTGCCAAGGTGAGGTTCTTGTACGATTCTTTTAAAAATTGGCGCATAGTCTTACAATCATATCTTTCTTACATCATTTTGATCTAGCTCCATTACTTCTAACAGTTTTTATACGTTAAGTGTAGAAAACTAGGGTTAATTTTAGCTCGAATTCAATACAATTCAATTCACACTGCCCCTGAAGTTCTGCAACTGGTAAAATCTATTCAAAGTATGTCGAAATCGAGCCAAAATTAACCCTAGTTTTCTCCACTTAAGGTACTAAAACTGTTAGAAATAATGGAGCTAGAATAAAATGATGTAAGAAAGATATGATTGCAAGACTATGCGCCAATTTTTAAAAGAATCGTACAAGCACCTCTCCTTGGCGGAAGTTGGAGAAAATTGAGAAAAAGATTGTTTTTGGGTCAAATCACGCAAATTTGACTTTGAAGCTCTGTAAAAACCAAACTTTTTATCCGATTTTAGTGTGGTTAGTTTTATTTTATAGGCAAATTTGTTGGCTGTGATAATCATTTTCTTGCACTATTCTAGCTGGTCTAGCTTTGGAGATATTAGGCTTTAAGTCGTGCAAGAAAATAATTTTTTCAAAAATCTTTAAATTCCTGTGGCAGCGAGAGGGTTAAGGGGGTATGTTCGTACAACTTTTTTGCTGGAAATCAACTGAGGAATCATAATCCGGTGCGTTTATGCGGCAGTTTCCGGACACCCTGTATATTACCAATATATGACCATGTAATAGCGCCCTTAAAGATAAAATAGAAGAAAAAAATTAAAAAAAGGAAAATAAAAAATAAATAATTTTTTTTTTCACTTCTTCTATGTATTAGTCTATTATCCCCAAATTATCATCCTGGCGAATTAATATCGGTCACTATTCCTTCCCGAAGGGACTGACGACTTTAATCAGAATTCGATATGAAATTCGAGAAATGTTTTCGAGCAGGCGAATTGAATTCGAATCGCGGACGATAGAAAATGTTTGCTGGGTTACGGCGCCTATGGTGTAGTTGATAGTTTGTGTGTTTTTTTGCATGGAATAGAGAGATAAAAAGGAATGGTAAATCAGCTGTCACCCATACAAACTGCATGGCATTTTAAAAAGCGGTTGTCCCTATTTGTCAAGTGTTATTGTGAAGTTTTTACGAAGTAAGTTGGGGGAAGATTGTTGCTGGAGGAAGTCAGGAAGTGTATCTATAAAATGTAATAGTCACATCCCAGTTTCAGTGTAACACAAAGGTAAAAAAGACGAATTGTCACATCCAGTCTGATATGAAAAATTGAACCATTTATCGTTTCTACGGGGCATTCGTTTAGTTTTCTTTATTCAATGGTTTTTTGTGATTGTGTTCAACGCCATCTAGAAATATCATAGCCGCAACTCAGCTGTACAATGACGTCATAGTTTAGCTCTTAAATATTGGATTTACACGACCAAACAACAAAAACAAGCAAATGACGTAAAAAAAAACAAAAACAAAACAGTGCAACATTGGCGAACATAACCACAAATTATAAGCTGATTTTGACGTCTAAGATTCTACATTGCGGCCTTAATATATAGACGGCGTTGTTGTGTTATAACACCGCACCGAAATACAGACATGGAACGGCCGATATATTGTACGTGAGCGTACGTGTATGGTCCCCGGACTGATTCCCCTTACCATACCTACACCTCCCTGTAGTCTACCTCAGCGTGTCAATTTGCTCCGCCCACTGAAGACTATTGTCACCCAAACGTCAATTGTCTTTGCAGTCGGCTTACGTTTTTTTAACGCGGATTGGATTTTTGAAGTGTCCTTTAACTATACCGTGAAATTTTTTATCGATAACGTATCCTGCATAATGTGTTCCTGTGGTGCTTTGTAAACAATCATAGTGCAAGTGCTGTTTCTCGTGCGCGATACACTTTCCGTTGCGAAATGAAGTGTACAGTGAGTGGATGCTGGAATCTGAAGAGATTCAATCGCCATGGAGTATCTTTTCACAGGTAATCACTTTTATTTCTATAACTAGATGGTAAAAAGTCCCCGTCGGAATAAATACAGTTCTTTTACACGCGCGTTAAAATAAATTCTTTAGCTTTAAACAAGCACACACGAGTTTTGTTTACCTTGCGTCGATGTAAACAAACAATCTATTTGACAGGCTGAATAATGTTCTGTTATTCGAGCATAGGCGTGGCAACTTTTAGTTTTTGTAACGGGGGCCAGTTAAAATGTTTGTCTTGAATTTTGTTTTTGTTTTGTTTTTTTTAGGGTTTTTAAAAAAAGAATTTTTCGAAAAAACCTTATGAAATCGATTTTGTCCGTCCGTCTGTTCACAAAATAACTCGCGAACGGCTCAACCCATTGTCATGAAATTAGGTAGGAATGTGCAGAATGGTTACAGTCTTTGGCACAAATACTTTAGAAGTTGGTAGGAAGAAGATAACAGGGTGTCCCGAACGTTTGAAAAAAGCCGACTTTTTTAGTTTTTATCGGAGATTGACGTATGGGTATTTAAATCATTGATCTAAACGAGTACATCTCATATCAGTTAAAATTTTCCAGTTTCGAGTAACAATCGATCTCCGGACCTCTAGATTACTAGCATCGTAGAGTGCGATCCAACCAAGTCAGCCACAGAGCGTGCCAACATATCCATACCTACATAAATAACGGCCTAAAAACAAAGATAAGAAGTAAACACCTTAATTCCGCCAAAGACGGTCCCAAGCCCGTTTGTAGAGGTGCTGTAATATTCGAAACAACTTCGATGAAAAATATACAGTTCTTGAAAGGAAGAGGGAGGTGTGAAGTCCATTTCTTCTTTCCTACATTAATGGAAACAAATAAAAGGTTTCCTGACCAATTTCCAAATATTTCACATGATTTAATTTATCATAATAAAACGCGGATCCCCCTTTTCAACGCCACTATCATTAAGATTAAAAGTGTTCTCGTGTGTGAAATATATGGATCTTTGCAAGAAAAATTGTATATCTAAATTTCAACATAAGCCTCATTCTAACCAAACCGCCGACAGATTACTCATATTCAAAATGTATTGGAACAACAATTCCATACGTAACAACAACCAAGCGCCTATCGCCAGGAAAATTAAACCTCAAAAAATAACAATATTCAAATTTTTGGCGCCTTCTTCGTGCCCCTTCGCGACCATGCATAC
Organism: Microchrysa polita; assembly: GCA_949715475.1. NCBI lineage: Eukaryota > Metazoa > Arthropoda > Insecta > Diptera > Stratiomyidae > Microchrysa > Microchrysa polita. Next base: position 86,274,388 of record OX454415.1, on the reverse strand, counting down.
CGGCTGCACTGCGTATTTACAACTATTATGGCAATACGCACACAAGCCAGCAAGTATGGCAAGAATTGGCCCAACAATTTGGCAGAAGGGCCTCTCCATATCTTGTCCCTCGGTGTAACACCGCCATCTTGAATACATCAGGCCGCAAGGTGTCGTGTGTGATTATCGGTGACGTCACACTCGACAGTGTTCAAAATGTAAACAAAGTGGCGGAAGACGACCGTCGAGTGCGCAGTAATTCGTTGTTTTTTGTGTTAAAAAGTTAAATTGTGGTGATGTCTTTAGTAAATTAGATAAAAGACATAATATGTAATAGACGAAAGTCAGGTTTAAGTACGGACAAAGTGAATTACTTTAGAAATTCAGCAGCGTTGTGAAGTGCAAATCATAGTAAGGTTAGGAAATTTAGTGGTAGTTCCCGGGACGTTCGTAAGTAAAGTTTGTGGAATTTAAAGGTGTTTTTGGGCTTAAATATCGTAGGAAGGCTTTGTGCTAACGTCCCAGTCCGGTTAATGTTTTGGGATACATACAAATATCCTAAAACTATCGTTTGAACAGTGGTTGTTAAGTACCGAACGGTGGCATAATTTCCACCATTTGCACTGTTTTTCTGTATTTCTTATATTTGTAAGAAGCATAACCTGAAGTGCGTAGTAAAAATCATTAAAATTGAGAATGGCAGATGGCGAAATAAGCAGGGAATTCGAAAATTTATTTGCAAAAAAATGGCAAAATGTACCCAACATGCCGGTTGGCAAATGACGCTCAGCAACAGGCCTTTTCAGGACTATTAAAAAGAAAATTATCAAAAAGCAACTAAACAACTACAGTCCTTTTCAGGACTATTAAAAAATTGCCAAGGGCAAACAATAGCCCTTTTGAGGACTACAAAGTACATTTACAAAGAGCAGAATTCTCTTTTTTCCAGCACTTGATTTTTATCTTAGAAGGAAGTATTAAAACAAAAGAATTAAGCGTTTGTGTTATTTCACATTGGTCCAATACTAATTTTTCGGCCCTCTAAATGCTTACAAAATTCATTCGACAGCTGTTAATGGACTCGACCAGATGCGCCAAAATGGTGATAAATCTACAAAAAGAAATACTACATTATTAAGGAGGCACAATGTTGTACAAATTTGCTTTCTGGCAATGAAACTACTTGCCGGCATGGAATTGACAATCACGGTCATTGTGAATTTCAAGGTATTTTTTATTTCACTTGCAGTAGGTGCTGCGCTTCCTGGTTCATATACGATGGTCTCGACATTCTGTTTATTCATATTACACATAAAAAATATTAAAAAGACAATTAGTATAAGGATAATTTCAAAGTTTTCACTTGTACTTTTTCTAACCAAATATAGGAAATGACCGAGTTTGGCGGGCAAATTACTCACGCATTTATAGGATATTGCACGATATTTCTTGTTTCATTCGTGGCGCATTTTCTGCTGATCAGGCGTAAATCATTTTTTCCGCGTTTCTATTAATTTCATTAACGAAAAAAAGACATTTTAAACAACACATACCCCGTACTCACACACTGTTTATTCAACAATCTTTCCCCCCGCTTTTTTCGTAAAAACTTCACAATAACACTTGATAGATGGGGACAACCGCTTTTTAAAATCGGGACATGCAGTTTGTATGGGTGACAGCTTATTTAGCATTCTTTTTTATCCCTCTATTCCATGTTTATGCGCTATTTAGACTCTCGTGACATAAAATTTTGCATGAGTGCGTAGAGTGCAGTTGAAAAGAGTACATTGTGTATGTATTAGTGACAATGCTTGCATTAGCGAGAATATAGCGGCAATTGTTCGTTATGGCTATTATTTTGCATTATTTAGAATGAGAGGCAATGACCGCTTATATACCGCAGTAAAGATAAAAAGTTTTAGACAAATTTAAATTATTTTTGGACGGCATATACGGGCTGCACTAACTAATCGAAACTAAATTTAGTCCCGCTCGCAACATATGGCGAGGTGCTTGCCCATCCATAATGCCTAGACAAGCGGCTGTCTCTGAAATTTGTCCAGGAAGAGCGAAGTCGTCTTGTTACTGCAATGATATCGTGTTCGATTTCCGTTTCGCCACAAAGTTTATATGAGATTCCTGGTTAGAAAAAACGCGAGATTAACAAATTCCAATCATAATATTGTCCAAATAATCGAAATGTCAGATAAACCATTTCTAAACATCTGCACTTCCCACAACCAATTCGAATAAAAAGAAGAAGAAGAAAGTTAAAACGCGAACTAGACTAGGACGGTATATTCACCCTATGGAAAAGGTACTATCTCCAAAAATGATTTAAGATAGTTTAAATTAAGAGACGGTATGTAAGCGCTCAATGTGCCGAGAGGCCAACTAACAAATAAATAAATTCTAGTTCCGGGCTGTCAGTAACGATGGTTATGGATAGGGTTTTCCCCAAAACCATCTACATATACAGCCAGGCTGTACAATAAAAGCTCTTACACATACAGGGCACGAAAGGCCAGAGTCAGTCGAAAATTTACATGGGATTGTATGGACGGAATACGGTCGGTCGTCCTTTTTTACGCCAAAAATATGGGAAAATATGTGATTTCGACAGTGAAATTCGAGTATGTTGTGGCCTAATATGTTTTCAAAGTTATTTAATACAAATGTTATCCATGTCGTTAATTTTCACCGAAAAATTAAGTTTTTTAGATGATGGATACCCGCTTTGTTAACATCCATCTGCGCGTGAGAAAATTGGGAGTGCCGCGTGAATGTCACCATATCGCATCGTGTAATATTTATTGTTCGGGTATTAAAATTGTAGTGAATGTCAAGTGAAAGATAATATTTTGGAGTGCGCTTTCTTATGTTGATGATCTGTAAAACACAAAATCTTATTAAAATGTAGAATGAAAATATTTTCTAACAAACGTACCTTTTAACTTCTCCGCCAATTCGAATGTGAAAATGATAAAAGCAGTCAGATTCTCTCATCGTGATTCTCTCACATGCTCACAGTTCTTTTATGCGGTTGTGTTCTCCCATGGTGGAATTGTCAAACGTGCATGAAAGTCAAAGCCAACTACGTACCGAGAGTCCACGCACACAATCACACAACCCTGGTTCCTGGCTGTATATCTAGATGGTTTTGGTTTTCTCACAGTGAGACAGGGGTTCAGTCAGTGGGCTCAGCTGGGCATTGAAACAAGTGACCCACATCGTGTGGAGCGCCAGCGCAGTTTGGACAGATGTTTTGAATGTCCGGGTTTATGCGAGAAAGGTACGAGTTGAGGCGCGAACAAAAGCCCGACCGAAGTGGAGCTAATGTCACTCTGGTGGCTCTCGGGAGCCTAATCTCCTCAAGCGAAATGGGTGGAGGGCACACTGAGACGACTCTATTCGCACCTAATCTCGCAATAGACCGACTCACTTCTGTAGTGTGAATCTCAGCGATGGCAGCTCGGTCTGCATCATCATCGTAAGGGTCCCTCTTGTATCCCTGGACCTCTCTCTCTAGGTCTTGTAAACCACGCCTGACATGTCGTGATGGAGGAATTCGGTCCATGTGTAACAGTTGCCTTGAAATTTTTTTCTTGTTTTTCTAATTATTTCGACTAGGGCTGGCGAAATCTAACGACCCCGTCGCGTGCCGGTGCCCTAGCCCAGCTACCGGGATTGTGGGTTAGGTTCCGTGAATGATGGGGTCCGTGGATGGCGTTGTTACAAAGAAAATATCACGCGTCATACCTGAAAAGGGAGGGAAAGCAAAACTCTTTCCTTTACGTCGAATTCATTATATTTAATCTTCCGCAGCTAATAGTTATTTTAACAAGGCTCTTTTCTTCTCTTATTTTTCCATTCCATATCATCTGATTACTTAACCAATATTTCAGCCCCGTGGACTAGAACTCCAACCGAATCAAAGCGACCGAAGAGCAATATTCGTTATTTAAAATTACTTCTATAATTTCGTTTGTAAGCAAAAAAAAACAGATTAACGTGGCCTTCGATTACGCAATAACTTGCCTCTAATTCATATACTAAATTTAATTCTATACGAAACCGAGTTCTAATCGTGCGAATAGCACGATGAGTGTATACCCTATACCCATGTACAGACCTAGAATGCGCGTAAAACCGAAAATATTCAATTTCATTTTTTTTAAGGGGGAAGGGGTAGATGTTTCGAATCTCGCACATCTTTAATATTTAATAACGGCATCCAGCAGCTATCATTTGCTATAAATTTGAAGTTTTTCGCGACGTTCTATCAAAAGATATTGCAGAATATTGCTTTGTAGGGGATGTAGGGGTAGGGGAAGTCAGACCTTCCCCACTTTCCACCAACTTCAACCATATGTCACAATTAGGCATTGATGAAAATATCAGGTCGCAAGTGTAAGACACTAAAACTTTACTTTGATATATGATTATGAAATTGTTTTTTTAATGAACATGGCGTACTGGACATTTGTATGCATAAAATACGATACTCACCTGATCTATACCGTCTGATAAAATCTGTAATGAGAAAAATACAACCATTGAGCCTGCAGTTACATGCACTGAAGATACCAAGTTATTTGAAACGTAAACGAATTTTAATTCAAGTATCTATGTTGGCCCGGCCAACAAACAGGAAGAAGAGGAGAGCGAAGGAGAACCACTTGTCGGCGTCGTCGTCTCAGCATCGGTCATCGGCTTCTCGTTATATCGGTTGATTCTGGCTCAGGTACTCAAACGGCAATGCGAGGTAGACGCAGGATGGATGTATCGGTTGATTCGGCTGCTTCTCCTTGGTTCAATCCCACTTCACTACCATCCTCATTCTTCTATATCCAGAAATAAAGCCTTTTCTACCTAAGGCACACAACTTCTGGCGAAAACATTCTCATTAGGTATTCTATGGTAGAATGCGGAGGGGGAAACCACAACCTCCTAGCTAATACAGAGGGGGATCAACTCCGGAACGGAGCACCGCGCCTCTACTCACATTTCAGAGAGGGGAACACCACAACCTCTCAAACACACAACACGAAGAGGGGAGACACCACAACCTCTTCAAACATTAACTCAACGAGGAGAGGGGAGACACCACAACCTCTCCAACACGTAAACTCTGTGCAAAGAGGGGGAACACCACACCCTCTCGAGTTTATCACAAGTAGAAAGGGGAGACACCACAACCTTTCTACGAACGTCAACTCAACATGAAGAGGGGAAACACCACAACCTCTCCAAACGTAAACTCTGTGCAAAGAGGGGGAACACCACACCCTCTCGAGTTTATCACAAGTAGAAAGGGGAGACACCACAACCTTTCTACAAACACAACGCTGAGAGCGGGACGACCACAACCTCTCAACGACTCAATCGGAGGGGACCAACTCCGAGGTGAAGCCCACACGGCTCTAAACATCTCACTGAGAGGGGAGACACCACAACCTCTCAAAATAACATTACTTTCCGGAAAGGGGGAAACCACAACCTTTCCATACAACACTCACTCAATACTGAATCTTAGAATACCTGTAGGTAATTTTCGATGCTGTACACACAGCAAAACCTAGTCCGCCATAAATCAGATCTCACACAATTAGCATAACAACAATACAAGCAACTACAAGCTCAGTGTACTCACCTACGCACAACGTCTTTTCCTACCGACACCTTAGCAACAGCCAACAACCATCGAATGTGTCGTGATGGATTTTCTCGCGTCACACCTCACAAACACCCCGAAAAAACACTTGACGCGAACCACGCTCGTGTGGAATAAACCTAATTCTAAATGTCGATGATTAGTCGCGTAATTTGACCACGGGAATATAACAAAACCAAACCAGGAACATAAAAGCGCTTGACGTACCCCTAGGAAAAATGACCAATTTTATTTTATTTTTCAATTGTCATTTAATTTCATGGCCTACTATGAAAATACAATCCTTAAAAAACACCAAGCGTCCTACATTCGGCCATCCTGCATTAACTCGCCTCGAGTTATCCATCCGAAACCATATTCGAAACCTTAGCTTATCTCTGATTCTTCTTCATTTTCGCATAATGAATCATCTCTGATCACTCTCAGGCCTACACGACAGTATAATTTAAATAATTTAATTTTTCGACACTCTAATCTTACTGTTGCAGTTTGGATACCTAAATTACAACTTATTAAATCAATCCTACAAAACCCCTTTTGAGACATTCCATTTTTTTTTTTTTTAGCTGAAATTTAATAACTATAAATTCTAGTGAATCATACAGATTCCTATTACCTAGTAATCGGGTTTGTACCAAAATACCACAAAAAAACAATTTGCTCACTAACATGCTGTATTAGCTATTCGGAATCCCAGTGTAGTTCTACCCACTAATTACTCGTAGATAGCTTGAGCTTAACACTTCACTACAAAGTTGAGCAGTATGCAGGTCGGGGTGAGAGCTCTAGGAAAAATATGCTACCACGCGAAATGCCTTTGAATCATGGTACGAAGGAAAATATTTCGTGAGCGGAGAAAGATTAAACCCTGAAAATCTAAAATGAACCCTAGACACTGCAAGATTTCATGAAGCAAACTACCAAGGTTGACGTTAGAATCAATGCAGCTGAGTTATCACCAATCCGCTCCCATACTTGTATCAAGGCGGATACCCAGGTCTGCTTCTGTGATCAGCGAAATGATGTTCGTGAATACCATTAGGTATCCGTAAAAAAATTCACCCGAAGTTCAAATCAAAAACTATCTTTTTTTTTTACAATCCATTTGGACATTGCCGAATCGTATCGCATTGATAATGCCAAGTTGTGGCTGCATGACAGCTGAAACTAGACTCCATAATCCAAAATAAAATCATCGTTTATCAAAATTACAAAAGCTTCGATTGACGACAGCGACATGTCCCGTATGTAAAACGACTCCCGCTGAAATCTATACAGCAACCAAAATATCCTCGACGCAAGGAAAAATTCCTTGATCGGGTTTCACTGTATTTTTAACCCAAAACTTTCAAAACACATCCAACACATTAAATAGAGTTAATAAGCGTCCTTTCAAAGTAAAACTCGCATTCATTATCACTGCATCATCCATTAATTTCGGTAGTAGTAAAAGTAGTTTGTTCCGTCCGAGTCCCTACCTCAGAAAGGAACTATTACTTTCGGAAGAAAAACTTCAGTGGCTACTTCAATCGAAATAGTCAATATAAGTGCCGCTTGGGTTGACACTACTGCACTCAAACTCAATTTTGCCCCATTATATCCTTTTCTTTTAATTTAAATTCTAAAAGGTTTTTCACATGGCCGCAAAATTCATGTAAATTACTTAGTCTCGTATGCTGTTCACACTATTATGGTCGCAATCCTGTTTCACGACTTGACAGTACAGTACAATCCACCTTAATTGCAAACTACGACAATTTCATGGACGACCAAAACTGCTAGTTATATTTTTTTGTAACAAGAAGCAGAATCCATCCTATAGGAACTATGTCAATGACCCATGCTCGTCAATAGGTGAAACATTACACCTTTGTGTTCAAAACCATGATCAGATGACCCCTCTGTAGCATTGTCAAATGCGAAGCTCACCGCACTTCACTATGATCCCGTAAAGATTTTCCCCGAGAATTCGATTATAATCTCCGTTCGAAATCCATGCAAATGTATGGAAAAATCCAAAAGACTTTCGCTTAGATCCCTGCAAAATCTCAAGGCCATACAAAATCCTCCATTGTCTGTAAATCCTCCATTGTCTGTAAATCCTCCCTTGATCCGATACTATCTCCTTCGGAAACGCATACCTCAAATAGATTTCTTAGAAAAGCTATACAACAGTTGTGTTTCCGATGAAACAATTTCTTTCCAAATACACAAAATTCAGTGTGTTTGCAATTATTTACTTTATTCTCAATGTTTCCGATTTGCATCTGTGTAGCAAATTTTTCAAACTCTCAATTAATGTTATTATTTATAAATATTTCTTACAAAAAAAATTATTCAGACTAAACTATACGACAGGTCAAATGCAATTCAACTTCTTCCAGTCTAGTTTACTTCTTCAGACTTCGAACTCATTAATGGTTTCTGCAATTCACTCTCATTAACAAGCAAATAAATTGATAATATTCCATTTAGTATCATCAACATACCCCTTCTATATTTAATTAGTTTTGCTTCAATGGATTACAACATTTTCGATTTAACATCCACTACTTCACAATAATTAATATCCGTACCTTCCTTCATATAAGATATTCGTCAATATGTTAAAACAATACCAATGAGGATAAACGTATAGAGAGCCTACTCCATAGAAGCAATTTTTCTGAACAAAAAATGGCACGAGCGTGACGACTATATTTTAAGTAGGCAAATGCGTATGTAGAAGAGCAAGAGAAAATCTCTGATTTCCAAAGAATGTGTTTGTATGTGTACATCTTTCCGAAAAAAATGTTTGTATGAATAAAAACTATCTCTCCGTTGAATATGTATGCGTGAATTATATCTCTCGCTGCAGTTTGGGATCATTGCGTTTTAAATAATCATCTGGCAACACCTACTTCGTTAAAACAATTTTTCGTCAAAAGCGTTTAGCGCGAGATTCAAACGTCACAATTAAATTAAGTGCAACATACAACCTCTGTTTCCCAATCTCCTTTTATCACCTTCTCCCGGTGGTGCTGTTAAATATAGGTTGCAAGCGTCATCATAGCTGGAAAGAAAATAAGAATACATACAGTGCGTACTCGATAATCCAACGCCTCGAAACCTCGAATTTCCAGTAATCCGGATTACCTCAAAGATTGCATTGTACACTCTGTAGTCCGAATCCGAATCTGACTTTTTTCTCATATTATGTGATATATTATCGTCCGAAATACATAAAAACAACATTTTTCTTTGTTCTTGGAAACAACAAAATTCTTCGAAAATAGAAAATAGATTCTTCGAACAATTTGATTAAATTCGTCCATTTACACGAAATTTAGAGCAAATTAAAGGCTATATATAATACTAGTCCGAATTCCTCTGTAGTCCGGATCGATCCCGGTTTTCATTAGTCCGGATTATCGAGTACGCACTGCATTACAATATGTATATGTAACTGATTCACAAATTATTTTATACTTACTGGGAATGCTCACTTCTCTATTGTTTTATCGAAAAATATGTACGTTTGTGACATATTTTCGAAATATTCCCACTGCTACCATGATTAGACTCGAAATTACAGATGCGTTTACAACTCGAAGCCAGCCTCATTTCCAAATCCGTTTGTTGTTGGCAATTTTGTCCTATCCTGTATTCGACTCGACTCGTCTCAATTGATTCAATGTATCCATATAAAAATTAGACCACAGTCCCCTGTTGGTGTCATCGAATTTATGAAACTATCGTAGAGCTATTTAATTAAATATTTGTTGTTGTTGTTATTCACTTTCATGCGGCTATCCAAATTATTTGAAATGTGTGAAATAGCGTTCTTGTCGGATCGGATTGTCCCTCAGATTGAAATGAATCGAACTTTAAGCTAGTGTCTTGACGCGGAAGTAATGTTATGTTGCACGGTTAAGGCCTAAATAGACCTCGGGCGGAATGAAAATGAAATTTTTGTCCGCTGCGATTTTCTCAATGAAAATGCATGCTTACTGTCGTGTAACATGTCGGAACTAATGGGGAACTCCATAAGCTACAATCCAAAAACGGTTCCATAATTTATCTCGGCCATTTTATGTATTATTTTTCGATTCCCCGGTCATTAGATATTTTCCACGGTGAAATGACGGGGAATCGAAAAATAATACATAAAATGGCCGAGAAAAATGTTGGAACCATTTTCGGATTGTAGCTTATGGAATTCCCCATCATCTCCGACATGTTCCACGACAGTAAGCATGCATTTTCATTGAGAAAATCGCAGCGGACAAAAATTTCATTTTCATTCCGCCCGAGGTCTATCCAGACCTTTAATTAATAAATGAAACGTACAAGATTGTTGCATCAGTTGTGAATTGTGAAGCTGTAATGACGCTTGAACCTTAAAACAAAGTATAAAAGGTGAAACTTACTGAAAAGTGACTTCGCAGTAATCTTTTCTCAAAATTTCATAAATGCAATTTTGAATTTTATTGCGCCAATTGCGAATACAAATCTTTCGTCAAAAATCAGCTGATATGAAACGTTCGTCTGATCAGGTAACAATTGAACAGTGATTGAATGAAAATTTAACTAACATAGTTGCCGACCGGTCACGAAGTGGACACTGGATTTAAGATACAAATTTATAACACGGGATGCGCGAATGGACACTTGCCGGACCTTTTAAATACACTTTGTGACACCCGCGAACAAACTAGTGTGGAAAAACTGCGATTTTCACTATATTTTGTTCAAATGACATTCGCAAAATTTTTGGCAATTTGTCGGCTCCGCTCGTGTCGGTTGAATGAAATTGAACAAATATGGTGGCCGACCTGTCCCGAAGTGAACACTGGATTTAAAATATAAATTTATAACACGGGATGCGCGAATGGACAATTGCCGGACCTTTTAAATACACTTTGTGACACCCGCGAACAAACTAGAGTGGAAAGACCGCGATTTTCACTATATTTGGTTCAAATCACACTCGCGAAATATGTAAACAAATTTTCGGGTCGGCTCGCGTCGTTCAAGTCCAAATTGAACAAACATGGTGGCCGACCGGTCACGAAGTGAACACTGGATTTTAGATACACATTTATGACACGGGATGCGCGAATAGACATTTGCCGGATCTTTTAAATACACTGTGTGACACCCGCGAACAAACTAGTGTGGAAAAACTGCGATATTCACTATATTTTGTTCAAATGACATTCGCAAAATTTGTAGGCAATTTGTCGGCTCCGCTCGTGTCGGTTGAATGAAATTGAACAAAAATAACAGCCGACCGTTGACGAAGTTTACTCTAAACTTCATCATGCACTTTATGACATAAAATGACAAAACACGCACTTACACAACATTTCAAATGCATTTGCCTACATCTGGGAGAAAATAGATTCGAAGTAAATGGTATTTCCTACTTTAGATCCTGTAGTTTAAACTTTGAAAATTTGACAGGAATTGACTCGTGTATCATCGTGTACTCAACATTCTAAAGAGAGAAATACGTTTCGTTAAGTTCTCAAATTTCATTCTTCTCGTTTTTTCATCCGTGTAGATATATTTTTGTTCCATTCTGACAATTTCGACACCCTATAGTATGCCTATAGTATACGTGTGAATAAATTTAACACATAGGTGCTCTCTGGATGGTGCCTTTTTTATATGGAGTGACAGTTCTATTAGTTAGTGTTCCCTGACAATACATTATAGTTTTTTTTTTATTTTTTTTTGTTTTCATTTGTGTCATTGTACACCCATCTACCTCTTTAGATTTCGATAGATTAAAGATAGTCTAACAACCCCTTCTCCCTGACATTTCCATGAGAATAGCCAATACTAATCTGAACCAATCCACACTCTGCTACCCCTGACTGAACTAAAATGATGATATTCATTCCAATCAAAAACCCACTCAACCCATTTACTACACTAAAATACTATACCCTATTTTCTAAATGAACTACCAACTTTGCAGCACTATCCATAATCACCCACCGATTTCCGCCTCAAAATTGCTTACATCCAATAGTTGTGTAAAACCAATGCCTGAATTCTATATTATTACTGCACCGTAACCACAAATTACCATCAATCAGATACAGAAATGAATGGTTGTCCTACGAGTCAGCGCACATGAACTATCAAAATCTGGCTATGATTTTCTACATTTACAATTTTTTTTTAACGTTTCAAATGTATTTGCAGTCTTGCCACATCAACTTGATCATTCCTAATTCCCCATAACAAGTGACTGCAAATCCTTTCAATTACGCAGTTCCTCAGTTTTATTCTAGTCCAATTTTCGACACTGATCTAGACTGATTTCTGGCTTTCTTAAAAAGAGAAAGTGCAAGCACTATTCATCTATTAATAAAACAAACTATCACATATACTATCGCAGAATAAAAATAAGAAAATATTATTAACTGAGTACCGCACTAACATCAAATGTCCAGCTTATCCCACTTCTGATATGTAAGACACTAAAACTTTACTTTGATATATGATTATGAAATTTTTTTTTTAATGAACATGGCGTACTGGACATTTGTATGCATAAGATACGATACTCACCTGATCTATACCGTCTGATAAAATCTGTAATGAGAAAAATACAACCAATGAGCCTGCAGTTACATGCACTGAAGATACCAAGTTATTTGAAACGTAAACGAATTATAATTCAAGTATCTATGTTGGCCCGGCCAACAAACAGGAAGAAGAGGAGAGCGAAGGAGAACCACTTGTCGGCGTCGTCGTCTCAGCATCGGTCATCGGCTTCTCGTTATATCGGTTGATTCTGGCTCAGGTACTCAAACGGCAATGCGAGGTAGACGCAGGATGGATGTATCGGTTGATTCGGCTGCTTCTCCTTGGCCCCGCAGGGGGGTTTGTGTCCGTGTGACACTCAGCTCGGAAGGCTGTTTGTAGTCGGACAGAGATCTTTGTTGAGTTACGACACCACGGACCTAGTAGCGCAAGGGGGCCCCTGGTACAGTTGATACGCCATGGCGAGGATCTGTACAAAGACCATTCGGGCGTTAACGGTCCCGTGCTCCTTATGCACGGGTGGCTCTTGGCATACCTACCTCCCCCCATAGTTTGCGGGAGGGAAGCACTAAAGGCCTAGCACGATTTTGATGTCCTCTGGTGGGGGGGTGCATCATACGGAAGTCGTGTGAGCTTCGGAGGTGACGGCTCCGCATAACCCGAGTCCTGAAGGGGCTAGCTAGGGAGAACGGCCTTGGTGGAAAATGCCTACGCGCCTATATCTAGCTAGTTAGTGGATTGATGACCACACTGCCTGAGTCGCATTGCTGACTAGTAAACTGATGTGAAAAGCAGCGCTACGTTGTCTGCACAGACGCGTAGTCACAGGTCCAACGAGCCTGGGGTGTGCATGCCCGAATTCGACGTAAGGCTTAACCAATAGGGGGCCGAAGGAGGATCACACCTGCTATGGAGAAGTCCATAGCGAATAGTGTACTACGGGGATGGGTGTGCCCAGGGGACCATGGTCCTTGCCCATCAAGGTGTTGGACTCGTAGTGGCTGGAGGTTGTTACCCAAGTCATCCAGCTAGTGATGCAATCCCGGGGTTGGATTCCGGATGGTGTGTGCATGCGCCTGATGGAGAAATCTCCGTCTGACAACAACACCTTGTCAGTAAAAAGCCGAAGGTCCAAACTTTTTAGCGGGACCGGGAGATAAAGGCCGAAAGGCTAGGTGCTCCCCTGACGGTATACCTGTAGATGGTTAGCTTGCTTCTCCTTGGTTCAATCCCACTTCACTACCATCCTCATTCTTCTATATCCAGAAGTAAAGCCTTTTCTACCTAAGGCACACAACTTCTGGCGAAAACATTCTCATTAGGTATTCTATGGTAGAATGCGGAGGGGGAAACCACAACCTTCTAGCTAATACAGAGGGGGATCAACTCCGGAACGGAGCACCGCGCCTCTACTCACATTTCAGAGAGGGGAACACCACAACCTCTCAAACACACAACACGAAGAGGGGAGACACCACAACCTCTTCAAACATTAACTCAACGAGGAGAGGGGAGACACCACAACCTCTCCAACACGTAAACTCTGTGCAAAGAGGGGGAACACCACACCCTCTCGAGTTTATCACAAGTAGAAAGGGGAGACACCACAACCTTTCTACGAACGTCAACTCAACATGAAGAGGGGAAACACCACAACCTCTCCAAACGTAAACTCTGTGCAAAGAGGGGGAACACCACACCCTCTCGAGTTTATCACAAGTAGAAAGGGGAGACACCACAACCTTTCTACAAACACAACGCTGAGAGCGGGACGACCACAACCTCTCAACGACTCAATCGGAGGGGACCAACTCCGAGGTGAAGCCCACACGGCTCTAAACATCTCACTGAGAGGGGAGACACCACAACCTCTCAAAATAACATTACTTTCCGGAAAGGGAGAAACCACAACCTTTCCATACAACACTCACTCAATACTGAATCTTAGAATACCTACCTGTAGGTAATTTTTGATGCTGTACACACAGCAAAACCTAGTCCGCCATAAATCAGATCTCACACAATTAGCATAACAACAATACAAGCGACTACAAGCTCAGTGTACTCACCTACGCACAACGTCTTTTCCTACCGACACCTTAGCAACAGCCAACAACCATCGAATGTGTCGTGATGGATTTTCTCGCGTCACACCTCACAAACACCCCGAAAAAACACTTGACGCGAACCACGCTCGTGTGGAATAAACCTAATTCTAAATGTCGATGATTAGTCGCGTAATTTGACCACGGGAATATAACAAAACCAAACCAGAAACATAAAATCGCTTGACGTACCCCTAGGAAAAATGACCGATTTTATTTTATTTTTCAATTGTCATTTAATTTCATGGCCTACTATGAAAATACAATCCTTAAAAAACACCAAGCATCCTACACAAGCGATATTCTGTCGAAAAATATGACCGATTCAAAGGGGAACCCTTGGTCCGATTTTTCCCATTTTCAATACCATCCAAGCTTTTATCAAAACAATCATCTAACCAAAATTTCAAAACGCTAGCTTCATTATTTCGGGAGTTATCCTGCGAACTGACAGACACACGGACGGACAGACAGACAGACAGACAGACAGACGGACATGGCTTATTCGAATCAGTGACCGACCCTGATCATTTATATATTTACTTTGCCATACCTCCGGTGGCTCCTTTGAGGTGTTACATAAATCGTCGTAACAAAAACAATATACCCTATACCATCTTATGGGTATAGGGTATAAATATGTATGATTTCATGTGTGAGTTTGTGTGCTTATAAATCTAAACTTCCCGCCTTCCATATTTCGTCTTAACTAAAATAACTCTAAATAATTGTGGCCTTCCTTACATGTTTACTAAATCTTCCGCGTATTTTTACCAGCTATGAACAGTAAGTGAGGTTATACAGGGTGTCCGGAAACTGCCGCATAAACGTACCGGATTATGATTCCTCAGTTCATTTCCATGTACGAAACATACCCCCTCAGCTTAACCCTTTAGCTGCCACAGGCATTTAAAGATTTTTGAAAAAATCATTTTCCTGCTAGACTTAAAGCCTAATATCTCCAAAGCTAGACCAGCTAGAATAGTGAAATAAAATGATTATTACAGCCAACAAATTTACCTATAAAATAAAACTAACCACACTAAAATTGGATAAGAGGTTTGGTTTTTACAGAGCTTCAAAGTCAAATTTGCGTGATTTGACCCAAAAACAATCTTTTTTTTTCCATCTCAATTTTCTCCAACTTCTGCCAAGGTGAGGTGCTTGTACGATTCTTTTAAAAATTGGCGCATAGTCTTACAATAATATCTTTCTTACATCATTTTAATCTAGCTCCATTACTTCTACTTACTACTGTATATAATTAGAGCGATTAAATTTATTTTATGTATTTAAAAAGATTCGAGATGATGTTTCCGTTATCCGTGTTCATGCGGTTGGTGCATTTATGTATTAGCATTGATTCGTACGCATCCATGGTCCTGTTGTCAGTAATGTGCTTTAATACCCTGATGTCTCCGATTTGGTGGGGTGGTCCATCGTTATTGGCATAATTGTGTAGGGCTACCGCTGATTTGTCCGTGGCGAAATTTTGGTTTTAATTTTGCGTTTTGTTTGACCGATGTGTTTAGGATCACAACTATTGCAATTTATTTCGTAAATACCACTTTTTTTGTCATTCGGGGTTTTATCCTTTGTTGATCCTAATAAGCATTTTAGCTTCGTATTACTCTTATATACAATTTTCTTGCCTTCTTTCTTATATGCTTTTTTTAAGGATTTTTTTTTATGTGGCAGCTTTGTTTCCAAGCGTACCCATTGACAACACAATTACAGCCCTGAAAAAACATTTGAACAAATTCAATCTGACCGACGATCGTCTGAATGTTTATATCAACACTGCGAAAAAATGTATGTCACATAATTGTTTCAAATTTCGCAATGAATTTTTCAAATGTGACTTTGGAGCAAGTATGGGTAATCCATTGTCACCAGTAATAGCTGAAGCTTTTATGGCTAACTTTGAACAAGAACTGAAGCAGGATGGTTTATTACCTCGAATATAATCATATATACCTTTTTTTCCTTCAAGTTAACACATTTACGGATCGAATGGACAAATTTGTGAGTGAAATTGACGATTTTATGAATCCAATTAACAAATTTGCGAAACAAACGAACATTTTTTCGAGTCTAATAAATAATTTTGTCGATGAAAAAAATGAAAAAATTGGATGATTTCAACAATTTTGCGAATCAATTTAGCAAATTTACGGATCATATATGCGAATGAAGTAAACATTGTTTTGAATGTAGTTAGCAACTTTACAGACAAAATTGACAAATTCGCGAATCAAATTAACAATGTTTTGAACACTCAGAGAAAAAAACGCACATTCATATTAAAAGCTCCACATTTAAATTGAACGCAGTATTCGTTTGAAAAATCTCGTTTAATTTGAACGAATTCTCATTTACCCTAAGAGAATTTCTTTTAAAACAAAAGAGCAGCCAAACCGCAAACGACGGTCGTTTAAATCAAAAGATTCCGCATTAAGGCTAGTACTGACCTCGAGAGTGAAATTTTTCGCCGCTGTTATTTTTTCAATGAAAATGTATTCTTACTATCGTGGAATATGTACACAGAGAAAAAAATTAGAATGGTTATCTAAGGAAATAGTCGAATTCATCTAAAGTTCGCGTTGATTTTCAGCTTATGATTCTATGTTGTTGAAACAGTTACGAAGATATGGATAATTTTTCTATTCGTCATTAGTTGAAACATCTACTATATTTGCAAATTCAATTAATTCATTTGTAAAGACAGCTATTCATTATCTATAAATTGTTAAATGTTGGATAGCTAAATTGTGTTGAAGAAAAAAGAACGATTGTTTGTAGTTAAATTTTATATTTGAATAGTACAATCAACAACTTTTGTGGAAGAATTGACTAAAATTTTTCTTCTAATCTTGCGTGGTTAAATTAACGAATTTAATAGTAATTTCAGCTACGAAGATTAGAGAAATCAGCTATTTCTTTGGTAAAACTATCTAAATTTAAGTCAACTACTTCACTTTAGATAAAAAGTCTAAACCATTTTTTTCAGTGTAGGGAATGCTAGGGAATTCCATAAGCTACAATCCGAAAACAGTTCCATAATTCTTTTCGGCCATTTTATGCTTTTTTTCCGATTTCCTGGTTATTTCATCGTGAAATGTCAAATGACCGGGGAATCGAAAAATAATACATAAATTGGCCGAGGAGAATTATGGAACTGGTCTCGGATTGTAGCTTATGGAATTTCCCACCGTTTGTGACATATTCCACGACAGTAAGTATCCATTTTTAATGATAAAATCCCTGGGCGAAAAATTTCACTCTCGATCTTAATTCAGGCCTTTACATAGTAATGTGTATACATTCCTTAACGTAACAAATACACATACCTAAAGGACGCGATGCCAAAATGTCATTTGTTTCAACGTAGCACAACAGGTAGTTAAATACTTCCGGCCGGTCCGATGAGTCTCGCGTGTTCATGTGCATTCCAAACAAATGTGTAGTGTCTAACAACAAACGCGTATTAGAATCTTCGTCGATGTGAGTGTTTTCGATAATTTACTTTTGCATTCATCTGGAGGAATGGACGCTTGCACACGTGCAATTTAAGTTTAGCGGGTGTTAGAATAAAGGTGTAATGTATTAACCATATTAAAATTAGACCTAAATAAAAAATAAAGTGTTTTTCTAAAGTTTTCATAAGTTTTATTCTTTATTGATTTGTCAACCCAGGTAACAGTAAGTATCTAATCGAATGGAGAATGGACAATCAAACGGAATGTATTATTTTATTTCAGCAGAGTTTGCTTTTAATTCCATGTAAAACTCAATTATTTTGAATGAGGTAATTTCTATGAAATGAAAACGCGATGCGTTACTTTCGAAATACATACCGTTTCATTAAAAAGAATGCTTCGTTTATTTTAAATAACAAAAATGTTCAATATAAAAACGAAGACGTTTGATACAATTGCCTTTCATTTATTTAAAATGTTTTACCCGTTTACATTAAAAGAATAAGTGTTTATTTCAATGAAAAATACGTTTAAATCGACTGGCTCCTTCTTTCCAGGTAAACGTAAATTCTTTTAATTCAAACGCTTTTTTACAACTCATTATAATTTTGAAAGAAACGCCACTCGTTAGAATTAAACGCATTTGCGTGTGGAGCCAAATCAAAAGCATATCTAGTACAAAGTTTGTACAATCCGTTGAAGTTACTGTTTGCACTCCTT
This sequence comes from Microchrysa polita, assembly GCA_949715475.1. Lineage (NCBI taxonomy): Eukaryota > Metazoa > Arthropoda > Insecta > Diptera > Stratiomyidae > Microchrysa > Microchrysa polita. The sequence continues at coordinate 86,255,888 of OX454415.1, read as the reverse complement.
GGGCAATCAAGTCAGTTAAAACAGGATCTCGTGTAAGATCTTCAAATTCTCGACGTACAAATCCTTTTACTTTTGCGAACACTTTTTCAATAGGGTTGACCATCGGCGAATACGGCGGGAGATAGAATTTCCTTGACCTCAGCACCTTTATGTATTTGGGCATTGTCCATTATAACAAGCGCACCTTCCCATGATGAATCCAGATTATCCAGCAACTCTCTTAGAAATGTGTAGAATTTTTGTGCATTGCATGCTGAGTGTGCAAGAATATTGCTATGGAGAACTTCTTTATTAGACATTGCAGCAACAAGGCTTACATTTCTTCCGCGAATAGTAGGCAATTCGACTCGAGCTCGTGTATTCCGTCGGGAGCGAGCATGTTTTCTACGGAGATGTAAATTAAATCCAGACTCATCAATAAAAATCATTTTTGTCCGGTTAAGTTGAAAGCGGCTGGATATGTCGATGGCATAATTATACCCTTCGCTCATAGAGTGAAAGGGTATATTGTTTTTGTTACGCCGATATTATGTAACACCTCAAAGGAGCCACCGGAGGTATGGCAAAGTATATATATAAATGATCAGGGTCGGTCCCTGAATCGAATAAGCCATGTCTGTCTGTCTGTCTGTCCGTGTGTCTGTCTGTTAGCACGATAACTCCCGAAATAATGAAGCTAGCGGTTTGAAATTTTGGTCAAATGTTTGTTTTGCTAAAATCTTGGACGGTATTGAAAATGGGCCAAATCGGACCACGGGTTCCCCTACCTCCCATACAAACTACCCCTCCTTGATATTTTAATTCTGCCATAACTTTCGGTAGAATATCGCTATCGACTTGATAATATCATGGGGCTGCCATACAAACCAAACCCCCCATATTGGTTCTTCTAAGAAACATTTTTTTAGACTAATTTCACAAAACCTTGAATTAATGTGTCTTTATCAAAGCAACTAAAAAGTTCAAAACGAATGGAATCGTACTGTGGGGTCATGCTCCGGCAACCCCAATAAAATTTTCCGAGTAAATATTTTTATTTGCCCACTTATTTCAACCAAGCCCAAAACTTTTGTCAAGACGGAAGAAAAAGAATGAGGAGGGGGATTAAATACAAGTCATAGGTACGCCCGAAAAAACTTTTAGCCCAAGCGAAGGGTATCCAAATTTCGGCCGCGCCCGAAATTAGCCTGGGCCCCGGGGGTTGGCGAGCGAAGCGAGCAGGGGGCGAAGCCCCCTAGTTATTTTTATAATTTTGATAAAATGAGTGGAAATGATTTAAAATAAATAAAAATAAATAACAGGCGCGACAATCCAGCATTGGACTAAGGCCGCAGGATGTGTAAGTGACATCCTATTTCCAAGATTTTATCTGCTTTTTTGTTGTTGAGGTAATGAGATCAGCATCACGCTCAGCAGTGTTATTTATCCCCATAAATGGGTACTCGTTTAACATCTGAGTGAGATCATAGTCCGTCACAAGCTCGTGAGTTCGAAAAACACCATGATCCACGGTGAGATTCGAACTCATGACCCTGTGCACCGAAGGCGCGCGCACTAACCGCTAGACCAGCCAGACTACTAGTGGAAATGATTTAGTAAGTCAAATTGACTTCAGTGCAGGATCAGGTAATCATTTTACGACTTTGCAACATTAACAAAATTAATGCTATTCATTTTGATCGCTAATTTTTGACAATATTTTGACGAATTAGGCGACGATTACGTACCAGGTAGCTGTTCAAGTTCGCCAGAAGAATCCCCAACACGACGTCCCGTTGCACTACCATAAAGTAAGAAATCGGAATTACTTACTTTATGGCACTACATTACCCGTCAGCGGTAGCTCAAGGTCAAGTACAAAGCACTGAGCAATGTCAACAGGAAGAAGACGAGCAGCTAGCCCAAAGGGATGGACAACCTGAACGATTAGAGGAAAACGAACGACAGCATAGTGAACATCCACTAAGGCAGCCACAACGTAGGCGAAGAAGTAGGGGATGCTACAAGAAAATCAGTAATGAGCAGAAGGAGTTGCTGATATCCGTATACGAAGACGGAGCAACAATTAAAGAGGCAGCTGCAGCCGCGAAAGTAAATGAAAATTCGGCTTCTACAGAACTTCGTTTAAATGGGAAAAATGATTGCGCTCTGCTCCAGAAAGCCCGCGGTGGTTGCCGACGGCTAAAATTAACCGATGACGTTGTACGTGAAATAGAACGCATCGTGGAGAATAGTCCGGGGATAACCTTAAAAGAAATTAAGCGAAAACTTGAACAGGCTGGCACTTCTATAATTATTTCCACCGTCAATAAGGGTTTACGAAGGCTTAAAATTACGCTTAAGCTTGCTTCGTTCGAGCTTGACCGGGTTAACGAAACACGTACTATCGAAGTAAGAAAAAAAATTATGCCATCGACATATCCGGCCGCTGTCAAAATGATTTTTATTGATGAGTCTGGATTTAATTTACATCTCCGCAGAAAACATGCTCGCTCCCGACGGAATACCCGAGCTCGAGTCGTACTGCCTACTATTCGCGGAAGAAATGTAAGCCTTGTTGCTGCAATGTCGAATGAAGAAGTTCTCCATAGCAATATTCTTGCACACTCAACATGCAATGCACAAAAATTCTACACATTTCTAAGAGAGTTGCTGGATAATCTGAATTTATCATGGGAAGGTGCGCTTGTTATAATGGACAATGCCCAAATACATCAAGGAAATTCTACAGCGCGCTGGACTTACGCTACAATATCTGCCGCCGTATTCGCCGATGTTCAACCCTATTGAAAAAGTGTTCGCAAAAGTAAAAGGATTTGTACGTCGAGAACTTGGTGATCTTACACGAGATCATGTTTTAACTGACTTGATTGCTCAAGGAGTGCAAACAGTAACTTCAACGGATTGTACAAACTTTGTGCTAGATATGATGATGCAATTGCCAGTTGCCGCAGCCGGAAGGGAGTTGCATTAATCGAAGTTTACTTGATTGATGAATTAAAAATATGATTAACGATTATACTTACTAGGTTCGAAACATTGTTAATTTGCTTCGCGAATTTGTCAAATTGTTCTGTAAAGTTGCTAACTACATTCAAAACAATGTTTCCTTCACTCGCAAATGTGCTTAGTTGTTCCGAACATATTTTCATTTGATCCGTAAACTTGTTAAATTGATTCGCAAAATTGTTAAAATCATCCAATTTTTTCATTTTTTTCATCGACAAAATTATTTATTTGACTCGAAAAAATGTTCGTTTGTTTCGCGAATTTGTTAACTTGATTCGTAAAATCAATTTTACTCACAAATTTGTCCATTCGGTCCGTAAATGTGTTAACTTGAAAGAAAAAAGGTATATTACATCTTGCTAACATAAATGGCTACAAAAAATCTATAATAGATCGATTAGTCACCAAACATTCAAGACAAGCATATAAAAATAAGCTAACAACTTTATTTGCACAAAACAAAAATGTTTCATCAAAAACTGAACAACGTGTATCACTAACATTCCCCTAAAATACTAGGATCCTTAAAAAATGCATATAAGAAAGAAGGCATGAAAATTGTATATAAGAGCAATACGAAGCTAAAATGCTTATTAGGATCAACAAAGGATAAAACCCCGAATGACGAAAAAAGTGGTATTTACGAAATAAATTGCAATAGTTGTGATGCTAAATACATCGGTCAAACAAAACGCAAAATTAAAACCAGATACAAAGAACACCTTAATGCTGTAAAAAATTTCGCCACGGACAAATCAGCGGTAGCCCTACACAATTATGCCAATAACGATGGACCACCCCACCAAATCGGAGACATCAGGCTATTAAAGCACATTACTGACAACAGGACCATGGATGCGTACGAATCAATGCTAATACATAAATGCACCAACCGCATGAACACGGATAACGGAAACATAATCTCGAATCTTTTTAAATACATAAAATAAATTTAATCGCTATAATTATATATAACGTTACTTGCGCTCGATATTTATATATACATATATTTCGCATTAATATTATTTTAACTTTGATTCATTTACAGTTATATTAACCTTGAAAAAAAATTTTATATTTAATGTTTTCAAAAAAATAATTTTCTTTAGTCATTAAAACGCGTATGCTGATGATGAGTCATAAATTGACCCGAAATGCATTTATAATAAAAAAAATTTTTTAGTTAATTAAATTTCCGTTTTGTTTTGTAATAAAATTGTGTTTAATAAACTGAAAAAATTGTGATTTTCTGCGATCCATAAAGGGATTTAACGCACCAGACTGAAATCAATACTCCCGAATTCATGAATCGCAACTTTACCGCCGCATAGATCAAAGTATATAAACATGCAAAAAAAACTTTCCTTTCTGACGATAATTACACAACAAAATAAATTTATATAACATCTACGCGATAATATACCGCTTGCCAACCTTGTGCCTCATACTCGGGGTGGGCCCGGTGTGCGAGTAAAATTCGTCAACCGGGTGAAATTGTATTACTAGTCACGTTTAGCGCTGTTTGAACAAAAATGTTGGAATGACTACTTTATTAAGACTAAAATATAAAAGATGAGAGTGACAATTCATTGTGTGAGAATATAAATGCAGGGCAGCATTGAGAGTTTCTGGTTGCAATCCATGGGAGTTGTAACCGTGTTGCAATCAGACATTCTAAATCTTTCAAGTACAGCAGCCAAGTACCGTGATTGGTCAATTTTAATTTTGTTTCTATCATGAGTGATTCGTATTCCAAGGACAGCTGATGCGACGCCTAAGTCCTTCATTTCGAACATTTCTCCCAACTTTTGCTTTAATGCGGACATTTCGGCTAAGTCATTCGCTTCTGTCACTCTAAACAAGGTTATTACGCTTTAACGTCTACTCGTCCAATTTGGTAGGGAAGGTCGCTACAATCAGAACATCATCCACGTAAATGGCGAGGTATAAGATTTTCGTACCAGAATGCTTATAGTATATGCACTGGTCTACCTCACTCATTTTGAGATCGAGTTTGACCAGCGCATCGTTCAGTGTTTGATTCCAAACGCGACCAGATTGCTTGAGACCATAGATGGACTTTTGTAGCTTACACACTTTTTTAGAGCCGTCGTCAAAGCCCTTTGGTCGCTCCATGTAAAAGTGCTCCTTCAGTGTGCCATTTAAGTACGCGCAAACTGCATGCATTTGATGGATTTCCATATCGTATTGGACTGCTAAAGCTAATAAAAATCTTATAGAATCGTACCTTACTACGGGCGCAAAGGTCTCGGAATAGTCCATGCCTTCTAGCTGCGAGTAGCCCTTAGCAACTAGCCGGGCTTTTCTTCGTATTACACGTCCATCTGCGTCGAACTTCGTTCTGTAAACCCATTTTGATTTTACTGCTCTCCTTCCGCTTGGTAAATCGCATAATGTCCAAGTTTGGTTTGTGTTCAAACTGTCGATTTCACTTTTCATGGCAGCATCCCATTCGGATTTATTCGTTGCTTCATCGAACGTTTGAGGATCCTCGGCGACGTACTCCATATCGCAGAAATTATATGATGTTACCTGCTTGCTAGCAAGTCGTTCCGAACGGCGGACCTCATAGTCGGAGTCGGATAATTGCTCGGTAACAGCCTCTTCTGGGTCGACTTCAGCTGTAGAACTTGAAGAAAGCAGCTCTACAGTATCTTGGAACTCCTCGTGTTCGCACTCCTCTACGACACCAGTCGAATCGAACGTCAATTCTCCACGGTCGTCATTCTCCCCTGAATTGACATCGTCATTATCGGCAAATTGATCTGGGAAATATAGATTATTAGGGACAGTTTCTATATTTTTAGTTGTGCTTTCAAGGAACACAACGTCCCTACTTATGATGATTGAGTTGTTTTTGGGATTGAACAACCGGTAAGCTTTACTCTCCGTACTATATCCAACCATGATGCATTCGATGGACTTCTCAGACAGTCTGTGCCTTTTCTTCTTGGGTACATGCACCATCGCAGTGCAACCGAAAACACGAAGAAATTTTATAGTTGGCCTTCTTCCGGTGTAAACTTCTTCAGGACAACGTACGCTTCCTCTACATGGGACCCGATTGATTAGATACGCCGCTGTCGCAGCAGCTTCCGCCCAAAAACGCTCATTCAATTTGCTGTCTATCAGAATGCAGCGAACTCGCTCGATCAGCGTGCGGTTCGCCCTCTCCGCCACGCCGTTTTGTTCAGGTGTGAACGGAGACGTTTTCTGTTGAACTATACCTTTCTCACTCAAAAATTGTTCGAAGTGTTTATTAATATATTCTCTTCCATTATCGCAATATTTTTATCGTTGAGGCACATTTGTTTTCGGCCTTATTTTTAAAGTCTTTGAACTTTTCAAATACTTCCGACTTGCTTTTAATCGGGTACACAAACACCATTCTTGAAAAGTCGTCGACAAACGCCAAATCTGGCACCAGAAAAGATTTTCTTCGCAATGGCCCAAGGACATCTGAATGGATTATTTCTAACAATGTAGCTGCGCGAGTTCCCGGCTCTCGACCGCGAATTTGTTTATTTGATCTAGGCTTTGATCACACACATGACCCATTCTTCGGTGCCAAAGCTCAAAATCCCCTTTCGCAATAAAAGCCTTTTGTTTTTTGACTTCGCACTGTAACTTGTATAAGTCATTTTCCGCTATAGCTGATGCCACCAACTCATTGTTTGTATCGTAAATGTGGCAGTTGTCACCTTTGAACACGATTTTCTTTCCAGTTTTTGCCATTTGACGTACCGAGATGAGATTCGCGCACAAATCTGAAATGAATTCGACTTTTTCGACCGTCGCATTTCGATTCATTTCTTCTCCGAAAAGAATTAAGTCAGTTTTTCCGACAAACTGAACAAACATTTCACTTGTGTTCGCGGCAATTATGGATTTATTGTCGACAGGACGCACAGAGTGAATGTTGCTTTTGTTGTTTGTCATGTGACAATTTGCTGCCGAATCAACATACCAGTTATCGGCGATTTGTCCCGAGCTACGATTTTCGACAGCTTTTGCGCACACTTCACTTGCTTTGTTGCCGTTTTGAGCGAATAAAACAATGTTCTCCGACTTTGTTCTATGTATATGTGGCTGCTTGCGGGGGCTTTGATATATTTTATTCCCGCCTTTAGAACAATTTTTGGCAATGTGTCCGACTCCTGTACACGAATGGCATTTAAACGGTTTTTTCTTAATGTATTTGTTCGTGTATAATGCCGTTTCATGACCGTTATTGGCAATGTCGAATTTTGCATCCTGCAAAAGTAGATTCTTTACCATGTCGACAGTAAGCGTCTCTTTAGAATTTTCCACCGCCATAACCAAAGACTTGTAGTCATCTGGGAGCCCAGCGAGCATTAAAGAAGCGATAAGCTCATCGTCCACTTTCAAGTCAGATGTATTCAATGCCAGTCATCACTAAGTTGTTGATGTATTCCTGTACCGACGAGTAATCCTTGAGTTTGATGTTAACCAATTGCTTAACCCTTCGTTAGGCGCGCATCCATTTGTCACGTGGTTAGGCGCGCGGGCTACAATTGTAGCCCAAATTTAAAATTATATAAAAAATATTGTTCAATTTTAATTTTTTTTTCTTGCTCGGTCTGTGGTCTATTGATTACTATACAGATTAAAAAATATAAAATCCTTAATTTTTTATTAAAATATATATAATAAAAGAGGGCAAAAAGCACATCAGTCCTATTTTTAGCCTTTTTTCACGTTAACTTACTTAGGTGAGCAAAATAGTTACTTTTCAAAATGAAAACCCCAAAAAAGTTTTTATTCTCAGAAATCAACAAGAAATCTTCGAAATGGAACACTGAGCGGGAGAATGCAGTTAAAAATACCCAGTTTGTGGAATTTCAAACTTAGCCCATTTTTGGGTATCCAATATTCACAATTTATTAAACTGGGAGTACAGTTTCTTGCTAGAAAGCTAAATATATAGTGCGTCAAACTGATTGAATTTTTACTTGCAATATTCATATTAACTGTTCTCGCAATATTTAAGCTAGAATTGATAAAAATTTCATCCAGAAACTAAGTAATGTTAGCAACATATAACATATCCACGCTGTAAAAAATGACTTTGACTTCAACTCCAGGTTTTTCGTTAAAATAGTAATCTAATTTTTGTACATTTATCTTGAAACCCTTTTTTTATTGTCAAACACTTTACTGTTGCTATTTTCTACAATGTTTTATAATAATATTTTAATTTTAATGGATATCTGTGAGTACCAAAAAAGTAACACGATTGGGCGCACGGGCTACACTTGTAGCCCAGTGGACTTTGATCGCAAAAAAATATTAGTTTCTAGGCTCAATAAATATCAAAAATATTCTTATTCGATTAAGAAGCAACATTTTAACAGCTACTGAGCAGTTCGAATGAATTCGGTTTATATCCTGAAAATGACCGCCATTTAAAAAAGTGTGGGCTACAATCGTAGCCCGCGCGCCCACTGAAGGGTTAAGCAATTCGACTTTCCGCTTTATTCCGATGTCCTCATAGGCCTTAATGAGGGCGTCCCACGCCTCTTTCGCAGCGGCTATATGGCTGTAATTGCATGGCTCCACCATTAAAGTTATCTCGGCTAAGGCACGCTGGTCGTGTACAGCATCTTTTTCGTTCGCAACGCCATTTTTAATGACACTCCAAATGCCTTTGATGATAAGGCAAGATTTCGCTTGCAACTTCCAAAATTGTCGCGACCGCGTAACCGTTCTATTGGGAAACTTCCCGATACCGACGATCCTGAATTTTGCATTTTCAATTAAACAAAATTTCGGCAAAAGCTACAGAGCTTGAATAACTTCGATTACCGCGCGTGTAAGGCAGCCCATTGGAATGAGTACTTTATTAAGACTAAAATATAAAACATGAGAGTGACAGTTCATTGTGTGAGAATATAAATGCCGGGCAGCATTGAGACAATAACAAGGAGAATAAATTCTAGTACAATTTGATATTCAATTTACAACAAAAAACAGTTTGGGAAATAGTCGATCTGTAAACCCGCGGATGATATCCATGCCGTCTTTTCGCTGTATCTGGACTAGGAAGCAGGGAAAGGTCCGTGCTGGTTGCATTGCACTTCGAGGAGTAATCGTTTTTGTTACTTGGTAATCCTGATGGCCGAACAGGATGCTTTCGGAGCTGACAAACGCTCAAATATCAATTGCACAAGAAACACCGTCAATTTTCATAAAATTCAAGAAAATCTTCACGACCGGCACTTTCTTTGTGTTGTGTTCAGAAATTTTCAAAACACCGAAAAAAAAAGGGGAAAAGCGGCGACACCACTGAGCGAGAAGATCTTTCCTTGTCACACACAAAAAACAATCACTTTAGGGTCGCGGTGTCCTTAGGTATTGAGAAGATTCGTCCTTGCAGAAAATTCGAAAAACGTCTATAAGTAATGTGTGCGTTTCGATTGCAAGAAGAAATCCACCAAAAAAATGAAGATCTCAACTGTGCCGCAAAACAAAACTTCAAATACGTACTTTTCTTTCAGTTCTCAGCTGCCCAAACGATTCCTTTACTACACAATTTAAGTCCGCGGCGAACGATCGACGACAGCTCCAATATTGGGCCAGTACCCGAGACGACGACGTTTTTCCGCGAAACAACACGCGGGGACGACGACTACGAAACGCAGGGTCCCGGGTGGGGGGTGGTGCTCACAACGACGGCGGCCAACTGACAGCATTGTAACCATAGCCGTATTTTTTTCACAAAAATAATTTTTCTTGTCCTCCATGACAGGTGGAGACAGTTGGTGACATCCAGTGACCCCGTCGCGTGCCGGTGCCCGAGCTCAGCTACCGGGAATGTGGGTCGGGTTCCATGAAAGAAGAGGGGTCTAGCGATCGGCGGTGTTACAGTAAGAAAATTGTTGCACGCGGGTATCTGCCAGGCCAGTAACAACCTGAACAGAAGCTGAAAAGAAAAATGGAGAGAAAAACGACTTCGACAATCAACCAACGAAGCATTCCTGAAACAAGCCAAAAGCCGCTAATGAGGCGGCATCATTGGCGAACGAGGATGATTCATCTGGGGAGGAAGCAGGAAAGCAAACACGGTAAGTTTATGTTGAATTCATGACGTTATATTTACAGAACTTTTCAAGTTTGGGGGTATAATTATATGTTGACATGTCTTTTAGTTCTTAACATATATCTATTAATACATAGTATTGCTATATTTAGTCAACACTCAGGTCTACTTTTCTTCTTTTATTTACAGTGTGAGATCTAACCTTCAAACCCTAGGGTGCGCACCGGAGAGGGGAGGGACACGATGAACCTTAATGACGTCAAGCGTAGAGAAAAGGAGACCGAAGCGATACCTAGGATTATCATTAAACTTATACATTAACCGAAACACTAATTTCTATATAAAATGAAAAAAAAAATATTATTTCGAATAATTTTAAGGTATTTATGGTAAATAACTGCAGATCATAGATTTCCTCTATATACATAATATATGTCTTTCAGTTAACTATAACAGATGGAAACTCAAAACTAAATTGCCTTTTTCATTATGACCGAAATAATTGTTTAGTTTTGAAATCACGTGTAACAAGTATTATTGCGTAGATAATAAGGTCTAATATATATGTAAGTGTATTTAAAAATGTACGCTACCATATACGGCAATAATAAAAAGGTGGATATAAATAGTGCGTCAGTGTTTTCTGCATTTATCATAAAAAATAAAAAAAAACGCATTTGAAAATACGTTATTTCCCATTTCAACTTTATCAGTAACTTGTGTCGTAAATATGTGATTGGTATATTAACCATGGTACTATCAACCGTTTAATATTTTTACTTTAGTAGCATTTGTAACAGTTTATATATATATAATTTAAATTATGTATTATAATATTCCGTATCACTAAATAACTTTTATCATGTTACGTCCCGTTTAAAAAAACAATCAACGATTGAATTCCATATCTCTCTCAAAAAAATACGGACTATGCCATTTTATGCAATCCTACTGGTCATAAGCAATAATTTATTCGTCGAATGTTCATTGTTTTTACAATTACCACTTACATTGATCAGGACAGCTCTCCGATGGGTGCGTTCTGTAGCCAGAGATCGTGGATAAAACTGTATGAGTTATCACTGACAGCGACCTTGTACGGTGTTGGGTTCAGTGTACGTTTATGGTCGGTACGTAGAGTTTTCAGCGATGACTGCACTCGTTCACGAATGTCCGGGCATTGTAACTTTTTCCACATCTTGACTCAATTTAATTCTTGCTTGTCCATTTATTTCCACCAATTTATAAACGCATCCCAAAGCAGGTTGTCTTTGACATGTAACCAAATGTGTTCCAATTCCAAAACAATCGATCTTATGTCCTTGTTCATTTAAACTCAATATCGTCTCTTCATTGATATCATTCGATGCAACAATCGTTAGACCTTTGAACCATTCAATTCGAAAATATTGCGCTATCCTCTCAAAAGTTTCGCGTGCCAGACATGACAGGTATGCCAAATCGCCGGAATCAATGCGTACACCCACTTCTGTACGACGTCAAGACAAAAAAAAAAGGTTATCACCAGCACGTACACTGCGGGGAGGGGGGGTAGTCTCGATGGGCCACGTTTTTTGTTTAAAACAAAATCAATTCTCTACACTTGACTGAAAAACGTCTGTGTATCACACCTGAACCACTCGTGGTAATTTGATAATATTCTGGGGCTTTTTTTCTTTACAGGAATCAAAAAAAATGCATATGACGGTCAACTACGCACAAATCGTTTATAGAGAAAGTTTTCCTCGGGCTCACACAATCCACACAGACAGGGACTTTTTCTTTTTGCACAATTATGGGAAACACTTTTTCTTCCGAGACAAACGCACCCCTGCGAGCTGCGATATCAAAAAAAGATCTGGTAGGAAGATAATTCGCGTGCGGCGACGAATTTCCCGGAATCTACACGGTCAGTCGCAAACACAGCCAATGAAGCTCCCAATGCCGTGAGACCCCATGTTAGGAGTGTGCCAAGAAGGGCTTGCGTCACTGGTCCCAATCCAGCAATCATTTTTACGTTGTTGTCCTCCTTCCAGGACTATGATCACTCACTTGTCGTTGTTGCTTCACAGATACGGAATTTAACACGGTACGTGATCAAGGATTCTTGCTTTTGCACTTTCACAGAAAATCTGCAAATTTGTGTGAATTTTTCAGTCACAAAAACTTTGAACTGCTTAATAAGCACGCGTTTCGTAATTGGAGACTATTGGCCCGGACGGAAATGCAACCGATTTAATGCTGGATTGCCTATTAGGACGAGATTTTAATCGAAAACAGATCAAGTGCGAGGCTAAGCAAAACACAACACACCAAAACGAGATTTTTTTCCTTCTCTCACGAGCCGCACACGCGACGTCTTTTCTTTCCTCGGCCTTTCTGCCACGAGGCCGCACACCGGACGTCTCTGTTTCTTTTTCCTTTTCTTTTTCCGACGTTTCACCTCCACGTCAGTGAAGTTAGAGCGCGCCATCTCGGTGTCGTGGCTGGCGGTAATTTTCGGGTTTTATTACAACACAGGTCCTTTCGAAGGGGTTCCCTCCAAGGAAGGAGCTGAGAATCGTACTGGACACGATACTTTACTAGCGTCGGAGATCTTTGCCATGAAATATTCCCACCGGCTTCCCTTGCAAGTCCGCCATCAAGTACCGGTGGTTACCAACCTTTTTAACCACCCTACTCTTGACAAATTTGAAGTCCAGCTTGGAGTTGTAGTGCTCGGCGGCGTTGCTTTGCGCAAAATTCCGCCGAAACACTTCATCTCCAGGCTGGAATTCAACATGTTTCGAGCGTAGGTTGTATTGTCCAGCATTTTTATCGTATGCTCGTTGCAGGTTGTTTTGAGCCTCTTGTCGCATTATGTTTAATTTGTCGCAAGGGTCCAATACATTGATGTTCTCGCTCAAGAGTTGCAGGTTGCGCAACAGAGCGTAAGTGTTACCATTGGTGACCATTGGCTGACCAAAGACAACAAAGTAAGGCGACATCTTTATCGACGCATGCTGAGCGGAACGGAGTGCGCAGCTGATGTGTGACAACTTTGCATCCCAATTATTTTGCGTTGGATGCACGTACGCACGGATGGCTGCCACTATTGAACGGTTCACCCGTTCGGACGCGTTGGCCTGGGGTGAGTATACAGCCGTGTACAAGTGCTGCACTCCGTAACGCTCAAGCATTGCGTTGAAAACATGTGCCTTAAATTGTTGTCCATTGTCAGTCAATATCGTTTCCGGTACTCCAAATACGTGGAACACTCTGGTCTCGAGCCAACTAGTCACAATCTCTGCGGTAAACTTCCGGATTGGGTCTACGAAGCAATATTTAGAGAGATGGTCTACTAACACAATGGCTCCGATGTTGCCCGATTTAGATCTCGGAAACGGACCCAACAGATCCATGTATAGACGCTGGAACACTCGATCGGAAACGAACCTGTTCTCCATAGGCGGTCGGAGAGTTTGATTCGGAGCTTTGGTTTGCTTACACACGTCGCAGGAGGAAACATATTCGCTAACATCTTTAGCCATGTTGGGCCAGAAAAACAACACCCTTAGGCGTTGTAAGGTTTTGGCTGTACCTCCATGCGCACACAGTGGGTGCTCGTGTGCACGACGTATTAACTCGTGTGTAAGCCCACTCGGTATCCAAAGCTTCCATGCCATTTGTTCTTGAGCTTCGTTTCCGATCGCGTGTTCACTGCGTCTATACACGTATCCATCGGTGGTTTTGAGATCTGGGAAAACATGTCGATTAGCTTCTATGCGATCCACCAACTCTTTGTACTCTGCGGATTTAAAATGAGTTGAGTTCAGATCAACTTCAACGGAACTGTAGAACGGATCTTGTACCGACAGAGACTCTGAGCAGTAGACTCGAGACAGAGTGTCTGGAACCACGTGCTGGCTCCCTTTTCGGTGAATGATGGTAAAGCGAAACCCTTGTAATTTTAACGCCCAACGAGCCAACCTACCCTGCAAGTCTGACTGACTCATCAGCCATTTCAGGGATGCATGGTCGGTAATGATACTAAAGTCTTGCCCCTCGACGTAGGCCCTAAATTTCTTGACTGCGGTCACCGCTGCCAAACATTCTTGTTCGGTAACGGAGTAGTTTCGCTGGGCTGAGTTAAGTTTCCTGGACATGAAAGCAATGGGGACCTCTTGCCCGTCGTCAACTGTCTGTGTTAACACTGCGCCGATGCCATGTTGACTTGCGTCACATTGTATGGCAAATGGGCGCGTAAAATCAGGGCTGTGTAATACAGGGGCTGTAGACAAACAATCCTTCATTGCTTTAAAGGCCAGGACGCCTTCCTCAGTCCAGACGAAACTACGTCCTTTACGCAGCATGTCGGTCAGCGGCGACGCGACCGTTGCATAGTTGGGGACAAAACGCTGGTACCAACCACACATCCCTAAAAAGCGACGGAGCTGCTTTACCGTCGATGGTTGCGGGAAACTCGCGATTGCTTCCACCTTGTCAGAGTCGGTTCTGATGGTACCGTTTCCGATGATATGTCCCAAGTAACGAACGTGCGTCATGACGAACTTACTCTTCTCAACGTTTATTGTTAAGCCTGCCTTACGAAGACACAGAGCCACTTCCTGCAGCAGCATCAAATGCTCGTCAAAGGTGGTCGTGATCAGCAACAAGTCATCCAGGTATACGAAGACTTGGTTCTGCAGGTGCGGAGGGACTACGCGATCCATCAGCCGTTGCATAGTTTGTGGCGCATTACAAAGCCCAAAGGGCATGGTCACAAACTGATACAACGGCCGACCAGGGACTGTGAAGGCTGTCTTATCCTTTGACGCTTCGTCGAGGGGAATCTGCCAGAAAGCGTCTTTGAGATCTAGGCTCGTTATATACTCCGCTTTGGGGAGCCGGCTCAGAATCCCGTCAATGAGCGGCAAAGGATAAGCATCCTTCACAGTCACTGCGTTCACTTTACGTGCGTCTAAGCACATGCGCACTTTATTCGGTTTTACCACCAAGGTGACTGGTGATGACCACGCACCTTGTGACTCCTCAATCACCCCCATTGCAAGCATCCGGTCTACTTCCTTATAAAGCAGCTTCTCGACGGCAGGAGAGACGGGGTAATGCCTTTGCTTTATAGGCTTATTGTTACCGACGTCGATGACGTGTGAGATTACTTTAGTACGTCCTAAGCCCTCTTTGGCGAAAGACGGGAAGCTTGCAATGGTAGCGTTGAGGCGCCGTTGCTGTTCAGCTGTCAGGGAGTGACGGCTGGTCAGCTCCGCTAGATCACTAGTAATTGCCGATAAACGTTGAGAAGACGTAAATAAGTCGGAAGCTAGTTCGAAACTTCGGACAAAATCAACGCCCAGGTACAAGTTCTGACTGAGAGTGGGAATGATGAGCAGGTCTATGCGTTCGGTTCGACCTCGGAATGTGACCTCTGCTCGGATTTTCCCCTCAGTGAGATGGCCGGTGTTGTCGGCAGTTGTCACTCTCAGTCTGAATTTTTCACATGGGTAGCGATGATCCTTCAGAACCGACTCTGCCAAGTCGGAAGCAATCACGCTACACGAGGCCCCAGT
Source organism: Microchrysa polita (assembly GCA_949715475.1). Classification (NCBI taxonomy): domain Eukaryota; kingdom Metazoa; phylum Arthropoda; class Insecta; order Diptera; family Stratiomyidae; genus Microchrysa; species Microchrysa polita. The sequence goes on along the minus strand of OX454415.1, from coordinate 86,240,231 downwards.
ATCTACCAGTCCGGTGACTGTGCGGCCCAACAGGGTAACGTCCGCATAAGGCCTAAGGTCTCCTTTTGGTATGTCCGATAGCTGGACTTCACAAAACTTTCGCCGACTCTCACGCACTTTCCTCCAGAAGCACCTGTAACGGAGCGTGGCACGCTTCGCCCTACGGGATTGTATTGCACTTACAGCGAATAAGCGCTGACGAGCTTCATTATACTTGCGCACTCGCTCGTGCAAGGGTGTCAGGCTATAGTGCATGGAATGTGGCGATCGTAAGCCAGTGGTGAAGGTAGTTTGCTGTGTGGAAATAGGACTAGGCTTTAAGATTTGCACGGTCTCAGTCCCTTTTGAGGACGAGTCTGTCGCTTTACGTGCGGGTGCAACCTCTGTGCGCGAACCCAATGAGGTATCCTGTTTATAAGAACGTGCAGGTGTATAAGACAAATCCATTGCAGAAGGTAAGTCAGGTGTATTCGACACATTCGGTGGTATAGGAACGTCCGGTGTATGAGACAAATCCGGTGAAAAAGGTAAGTCCGAGGTAAAAGACAGATCCGAGGAAAGAGGTAAGTCCGGGGTAGAAGTCAAATCAGGTGTAGAAGACACATCCAGTGCATGAGACAAGTTCGGGTTATCGGTCACATTCGAGTAGGTTGCGGGTCAATCATGGTTACCCACCAACTGTCGCGGAGGCATTGGAGCCTGCTGCTTTGAATGTGAGGGATCCGGTGTGGCTACTGTGGTAGAGGAGGGTCGGTCTGTACCCCCTGGGAGAACCTCTGTTGTTGTTGAGGCCTCCTTCGTGGATCGTTTTGTGAGCGATTGCAGCGCTCGCATTGCGGCTTCACCACTCCGGATGCTCCACATCCAAAGCAGAAGATTCGCAATGTCTCCCGACAGTCGGCGTATGAGTGGCCGGGCTTCTTGCAGTTCCAACAGTTGGAATTGTTGTTGAGTGCTGCTAACTCTGACTGATCCATCGAGACACTTGTGGACGTCTGCTCGACTTCCGAAACTCTCGATCGCGAGAATTGACGAGAATGGGAAGAGGATCCTCGGGATTTCATCCTCTCGTCAAAATGCTCAATTTCGCGGACTGCCTCTCGGAGGTCTAACAGATTGACGAAACGATCCCGGTGAATCGGACGGCTGAGGTCTTCCCTCAGGTTCCTCTTCACCATTCTCGTCAATTCACTGTCCGAGAGAGGGTCTTGCATTCTGTTGTTCAACTGACGCATCTCTTTGAGAAAGACATCGAAGGGTTGCCCCTCCTTCTGGAGATGCCTTCTCATCATGTCCATCAGATCGTCATCGTCGTATGGATCCATGTACTGACGGCGAAGTGCCTCTTTCAGAGTCCGCCACGTATATTGGTTCCGCGAACTGGCCGCGAACTCTCTAAACCACTCTGCAGTATCACCCGCGAAGAACAGGTGGGCGTACAAGCAGACATAATCATAATTGCCTCCAAGAGTTCTGTCAGTAAATAATTCAACCTGCCGGATGAAGGAATCGACGGCAGTTCCACTAAATTTTAGCCCCCATTCGGAAATGGCACGATGGACTTGGTGTGGTTGGACTATCGCGGATGATACTGCGGAGCGGCTTCGATGTGGCTCGAAGTCAGTTCGCGGAATCGATGCACGCGGGGTCTCTGCGGCAGCTAATGCAGCTAGACGTCTCGCACATTCCGCTTCAACCGCACGCTGTACTACTTCATCAAGTCCCGGTGGCAATTGGTTTCCTACGGCCGGTGATTGGGGCTGACCCTGGTTAACAGCCGGTGTTGCTGGACGAGGGGTCGCAGCTCGTGCCTCTGCTGGGCGTGGCGTCAATGATCGGTGATTGGCCTGCCGCTGTTGTCGCGGACGCCATCCCTCCGGCGGTTGTTCGCCCCACCCGAAAAGGGGATATCCATACCCCGGAGGTCTGGGCTGGTGTTGATGTGGCGGTCGCCATCCCATATTGAGAGGCGGCAGACCCCAATCGGGGTAAGAATGTCGTCCGTTTGGAATTTGTAATTCGTTGCGGCCTGGTCGCCGATTTTCATCCATTTGGGCTGCCACATTCTGGCTGACCGCTTCCTGGCTGACCCTCGCCTGCCACCGCGGTTCATCCGGTCTCGAGTATGGTGGAGGAGATTCTTCTGGTGACCCCCCTCCAGACACTGCCGGAGGTTGTGGCGCAGCGCTTGGCCCCGAGTTTTCATATGCTTGAGCGTTAGGATTAAGGTGAGCCATCGCGCGAGTCACCCGGGTGAAATCCCTGGGGACCGCCCCTTGGCTCGACGTGTTTGGTGGTGGTGTATGTCTTAGTGGCATTTCTGCTATGTATATTGTTAACCGAGCGTAAATGAATTATATTTATTAATATAGCGGAAAAAAAAATGTGTAAAGGTATTGTTTGCTTCCCTTTTTCCTCCCTCCAAATGTCTCCTGACTGTTCGCCAGATGTTAGAGAAAGAAAAGGATTGCTCGTTTCAAGAATGTCTGGTTGTTTGTATGTCGCTGAAGAAAAGGGTTATCAAACGCAAGGGAATAGTACTGAGGAATGTCCTCATCCATACTCCGATAATCGTCAAGCATAAGTTCCGATGTGAGAGTCGAAGTACAGCGTAAACCCCATACACTCGCAGTTCTCTATCACATCTTCCCCCTACTTTACGACGCTCAGAGCATGGACGATTCCTTTCCTCAGACTTGTTAAAAGGTTTATTGAAAAGAGGTCAGTGTCTACACAGGGAGGTGGTAAACCGTCCAAGAAATCCGGTCTGAACTTAGGGATAAATCCCTAAGTCAGCTGTTCCAGGTATTTCTTCGTAGCCGACGGATTAGCCACTATGCAAAAGCAAATGACGACACGTCGTAGACACTGCCTGTCGGGGATGGGTGTGGATGGGATAAGCTACTCTAACTGGGATGGGATTTTAACGGATGCGGGAGGGACCTAAGGAATCGATGAAGAAAATAAATGATGGGCCGAACTCGTAATTTCCCTGGTACGTGCAGTACAATTGAGGATAAACCTCGACAGCTGACGAGTTCGGCCGTGAGGCGTAACGAGGGGAACTCTTGGTGTTGTGAGTTCCCTTGGTTGACTAAGTCAACCGAAGAACTCGTTGGCCCCACGTTGTTGGGCGCCATTTTGTAACCATAGCCGTATTTTTTTCACAAAAATAATTTTTCTTGTCCTCCATGACAGGTGGAGACAGTTGGTGACATCCAGTGACCCCGTCGCGTGCCGGTGCCCGAGCTCAGCTACCGGGAATGTGGGTCGGGTTCCATGAAAGAAGAGGGGTCTAGCGATCGGCGGTGTTACAGTAAGAAAATTGTTGCACGCGGGTATCTGCCAGGCCAGTAACAACCTGAACAGAAGCTGAAAAGAAAAATGGAGAGAAAAACGACTTCGACAATCAACCAACGAAGCATTCCTGAAACAAGCCAAAAGCCGCTAATGAGGCGGCATCATTGGCGAACGAGGATGATTCATCTGGGGAGGAAGCAGGAAAGCAAACACGGTAAGTTTATGTTGAATTCATGACGTTATATTTACAGAACTTTTCAAGTTTGGGGGTATAATTATATGTTGACATGTCTTTTAGTTCTTAACATATATCTATTAATACATAGTATTGCTATATTTAGTCAACACTCAGGTCTACTTTTCTTCTTTTATTTACAGTGTGAGATCTAACCTTCAAACCCTAGGGTGCGCACCGGAGAGGGGAGGGACACGATGAACCTTAATGACGTCAAGCGTAGAGAAAAGGAGACCGAAGCGATACCTAGGATTATCATTAAACTTATACATTAACCGAAACACTAATTTCTATATAAAATGAAAAAAAAAATATTATTTCGAATAATTTTAAGGTATTTATGGTAAATAACTGCAGATCATAGATTTCCTCTATATACATAATATATGTCTTTCAGTTAACTATAACAGATGGAAACTCAAAACTAAATTGCCTTTTTCATTATGACCGAAATAATTGTTTAGTTTTGAAATCACGTGTAACAAGTATTATTGCGTAGATAATAAGGTCTAATATATATGTAAGTGTATTTAAAAATGTACGCTACCATATACGGCAATAATAAAAAGGTGGATATAAATAGTGCGTCAGTGTTTTCTGCATTTATCATAAAAAATAAAAAAAAACGCATTTGAAAATACGTTATTTCCCATTTCAACTTTATCAGTAACTTGTGTCGTAAATATGTGATTGGTATATTAACCATGGTACTATCAACCGTTTAATATTTTTACTTTAGTAGCATTTGTAACAGTTTATATATATATAATTTAAATTATGTATTATAATATTCCGTATCACTAAATAACTTTTATCATGTTACGTCCCGTTTAAAAAAACAATCAACGATTGAATTCCATATCTCTCTCAAAAAAATACGGACTATGCCATTTTATGCAATCCTACTGGTCATAAGCAATAATTTATTCGTCGAATGTTCATTGTTTTTACAATTACCACTTACATTGATCAGGACAGCTCTCCGATGGGTGCGTTCTGTAGCCAGAGATCGTGGATAAAACTGTATGAGTTATCACTGACAGCGACCTTGTACGGTGTTGGGTTCAGTGTACGTTTATGGTCGGTACGTAGAGTTTTCAGCGATGACTGCACTCGTTCACGAATGTCCGGGCATTGTAACTTTTTCCACATCTTGACTCAATTTAATTCTTGCTTGTCCATTTATTTCCACCAATTTATAAACGCATCCCAAAGCAGGTTGTCTTTGACATGTAACCAAATGTGTTCCAATTCCAAAACAATCGATCTTATGTCCTTGTTCATTTAAACTCAATATCGTCTCTTCATTGATATCATTCGATGCAACAATCGTTAGACCTTTGAACCATTCAATTCGAAAATATTGCGCTATCCTCTCAAAAGTTTCGCGTGCCAGACATGACAGGTATGCCAAATCGCCGGAATCAATGCGTACACCCACTTCTGTACGACGTCAAGACAAAAAAAAAAGGTTATCACCAGCACGTACACTGCGGGGAGGGGGGGTAGTCTCGATGGGCCACGTTTTTTGTTTAAAACAAAATCAATTCTCTACACTTGACTGAAAAACGTCTGTGTATCACACCTGAACCACTCGTGGTAATTTGATAATATTCTGGGGCTTTTTTTCTTTACAGGAATCAAAAAAAATGCATATGACGGTCAACTACGCACAAATCGTTTATAGAGAAAGTTTTCCTCGGGCTCACACAATCCACACAGACAGGGACTTTTTCTTTTTGCACAATTATGGGAAACACTTTTTCTTCCGAGACAAACGCACCCCTGCGAGCTGCGATATCAAAAAAAGATCTGGTAGGAAGATAATTCGCGTGCGGCGACGAATTTCCCGGAATCTACACGGTCAGTCGCAAACACAGCCAATGAAGCTCCCAATGCCGTGAGACCCCATGTTAGGAGTGTGCCAAGAAGGGCTTGCGTCACTGGTCCCAATCCAGCAATCATTTTTACGTTGTTGTCCTCCTTCCAGGACTATGATCACTCACTTGTCGTTGTTGCTTCACAGATACGGAATTTAACACGGTACGTGATCAAGGATTCTTGCTTTTGCACTTTCACAGAAAATCTGCAAATTTGTGTGAATTTTTCAGTCACAAAAACTTTGAACTGCTTAATAAGCACGCGTTTCGTAATTGGAGACTATTGGCCCGGACGGAAATGCAACCGATTTAATGCTGGATTGCCTATTAGGACGAGATTTTAATCGAAAACAGATCAAGTGCGAGGCTAAGCAAAACACAACACACCAAAACGAGATTTTTTTCCTTCTCTCACGAGCCGCACACGCGACGTCTTTTCTTTCCTCGGCCTTTCTGCCACGAGGCCGCACACCGGACGTCTCTGTTTCTTTTTCCTTTTCTTTTTCCGACGTTTCACCTCCACGTCAGTGAAGTTAGAGCGCGCCATCTCGGTGTCGTGGCTGGCGGTAATTTTCGGGTTTTATTACAGCATACGCGACAAACACGGCCCAATTGGTACGTAAGGGGTCCCGAAAATCGATTAGCAAACACGGCACAATGTGAAATTCACAAATTGGCCTATTTTTGGGGCTCGGAAGGATCAGAAAGTGCGACAAAACCAACGTCCTCGGCAAAAGGCTGCGGGGAGAAAACACACGGCACGGCAGCGGACCAACAAACGACGACGGACTTGGCTCTGCTGCTGACAAAACGACACTCCTGGGCACGGCTGCTGAAAAACGACTGACCTCGAGTCGAAAAGCGTGCCGCTTTATATAGCCCCGGGCCGCGTATTTAGGAACCCTAGTTCAGTTCGTCCCCAGGCAGGTGACGAAATCGGTTAGCTTTTCTAGTGGCTAAGTACCAAAAAACCCTCGTTCAACTCGTCCCCACAGAAGGGGACGAACTCGCATAGGGTTTCGAGTACATTTTGCGTCGAAAACAGCCAAAAACCCTAGTTCAACTCGTCCCCACACAAGGGGACGAACTCGCATAGGGTTTCGAGTACATTTTGCGTCGAAAACAGCCAAAAACCCTCGTTCAACTCGTCCCCACACAAGGGGACGAACTCGCATAGGGTTTCGAGTACATTTTGCGTTTAAAACAGCCAAAAACCCTCGTTCAACTCGTCCCCACACAAGAAGACGAAATCGGTTAGCTTTTCTATTGCCTAAACCGCCCAAAACCCTATCTTTACTCGTCTCTTTTTCTGTGGATGAGCACGCATAGGGTTTCTAGTAGATTTTTCGCATGAAACAGCAATAAAAACTTTGCGAGTAACAAGAGAGTTCCAAATCCTGAAAGCATGGTTTTTCGAAAGTGTTTTTTTTATACAGATTTGATTCTGCTTGGCAAACCTGCAAGTCTTTATATGAATATATACTTTAGGACAAATTTACTTGAAAAATAAAAACGGTTTGTTAAGAAAATTGGAAGGTGGGGATAATGCTTTTTTAGATTGTGTTGGTGCTTCTGTTTCTCTTGTCATTCAATGTATTCAGTAAAATAAGATATCTGGGACTAAATCAAAAGCATTTCCGCTTTACATAATGCAAATTTTAGGTTTGAGCTCCGGAAATTATGCTGTTCAGATAAAGTTGTTACTGGTAGCAGTGAGAGAAAATAGAATAAAACGAAAAGTCAATAAATCAAAATTTTCGTTATTCTAATTTGATTTTAAAAAATACATAAGTTACACAAAACAAAAATTCTTAGTGTTTTTTCGGTGGTGGTTCGTTGTCTTCAATGTTCTTGGATAAATTATGTACACGCTTTTTTATTTTTTTATTTTGATGTTTAGTTGGTCGGCCAGATGGAATCCTGCTGCTTGAACCGTTTCTGGTTTTGCGTCGACTATAAGTAGTAGGTTGTACCCTTATTTTGCGAGTTCGTTTTTTAGCAGTTTTCGATGCCATAAATGAAATTATTTGTGACGGTGTTTGCAAGTTTTCGAGAACTGTAACGAATTTCGCGACTTGCTTTGTCGCCGTAATGTCAAAGTTTTGCTCAAGAACAGTTCCTAAACGCGAAACTTCGTTTTTCATTTTTATTATGTTGTCAGTTAATTCGGTTCGGTCTTTGGGATCAATAGGGCAATTAAATTGATTGCACACATTTTCAAAAGTGATATTTCTAGGTTGGCTTGAACTCGATTTGCCTTCTTCCTCTACCTCGAATTCCGTAGTAATATCCTTAAAAAAAGTAGAGGGATTTTTTTCCCCTAGTGCAATTTGTGCTAGTTGCTGCCGATCATCTGCCGTTAATAATGTAGAGCATTTTAAACTTATTTCGAACTGTTTCTCTACTGCACATAGGTGTTTACAAAATTGACCGCAACTCCCACTTTGGCAAGTACAAGTACCCACCGTAGTGTCAACCGTATAATATGTATTACTTTTTTCGCTTTTGACTCTATATAAATTGCCTTCTATTTCGGTAACATCTGTTACATTTTTTGCATATTCACAGAATTTTGCGTACGCCAATGTCAGTTTTCTCGACCTAGAATTAGCAAAGTGAATTAACCTCTTCTTGTGGTAGTTTTCAAAAGTTTTCAAAATGAAATCTACAAGGGCGCACATATTAAAAGCCTTACATCGTTGAAGGACCACATCCTTAAAAATTCGAATTGATGCTTCACAAAAATTGTTAGTGTTGTGGCCTCTATAAAGTAAATTGTTTCTAGAGAAAAGCGTCCACTCGGTTTGGCGATACCACCACTTTTCTAAGTATCGCTTCAATGCCTCATTGAAACTAACCGATTCCAAAAGTGCTTTCATACAATCGGTAGCTTCTTCTTTTGTTTTGGCATACATCACTTTTTGAAATGTCTTCATAATTAGCCTACGTGAATCATTTTCAATGTTATTTTCTTTTAGCCATAGCCATCGCCAAACAGCTTGGTTAACATGAAAAGTACACAATAATAACGTCGAATTCGGAAACACCACTTTAAGCGCATTGCGGTCTGCAGCCGAATCATCGGTCATTATGGCTTTTGGTGCAAATTGGATCTCAGTAGATCCCTCTAAAGTTTCCTTAATGGCACTAAACACCAAAAGATAATTCATTTCGGTTTGGCTCGTGTGCAGTCCTACTGCCACTGGAACTGCCCCAATTTTGGATGCTGCAAAAATAAAAGTCACACAGGTGTCACCTTGGTCACATGAGCCACTAGAGTCGATAAAAATTATGTCATCGGCTAGTCCCGATAAAAACACTCTTCTCATTATGGCTGTGCTGTAATGACCACTACAATGATTGGAGTTTCTTTTATGAAAATTTCACATTCTCTACTATCTAATTCGGATTTCTTCTTTTTTAGTACATCGATGGCACTGGTCACATCGCGGCCGCCATAAAAATCCTCTCGCCACTTTTGGTACAAATAATTGACCTATTTTTAAATATTACAAAATAAATATAATTACCAGTGTACTGTACAAAAAGTATTACCTGCGTGTCCATAGGATTAAGCTGTGAGTTTGCCAAATCCTTATATATATTTTGGTTGTCAACCGATTCAACCATCTGCAGCTCGTGGAAGGCTTTGGCTGATGTCGGCGTCATTCCTGATTCAAAATATTTCATGAAAGCCACTTCTGTTTCTTCGCTGCAACGAAGCAAGCTGTATGCTTGCGCCACATCAACATTGTGGGAATGTCGGAAGTTTACGCAAAAAAAGACATTTAGTCCCTTTCTAATAAGGGCTGATTTTTTTTTGTATGTTCCGTTACTTTTAGGAATTTAATATTTATGCTTGCTGAACAATTGTAATTCCGTAAATTACCGTGCGTCTTGTTTTTCGTTTTATTTTTGGAGGACAATTGACACACATAGATCTTCCGGAAATTATAGCGAATGCAGTCTGTGAAGCATCTGCTGACTATCCAATTAGTATGGGTTTTTAAAGAAAATGTGTCAATGAAATAGTCACATTTCTCCTCAAAGTTTTGCCCGTTTAAAATTTCAGCTTGAAATTCCACTTGAAATTGGTTAACATTATCACTCTCAAATTTTAAAATTTGAAAGTTCTCCACAATAAAACTAATTAAGTTTTCACAATTAGCAATTTCCATTTTAAAGAAACAAAGAACTCAATTCTAGCTTAGAAAGAAAAAATGTAGAACAAACTGTGAAAATTACACGCTTTTTGATATCACTAAATATGAAAAGTCAAATTAGTAACGGGTTTTATTTTATTTCCTCTTGCAAAAAAGCAACGTCGCATCAAAGAGACGAAAATAGAGTAATTTAAGAGAAATGCACGTTTTCTGAATTGCTGCATTACTATTACTCTACTTTCGACTCTTTGATGCGACGTTGCCAATTTTATGAATGTCGCTGCTTTCTTTTCATATATGTATTGCTTCAATAAAATTATAGCGAATGTTTCTCTTTTTTGCAAGAGAAAATAAAATAAAACCCGTTACTAATTTGACTTTTCATATTTAGTGATATCAAAAATCGTGTAATTTTCACAGTTTGTGCTACATTTTTTCTTTCTAAGCTAGAATTGAGTTCTTTGTTTCTTTAAAATGGAAATTGCTAACACTAACACTATAGCAGACATTTCTTAATCATTTAAAATTTCAAAAACCCATCACAATTCGAAATTTTTAATTTTGAATAAAAAAAAATTTCTTAAATTTTCTTAAAGATATTTTTTAATGTAGTATTACTAAAAAAAATTATTTGACATGGAGTCTGCAGACCACTGGAAAAACTTACGCGTGTTGTCAGCTTTCCAAAAAGGTGTCAATGTCAATACAAATATTTGAAATAATTGAAACAGCTAGCTGCAACTTGTTCGGGGACCATCATTTTGAATAATTGCAGAAAGCGACAAACCTACGAACCTCATCTGCATTTTTTGGAATTGGATAATTTTTTATTGTTTCATACTTGTTTCATACGTCTGTGATGCTGGAATTACCACTTTCGAAAATCAAAGTGGGACATACCCCATAATTATGTGCTAATTATGTGCTAATTTCGTCCCCCTTTAAAAAATTTTGTACTCGTCCCCACTCCCTAGAATTAAGGTTTATAATTGGTTGTGCTAGCATCACGTGATGCTAGCACAACCATTAAGTAAATATAACCCAATCGAAACGAAACCCATACCATAATTATGTGCTAATTATGTGCTCTGCACTTTTCCAATAACAAAATGTTGTACTCATCCCCCTCCCCCAGAATCAAGGACACTCTGGTTGTGCTAGCATCATACCATGGAAAAGCCAAAATCTGTTATTTTCACCCGATCGGAATGAAACCAATTGCATAATTATGTGCTAATTATGTGCTCTCCACTTTTCCAATAAAATAATTTTGTGCTCCCCCCCCTTCCCCAGAATCAAGGACATTCTTTGGTTGTGCCAGCATCACACCATAGAAAAGCCAAAATCTGTAATTTCCACCCGATCGGAATGAAACCAATTGCATAATTATGTGCTCTCCACTTTTCCAATAAAATAATTTTGTGCTCCTCCCCCTTCCCCAGAATCAAGGACATTCTTTGGTTGTGCCAGCATCACACCATAGAAAAGCCAACATCTGTAATTTCCACCCGATCGGAATGAAACCAATTGCATAATTATGTGCTAATTATGTGCTCTCCACTTTTCCAATAAAATAATTTTGTGCTCCTCCCCCTTCCCCAGAATCAAGGACATTCTTTGGTTGTGCCAGCATCACACCATAGAAAACCCAAAATCTGTAATTTCCACCCGATCGGAATGAAACCAATTGCATAATTATGTGCTAATTATGTGCTCTCCACTTTTCCAACAAAATAATTTTGTACTCCTCCCCCTTCCCCAGAATCAAGGACATTCTTTGGTTGTGCCAGCATCACACCATAGAAAAGCCAAAATCTGTAATTTCCACCCGATCGGAATGAAACCAATTGCATAATTTTGTGCTAATTATGTGCTCTCCACTTTTCCAATAAAATAATTTTGTGCTCCTCCCCCTTCCCCAGAATCAAGGACATTCTTTGGTTGTGCCAGCATCACACCATAGAAAAGCCAAAATCTGTAATTTCCACCCGATCGGAATGAAACCAATTGCATAATTATGTGCTAATTATGTGCTCTCCACTTTTCCAATAAAAAAATTTTGTGCTCGTCCCCTTCCCCAGAATCAAGGACATTCTTTGGTTGTGCCAGCATCTCACCATAGAAAAGCGAAAATCTGTAATTTTCACCCGATCGGAATGAAACCAATTGCATAATTATGTGCTAATTATGTGCTCTCCACTTTTCCAATAAAATAATTTTGTGCTCCTCCCCCTTCCCCAGAATCAAGGACATTCTTTGGTTGTGCCAGCATCACACCATAGAAAAGCCAAAATCTGTAATTTCCACCCGATCGGAATGAAACCAATTGCATAATTATGTGCTAATTATGTGCTCTCCACTTTTCCAATAAACAAATTTTGTGCTCCTCCCCCTTCCCTAGAATCAAGGACATTCCATGGTTGTGCTAGCATCACACCATGGAAAAGCCAAAATCTGTAATTTCCACCCGATCGGAATGAAACCAATTGCATAATTATGTGCTAATTATGTGCTCTCCACTTTTCCAATAAACAAATTTTGTGCTCCTCCCCCTTCCCCAGAATCAAGGACATTTCATGGTTGTGCTAGCATCACACCATGGAAAAGCCAAAATCTGTAATTTCCACCCGATCGGAATGAAACCAATTGCATAATTATGTGCTAATTATGTGCTCTCCACTTTTCCAATAAACAAATTTTGTGCTCCTCCCCCTTCCTTAGAATCAAGGACATTCCATGGTTGTGCTAGCATCACACCATGTAAAAGCCAAAATCTGTAATTTTCACCCGTCATTTTTTTTGGAATATCTCTATAACGGTAATGTGCACCGAAAACTGTTATATTGTGAATTTGCAGCTTATACAACGCTTAGTTAAATATCCGAATTTCAGATTGATGCACGTTACACGTTACCGTTGTAAAAATATTCCTCAAAAACTGTTTAATTGAATGTTTGGACCCTCGTTCCATTATGAGGAACTTCGTTAGGGGGACTTTGGGGGTCCAACTAAAAACCACAAAAGCTACAAATTTCTCCTAGAAGACCATAGAGCACACTCCCCAGTCTTAGCGCCATTCACGAAAAACCCAAAAAATACCTTTTTTTAAGGTTTAAACCCCTACAGTGCCCGTAATGCTGCACGTGTTGATATGAAATTTGGCCACTTCTTCAGAACTCTATAGGCTACAAATTTTCCATGCAAAAGTTTTTAATATGAGTTACCGTTATATTGATTTTCGTGAAACCATGCTAAAAATACCTTTAGACCTCCTGGCACCGTTAGGAGTGCCAGAATGTATTCGGTATTTCCATCGTTAATTGAAGAAGCACAAGACTTTAAAATTTGCCATACACGACTTTTTTGTATATACTACCGTTATTAAGATATTCAGAAAAACCTGTTTTCGAGGGTCTTTGACCCTCTGTAGTACCGCTAGCGGCACTCGTAGAGACGGGGACTTTTAGGGTCTTGTTTAGGACCTCGAAAGAAAAGGCCCATTCAAAAATCCAGCCTTCCCCTAATTTTTCCGAAGTAAAATGCCAATTTTCCTGGAGTAGTAGCAATTTTCCATTCATCCTTTTCGATGTTAAAATTTTTTATATTCATATTCATTTTCAAGAGTAGGTGAACTGCTTTCTTCAATTGTTTAATTGCCGAAGAAGGCGAAAATTGAGGACATTGTTCCTGATCCACAAACTCTGGTCCCTGGAAAAACGAACAGGACGTGGTCCTAAATAATGTGGAATTTGATGCTACTGGCTTCAGTCAGTATCGATTTTACGTTTAGTCCAAATTTTTCAAACATCAATTCATTTCATTTTGTAATTTGGACCGTATGGCTAGAAAAGGTTTTGTTCGCGAAACTTGACTATTGACATGTTTATGTCCTGAGAAATACTGGTTGTCGTTCCGTGAAAAAGCGTCACCAAAAACTGTTACGAAAACGTTTCACGCTTAAAATGTACCTTCCCGTAGTTCGATCTTCACCAAATTTGGTATACAATATCCTTTGATCGCTCTGACTCAGAATTGACAATCACGATTTTGATAAGTTGCGGGAATAGCGGTAAATTCGTCATTGAAGAGAACATAAAGTCATCCCTCAATAATTGGTTCTCCTGGCTCTTCCCGTGGACCGATCTCGACGAAACTCGGATGGAAGTTAAGTGGGGCGATCCTTATTATTTTGGTGTCGGCACTTGTTATGAGAAAGATGTCTTTGGGCAAAAAAAGGTCCCTTTTCTTTAGGAATGCATTATAGTCGATATGCATATCAAAATACAGTATTCGGTGATTTGAGCCCTTTAAAATCACCACAAGCTGATTTTTGGGTTTTCAAAGGATAGTATGTAGTCTGGTTGGTCTAGCGGTTAGTGCGCGCACCTTCGGTGCACAGGGTCATGAGTTCGAATCTCAACGTGGATCATGGTGTTTTTCGAACTCACAATCTTGTGACGGACTATGATCTCACTCAGATGTTAAACGAGTACCCATTTATAGGGATAAATAACACTGCTGAGCGTGATGCTGATCTCATTACCTCAACAAAAAGCAGATAAGATCTTGGAAATAGGATGTCACTTACACATCCTGCGGCCTTAGTCCAATGCTGGATTGTCGCGTCTGTTATTTTTATTTAAAGGATATTATGTACATATGTACCACCAAAAAGGACACTTCTTTAATGAAACTTAGAATGGGCATTATGGATGCCGTTCGAAAGTCGGCATTTGGGGTACTGTAGGTATGTAATCGGTTTGAAAGGATTTTTGGGATTCTGGAGCTGATGCAATGTTGATTATTGTAAGCAATAACGTAGACATATGTATACATGATGTAAGATTTTTCCCCTATGGGAAAACTTCACGGAGTTTTTTGCATTACTACAGGTTACACTATGTAGGTACCACGGCTTCGTTTTTGAACCAACAATATTTTAACGTTCATTAAGTTAGTAATTTTACAAATACGTTTGTTACGTTTTTTTATTTTGTAAGTACTTTTTGTGAACTCAATTGAGCGAGAAAAGACGAACGCTTTTAGTTCTTAAATGTAATATAATAGAGTTTTACACTGACGTATAAAAAAACGTATACACAGAGAAAAATCGACCACATAAAATAGAAGAAAAACAATAAGATATCTCTATGGTTTTCATCCAAGAAGACTATCTTATTGAAATCATAGAGAAAATCTTATTAAATTCTTGTCAGACAAATTATAAGAAATCCTTATAAAAGTAATAGGAATCTTATTATTATAATAAGGGAATTCTTATTGAAACAATCGGTAAAACTGGTAGAAATTAGCTGAACGTCTCATTGATTTAATAAGTCGAGCTATTTAAAACAATAAGAATACTGTTTCACTTAATAAGATTTCATATCAAATATTCTGCAATTGAGTATACCATTTTCCAGTCATAATTACAACTTTGGACCATCAAATTTGTCTTTCTGATAATTATAAGTTTGATGTTCCGAAGTTATAAATTTGACTGACGAAAATGGTATGTACTACCAAACAAAAAGTCTTAGTTCTGCAAAAAATAAGTTTTATTGATAATTATTTAAGCTAATATCTAGGTACATTTATGAAACCTAACAAATGAAAGAAATAATTAGACAACATAATTAACGAAACATCTTGAAATAGTCTTGCCTACTGGGCAAGTTTTGACTTAAATTCTTAACACAAACTTTAGATTTTTTTTCAAGAAAAGAGCAATGAATACCTCGCAAATAACGCTTGAAATTTGATGTTCAGCGACGATAATCCGGGTTTAAGGAATCAGAACTCCTTCCACAGCCGTCGGTAGTTTGATGACAGGCGCTCAAAAAAAGTATCGTCGGTTTTCCTTCCATTGGTAAAAGTATTATAAAAGCTGAAAAACATTAAAATCCTTAACAATTTTCATATAGGTTAAAAAAATGCTGCAAACTTACGTTTTGAAATGCGATTAGGATCACTGTGGGGAAAACAAGATGAGCTCTATCGAAACCATTCTGGATCTTCTTCTTCTTCCTCGCCTCGTTCTTTATACCGCTCCATGGCTTTGCGTTGCTCGACCCGCGGTGTAGGCACATCGCCCGTTTTGGCGATAATATCTCATAAAATGAAAACCATTCTGGGTCTTAAGAGCAGAAATATCACGAAAAACCACGAAAAAGTAAGCTTACCTTGTATCTTCGATTGCTGAAAGGAGAAACTCAAATGGATCTTTCTCTTTCGATACATATGCACTTTATAGGGAACTGAAACACTCGCGAAACAATTCACAAATAACACGTGTCATTATTACTATTTATGAGATGACATTAAAAAGGTATTCTTTTTGATATAAAAAGTTGTTCTTATTGATTTTAAATAGAAGCAAATTTTTATGAGAAAATGTATAAGATGTTCTCATCGAAATTGCTAAATAATGTGGAAGTCATATCAAATGCTAGGATTAATATGAAAAATCATATGGAAATAATACGAAAATCTGTTAAAAATAATAATAAGATTTTTCTTTTCGATTCAATAAGATTTCTCTATGGAAAAAGCATATTGTTTACCGTATTTAATCAGAATTCATAGTAAAATGTCTCAATAAGGCATTCTTATTAATTTTACTTAGAACTTTTTCTCTCTGTGTACTTAGTTCCCGATTTCAAAGGAAATATTCCAGCGCGAATCGTACGTAAAACTTTTACGAGAGTTTTCAACTAATTTTACAACAGCTAAAAATCGCGCCCCGACAATTTTGACTGTTTAAAGACATCAAATACACGGAAATATGTCCATGCGTCTTAAGGACATGCTGAATCATGATATACTGTTTCGTTTACGATAAGCAAGCGAGTTTTTATATATAATGTCAAATTATGTCGTATTATTTCCAACGACTTGCTAAAACTCTCTAATATTATTAAAAATCCAAAAACTTTTCTGCACACGTAAATATCAATAAACGGAAATCTATTAAAGCCGAAAGCATAAACATAATCCTGAAATTGCATTTCCACATAAAAATATTGATATTGGTGGTTCAAAACGTATGTGCTTATTAGAATTATCGCTTTTTCTTAATTAATGATACATGTGCTTTGGAACGCAGTCTATTCCTCAAGTGGGAATCTGCTATTATTATTTCCCAACTAAATTCTTATCTGACTTCTATAAAGATACGGCGCGTGACATCCTAAATTAGGGGTTCAAAACTAAAACAAACAAATGGAACTGAGACTACATAGTCACACTCAACTACATTGTTGACTACTTTTACGTGCTTAAACCTTTCCAATTAAGAAGAAAAAGACTGAGCAGTTAATGAATAATAAACATATTCACAAATAATGCAAAATGCATCATCAATTCATAACATATTAACCGAAAAAACATCACCGATTCTAAAGCTAGCACGGAATTCTTTCACTGTTCGCAAATACATTCACAATTCATAAGTTAAAAGCAAAAATAAAGTTCTTTGAGAAACAATAACATTTGTAAAAAACATAATTAAAAGTATGGGTGGCCCAGGTTGCCCCACCCTAAAGCCGGCGCTGGGTGAAATTTACAGATTTAGGATTGGCTATTACCACGGCGTGATGATAGCACAACCAAAGAATGTCCTTGATTCTGGGGAAAAGGAGGAGCACAAAATTTTTTTATTGGAAAAGTGGAGAGCACATAATTAGCACATAATTATGCAATTGGTTTCATTCCGATCGGGTGGAAATTACAGATTTTGGCTTTTCTATGGTGTGATGCTGGCACAACCAAAGAATGTCCTTGATTCTGGGGAAGGGGGACGAGCAAAAAAATTTTTTATTGGAAAAGTGGAGAGCTCATAATTAGCACATAATTATGCAATTGGTTTCATTCCGATCGGGTGAAAATTACAGATTTTGGCTTTTCCATGGTGTGATGCTAGCACAACCAAAGAATGTCCTTGATTCTGGGGAAGGGGGAGGAGCACAAAATTTTTTTATTAGAAAAGTGGAGAGCACATAATTAGCACATAATTATGCAATTGGTTTCATTCCGATCGGGTGAAAATTACAGATTTTGGCTTTTCCATGGTGTGATGCTAGCACAACCAAAGAATGCCCTTGATTTTGGGGAAGAGGGAGGAGCACAAAATTTTTTTATTAGAAAAGTGGAGAGTACATAATTAGCACATAATTATGCAATTGGTTTCATTCCGATCGGGTGAAAATTACAGATTTTGGCTTTTCCATGGTGTGATGCTAGCACAACCAAAGAATGTCCTTGATTCTGGGGAAGGGGGAGGAGCACAAAATTTTTTTATTGGAGAAGTGGAGAGCACATAATCAGCAAATAATTATGCAATTGGTTTCATTCCGATCGGGTAGAAATTACAGATTTTGGCTTTTCTATGGTGTGATCATATGCAAATAATACATATATGTCCAAAGCTCACTCAAAATCGGGTACACATTTTTTTGGCCATGTCGTCCGATCTGCACCCAATGTCACAAATACGACCATACAGATACACGTATACAGGCTATTAAAGCTATTTGCTCTTTTGCTACACAGTTCAAGTTGAAGAGAGTTTAGATACTCTGCCAGAGCAGGTTTTCGTGCATTTGTCGACTTCATGAGTGTATCTTCTTCCACTGTCCCATGCCATGGGTCGGGGTGGCTTACGCAAAAGTATCTGCGCCTGCGAAAACTTCGTATTGAAAAAAGATGAAAGATGATTTGATCACAATGCATTTCTTGAGGTTGCGGAACAGGTAGCCATGCGTTCATTGACCTCATTAGTGCATTTCGTAAGTTGCATGCCGCGCTGTTAATGCAATGTGGTGGTAGCATGCGGTAGAGTGAGTGGATTTAGTGCAGGAGAAGGCAACACAACTTCCATACACATTTGAAAAGAGTTATATTTCTATACAGAACATCAACTGAAAATTTGTATGCAGGTTGTTCTGTCTAGTTCTGTACTCGATTCAATTATAGGGATATGAGAACGAGAATGAGTTGAGTATTGATCAAATAAAAATACGATATTTGATCGGCAAAAATCGTATATCGCTTAATTTTTGCAGAATGGTTGATTATGCTGATGGCGTCCTGATTATGGAAAAAAACTCCCCAACGATTGGAGGGCTCCAACCTTGGAAAAAGGGGATATGGGAATATTTTTTTTACTTTTTAGCAAACATTTCAAAACCGACAAAATATACAGAAAAATGGTCTGAGAACGAAAAAAACCACATAAAATTACCCTTGCAATTGTATATGATACATTAGGATTTTAGTGAAAAATTTGTCGCTAGACTAAAAAATAAATTAGAATATTTTCATTTTAGACTCTTTTAAAAACCTCCATAGCTCTGAAAACGCAAGTACGCCTCCCTCCTTTTCAAGGCTGCACACCTCTAATATGTTGGGACTCCCCATAATCAGGAGGCCATCCCCAAAAATCCATCAATGTAAGATTTTTGTCGTTCGACGGCCATATTTTTTTTTCTTCGGCTATAATAAAATCATATTGATTAAATTGTTTGAAACAAATCAGAATGCCCACTTTAGTATGAAAGTTTGTTAACGAAATTTGTATCAGAAGTCTGAAAACGCAAAAGTATGTAACATCGCGCACACATTCGTGTGCCTTCACGAGCATATTTTCTAACGTTGTGTTTTCTCAAAAAATATTGGTAATGAGAAAGACCGTTTTGGAAAACAAATTCGAGTCACTCAAAATTGTAGTTCTGAAACCGAATCATCAGTCGAACACACACACACACGCTTGGAAATATGCTTCTGAAGAGCACACGGGAGTGTGCACGATATTACGGCAACGTCCCCCACACACACAAGTACATCTACACCGATCTTCGAACATGCGTTCACATACCGATATTCGTGCAGTGAAAGGTTCACTCGCTGCACTAATACCAATGCGCGAATGCCTGTATGTGAACGACATGCACGAAGATCAAGACACGCACACACCAGCATAAGGACGCGACCCGGGGCTATATAAAGCGGCACGTTTTTCGACTCGGGGTCAGTCTTTCATCGGTTGCCGCCGCGTTATTTCCAGTTTTGTTCCAGTCTTCCAATTCGGGTCAGTCTTTCATCGGTTGCCGCCGCGTTATTTTCAGTTGTTGTTCCCGTCTTCCCATTTCGGAGGAGTCAAATTCCGATGTAGTCATCCAAACGAACGACTTAACATCTTCCCAGTCGGCCGCCAAATTGTCGTCGGTCCATGGAAAGTTGTGGTACTTGCCACGAGGTTCGCGCACGACGAACGAGACCCGCGCGGCGGTTTTTGTTGTGTGCATTTTTAATTTTGCTGTTTCCGTACGTGCTGTAGGGGAGCACATGTATCCTACCGGACGGATGGACAACCGAGCCGTCCGCCTTCGTGACTAAAATTACGGAAAGATCTTTTCGAGGCTCTCGCGCTCATTCCAAAGAGTTTACAGTGTGCTCGTCACGCGCGCGAGTCCGAAACCCTGTCGTCCGTCTGCCGTGTGTCTAAAAATTTTAAGTTTCCCTTGCGTGGCCATATATGTTTTAAGGTGGCGTGATCCATGACAGTGGCCGTATTCGGCGAAAATAAGGAAACGGTAATTTTCCCGCATTCGGTGCGAGCCAGTTAAGTGCTTCCTCGGCGCGCGTGAAGAGAAACTCGCAGTGTGTAGCGAAACGGGTGCAAAGTGTTTCCGTACGTGCCGGAGTGGGAGCACATGTATCGTACCGGACGGATGGACAACCGAGCGTCCGCCTTCGTGACTAAAAAAAAAAAAAAGAAATACGGAAAAATCTTGTCGAGGCTCTCGCGCTCCCTCCAAAGAGTTTACAGTGTGCTCGTCACGCGCGCGAATCCGAAACCCCGTCTGACGTGTGTATAAAAATTTCCAGTTTCCCTTGCGTGGCCATATACGTTTTAAGGTGGCGTGATCCATGACAGTGGCCGTATTCGGCGAAAATAAGGAAACGGTAATTTTCTCGCATTCGGTGCGAGCCAGTTAAGTGCTTCCTCGGCGCGCGTGAAGAGAAATTCGCCGTGTGTAGCGAAACGGGTGCAAATTGCTCTGCTCCTCTGCCAACCGTGGATCCAATTGGAACTTTTGGTCGACTTTAGGTGGTCTTGTGGTGCGTGTTGATGCGAGTGCGTTAG
This sequence comes from Microchrysa polita, assembly GCA_949715475.1. Lineage (NCBI taxonomy): Eukaryota > Metazoa > Arthropoda > Insecta > Diptera > Stratiomyidae > Microchrysa > Microchrysa polita. The sequence goes on along the minus strand of OX454415.1, from coordinate 86,219,507 downwards.
ACCAAGAAAACCCCAAAAATCAGAATGCACGAAGTGTATTTTTTTTTGTTATGTGCGTCATACCATTAGCGTTTTACCGAATTTTGGATTTTATTGAATTCACCCAAAGGATAAACATACCGTTGTGCAATGACGCCGAAAAACTAATGCATGCGCAAGGCACTGATGCGTGGTCAATCTGGAAAGCAGCTAAGTTGACAGACAAAAATGAGGTAACACCACTGCCACATAATAATTCCTGCTCGGTGCTATAGGGAACACTTTTTGAATCTGTGCCGATGGTGCAGTGCTTCCACATCCTTAGTTGTTATTACAAGCATTTATAAGTAACTAAACTACAAAGTTGCTTGTGCAAATTGATTTAATATGCACATACTATGTACACCGAACTACTGGACAAAAATCATTGCTGTAATGCAGATACAGGAAAGAATCGCACAAACAATTATGCTTTAAAAATGTACTCGTAAGATGTGGTATCCTTAGTATTCCATTAGCTATAAATCCCTTAGTTTCAAAACATGACAAAACAACGCAATGAAAACACCTTAGGATTTTAAAAAAATCATATTTAATAAATTAATGATCAATTCTAAGTTTTCCCGGGCCAATTATGAAAGCATTATTATTTAGCTAAGTTCGATGATGTTTGTAGTCTATTTTACTGGTACGAGTATGTACTATCAATTCCATAACCACATGTCAAAGTAATGACAATTAAAAATACGAGGAACAACGAGCAGTAGATCAGAAATAATAAAGACTTAAATAACTCAACTTATTATAATATTGCTGCTACGTATGTAGTTAAGTATTTCAAGAATTTTTCTTCACATTAAGTAAAAGTTAAGTTAGCATTTACGGCATCTGGAAAAGAACAATAATTTATATACCACTCGAAAATAATTAAATAATACGAACAAAAAGAAACACAATGAAATAAACATTTATTAAAATGTATTATTAACAGTGGCTAGGCGTAACTCATCGTCTAAGTATTTATATCTGCAGTCCACGCTTTATTATAGTAATACATTTGCCCATTAATTTCTCAAAACCTCCAGTTTCCAAAACTTTTTCGAGCTGTTAAAAAGGAACAAAAGAAAAAAAAAAATACGATTGTTAAAAAAATAAATTCATCAATGAAATAAAAACAAAATGGACAGATGAATATATTCTTCATTTTTGATATATATAAATGTAATTCTTATTATTGCATATTATGTTTAATTTTTTTTTAGAGAAAAAAAAAAAAGATCTTTTTTTTTTATTTTGTGTAAGTAAATGGATTGGCCGGAATAGCCAAGTGAAAGAGACAGAATAAGAAATCAAGAAATAATTGAAAAAGATATTGTATAAATTGTTATTTCTTTGCGTTTATTATTATTTTTGTAATAGGATTTATTCTGGTTTTTTGTAACTTTTCTCTTGGGTTTTCATACGCTGCGCGCTATTGTGCAACTATAAAGATGAATAGATATCGTACATATATATAAATATATTTCAATTTTGCCGGGAACATGTGGAAGTTTAAAATGAATTAATTAAAACAAAACAAAAAAATAAATAAATAAAAACAAATTTCTTATCATGTAAAAAAAAAAGAAACATTCACTAAGAGAGAACAAGAAAAACAAGAGCATTTTGTTTAGAGTAATATAATTGCGTTCAATAAATGTACGAATAAGATGAAAGAATAAAATATGTCTTTTGCTTCCCTTCCTATCCTTCGGCCCGTCCTTTTTCTGTTGGAACATGCCATAAAAGGCTCAATTTTTTTTTAGGTGAGCTGTGCGCGTTGGTTTGGTGGTATCTTTTTATTTTTTTTTTCAGGATAAATGACGCGAGAATTTTTTTTGCAACGCTTGAGAGGCGGCCTGACCACCCATCATTTTGGTCCCCCCCCTACACTTCCGGTAGCTGAGCTAGGTCTCCGGCACGCGTCGTGGTCAGGATCGAGGAGATTCAGCACGTAGGTGTTTGGCAGGCCTTAACGGCCAAGCCACTCCGCCCTCGGAAGATCCTGGGATCCTCTAAACCCGCAAGTTGTTACAAGTATCTATTGGAGAGTAAGGAATATATGAGTTTCAATTTTGGATTGATTTTGATATAATTTGAATAAATTTTACCAAATTGCAGATCTTTAGGGGCAGTTTCAATTGAATTGAAATAAAGCTAAAATTAACCCTAGTTTTCTGCACTTAAAGGTCCATCTAGATTAGTCGCCAAATGGCGACACGTACAGCCAAATGGCTGTTGTAATTCCATCCAAATACATCCAAACTAGTCGCCATTTGGCTATGCGTCCAGTTTTGATATTCAATATGGCAACTCAACCAACCGCTTGTCAATTTCAAAGTGACAATTTTACAACTTTCGTTCGATCTTTTGTGTGAAATTGAATAATTATTGAATGGCCATGTAATAATTCAAACGCGCAGAGTCCGATTTTGATAATTAAATTTTAAAAAATCACCAAAATGAAATTTTGGTTATGTCATTTCCTGTCTCCATTTGGCTGCTACAGTGTGGCTGCTAAGGAGCAGCCAAATGGCTGCACGCGATGCCAGTTTTTGGACGCGCAGCCATTTGGCTGCTAGTCTAGATGGACCGCAAGGCATTAAAACTGTTAGAAATAACAAAGTTAAAATAAAATGATGTAAGAAAGAAATGATCTTCAGACTATGCGCCAATTTTTAAAAGAATCGTACAAGCACCTCACCTTGGCAGAAGTTGGAGAAAATTGAGATGGAAAAATATTTTGTTATTGGGTCAAATCACAAAAATTTGACTTTGAAGTTCCGTAAAAGCCAAACCTCTTATCCGATTTTAGTGCGGTTAGTTTTATTTTTTGGGTAATAATCATCTGTACCTAATAATCATCTTATTTTGCTATGCTACCTAGTCTAGCTTTTAAGATAATGACGTTTTAGTCGTAAAAGAAAATGATTTTTTCAAAAATCTTCAAATGCCTGTGGCAGCTAAAGGGTTAAGCTAAGTGGGTATGTTCAGTACAACTTTTTTGCTGGAAATCACATGAGGAAGCACAATCCGGTTCGTTTATGCGGCAGTTTCCGGGCACCCTGTATATTTTCTTAACTTACAACTAATAAAAACGAGACCGAGGCTAATTTCGGGCGCGGCCGAAATTTGGACACCCTTCGCTCCCCCCGGGCTAAAAGTTTTTTCGAGCCTTTCCTATGACTTGTGTTCAATTCTCCCCGCTTCCATGCTTTTCCTTGAATTTTCACATAAGTGAAGTGGCGAAGATTTATTGGGTTTCTTAGAATTACCAAAGACGAAGTGTGTGTGCGTGTGTGGGGGAGGGGGGGGGTTGTACGGCAGCCCTATGAACGCATGGCCTTTCCTTCAATTTTGACGTATGTTTGTGGCATCAATTAAAACATATATAAAACATATTTATGAGATTTGGTTGAAATTGGTGGACAAATAAAAAAGTTTTTCTTCAAAGAACCTAATTTGGGGGTTGGGTTTATATGCCAGCCCCATGACCCCAATGGTCCGATTTCATTAATTTTTGCATATGTTTTGTAACATCAATAAAAGTACATTTCCATGAGGTTGATTGAAATTTGTGAGCAAATAAAAACGTTTTTCTTAGAAAAATTTGGTTTTGGGGGGATAGGTTTGTATGGTAGCCCCATGACCAGATGGTCCGACTCCATCTATTCATACATATGTTTTGTGTCATCAATAGAAACACATTTGTGTGTAGTTTAGTTGAAATTGGTGTATAAATAAAAAAAAATTTCTTAGAAGAACTTAATTTGGGGAGCTAGGTTTGTATGACAGCCCCATGACCCCATGGTCCGATTCGGTCCATTTTTACATATGTTTTGTGGTATCACTAGAAACACATTTGCACGAAATTTGATTGCAATCGATGAGAAAATAAAAAAGTTTTTCTAAGAAGAACCTAATTTTGGGGAGTAGGTTTGTATGGCAGCCCCACGACCCCCTTGTCGGATTTTACCGATTAAAACATACAAACTGCCTGCAATAAAAAGAAGCATGTCTGCAAAATTTCAGCTCCATAGCTTTCATACTGGCTGAGCAAAACGCGTCGCAACAGACAGACAGACGGACAGACGGACATCGTCCAATCAACTCAGCTCGTCACGCTGATCATATATATACATATTTTGTATGGTCGAAGATGCCTCCTTCAATGCGTTACCAACTTCATGACAAAGTTAATATACCCTTTTCGCTTAGTAAGCGAAGGGTATAAAAAGGTATCGGAAAACTGGTTTTGATGCCGAAATTAATACTTTCAGGCCCGTATTTATAGACATACCTTAGCTCAAGGCGACCTTTAGTCAAGTATGCCGAAATTCAAAAATTAGATGTCATTTCCAGCAGTTTTTTTATTGAAATAATTTATGTTTAGAAGCCAATGCATCTTTGATTTAAGGCGAAACTCAAGGAGACCTTAAGCTTTTAACACAATTGTAATATAATAATATAATAACTCAAGGTAAGTAACTAGCTACATTGACTTCAAGTGAGGTTGACTATTGCAAAATTTCAAAGTTTCCTTGAAATCGCCTTAAGTCAAGGATGCATTGTCTCGAGAAAATAAATTATTTCAATGAAAACTACTGGAAATGGCATTTATTTTAAGGTAAGGTATGTTTATAAATACGGGCCTTAGTTTTGGCTAATTTTTGCTATGCTTGTTGCGGCCGGCATATCAAGAAACAATACTATGTATACTATAAATTGAAATTTGGATCGCATAAATACAAATTTAGAGAAGGTATTGAATAAATTGGTCGCAACATGTAGGAAGAGCTTCTTCCAATAATAATATGTCAAAATTTGAACTTCCTTTATTCTGTCACGTTTGGAGTGAGTAAAATGCCCGAAGGGACTAACAAAGAATTTCTTTTCAGAAACTCCATGTCTTTGACCCTAAAACTCACCTACGTTTATATTAATTATCGTCTCCAATAGAGACTTTTCATTATGACATCGGCTCAGATAATCTGAACCTCAAAATATAGATGCACATGCCACAGACGAATTTCAAATTTCGTAGGCGCATGCACAGCAACGTGTTTTCGTGTCGTTTCCTCCTCTCTCCACAACTTGGTCCACTTATCTTGCGCGCGGCGCGGTGCCATACATCGCACACCACACAAGACGCGGGCGGGAAGTGCAGTGAATGAATTTCATAATCATTTCTGTGTTCATAACATAACATATTGTCCGCAACGGCAACTTGCTCTCTTCCTCGGACCCACTCGATCCACTTGTCATGCGTCACGGAGTACGGAGATATCCATCACACACCACGGAAGTCGCAGGCAATGGCAAGCGATGAGTGATTCTTAAAAGATACTATAAAAAGAGTCTCTTGACTCTCTTGAACTGGAAAGCGTTCTCTCAAATTGACACGCACACAGGCTCATGCGATTCGCTTGAAAGCTCTAGGAAATTTCAGATAAATTTTCATAGGAACAACATTTTGTACCAATTTGGACATATATGTCTTATTTGTATATGGTGTGATGCTGGCACAACCAAAGAATGTCCTTGATTCTGGGGAAGGGGGAGGAGCACAAAATTTTTTTATTGGAAAAGTGGAGAGCACATAATTAGCACATAATTATGCAATTGGTTTCATTCCGATCGGGTGAAAATTACAGATTTTGGCTTTTCCATGGTGTGATGCAAGCACAACCAAAGAATGTCCTTGATTCTGGGGAAGGGGGAGGAGCACAAAATTTTTTTTTTAGAAAAGTGGAGAGCACATAATTAGCACATAATTATGCAATTGGTTTCATTCCGATCGGGTGAAAATTACAGATTTTGGCTTTTCCATGGTGTGATGCTAGCACAACCAAAGAATGTCCTTGATTCTGGGGAAGGGGGAGGAGCACAAAATTTTTTTATTGGAGAAGTGGAGAGCACATAATTAGCACATAATTATGCAATTGGTTTCATTCCGATCGGGTAGAAATTACAGATTTTGGCTTTTCTATGGTGTGATGCTGGCACAACCAAAGAATGTCCTTGATTCTGGGGAAGGGGGAGGAGCACAAAATTTTTTTATTGGAAAAGTGGAGAGCACATAATTAGCACATAATTATGCAATTGGTTTCATTCCGATCGGGTGAAAATTACAGATTTTGGCTTTTCCATGGTGTGATGCTAGCACAACCAAAGAATGTCCTTGATTCTGGGGAAGGGGGAGGAGCACAAAATTTTTTTATTGGAGAAGTGGAGAGCACATAATTAGCACATAATTATGCAATTGGTTTCATTCCGATCGGGTAGAAATTACAGATTTTGGCTTTTCTATGGTGTGATGCTGGCACAACCAAAAAATGTCCTTGATTCTGGGGAAGGGGGAGGAGCACAACATTTTTTTATTGGAAAAGTGGAGAGCACATAATTAGCACATAATTATGCAATTGGTTTCATTCCGATCGGGTGAAAATTACAGATTTTGGCTTTTCCATGGTGTGATGCTAGCACAACCAAAGAATGTCCTTGATTCTGGGGAAGGGGGAGGAGCACAAAATTTTTTTATTAGAGAAGTGGAGAGCACATAATTAGCACATAATTATGCAATTGGTTTCATTCCGATCGGGTAGAAATTACAGATTTTGGCTTTTCTATAGTGTGATGCTGGCACAACCAAAGAATGTCCTTGATTCTGGGGAAGGGGGAGGAGCGCAACATTTTTTATTGGAAAAGTGGAGAGCACATAATTAGCACATAATTATGCAATTGGTTTCATTCCGATCGGGTGAAAATTACAGATTTTGGCTTTTCCATGGTGTGATGCTAGCACAACCAAAGAATGTCCTTGATTTTGGGGAAGAGGGAGGAGCACAAAATTTTTTTATTGGAAAAGTGGAGAGTACATAATTAGCACATAATTATGCAATTGGTTTCATTCCGATCGGGTGAAAATTACAGATTTTGGCTTTTCCATGGTGTGATGCTAGCACAACCAAAGAATGTCCTTGATTCTGGGGAAGGGGGAGGAGCACAAAATTTTTTTATTGGAGAAGTGGAGAGCACATAATTAGCACATAATTATGCAATTGGTTTCATTCCGATCGGGTAGAAATTACAGATTTTGGCTTTTCTATGGTGTGATGCTGGCACAACCAAAGAATGTCCTTGATTCTGGGGAAGGGGGAGGAGCACAAAATTTTTTTATTGGAAAAGTGGAGAGCACATAATTAGCACATAATTATGCAATTAGTTTCATTCCGATCGGGTGAAAATTACAGATTTTGGCTTTTCCATGGTGTGATGCTAGCACAACCAAAGAATGTCCTTGATTCTGGGGAAGGGGGAGGAGCACAAAATTTTTTTTTTTAGAAAAGTGGAGAGCACATAATTAGCACATAATTATGCACTTGGTTTCATTCCGATCAGGTGAAAATTACAGATTTTGGCTTTTCCATGGTGTGATGCTAGCACAACCATGGAATGTCCTTGATTCTGGGGAAGGGGGAGGAGCACAATTTTTTTATTGGAAAAGTGGAGAGCACATAATTAGCACATAATTATGCAATTGGTTTCATTCCGATCGGGTGAAAATTACAGATTTTGGCTTTTCCATGGTGTGATGCTAGCACAACCAAAGAATGTCCTTGATTCTGGGGAAGGGGGAGGAGCACAAAATTTTTTTTTTAGAAAAGTGGAGAGCACATAATTAGCACATAATTATGCAATTGGTTTCATTCCGATCGGGTGAAAATTACAGATTTTGGCTTTTCCATGGTGTGATGCTAGGACAACCAAAGAATGTCCTTGATTCTGGGGAAGGGGGAGGAGCACAAAATTTTTTTATTGGAGAAGTGGAGAGCACATAATGATGCAATTGGTTTCATTCCGATCAGGTGAAAATTACAGATTTTGGCTTTTCTATGGTGTGATGCTGGCACAACCAAAGAATGTCCTTGATTCTGGGGAAGGGGGACGAGCACAAAATTTTTTTATTGGAAAAGTGGAGAGCACATAATTATGCAATTGGTTTCATTCCGATCGGGTGAAAATTACAGATTTTGGCTTTTCCATGGTGTGATGCTAGCACAACCAAAGAATGTCCTTGATTCTGGGGAAGGGGGAGGAGCACACAATTTTTTTATTGGAAAAGTGGAGAGCACATAATTAGCATATAATTATGCAATTGGTTTCATTCCGATCGGGTGAAAATTACAGATTTTGGCTTTTCTATGGTGTGATGCTGGCACAACCAAAGAATGTCCTTGATTCTGGGGAAGGGGGAGGAGCACAAAATTTTTTTATTGGAAAAGTGGAGAGCACATAATTAGCACATAATTATGGTATGGGTTTCGTTTCGATTGGGTTATATTTACTTAATGGTTGTGCTAGCATCACGTGATGCTTGCACAACCAATTATAAACCTTAATTCTAGGGAGGGGGGACGAGTACAAAATTTTTTAAAGGGGGACGAAATTAGCACATAATTAGCACATAATTATGGGGTATGTCCCACTTTGATTTTCGAAAGTGGTAATTCCAGCATCACAGACGTTTTGATGGGTCGGTTTTAATACCTTCACTAGTAACTAAATGCCCCAAATATACCACTTCTGATCTTAAAAATTTACACTTACTAGGGTTTAGTTTTAGATTACACTGACGTAGTCTTTGCAATATTTGGCATAGATTATCATTATGGTGCTTTATACTGCATCCAAACACAATTATATCATCAACATTGAGAAATGCCTCGTGACTCAAACCGCTTAGTGCTATAGTCAACATTCGTTGAAAACTGTTTGATGAGATTTTGATCTCAGTCCAAATGGTAGTCTTTTGAACTGAGAATGCTGTCAAGGGTCTAGACACTGCCATCTAGATAGACAGGCCGGATTATCAGCTGATCTGTCAGTGGTCATGCAACACTAGTAGTGCCATGGTTGGTCATGGTCCGCGGTTAGTACTGCCAAAGTACCGCTCAGTACAATCCACAAATTGTCCACAATCCAAATATCAGTGGCTGTCAGCCTGTCATTTCGTGTCACTCTCACTTGCTATGATGTACGCATGCCGGCGCGTTGATTTTTGAGATAAAGTAAGTACGATGAATAATTATTTGCATTTTTTCCTTTTATTTATTACTTATATTTATATCTTTACAGTTTCAGTAAAAAAGCAGCATGAGTGGCGATATCTGTGCGCTAGCAGGATGTCTACATCTTCCGTCATATAGCGTAAGTCCTCAGATGTTTTGCATTCGACAGAGCGAAATTTGTGACTGATTCGATTTTCGCAATGAAAATGTATCTTATGCTTACTGTCGTGAAATATGTTGCAAATGCTGATTAATATAATAAATTTTCCGCGAATAATGATGGAACCGAGCTTTTGGAATTCAGCAGCATTTGTCACATATTCCACGACAGTAAATCATAAATTTTCATTGAGAAAATTGCAGCAAACAAAAATTTCACTCTCGAGCACGCTTTAGAATTAGAATTATATAGTTGGACGAGATCTTACAGGGAAATTTAAATATCTGTGGTGCAAAATATTGATGACGGCATATGACTAATGTTAGTCTGAAACGATCGATTCTGTAAAAGCGGAAATAACCCTCTTTTCTAATCAATTTCTAAACTGGCTTCATCGAAAATTCGAAATTTGACATTGAATATATAGAGAAACGTTACGATTTTGCAAAAAAAAAGATCGCGGATTCGAACGATCGTTTCAGGTTATTATTAATAAAATGGCATCATTAAAATTTGGCGCCACAGATATTGAAATCGGCCCACTTTGGCGGCACAAATGTTCAATAAAAGGCACCGTTTTTTTTTAAATTGCACAATGCACTTTCACACGTGACATACGGAACTTTACAATAATATTTTTCATATAAAGTACACTAATATTACTAGGACTTGTAACTTCCCAGCAAACTATTTCTATCGTCCGCGATGCGAATTCAATTCGCCTGCTCGAAAAAATTTCTCGAATTTCATATCGAATTCTGATTAAATTCGTCACTCCCTTCGTGAAGGAATAGTGACCGATATTAATCCGCCAGGATGATAATTTGGCGATAATAGACTAATACATAGAAAAAGTAAAAAAAAATATTTATTTTTTATTTTCCCTTTTTTTATTTTTTTTCTCTATTTTACCTTTAACTTTTTTTTAACTTATTTTAATTTTACCTTCTTACACTTTGCTTCTACTGGGAATCGAACCTATCAATCACCTATAGTTTCGTAGTCCTACGTCCTACACCTGAGCTATCTAAGGCAGCTATTACACAGTCATATATTGGTAATATATATTATAATAGATATTATCATATCCCTAAGACTACTTGATTTCGCTTCCTGCACGTCTAAAAATTTATACTGAATGAATCGAGTAGGCTTAGGCATATGACATACATATTATAATATAAATATGACTATGTAATGGAGCCCTAAGATTACAAATTATGGGAATAAATTATTCGTTTTATTTTTTGACAATTTCATAATTGTCTCGTTGTGAGTAATTACTATTTTATCATCTTTGCAATAATAAGACGATATTTCGTTAATAGTCATATTCCTGTCATATTGATGACGATAAAGCGATTTTTCGTCGAGGAGACAAGTTTACGATAAATTTTTCATTTGAATGATATCGTTTTCGTATCATTTTTGTGATTTTTCGAAAAAAAAACGATAAAATTGTTTGCTGGGTTGTAAGTTCGTATATTGTGCAACAGGTCGTAGTTAATTTATGTACTAAAACTCTAAAATGACCTGCCAATTGATTTCAAAGTTTCTATTGACCGTAGCTTGACCGATTGTCATTTATTTACTGAACTATGCTTAACTATTATATTTAAATATATTATTTCTTATTATATTATGTAAATTCTTTTCACTTTTCTATTACAGATGCCGAGCTGTTACTTTACGAGATCTTCAAACATAGCCAGGGCCTGATTGATTGCGATGGGCGATGATATTTTGATTACGGCCAAAGCGTCAGGTAAGTTGAGCAAATTTCCATTTATTGTAGAAAAAGATTCTTTGTGTTCCCCTTGCAGGCGACATACTGGCACCCCAGCAACTATTTGAGCCTGACCGCACTACAGTAATAATGGAGAAAACGAATTCACTCTGCCAATCACCTCAAGTTTGTAATGTTGTTGCGGCGCAAGTGAGGGGGGGGGGGGACTAGTATCGTCATTCATATATGGTAGGCAGCCTATCCTCAAGTTCTAGACCTAGGAAGGTTGCCACCTCAATGGGGTTTTCCCATACGTTCCTACTGCGACCGGGTCTACGTACCGGAACGACCCATGCCACGGGCATGGCCAAGAGTCGCAAAAACCCCCTTCGACTCAAGAAGGGGACGGAAACTTTATATCGTCAAGTATGTAATCGTGGGCTCTAACAACGTCATCTAGATATACAAGCCGGATTATCAGCTGATAAAAATGTCGCTAAGTAACACGTATTACAACAATAGTAATAGAAAGAACCACAGGCGCTAAGGAATCAAATTTTCGAAACTAAATTTCGACAGTCCGGCCTGTCTATATAGATGACAGTGACTCTAGATGTAAGTCCTCTTGCATACAGGAAAGTGAGTATTCGTCATTTGTATCTTTTCAAGTCCCATCCGCTTTTTGCTTTGGACAAAGCCTTACTGACTCCAGATGACCCTTTGACATTGCCCAAGGATTGGCGGAGATCGTCTCGTCGGATTTAATAGACTTTTTTATTAATTATTAGGCTGTCCTTGGCTGCCAGAACTTATGCTTGCTGAAAATGTTAAATACATACATCATGAGTTAGCTTCCGCAACATGACCCTTTGTTAGGGGAGATTTCAGTATCTGCGGCGCCAAATTTTGATGATGCCCTTTCATTAATATTGGCCTGAAACGACCGAATCTGCAATCCTTGTAACGATTTTCCAGATATTCAATGTCAAAGTTTGATTTTTCTATGAAACCAGTTATGTAATTTGATAAGAAAAGGGGGACATTTCCGCTTTACACATTGGGGAAAGTGTTCGATGCCATCAAATTGACGTTTTAATTTTAATCAGTCCCACTAGAATAGTAAGTTTTATCAATTTGGCAAAGATGTTAATAATATGAAATGTCGAAATATATTTGCGAGCAAGAATTGTACAATTTGCTAGACAGGGAGGCAAATGAAATTTTAAATGTTATTTTTGGCGCAATGCTATTGATTCACATCAATATGTAGTAAAAATACCCCTAATTTCCAATTAAAAACGTCACTACCCCATATAAATGTCAAACTTTGACATTAAATATCTGGAGAACCGTTACGATTTTTTCAACGAATCCTTGAAACCTACTTCAAGGTTTTTCTATACTAGACGCCCATCACAGTTTAGCCTTCATGCATTGCAGGAAGTTACCAGCGGCCACCGGGAGGAGGTACTGTGAGGACTTGTTGCAAAATCGTTTCATTTCTACGAATTTGCAACCTGACCGCCGCCCTAAAAAAAAAAAAAAATATGAAAAAAATAAAATAAAAATAATACCTGTCGATCCTTTTCGTCGCCTTGTCAATTTTCTGTTAAGATAGTACAAACTAAGAGAATACGTCCAGAATGAAGCTATAAAATATTACCTAATTTCGATTTATCTGAAGGGTTTGCGCTTTCCGTTGCCTAGAGAGGTCATTGAAAGAGTGAGATTTGTCGTTAATGCTTTTCGAATAATTGTTTAAAAAAATATTACACCATACGGTGGCCGATTTATTTGCAAGTATCGAACTATTATTACCACAACGACAATATAAAATTTCTTCAAAAATATCATCATATATATTCGCAATCGCTGTATATAAAAATTTATGGTGGCAATTTTGTGTTAAAAACGTATCTTCAAAGGAGCTTATAACAGTTTGAAATACCTTAAAAGCGTAAACGCCTATGTCCAATGAAAATTGGGAAGGATATTTCAAACCTCCGCGGTTTAACTGAATAAAATACGAGTTGTTTGAATCCTCATCAATATAATCTTCCGTAACTAATAACGAAGAACATTCGACACATTTCACTCTTTCGCTAACAACTTTAGCTACGTACCCAGAAACAAATACAATGGCTTTCATCATTTCCCGGTCTATTTCTATAGCATACGAATTAAAAATAATTTCATCAATTTTCGGATCTTCAGCAACTGTTATGTCTGTGTCAAGTAAATTATCACAATATTTCAGATCTTTAATTGTAATTTCAAAGCCGCAATTTTTTTTTTATTTTTAAAAGGCTTGACATCTGTATCCTTTTTTCAGACTCTAAAATTTGTTGAACGGAAATATTGTAGTTGGTTCCGCTCATCCGTCGGTACTTGCTAAAACGGTATTCCAGGGGATCAGACTGGAATTTTCCGAGAAGGACATATGAGAAATTGAGTTCTTCCAGTAAATATTGAATAAGCTCTATGAAACTACCGGTGGTATGAGCGACGGCATTGTGTGTTTGGGAAGTTAGTTTCTTGAAAGGCTGATTTGAAGATTGCCACGCTTTTAGCCAGCTTGAAAAATCTGACAAAAACTTGTAGGAACTCGATTCTAAGCTCCTGATAGGATCGGCGTATACGTTTCTCAAATTGTGGCCCTTAAATGGATGCTTCACATTTAACACTGTCCACCATTTCAAAATATACTCCAAGAACAGTATTGTGCCAACAGAACTCGGATCATAGGTCCTAACAGCCTCAATATTCTTCTCATTAAAAATTTTCGTTGCTAATGTCGTAGATTGTCTATCAAAGGAAGAGGGATATAATGATTTGTATGTTAAAGCTGGAGCTAGTTTAATAGTAAGAAATTGTTCCTTCTCATATATATCTTTTAAAACTGAAAATTTCGCAACATCTGTTTTTGTGTGATCCAAAAATAATGGAAATTGAAGGCTCTGAGTTTTTTCGTTGATCCAATTGTTCCGGATAGATTTAAAAAGGTGGACGGAGTCAAACAGGAAGAATATTTTTTTCCCGGGCAAATAAGGTGAATCAATGTGTGTAGGAAGTTTTTCTAGTGGAGAAAAGAGCTCAAATGCCTTTCTATTTACCCAGATGGCGAACTGATTGGGGGTCCGACACCTTAAAAAGGGGGGGGGGGTAATTTCACGGCTAAAGTAGCATTTTTTCAAGAGTTATGGAACTTTCAAAGGTCTAAAATGCAATTTGGTTTTTAGTCTAGCGCCGAATTTTTCCATAAAATTCTAATGTGTTATACATACGAGTATATCATAACACACTCTGTGGCTTACTTGGTTGCGTCGCACTCTACGCTAGCATCGTAGAGGTCCGGACATCAAATCTCATCGTGCAACTGCAGCTTGTAAGGCAACCACCCTACCCTTTAGCTTTTGAGATATTGAGGTTTTAGTGGTTAAAAAAAAAATATTTGTTCAAAAATCGTCAAATGCCTGTAACAGCTAAATGGTTAAGAATTGGGGGTATGTTCTGTACAACCGGAAATGGAATGCTGGAAATCACATGAGGAATCACAATCCGATGCGTTTGTGCGGCAGTTTCCGGACACGCTGTATACACTCCGAAATTATATGCAATGTAACGTTGACTCAAAGTAGTCTATAAAAAAACGGCTGAGTCAACTTTCCATGGCCCACAAGGGGTTACGGTAGAAACATGAATACATATATCATTGCAAAGGAAATTAGAGTTTTCTTCGTCCTCAGACAATTTTTATGTATATTTTACCGTTTTTTAAATAATCTCAAAAAAACGAAATATGACCCCCTACTACGGCCTAGAAATATATCTTCTTTTTGCTGATGATATAGACCTCAGTAGCCCAAACATGGTTGCCTTACAAGCTGCAGTTACAAAATGGTGTGGCATACTGGAGGAGCATGGACGGGTAAATATAACAAAGACTGAGTTCTTATGCTGCCCATTCTCAGACCCAGATGTACCGATAACAGATATGTACAGCAAAGGAGAGCAGCTTAAGTCTTGTGCCAGGTTCTCAAGTACCCTTGTTGTTGTTGTACAAAACCACTGTGCGTCCTGCACTCATGTATGGTACTGAATGCTGGATCAAATTTGAACAATTCAACGACTTTTTAATATACACATTGAAATTACAATATCTTTTCTTAAAAAAAAACTGCGTCTGCGAAGTGCATGATGTGCATTTAGATGTTCACTTTGAGGCAAGTATGATGCTACTATGATACCCTAGGGGGCTCTATAGATTTAAAAAAAGAAGTTCCAGGGAAGAACTCGTCTGTGTAATAATTTTAATTTTGTCTACTATCATATATACACCGCACGAAACTGAACAAATATGAAATTTTAAATATAAATAATATTAGTTCTTACCTTGAAGTTTTTTGCACGCACAATTTGGATTTCAAACAAACTAAATTCAAAATTTTCGGTTTGACACTGAACACAATTGAATTTAGTGAAAATTCGCGCCTTTATAATTTCTGGAAATGGCTTTACCCGATTTAGATGTTCACTTTCAGGCAAGTATGACGCTACTATGATATCCTGGGGGCTCTATAGATTTAAAACAAGAAGTTTCAGGGAAGAACTCGTCTGTGTAATAATTTTAATTTTGTCTACTATCATATATACACCGCACGAAACTGAACAAATATGAAATTTTAAATATAAATAATATTAGTTCTTACTTTGAAGTTTTTTGCACGCACAATTTGGATTTCAAACAAACTGAATTCAAAATTTTCGATTTGACACTAAACACAACTGAATTTAGTGAAAATTCGCGCCTTAATAATTTCTGGAAATGGTTTTACCGTTAAATTGAGGAACGTCGTATAGGGTGATTATAAATTTTCCTGATTCTCACCTCGCTGAATTCGAACGTTGGCTTTCTAACCTCCTTATAGTGTAAAAAGATTATTGTTTCGCTATTGTATTAAAAAAATATCAATATTGGTCTTCTTCTATATATTGGTATTCAGCGTTTATATCATAATAAGCTCCAATTCCTTCATATAGCCTAGTATTGACATCGAAAGCGAATGTTTTGTCCGCTGCGATTTTTTCAATGAAAATTTATTCTTACTGTCGTGAAATATGTGGGGAATTCTGGGGAATCCCATAAGCTACAATCAGTTTCATCCTGGAAAAGTGAAATGACCGGGGAATCCAAAAAATACATATAATGGCGGAAAAAAATTAGGGATTTGTTTTCGGATTGTAGCTTTTGGAACTCTCAATTCCCCACATATTCCACGACAGCGGATAAAAATTTCATTCTCGATGTCAATACTAAGCTTATTAAATAAGCTCTAATATTTAAATTGTCAGTTGGACAGGGTGTCGTCATTCCCGGATATCTATTAGAATATATTAATATATGTATTATAACCAAAATTATATTTCATGAATTTCATATATTTCCAAAAACACAAAAGCGTTTTTATTATATGTATGTATTAATCCAACAAATGGATTCATTATACTGGTCCAGTAACAATGCGACGAATATTAACAGAAGCATTCCCAGAAATGTCCAAAAATTGATTTGTTTCATTATACAACCAGTATTTTGCCATTTCCGGTACTTCCATTATAAATTAAATTTATGGTTGATTAGTCACCGTCATAACAATGGGAAATCGTTATGAGTTCCTTTTTCATACTCACCAAAGCTTCCACCAAACCATTGAGTTTTGAGCTAAAATCTAAATTCACGTGTTGATGTATACTATTTTACCATTTGCACATCAAAAACACACTAAAGCAAACCATAACGCTTGTTTCGTAATAAACGCTCGGGACATTTAAACTTTTGGGTTCAGAAGCACTGGAGGTTGTGGGCTTAACAAATGTCAACTGTCACTGGTCACGAACGCACTTGTCCACTTGTAGACGAAAAAATTTCTGCAGTTCGGCCTGTCTATCTAGATGGCAGTGGTCTAGACTCTTTTTCAAGTTCAATTTGATGAAAAGAGCTAGTCATGTCCGAAGTGGAAAAATATCTTGCTCTACCTAGCCTATCTAAAATATCATCCAACCGTGTCAAAGGAAATTTGTCACTGACGATTTTATCGTTAAGCTTCCGAAAATCCACTACTAGTCGCCATTTGGCTTCCCCGTTAGTACTCTTCTTTGGTACAACCAAAAGTGGTGAATTGTATGCGCTTACAGATGGCTCTATTATATCGTCGGTTTGCAAATCTTTGACTTGTCGAATTATTTCATGATTTTGAGCATGTGGTAGTCTATCATTTTTTATACAGGGTTATTGGTTAAGTCGACCTATTCCCTACAACACGTTATAATAGGGTCAAAATGCAACAAAATGAGGCCATAAATGTTAGGCCGATTTTCAACGGTCACTGAGATATTTGAATTTTTAGGTGTTTTTGAAATAACCTTGAATTTTACCATTTAAAGTAAGAATTAAAAAAAACTACTAATGTAATGGGTTAAAACTTATTTTTGGATTTTAGTCAACACTATAGCAGACATTTCTTAATCATTTAAAATTTCAAAAACCCATCACAATTTCGGAATTTTTAATTTTTAATAAAAAAAATTATCTTAAATTTTTTTAAAGTTGATTTTAAATATAGTATTACTAAGAAAAATTTTATGACACGGAGTCTGCAGACCACTGGAAAAACATACTCGTGTTGTCAGCTTTCCAAAAAGGTATCAATGTCAATATAAATATTTGAAATAATTGAAACAGCTAGCTGCAACTTGTTCAGGGACCATAATTTCGTTTGATAAAAAACGACAAATGCATAACACAATAAAAACTTATTACTACACCATACCTTTTATTCCGTTTTTAGAAATTTTAAGAAAATTTAAGAAATTTTTTTTTAATTAAAAATTAAAAATTTTGAATTGTGATGGGTTTTGAAATTTTAAATGATTAAGAAATGTCTACTATAGTGTTGACTAAAATTCAAAAATAAGTTTCAACCCATTATCTTAGTAGTTTTCTTTAATTCTTACTTTAAATGGTAAAATTCAAGGTTATTTCAAAAACACCTAAAAATTCAAATATCTCAGTGACCATTGAAAATCGGCCTAACATTTATGGCGTCATTTTGTTGCATTTTGACCCTATTATAACTTGTTGCAGGGAATAGGTCGACTTAACCAATAACCCTGTATACTGTATAATATAATTTTATACTATTTTCAAAATATATTTTTATTGAATGTTTATAAAGAACTTGAAATGTCTTAATACTGCGATGATAATGATGTATTTCAAAACGAAGTTTTTCAAGCATACCCATTTTGTGATTAATTATTATTAAAGTCATCAAAATGACATGCCCGATACTTCGAATCGATTTTTATTCAGTGGAACAATGCTTAAACATAGATTAATTATGCCATTCCACTTGCACTTCCAAATATCTTTCGGTCCGAATAATGGAAACGTGAATATCTAAAATAGAAACGCAGACAACATATGAATGTTAATATGCAAGCAAGCAAATTTCGCCTTTGTGTCGAGGCACTGTTTTGTGGCACTTGGCCGTGCATGAGATGCATGGGTGGTTCTGGATACACACTCGGCCGCGAAAGGAACCTGTTGGGATCAACATTAATAGCATAGATTTAAGTAACAGAATTAATATTGTTGTAATAGAAACCGGAAGTAATCAGTTGTACCAATTACTTAAGTTCACTTCTTTACTTAGTCTCAAGATCACAAAAAGAGGCATCCGCCCAACTCCCACTCGACTCGCAGCCATCAACGTGTTAGGACGTGTATCGAAATCCAAGTTGCATTAAAACGTGTTAAAATAATAATCAATTCAAATAATTCTACTTAGAGTTACGAATATACATCTTATTTCGAATTAAAATAATTATAAACTATAAATTAATAAATAAAACACAAAAAAACTAAAAGCATAGTGTCGTTCACTAATAAATTACATCTCTACGTAGTGATAGCCACTACAAATGGTGACCCCGAACAACAGTTTAAGTAATTAGTGAGACAAGATAACATTTTGTGCAACGCGATACACATCAAAACTCAATTAACATTTCCTTAAAACTTGATTTCGTGGCTGTTAAAGCATATTATACGCTCAAGTCAATCGATATTCAATCTTATCATTCATCTGGTGGTGTGTGCAACGCTTTCGACGTAAAGAGCATAATACCGATAATCTGGATGTGATGATCCTCATAAATTAACGAAATCGTGTGAATCTCCAAAGTTTTTCTAGTGTGGAAATTATTTATATAGTGCGAAGCACCGAGCATCGAAAATATTTAGTTCCTCCAACCACGATTAGTGAAAACGCTTCATCACATCAGTCATCACGATGCATAACCTCCTGTGCTAAGGCGAAATATTTCAATTGCCAATTTAGTGCCAAAATTACTATATTGAATCGACATTTTGGAAGCCGATACCGATTAGAAGTCATCTAATCCGTGCGAATAAGAATAGTTCATTCCATCGAAGCATCAAAATCGATTACATCACGGAGACGACATGCCAGATGCCAAAGTAGTTTCACCCGTCGAAGTATCATCATCAAAATCGATTATATATCCCGGAGACCGCTTGCCAGGAAATACATCAGCGTGAAATACGTTTGTGGGAGTACTCCATCATCAGCATCACGGCAAATAACCTCAAACATTGAATCTGAAACACGACGTTCCAATCATAAAAAAAAAGATAATTAATTTGATATTTTACACATATTTCTTTCTGAATTCTTAGTTTTTGCAATTTCACTTTCTTTGGTTTTTCGATTCATTTTAGATAATTTGTAATTCATTTTCAAAATGTCAAAAGACGAAAATACTGCTGCTTCGAAAAGTGGGAATCCCAGCAATAGTCCTTCTAAAGTGGAACTTAACCCCGTCAGCGTAAAACTACCCACCTTTTGGAATTCGTCGCCGAGAACGTGGTTTGGGCTGGCGGAATCGCAGTTCGTTTTAGCGCGAGTGACTAGCGACTTAACCAAATATCATTACGTCATAGCGTCATTACCACAGGATATTACCGAGACGATAGGAGACTTTATACAGAATCCACCATCAGAAGGTAGTTATTCGAAATTAAAAACTTTGTTAATTGACAGACATTCCATGAGCATGGAGACTAGATTAAAAAAGTTAATATCCGAAGAAGAAATGGGTGACCGCAAGCCGTCCGATTTCTTCCGGATTCTTAAAAATTTAGCCGGGTCGATTGGTAATGTAGGAGAGGATTTATTGAAGAAGCTTTGGCTCAGTCGTGTGCCAAATAGTTTAAACATAGCACTTATACCGTTCGATTTTGAGTTAGATAAAACTTTGGAGGTGGCAGACAAGTTATGGGAAGCTCTATCAACTCATCGAGTTTCAGAAGTTGAGCAAGTGCCAAAACCAATTAATTCGAGTAAAAATGTTGAAATTTTTAGTGTGGAAAGCCTGCAAAAACAAATCAATGCTCTTAGTGAAAAAATTGACCGAATGAATAGATTTACAAGCCGTTCTAGATCTCGTTCTAGATCTAGAAGTGTTTCGAAAAATCGTTCTCCCGGCAGAAAATTTAATAAAAATGGCAAATTCTGCTGGTATCATTTTAAATTTGGAGAAAACGCAACACGGTGTATTAAACCTTGTAGTTTCAAAAAAAAGATTAATTCTAATACACAAAATGTTAATTCAAAAAACTAGATGAGTCCATTGACGAGGCGGCAACCAATGGGGATAATTTTACAAGCCGCCGACTGTGTATAAGGGATTCAATTCACAATTTGAACTTTTTGGTCGATACCGGAGCAGATTTGTCGGTTATTCCTCACACAAAATTTGAAAACACTAGCAAAAATTTACATCTAATGCTGTCAGCAGCTAATGGTAGTACTATTAATACCTACGGAAGCAAACTTCTTAAAATAGATTTAGGATTAAGAAGAAACTTCGTGCACTCCTTTATTATGGCTGAAGTAAACAGACCAATCTTGGGTGCTGATTTTTTGGCCAAATTTAATTTACTGGTCGATCTTCACAACAAAAGAATAATTGACAGAAATACCAAACTCGATGTAAACGCTATGGAAATTAGATCTAATGACGTTTTACCTAAAAGTTTTTCAATCGAGAACGATTTCGCAAACATATTAAAAGAATTTCCATCACTCACTGCCGCACCCAACTTCAATGAACCTATCAAGCACAGTGTGGTTCATCGCATACATACAAAAGGATCGCTTCCTTTCGCTAAATCACGCCGTTTAGACCCTAAGAGATATGGAGAAGCGCATTTAGAATTTTCGCACATGGTTGAATTGGGAATATGTCGTCCATCATCTTCGCAAGTATCCTCACCACTTCACATGGTAAAAAAAAGGATACGACTGATTGGCGACCATGTGGAGACTATCGGGCATTAAATGCTATAACGACTCCTGATCGCTACCCAATACCGCACATCCATGATTTCTCCATTAAGTTAGAAGGATGCTCATATTTTTCTAAAATTGATCTTTTTAGGGCCTACCATCAAATACCGATTCATAAAGACGATATATATAAAACTGCAATAACGACTCCATTTGGATTGTTTGAGTTTGTGCGAATGCCATTTGGACTTCGAAATTCGTCACAAACATTCCAACGTTTTATGAATGAAGTTTGTAAAGGTTTATCGTTCGTATTTGTCTATATAGACGACATTTTAGTGGCAAGTAGGTCATTGGAGGAACATAGGGAACATCTTCGCATGTTATTTAAGCGATTAACCGAATATGGAGTTACCATCAAACTGCCCAAGTGCATATTTGGTGCAAGTTCAGTAGACTTTCTTAGTAACAACATATCAGCAAATGGAATTCGTCCTTCTCAGAATAAGGTCAAGGCAATTTTGGACTTACCCTCGCCAAAATCTGTTAAGGAAACGCAACAATTTATCGGTATGATAAACTATTTTCGCCGTTTTGTGCCGCATCTTTCGAAATTGCTAGCTCCTATTATAGACCACATATCCGTCATTAATGGCGAAAAAACGAAAAGAAAAGTAGAAAAAGAAGATTTCACTTGGCCCGTTAATTGTGAAGAGGCATTTAAGGAAACAAAGAATGCGTTAGCACATGCTTCTCTGCTAGTTCATCCATCAAATGGATACTTGAGCATCACAACAGATGCATCAAATGTAGCTGTTGGAGCAGTTATTCAGCAACTAAGAAATTCTGTTTGGGAACCACTGGAATTTTTTTCAAGAAAATTGTCAAAAACTGAAATGAAATATTCGGCTTTTGACAGAGAGTTATTAGCGATTTATCTTGCAATTATACACTTTAGACATTTGGTTGAAGCTCATGAATTCTGTGTTTTCACAGACCATAAACCTCTAACTGGGGCAATATTTACTCAAACAGAGCGTAGCCCTAGACAATATAGACACCTGGACTACATTGCTCAATTTACACACGATATTAGACATATATCAGGAAAGAGCAATGTAGTTGCAGATTATCTTTCAAGAATAGAAAAACTTGACAATACGAAAGCACAACCATTTCTTGAATCAAAAATAATAGCTAAATTGCAACAAGAAGATTCCGAGCTACAACAGCTAATTTCCCCTAATAGTTCTAAGTATAAAAAGAATTTGAGATTAGTGGAAATGCCAGTAGATGGAGAGAAAATTTGGTGTGATCATTCTTCAGATAAACTGAGACCATATATTCCAGAAACTCTTCGAAAAATTTGTTTCGATAACATACACAATTTCTCACATCCAGGAATCAGAGCCTCAAGAAATGCTGTAGCTTCAAAATATTACTGGCCTAGCCTCAAAAAACAAGTTAACCAGTGGGCCAGATCGTGCATTAATTGTCAAAAGGCCAAAGTAGTAAAACACACAAAATCTGCACTGGACAAATTCAATATACCTTCTGAAAAATTTCAGCACATTCATGTTGACATTGTTGGACCACTGCCACCATCAAAAAATAACACCTATGTGTTAACAGTGGTAGACCGGTTCAGTCGATGGCCAGAGGCATATCCAATAGCCAGAGCGACCGCTGAAACAGTCGCCGAAAAATTAGTAACAGAATATTTTGCTCGATTTGGTATTCCAGAAACGATGACAACTGATAGAGGAGTACAGTTTGAGTCAACTTTATTTAAAGAACTCATGAAATTATTAGGCATAAACCGAATAAGAACTACAGCTTACCACCCGCAATCCAACGGGATGGTTGAAAGATTTCATCGCACCCTCAAGGACTCATTAGTTGCTAGATGTAACACCATTCATTGGAGTGAAGAACTCCCAATGGTTTTATTAGGGATAAGAACCACAAATAAAGAAGATATAGGCTGCAGTCCGGCTGAAATTATGTACGGCCAAACGTTAAAGCTGCCTGCAGATTTTTTTAATCAGTATCAAAACATACTCGAAAATGACCATACATCTTACATCAACAGACTTCGACAAGCGATGCAGAATTTTTCCGCTGTGCCTCCAAGGTCTAAAACAAAATCGAACAGTTTTTATATACCTAAAGAACTTTACAAATGTACTCATGTCTTCGTAAGAGTAGATAAAGTTAAAACTCCGTTTAACACCTCGCTATGATGGTCCTTATGAAGTGGTACGTCATTTTCGTAAATATTTTATGGTAACAATAAAAAATAAAAA
This sequence comes from Microchrysa polita, assembly GCA_949715475.1. NCBI lineage: Eukaryota > Metazoa > Arthropoda > Insecta > Diptera > Stratiomyidae > Microchrysa > Microchrysa polita. The sequence goes on along the minus strand of OX454415.1, from coordinate 86,195,853 downwards.
TATGTCAATTTCAATTGATAGACTTAAGCCCGCCCATACCATTTCTACGTGTGAGTCAAACAAGAAACAAGTGAATTTTATATAAATTTAAATTACTCATTTTGTGGACATTCTACTGGGAAGGGAGTATTGTTGGGATCAACATTAATAGCATAGATTTAAGTAACAGAATTAATATTGTTGTAATAGAAACCGGAAGTAATCAGTTGTACCAATTACTTAAGTTCACTTCTTTACTTAGTCTCAAGATCACAAAAAGAGGCATCCGCCCAACTCCCACTCGACTCGCAGCCATCAACGTGTTAGGACGTGTATCGAAATCCAAGTTGCATTAAAACGTGTTAAAATAATAATCAATTCAAATAATTCTACTTAGAGTTACGAATATAAATCTTATTTCGAATTAAAATAATTATAAACTATAAATTAATAAATAAAACACAAAAAAACTAAAAGCATAGTGTCGTTCATTAATAAATTACATCTCTACGTAGTGATAGCCACTACAAACCACTTAAATGTGGCCGAACGTGATGGCGGAGTCCCGGCGACGGCCTCACGAATAATTTGGGAATGAATACATCACACTCGGCCGCGAAAGAAACCACTTAGATGTAGTCGAACGTGATGGCAGAATCCCGGCAACGGGCGCCACGAATAATTGCACACAAAAACACAAAACACAAGTCAATAACCGGCAAACACTTATTTATCCAAATTTTCATGAAACGAAAATTTAAATATTATCTTTCACTTTAAACTCACTACTATTTTAATACCCGAACAATTGCATGATTTCTTTTAAATAAATATAACACAGCTCGATGCGGTGACATTCGCGCACTCTCAATTTTTCTCTCGCGCAGATGGATGTAAACAACGCGGGTATCCATCATCTAAAAAACTTAATTTTTCGGCGATAATTAACGATATCGATAAACATTTTATTATATAACTTGGAAAACATGTTATGCCACAACATACTCGAATTTCACTCCCGAAAACACACATTATCCCGTATTTTTCGCGTAAAAAAGGACGACCGACCGCATTCCGTCCATACAATTCCGTGTAAATTTTCGACTGACTCTGGCCTTTCGTGCCCTATACGTGTATAAGTTTTCGTTGTACAGCCAGGCTACTGTATATGTAGATGGCTTAGAAAAAGCATAGTAACCCATGCCATGCGTTAGGCCTCCATCACTGCCATCTTGAATACATCAGGCCGCAATGTTAAAACAATGACGTCAGAGCTGACAGTGATGTCAAGCTTGTAAACAGTGTGTGATTTCGGGGTATGTGCTGTGTAAAATACCTTTTTTCGTTTATAAAATTCGTATAAACTGCGGAAAAAATGAATTACACCTGATCAGGAGAAGATGCGTCACGAATGGAACCAGAAATATCCTTCAATTTCCAAAAAATACGTAAGTAATTTGCCCGCCAAACTCAGTCATTTTCTATGTTTGTTTAGAAAAAGTACAAGAGAAAACTTTCAAATTATCCTTATACTAATTGTCTTTTTTACATTTTTTAGGTGTATTATGAAAAAACAGAATGTCGACACGCTCGTATATGAACCAGGAAGCGCAGCACGTACTGTAAGTGGAATAAAAATTATCTTAAAATTTACAATGACCGTGATTGTCAATTCCATTCCAATTGCCGGTAAGTATTTTCATTGCAAGAATGCAAATTTGTGACAATATTGTGTAGACAATAATTTAAAATTTGAATTTGTAACTGAATTATATAATGCATTATTCTCTCTTTTTTATCCTAACAAATTTCTTTGTTTTTTATCTAGTTAACCGTGTTGGTACTTGGATTCTTATATTTAAAGCTTTCTTTGCTTCTTGTATTGTTCGTGAAGAACCTTTTTGGTGGATAACATTCTTAGGCCCATTGCAGTAAGGTTCATGTTCCTTTGGTGGAGCTAGCGCCTTAGGCCGCAATTAGTCAAAATCCTGCTTTTCCACCCTACCATTTCCTCTTTCTGCACGTTCAGTGCTCTCTGTCCTACCTATGTTGTTATCTAATCCTATTCCTTGAGGAAATTTATAAGTATGATTGTGATTCTTCCAACTGTTCAGTAGGTGCTTTAACTGAAACAGTCCCTTGACACAATCAGTGACTTCCTTAGGTTTCTCCATTGCCGCTATTGTGTTTCTGTTTTTTACTAGCTAAGCATGTTGGAGTTTGTATTATTTAGCAATTAAATTTTCTATTTTTCTTTCATATGTAATTTATTTTCATCTAACTATTCTGCATTTAGATTTTAATCTAACTATCTTGCATTTAATGTATTTTATATAACTATTCTGTATTTTATTTTCATCTAACTATTCTGTATTTAAATTGTAATCTAATTATCTTGCATTTAATGTATTTTCATATAACTATTCTGTATTTCAATTTAAACTAATTATTTTGTATTTAGTGTATGATCTATTTTTATTTATTTTCAGCACAGCATATGCAATCCTTTCTTTGAAATTAACTCTCTTGCATATGCAATCCAGACATGAAAAGTTTATCCTAAAAATGAAATGACGGTTGACGACGCTGGATGACCAAGGCTAAATTTATCTTCAAATTGTAATATAAGCAATTTATGTAAAATTTTTTAATTTATGTAAAATAATTTATCTGTAAATTGCAAAACAGGCAGTTTATCAATTATGAATAATTTATGTGAAATCGTAATAAAACACATGAGCAATACTGTAATAAAAGTGTATTGAAAAAGCTACATGTGTCCTATCACAATTCCTCCAATTTTACGTTATATATAATAAATTTTTTAAAAACATTAATTAGATGGGCACCTAGACGCGTTTCGTCCCTGCCCAACGGGACTCTTCAGTAGGTTTTTCTACATTGAAATTAGGGAAATTTGTTCAAACTCACCTTGTTCATCCATTCGTTTCCCGTGTCAATTGCACTATTTTCTTCTCTATATAAAAACCTGCTTTCACTTTTATCAAACTACACTTCACTTTTATTAAAAAACTACACTTCACTATATTTTCTTTTGTTAACCTACAACTCACTATATTTTCTTTTTTCTAACTTTCACGTATTCCGTGTGACACTTATAATTTTTAAAAAATTCTTTATTTTATCTGACATTAAATTTCATGGCTACTTCAACATTTTCAAATTTTCAAATTTCATGGCTAGTATAACTAACTAATTTTAATTGAGTAGATCAACTAACTAGCTGACTATTTTTATTGAGTAGATTAACTAACTAGCTAACTATTTCATATATGATCATGATTCTAATTTCAATTCTAATTTCTAATTTCTTGGCTAAAAATTCTTAAATTTCGTTGTTAAATATATTTTCATTCTAGAATCTTATGTTAGTGCATGTTATGTTAATCCAAGCATGCCATGTCGCAACTGGTCATGGTGGATTGACTCGGACGTTGTACCACCTACAAAAGTCTTATCACATTAACAACGTTCGTGATAAGATTCGTTCTTATATTCGAAACTGTTTGGCCTGTATCAAATATTCGCCACATTCCGGAAAGCTCGAAGGTTACTTACACCTTCCAGATTATACTAGCGTCCCTTTTGAAACTTTGCATATTGACCATTTTGGTCCCCTAGAAGAGTCTCCGAAGAAATACAAATACATTTTTTTAGTAGTTGATGCCTTTTCGAAATTCGTGAAGCTCTTTCCGACAAGAACGACAAATGCTACCGAAGTCATCAATTGCTTACGTTTATTTTTCAGAAACTATAGTACCCCCATTCGTATAATCTCCGACATATAACCGTTCTATTGATACAACCCCTAGTATAGTACTGTTTGGAGTAGAGCAACGTCATATGATTAAGGAATATATTAATTCGTTTAATAAAATTGAACGTGACTTAAATTCAATTCGAAACCACGCGATGGAAAATAACAAGAAAACGCAACTCTACAATAAAAATCAATTTGACCGAAAACGGTTTCCGCATGATCCGTTAAAAGAAGGAGACTACGTTATACTCCGAAACCGTATTACTACCGCAGGTATTAACCAAAAACTTACCCCGAAATATAAAGGGCCGTACATTGTGAAACGCGTGCTTCCTAATGACCGGTATTTAATAACTGATATTCCGGGACTACGAAATTCCAATAAGCCTCTTGAAGGAGTATATGCTCCTGAGTTTATCCGACGTTACGCTGACATCAACGATGATGACGACTCGTATGCTGCAGCACCTGGGACATGCGCTGAGTCAGGTTGGCCGAAGCTGTAGACAATAATTTAAAATTTGAATTTGTAACTGAATTATATACTTTGAACTTTGTAACCGACTGTAATCAGCTGTTGTGCTGAATTATGTTTTCTGTCAATAAAGAATAGTCAGTCGATAAGTTGAACTCGAACCGAACGTGTCTGATTTAAAAATCACTGCAGAATTTCAGAAGTGGGATCGCCATATTGTTTAAACGCCCAACGTATAGTTTGATTTCAACGCGCAACGCTTAGTGCATACGTGCAACGTGGAATTTTCGAGCGCGATAACGTTCTATTCGCGACGTTTGGTATTAACAACGCCATCTAGAAATATCATAGCCGCAACTCAGCTGGACAATGCCGTCATAGTTTAGCTCTTAAATTTTTTATTTACACGAACAAACAACAAAAACAAGTAGTGACGTAATAAAAAGCAAAAACAAAACAGTGCAACATTGGCGAACATAACCTAAAACTATAAGCTGATTTTGACGTCTAAGATTCTACATTGAGGCCTTAATATCTAGACGGCGTTGGTATTAATCGACGCCAGACGTAGTCTTCCGGAAAAATCGTAACGGTACTGGTGATTAACGCGGTCTACACCATGTTAGTGCCAATAAAATCACTTCTGATGAGTGGCTTAAAGGTTGAGTTGGAAAAACGTGGTCTGCCAACCAAGGGTACCCGGGCGGAGCTCCTTTTGCGTTTGGAGGAGTCCCTCGGCACCAGCGAGGTCGCCGTCGAATCACCGGAGCTGCTGGCGGAGGACTCAGTCAGTCGTACGGAATTTGAGGACCTCAGAGCGGACATATTGACGATTACAGCACTATTGCGCAACATGGTGAAATCGCAGGCCAGTGTGGAAAGTTCCGGGAAAACTGCGTCGGACGATTTGGCGCGACACGACGCGTCATGTTTGGCGTCACCAACGGACCCGTTAGTTTCATTCCTTTCACCAACGAGGGATGATAGTGTGTGCGTTGACAGCACCACACGTACACATGCGCAACGTGATATCGAAACAGCGAGGAACGAAACACTGTCACATACGATAACCCCGCATATGCCCGCTCCGTATTGGGCATCGTACACTCCGACAGCATCGTGCACTCGGACAGCCTCGTACAGTACGATAGCATCGCATACCCCCGCATCGTACCTATCGACATCAACATATTACACACCGACACCGCATATTCCCGCACCTTTTGTATCGACACCGTATACGTCATTGTCATACACATCGGCTACACCGCAGATTATCGGACCGCCGTATAAAGTAGCATCAGCCGGCACATACATTCCGTATACGATTCCAGCAACACTCGCACCGCATCAAAGTGCCTCGACAGCACGACAGCCGCATAGTATTCGAGAGGTAAGCGACCTCGTTCCAGAGTTTAACCCGTTGTCGGATCATTCGCTAACCACTGTGCAGTTCGTGCAGCGAATTGATATGTTGCGAGACGTTTACAAGTGGAGTGACGAAATTCTCCTTTTGGCCGTGCCACCGAAATTAAAAGGCGTCGCCAAAACTTGGTTTGATAGCCATGTGACGTTACATTTATCGTGGGCATCGTTCTCGCACGCTCTTTTGCGAGATTTCCCAGACGAGACGGACGAAGGCGAGATCCATATACAGTTGATCCATAGTGACCGACAACAGGGCGAAAGCGTGGAAGCGTATTTTCACCGCATGGCAGCTATAGCGCGCAAGGGGAACGTCAGCGACCAAACAACCATCAAGTATATACGTCGTGGGTTGCGTCACCCGTCATTACAGCAGTCGATAGCAGGAATGCAGTTCTCCACAACCACCGAGCTTCTTCTAGTGCTACGCCGGTTTGTGGCCAACACTGTTGTTGCCGTAAAAACGAGACCAAATGCTGTTGCTGAGCCCGACAAAAAGGACGTCGTATCGAAAGTACGAAAATCATTCGACCAAAGTGATCGTTTGAAGGTGAAGTGCTTCAATTGTTTTGAACTGGGGCACATTTCACTCAACTGTGGGAAGCCTCAACGCAAGCAACGTTGTGAGACGTGTCACAAAACATCGCACACGACCGCGGAATGCACAATAAAACGACAAACCATCAACGCAATTTGTGGTGACAATAATATTGTATTTCCTATTGTTATACATTACGATCAATGGCGTGCCGTTACAGTAAACGCTTTATTGGACACTGGGTCACCAGAAAACTTTATCAAAGTGGGTAAAGTTTCTGGTGATATCCAACCATATTTGGATTCACGTAAATTCACCGCGCTAAACGCTACGCCATTGAACGTATTGGGAACTATAACCGTAAATATAACAATCAGCTCCTTTAATTTAAAGTTGAAGTTTTTCGTCATTCCTGATGAAGCGATGGCCCACGATGTGCCGCTAGGTCGAGCGTTCTTACGTACGTCGGGTCTACGGATGGTGGTCGAAGATAATCGTATCACGCTCACCAGGCCGGAATCGACGAGTCCTACATTAGAAATAATGAATATCGAATATCAGCACGAAGAAGTAATTGAATATGATATTGGAGATAAAGATACGCCGGTGAGTACGAAAGCAAAAATAATCGATATTATACGTAATTACGAAATTTCGCGTGAAAATATAAGTCCGACTCCATACGAAATAAAAATCGATTTGAATCAAGAAGCGCGCTTTAAATGTGCTCCAAGCAGGCAATCGTTTTCTGACCGCGATACAACTAAAGAACTTATCAAAGAATTACTTGATAAAGAAATAATTCGTCCGTCAAACGCGCCGGTATGTTCTCGTGTTGTATAAGTAAAGAAAAGAAATGGTAAAACGCGCCTCTGTGTCGATTATCGTCCATTAAATAAAATAACGCGAAAGGATTGTTTTCCGCTTCCAATTATTGAAGACCATATCGCTTAACTCCATGACAAAATGTACTTTTCTCTAATCGACTTAAAAAATGGCTTCCACCATATTCATATTAATGAAGCGTCAAAGTATCTTACTTCATTTGTCACGTATGACGGACAATATGAATACAATCGCATGCCGTTTGGCCTCACTAACGCCCCTGGTGTTTTCTCGCGTTACATCTAACACGTTCTACGAGACCTGACGAGACCTAATCGCCACTGGCGAAGTTTTGGTCTACATAGATGACATTTTGGTTGCCACTTCCACAGTCGAAGCACACCATAATTGTCTTGAGAAGTTGTTTCGTATTTTGAGAATCAATGGTCTACAAATACAATCATCGAAGTGTTCATTCTTTAAATCTAAAATCGAATATTTGGGATACATTGTTTCGGCAAATCAGATTACCCTGTCTCAACGCCATATTGATTCTATCAGAAACTTTCCTACTCCGAGAAACAGGAAAGAAGTTCAGAGGTTTATAGGGCTTATCAGCTATTTCAGACGATTCGTTCGTAACTTTTCTCAAACGGTTAAACCATTTTACGATCTTTTAAAACCCGATTCTGAATTTGTATTATCCGAAGAGCATCATTCCATCATAAAAAATATAAAGGAAATTTTGTGTACTCCTCCTGTACTATCGATTTATGATCGGAATGCACCAATTGAGTTGCACACTGATGCGTCGGCGTCTGGGTTTGGAGCCGTCCTCCTTCAATCATCGAAGGATTCAACCAAGCCGCCTAACGTTGTACAATACTTTAGCCAGCGAACAACGGATGCTGAAAGAAGGTATTCCTCCTACGAGCTGGAAACATTAGCTATCGTGTATGCGATTAAACGGTTTCACGTTTACTTACACGGAAGACCGTTTAAAATTTACACAGATTGTCAAGCGCTTAAATTGACTATGGATCAACAAAAAATAAACAATCGTATTGCAAGATGGATTTTGTTCTTGCAGTCATATAACCTTGAAGTTTTTCATAGAGGTGGGGAACGTATGAAGCATGTGGACGCGCTAAGTCGCATGTACGAAGTAAGTTCTATAGACACAATAGACATACAAGCAAGTCAACTTTGTGATCCAACAATACAAGCTATTCGGAGACGGTTGGAGGATAATGACGTTACACTCACCGATCATTTGATAAAGGACAATCTTGTCTATAAACAGGAAGACAACAAAATTTTACTGTTGGTACCACGAAATATGGAGAAGTCGATAATCCAAGCATGCCATGTCGCAACTGGTCATGGTGGATTGACTCGGACGATGTACCACCTACAAAAGTCTTATCACAACGTCTGTCAAGTTAGCACTACCACTTTAAAATTTCGACAAACGCTATAGTGCATTAAATGTCGCGATTTTGTTGTAATTCAATGGAAAAAGAAAAAAAATTGTCGCGCCCCTCCTTCCCCTTAAAAACTACCCTTAAGTGCATTTGAGCCTCAGTTATCCAAATTCGAGTTCCAAGAATCTCCCCGACGCTAAAGGTGTCCAGTAAGATATAACAGGGGCTGCTTAGAAGATTTCTACCCTGAAAAAATTTGTCGCGCCCCTCCTTCCCTTAAAAACTACCCCCGTCAAGTTAGCACTACCACCCCGGTAGCGGCCAATCCAAGCATTTCCGTAAAACAAAAAGTATCCAATTAATTGTCGCAGGAACCGAAAGGCATATTGCACCCTTCAAAAAATTTGTCGCGCCCCTTCTACCACTTAAAAACTACCCCTAAGTGCATTTGAGCCTCAGTTCGCCTAACTCGAGTTCCAAGAATCGCCCCAATACTAAAAGTGTCCAGTAAATTCTCACAACGGCTCCTTAAGAGATTTCCGCCCTGAAAACATTTGTCGCGCCCCTCCTTCCCTTAAAAACTACCCCCGTCAAGTTAGCACTACCACCCCGGTAGCGGCCAATCCAAGCATTTCCGTAAAACAAAAAGTATCCAATTAATTGTCGCAGGAACCGAAAGGCATATTGCACCCTTCAAAAAATTTGTCGCGCCCCTTCTACCACTTAAAAACTACCCCTAAGTGCATTTCAGCCTCAGTTCGCCAAACTCGAGTTCCAAGAATCGCCCCAATACTAAAAGTGTCCAGTAAATTCTCACAACGGCTCCTTAAGAGATTTCCACCCTGAAAAAATTTGTCGCGCCCCTCCTTCCCTTAAAAACTACCCCCGTCAAGTTAGCACTACCACCCCGGTAGCGGCCAATCCAAGCATTTCCGTAAAACAAAAAGTATCCAATTAATTGTCGCAGGAACCGAAAGGCATATTGCACCCTTCAAAAAATTTGTCGCGCCCCTTCTACCACTTAAAAACTACCCCTAAGTGCATTTCAGCCTCAGTTCGCCAAACTCGAGTTCCAAGAATCGCCCCAATACTAAAAGTGTCCAGTAAATTCTCACAACGGCTCCTTAAGAGATTTCCACCCTGAAAAAATTTGTCGCGCCCCTCCTTCCCTTAAAAACTACCCCCGTCAAGTTAGCACTACCACCCCGGTAGCGGCCAATCCAAGCATTTCCGTAAAACAAAAAGTATCCAATTAATTGTCGCAGGAACCGAAAGGCATATTGCACCCTTCAAAAAAATTGTCGCGCCCCTTCTACCACCTAAAAACTACCCCTAAGTGCATTTGAGCCTCAGTTCGCCAAACTCGAGTTCCAAGAATTGCCCCAATACTAAAAGTGTCCAGTAAAATCTCACAACGGCTCCTTAAGAGATTTCCACCCTGAAAAAATTTGTCGCGCCCCTCCTTCCCTTAAAAACTCCCCCCGTCAAGTTAGCACTACCACCCCGGTAGCGGCCAATCCAAGCATTTCCGTAAAACAAAAAGTATCCAATTAATTGTCGCAGGAACCGAAAGGCATATTGCACCCTTCAAAAAAATTGTCGCGCCCCTTCTACCACCTAAAAACTACCCCTAAGTGCATTTGAGCCTCAGTTCGCCAAACTCGAGTTCCAAGAATTGCCCCAATACTAAAAGTGTCCAGTAAAATCTCACAACGGCTCCTTAAGAGATTTCCACCCTGAAAAAATTTGTCGCGCCCCTCCTTCCCTTAAAAACTCCCCCCGTCAAGTTAGCACTACCACCCCGGTAGCGGCCAATCCAATCATTTCCGTAAAACAAAAAGTATCCAATTAATTGTCGCAGGAACCGAAAGGCATATTGCACCCTTCAAAAAAATTGTCGCGCCCCTTCTACCACCTAAAAACTACCCCTAAGTGCATTTGAGCCTCAGTTCGCCAAACTCGAGTTCCAAGAATTGCCCCAATACTAAAAGTGTCCAGTAAAATCTCACAACGGCTCCTTAAGAGATTTCCACCCTGAAAAAATTTGTCGCGCCCCTCCTTCCCTTAAAAACTCCCCCCGTCAAGTTAGCACTACCACCCCGGTAGCGGCCAATCCAAGCATTTCCGTAAAACAAAAAGTATCCAATTAATTGTCGCAGGAACCGAAAGGCATATTGCACCCTTCAAAAAAATTGTCGCGCCCCTTCTACCACCTAAAAACTACCCCTAAGTGCATTTGAGCCTCAGTTCGCCAAACTCGAGTTCCAAGAATTGCCCCAATACTAAAAGTGTCCAGTAAATTCTCACAACGGCTCCTTAAGAGATTTCCACCCTGAAAAAATTTGTCGCGCCCCTCCTTCCCTTAAAAACTACCCCCGTCAAGTTAGCACTACCATGAAATGCACTTAGGGGTAGTTTTTAACTGGTAGAAGGGGCGCGACAAATTTTTTGAAGGGTGCAATATGCCTTTCGGTTCCTGCGACAATTAATTGGATACTTTTTGTTTTACGGAAATGCTTGGATTGGCCGCTACCGGGGTGGTAGTGCTAACTTGACGGGGGTAGTTTTTAAGGGAAGGAGGGGCGCGACAAATTTTTTCAGGGCGGAAATCTCTTAAGGAGCCGTTGTGAGAATTTACTGGACACTTTTAGTATTGGGGCGATTCTTGGAACTCGAGTTAGGCGAACTGAGGCTCAAATGCACTTAGGGGTAGTTTTTAAGTGGTAGAAGGGGCGCGACAAATTTTTTGAAGGGTGCAATATGCCTTTCGGTTCCTGCGACAATTAATTGGATACTTTTTGTTTTACGGAAATGCTTGGATTGGCCGCTACCGGGGTGGTAGTGCTAACTTGACGGGGGTAGTTTTTAAGGGAAGGAGGGGCGCGACAAATTTTTTCAGGGTGGAAATCTCTTAAGGAGCCGTTGTGAGATTTTACTGGACACTTTTAGTATTGGGGCAATTCTTGGAACTCGAGTTTGGCGAACTGAGGCTCAAATGCACTTAGGGGTAGTTTTTAGGTGGTAGAAGGGGCGCGACAATTTTTTTGAAGGGTGCAATATGCCTTTCGGTTCCTGCGACAATTAATTGGATACTTTTTGTTTTACGGAAATGCTTGGATTGGCCGCTACCGGGGTGGTAGTGCTAACTTGACGGGGGTAGTTTTTAAGGGAAGGAGGGGCGCGACAAATTTTTTCAGGGTGGAAATCTCTTAAGGAGCCGTTGTGAGAATTTACTGGACACTTTTAGTATTGGGGCGATTCTTGGAACTCGAGTTTGGCGAACTGAGGCTGAAATGCACTTAGGGGTAGTTTTTAAGTGGTAGAAGGGGCGCGACAAATTTTTTGAAGGGTGCAATATGCCTTGCGGTTCCTGCGACAATTAATTGGATACTTTTTGTTTTACGGAAATGCTTGGATTGGCCGCTACCGGGGTGGTAGTGCTAACTTGACGGGGGTAGTTTTTAAGGGAAGGAGGGGCGCGACAAATTTTTTCAGGGTGGAAATCTCTTAAGGAGCCGTTGTGAGAATTTACTGGACACTTTTAGTATTGGGGCAATTCTTGGAACTCGAGTTTGGCGAACTGAGGCTCAAATGCACTTAGGAGTAGTTTTTAGGTGGTAGAAGGGGCGCGACAATTTTTTTGAAGGGTGCAATATGCCTTTCGGTTCCTGCAACAATTAATTGGATACTTTTTGTTTTACGGAAATGCTTGGATTGGCCGCTACCGGGGTGGTAGTGCTAACTTGACGGGGGGAGTTTTTAAGGGAAGGAGGGGCGCGACAAATTTTTTCAGGGTGGAAATCTCTTAAGGAGCCGTTGTGAGAATTTACTGGACACTTTTAGTATTGGGGCAATTCTTGGAACTCGAGTTTGGCGAACTGAGGCTCAAATGCACTTCTCTCTCTCTCTGGTTCCTTTTAACCCCTAGTGGGGCATAGGGCATTGACTACGCCTCTTTTCCACCTCTGCCTATTTGCAGCCATCGCCTTTAGCTGGTCCCACGATTTGCCTATAGATTTTCCCTCTGCCTCTACAGATCTTCTCCATGTATTTTTGGGTCTTCCCACACGACGCCTTGCATCGGTTCCCTGAGGATTCCAATCTAGAGCCTGTCTTGCAATGTTTTTTGGCTCTTTTCGAAGTGTGTGACCTATCCACTGCCACTTCCGCCTTTTGATGTCGATGCCTATCCTATTTTGGCCAGTAATTTGGAGGAGGTCCTCGTTAGAGATTACCTCAGGCCAGCGAATTTGTAGGATGCGTCGAAGGCACTGATTCACGAAAGTTTGTAGTTTGGTTGTTATATCACTGGTCACCTTCCAAGTGGAACACCCATATAAAAGCACGGATTTTACATTGCTTTCGAAGATCCGGAGTTTGGTATTTCTGGAGATGTTTTTGTTTTGCCAGAGAGGAGTCAAACTGAAAAATACTGCTCGGGCTTTATTTATGCGCGACTCTACATCAGCATCAGCCCCACCATCCGCTGCTACTACGCTCCCAAGGTAAGTAAAGTTCTCGACTTTTTCTATCGGTTGTTCGGATATAGAAATGTTTCTTTGCCTTTCTGATGTCAAGCTCAAATATTTGGTCTTAGCGGCATTAATTTTTAAAGCAGCACTACGACTCTCACGATGCAAAGCATCCGTCATTTGAGACAGATGATCTGCTGTGTTTGAAAGAAGGCAAATGTCGTCGGCATAGTCCAGGTGCTGAAGGTGATCAAATAATTTCCACCTGATACCCTTACTTTTATGGTCGCCTAGAGCGTCGCAGATTACGTCGTTGATGGTAATAAGGAACAGTATTGGTGATAAAATACAGCCTTGTCTAACTCCATTATTCACCTCAAAAGGACTAGACAATTCGCCCTTGTGCAAGACGTGACATTGGGCTCCGTTATAGGACTCCTTTATGATGGCAATAAGTTTCTCTGGTATGCCTCTCCTACGTAAGGCTGTCCAGATATAAGCCCGGTCAACGCTGTCAAACGCCTTCTCGAAGTCAATGAACAATAGATGTAACGGGGATCTCCATTCAGCGGATTGTTCAATTATGATTCGGAGGGTGTTGATATGGTCGCTACATGAAAAACCCTCACGAAAACCAGCCTGTTCATTGCTCAAAGTGCGATCGATCGTTTTCTTGATCCGGTCTAAGATTATTTTGGCCATCAGTTTAGAGACTGCAGGGAGGAGACAGATTCCACGCCAATTATTACAATCCTTGAGACTTCCTTTTTTGGGGATTTTAATAATTACGCCCTTTTTCCATTCCTGAGGGAGAGTCTCGGTTGTCCAACACTCTTGGATCAGGGGAAGAAGAATATCCGCTGTAGCGTTGATGTCCGCCTTCAAAAATTCCATCGGGATACCGTCTGCCCCCGGGGCCTTACCCGCTTCCAGTGATTGAAGAGCCTTAGTTATTTCCAGCTTGGATGGTACGCCGGTGTTAATTCTGGCCACTTGCGGAAGACTTACTGCCTCCGGTGGAGATGCGCTTGAAGGGTTAAAGTTGTTATTAAGAACCTCCATGAAGTGCTCTCTCCATCGGCGCAGTTGTTGTTCATCTGTGACAAGCAGAGACCCGTCTTTATCCTTTACAGGATGCTCATTGGTGAAAGATTTGCCAGTCAGTGGCTTTATGAGTTTGTAAAGGGTTCCACTGTCACCACGGTAAGCCGCATCTTCTGCCTCCAAAGCTAACGCGTTGATGTTCTTGCGTTTATCACGTCTAACGCTCCTCTGCACTGTTTTTTGAAGAGAACTGTACTCGGTCCTCAGTTGTTGCTTAACTGAATTATCAGTAGCCGAGTTTATTTGTTCTTTAATTCTCTTCCGTGCAGTTATCAGAGACCATGTATCATCACTGATAAATGGTCTTCTACCTCGCTGCAGTCTGCCCACAAATGTTTCGCCACACGATAGAAAAGCTTCCTTCACAATGGTCCATCTATCATCAATAGAAGAAGCATCTGGTGTTTGTGCATTAGCTACCTCGCGCAATGCGCTAGAAACTGCGCGTATTGTTGATGGTTCTTTAAGCTTTTGCACATTGAATCGTGGCAATACACGCTCGTTTTGTGTGCGACGAATAGCAGCGGTCCGCAAGCGAATTTGTGCGATGACAAGTTGGTGATCGCTGCCTACATCAGCACCACGCTTAGCCCTGACGTCCATGAGACAATTCCTCCATGTTTTGGATATGGCTATATGGTCAATCTGGTTCTCTGTTCGGCCATCTGGAGATATCCAGGTTGCTAAATGGCAAGGTTTGTGTTTGAACAGGGTGCCGCCAATGACAAGCTGACGAGAGTTACAGAACTCTACGAACAACTCACCATTGTCGTTCCTAACACCCAGACCGTGATTGCCCATTAGATGTTCCAATCCAACATTGTCAGACCCAACTTTAGCATTGAGATCCCCCATAATAAGTTTTATGTCACCTCTGGGAGCCTTGTCAAAGGTGTCGCCAAGCAGGTGGTAAAAGGCGTCTTTAGCATGCTGGTCGGCTGACTCAGTTGGGGCGTAGCACTGAATTATAGTAATGTTCCTTACTCTGGACTTGAATCTGGCAGTTATTATTCGGTCGGAAATAGGCCTCCAATCTAAAAGAGATTGGCGAGCTTCCTTGTTCAAAAGGATGCCGACTCCAGCCATTCTGGGTGAGGCTTCAAGTTCACTACCAGAGTAAAGCAGCACAGTTTGGGAACTAGGTGATAAGGTCGTTCCCGATCCGTTCCATCTTGTTTCGCTCAGTCCTAATATCGAAATTCTATATGCGGTCATTTCCCGTTCGACTTCCGTGAGTCTTGTACTACTGCACTCGCCCCACATCGTTCGAACGTTCCAAAAACCAATCGTAGTCCGTTGTTTGTAGCCAAAGGTCGTTGCCGGTAAATCAGTCCGTGGTATCCGAGGCTCGTTCAATGTTTCGAGTGTAGTTTAGTTTCAGGTATGCAAGTTACAAGCCTACACACCCTATCCCTCAAG
Organism: Microchrysa polita; assembly: GCA_949715475.1. Classification (NCBI taxonomy): domain Eukaryota; kingdom Metazoa; phylum Arthropoda; class Insecta; order Diptera; family Stratiomyidae; genus Microchrysa; species Microchrysa polita. The sequence continues at coordinate 86,180,411 of OX454415.1, read as the reverse complement.
TCGCCTTCTACGACAAGCCGGGAACGCTGTGGTATAATTCTAACCCCAACACCACAGGGGTCAATTTATTATTAAGCTTCGTACATATCCACACAATTTAGCACAAACAACGTCGCGCGCAATTGTGGTGATTTGTACGAAACCCAGGAGAGTTTTATTCTCCCCTGCCCCATTAGTCGCCTTCTACGACACGCCGGAGGAAGCGGAGGCATAATTCTTGACCCATGCCACAGGGCACAAATGCACTTAGGGGTAGTTTTTAGGTGGTAGAAGGGGCGCGACAAATTTTTTGTAGGGTGCAATATGCCTTTCGGTTCCTGCAACAATTAATTGGATACTTTTTGTTTTACGGAAATGCTTGGATTGGCCGCTACCGGGGTGGTAGTGCTAACTTGACGGGGGTAGTTTTTAAGGGAAGGAGGGGCGCGACAAATTTTTTCAGGTCGGAAATCTCTTAAGGAGCCGTTGTGAGAATTTACTGGACACTTTTAGTATTGGGGCGATTCTTGGAACTCGAGTTAGGCGAACTGAGGCTGAAATGCACTTAGGGGTAGTTTTTAACTGGTAGAAGGGGCGCGACAAATTTTTTGAAGGGTGCAATATGCCTTTCGGTTCCTGCGACAATTAATTGGATACTTTTTGTTTTACGGAAATGCTTGGATTGGCCGCTACCGGGGTGGTAGTGCTAACTTGACGGGGGTAGTTTTTAAGGGAAGGAGGGGCGCGACAAATTTTTTCAGGGTGGAAATCTCTTAAGGAGCCGTTGTGAGAATTTACTGGACACTTTTAGTATTGGGGCAATTCTTGGAACTCGAGTTTGGCGAACTGAGGCTCAAATGCACTTAGGGGTAGTTTTTAGGTGGTAGAAGGGGCGCGACAATTTTTTTGAAGGGTGCAATATGCCTTTCGGTTCCTGCGACAATTAATTGGATACTTTTTGTTTTACGGAAATGCTTGGATTGGCCGCTACCGGGGTGGTAGTGCTAACTTGACGGGGGGAGTTTTTAAGGGAAGGAGGGGCGCGACAAATTTTTTCAGGGTGGAAATCTCTTAAGGAGCCGTTGTGAGATTTTACTGGACACTTTTAGTATTGGGGCAATTCTTGGAACTCGAGTTTGGCGAACTGAGGCTCAAATGCACTTAGGGGTAGTTTTTAGGTGGTAGAAGGGGCGCGACAATTTTTTTGAAGGGTGCAATATGCCTTTCGGTTCCTGCGACAATTAATTGGATACTTTTTGTTTTACGGAAATGCTTGGATTGGCCGCTACCGGGGTGGTAGTGCTAACTTGACGGGGGGAGTTTTTAAGGGAAGGAGGGGCGCGACAAATTTTTTCAGGGTGGAAATCTCTTAAGGAGCCGTTGTGAGATTTTACTGGACACTTTTAGTATTGGGGCAATTCTTGGAACTCGAGTTTGGCGAACTGAGGCTCAAATGCACTTAGGGGTAGTTTTTAGGTGGTAGAAGGGGCGCGACAATTTTTTTGAAGGGTGCAATATGCCTTTCGGTTCCTGCGACAATTAATTGGATACTTTTTGTTTTACGGAAATGCTTGGATTGGCCGCTACCGGGGTGGTAGTGCTAACTTGACGGGGGTAGTTTTTAAGGGAAGGAGGGGCGCGACAAATTTTTTCAGGGTGGAAATCTCTTAAGGAGCCGTTGTGAGAATTTACTGGACACTTTTAGTATTGGGGCGATTCTTGGAACTCGAGTTTGGCGAACTGAGGCTGAAATGCACTTAGGGGTAGTTTTTAAGTGGTAGAAGGGGCGCGACAAATTTTTTGAAGGGTGCAATATGCCTTTCGGTTCCTGCGACAATTAATTGGATACTTTTTGTTTTACGGAAATGCTTGGATTGGCCGCTACCGGGGTGGTAGTGCTAACTTGACGGGGGTAGTTTTTAAGGGAAGGAGGGGCGCGACAAATTTTTTCAGGGCGGAAATCTCTTAAGGAGCCGTTGTGAGAATTTACTGGACACTTTTAGTATTGGGGCGATTCTTGGAACTCGAGTTAGGCGAACTGAGGCTCAAATGCACTTAGGGGTAGTTTTTAAGTGGTAGAAGGGGCGCGACAAATTTTTTGAAGGGTGCAATATGCCTTTCGGTTCCTGCGACAATTAATTGGATACTTTTTGTTTTACGGAAATGCTTGGATTGGCCGCTACCGGGGTGGTAGTGCTAACTTGACGGGGGTAGTTTTTAAGGGAAGGAGGGGCGCGACAAATTTTTTCAGGGTAGAAATCTTCTAAGCAGCCCCTGTTATATCTTACTGGACACCTTTAGCGTCGGGGAGATTCTTGGAACTCGAATTTGGATAACTGAGGCTCAAATGCACTTAAGGGTAGTTTTTAAGGGGAAGGAGGGGCGCGACAAATTTTTTTCTTTTTCCATTGAATTACGACAAAATCGCGACATTTAATGCACTATAGCGTTTGTCGAAATTTTAAAGTGGTAGTGCTAACTTGACAGACGTCTTATCACATTAACAACGTTCGTGATAAGATTCGTTCTTATATTCGAAACTGTTTGGCCTGTATCAAATATTCGCCACATTCCGGAAAGCTCGAAGGTTACTTACACCTTCCAGATTATACTAGCGTCCCTTTTGAAACTTTGCATATTGACCATTTTGGTCCCCTAGAAGAGTCTCCGAAGAAATACAAATACATTTTTTTAGTAGTTGATGCCTTTTCAAAATTCGTGAAGCTCTTTCCGACAAGAACGACAAATGCTACCGAAGTCATCAATTGCTTACGTTTATTTTTCAGAAACTATAGTACCCCCATTCGTATAATCTCCGACATATAACCGTTCTATTGATACAACCCCTAGTATAGTACTGTTTGGAGTAGAGCAACGTCATATGATTAAGGAATATATTAATTCGTTTAATAAAATTGAACGTGACTTAAATTCAATTCGAAACCACGCGATGGAAAATAACATAGTGACCGACAACAGGGCGAAAGCGTGGAAGCGTATTTTCACCGCATGGCAGCTATAGCGCGCAAGGGGAACGTCAGCGACCAAACAACCATCAAGTATATACGTCGTGGGTTGCGTCACCCGTCATTACAGCAGTCGATAGCAGGAATGCAGTTCTCCACAACCACCGAGCTTCTTCTAGTGCTACGCCGGTTTGTGGCCAACACTGTTGTTGCCGTAAAAACGGGACCAAATGCTGTTGCTGAGCCCGACAAAAAGGACGTCGTATCGAAAGTACGAAAATCATTCGACCAAAGTGATCGTTTGAAGGTGAAGTGCTTCAATTGTTTTGAACTGGGGCACATTTCACTCAACTGTGGGAAGCCTCAACGCAAGCAACGTTGTGAGACGTGTCACAAAACATCGCACACGACCGCGGAATGCACAATAAAACGACAAACCATCAACGCAATTTGTGGTGACAATAATTTTGTATTTCCTATTGTTATACATTACGATCAATGGCGTGCCGTTACAGTAAACGCTTTATTGGACACTGGGTCACCAGAAAACTTTATCAAAGTGGCTAAAGTTTCTGGTGATATCCAACCATATTTGGATTCACGTAGATTCACCGCGCTAAACGCTACGCCATTGAACGTATTGGGAACTATAACCGTAAATATAATAATCAGCTCCTTTAATTTAAAGTTGAAGTTTTTCGTCATTCCTGATGAAGCGATGGCCCACGATGTGCCGCTAGGTCGAGCGTTCTTACGTACGTCGGGTCTACGGATGGTGGTCGAAGATAATCGTATCACGCTCACCAGGCCGGAATCGACGAGTCCTACATTAGAAATAATGAATATCGAATATCAGCACGAAGAAGTAATTGAATATGATATTGGAGATAAAGATACGCCGGTGAGTACGAAAGCAAAAATAATCGATATTATACGTAATTACGAAATTTCGCGTGAAAATATAAGTCCGACTCCATACGAAATAAAAATCGATTTGAATCAAGAAGCGCGCTTTAAATGTGCTCCAAGCAGGCAATCGTTTTCTGACCGCGATACAACTAAAGAACTTATTAAAGAATTACTTGATAAAGAAATAATTCGTCCGTCAAACGCGCCGGTATGTTCTCGTGTTGTATTAGTAAAGAAAAGAAATGGTAAAACGCGCCTCTGTGTCGATTATCGTCCATTAAATAAAATAACGCGAAAGGGTTGTTTTCCGCTTCCAATTATTGAAGACCATATCGCTCAACTCCATGACAAAATGTACTTTTCTCTAATCGACTTAAAAAATGGCTTCCACCATATTCATATTAATGAAGCGTCAAAGTATCTTACTTCATTTGTCACGTATGACGGACAATATGAATACAATCGCATGCCGTTTGGCCTCACTAACGCCCCTGGTGTTTTCTCGCGTTACATCCAACACGTTCTACGAGACCTAATCGCCACTGGCGAAGTTTTGGTCTACATAGATGACATTTTGGTTGCCACTTCCACAGTCGAAGCACACCATAATTGTCTTGAGAAGTTGTTTCGTATTTTGAGAATCAATGGTCTACAAATACAATCATCGAAGTGTTCATTCTTTAAATCTAAAATCGAATATTTGGGATACATTGTTTCGGCAAATCAGATTACCCTGTCTCAACGCCATATTGATTCTATCAGAAACTTTCCTACTCCGAGAAACAGGAAAGAAGTTCAGAGGTTTATAGGGCTTATCAGCTATATTTCAGACGATTCGTTCGTAACTTTTCTCAAACGGTTAAACCATTTTACGATCTTTTAAAACCCGATTCTGAATTTGTATTATCCGAAGAGCATCATTCCATCATAAAAAATATAAAGGAAATTTTGTGTACTCCTCCTGTACTATCGATTTATGATCGGAATGCACCAATTGAGTTGCACACTGATGCGTCGGCGTCTGGGTTTGGAGCCGTCCTCCTTCAATCATCGAAGGATTCAACCAAGCCGCCTAACGTTGTACAATACTTTAGCCAGCGAACAACGGATGCTGAAAGAAGGTATTCCTCCTACGAGCTGGAAACATTAGCTATCGTGTATGCGATTAAACGGTTTCACGTTTACTTACACGGAAGACCGTTTAAAATTTACACAGATTGTCAAGCGCTTAAATTGACTATGGATCAACAAAAAATAAACAATCGTATTGCAAGCTGGATTTTGTTCTTGCAGTCATATAACTTTGAAGTTTTTCATAGAGGTGGGGAACGTATGAAGCATGTGGACGCGCTAAGTCGCCTGTACGAAGTAAGTTCTATAGACACAATAGACATACAAGCAAGTCAACTTTGTGATCCAACAATACAAGCTATTCGGAGACGGTTGGAGGATAATGACGTTACACTCACCGATCATTTGATAAAGGACAATCTTGTCTATAAACAGGAAGACAACAAAATTTTACTGTTGGTACCACGAAATATGGAGAAGTCGATAATCCAAGCATGCCATGTCGCAACTGGTCATGGTGGATTGACTCGGACGTTGTACCACCTACAAAAGTCTTATCACATTAACAACGTTCGTGATAAGATTCGTTCTTATATTCGAAACTGTTTGGCCTGTATCAAATATTCGCCACATTCCGGAAAGCTCGAAGGTTACTTACACCTTCCAGATTATACTAGCGTCCCTTTTGAAACTATGCATATTGACCATTTTGGTCCCCTAGAAGAGTCTCCGAAGAAATACAAATACATTTTTTTAGTAGTTGATGCCTTTTCGAAATTCGTGAAGCTCTTTCCGACAAGAACGACAAATGCTACCGAAGTCATCAATTGCTTACGTTTATTTTTCAGAAACTATAGTACCCCCATTCGTATAATCTCCGACATATAACCGTTCTATTGATACAACCCCTAGTATAGTACTGTTTGGAGTAGAGCAACGTCATATGATTAAGGTAAGCTGACCAGACGTACAGCATTTTGCTGTACAGTATACAGCATTTTGATCTGTCGTACAGCATTGGGAAATGTACAGCAAAATGTACAGCATTCTCCTTGCCACACAATGTCCTATTTCACTACACAATAAGGTCCCCGATGGGGCCTGTCATCAGTCTTGTCTACTTTTAAGGTGTAAACTTGGACTATACTGTACAGGTACACTGTACGATCGATATTTAGCGAGATAATCGCACTTTTATATTTGGCAATCCTTCATTTTCGATAAATCGTTAGCCCTTCTCGATATTTCTGAAATTTGGCACACTTGTAGTTGGCGCTCACATTTTCTCCAAATTACGCTGTCCTGCTCAGTGGCGTAGATAAGGGGGGATCAAGGAAATTAATCCCCCCGCTCTTTTAATCACAGTTTTTTATCTTCACTTTACGTAAAATAAAGCAAATATGAAATTTTTGCAGAAATTATTTAGCGTGTAATAATTTACAAAACTACGTGAATCCATTTTCACAACTGCAATGTAAAATGTACTTAAATTTCTTTTTATAAAAGCATGTCGATAAAAATACTACAGCACAGGGCCTCCATTGCGATTCTGGTTCATTCACTTGTTTACATTGGATATGTATGGCAGCACATGCAAGTCTTTCTGAAATTAGGCGTGAACACTAGTTGCAGAGTTGTATTCTAACTTTATGTTCAGTTCAGTTCTGTTTAGTTTTAAAAGGTCAAACACAGCTAATCGGGGAATTTTTTAAAACTAGAATTCATATCAAAAACAAAATTGTAAAAATTACCAAAGTTGAAAGATATGGCGCCAGTAGCTTGAACGCAAAACAAATTAACCCAGTATGAAGCTCCAATTGTCCCCTCACTAGAAAGTTTCTTTCTAAAACTGAAATTCCAAATTTTATAACCGAGAAAATTATTCGCGATCTTGCAAAATGATTCCCTCCGTCTCCGGAATTCTATCTACGCCACTGGTCCTGCTATCTATTCTCGTTCGGAAGTTACGGCTGCTCGAATCGCAAGGGCATCGAATCGAACCGATTCCCATAACTTGTGTAATGGAATATGTGGCAAATGCTGGGGAATTCCATATAGGCCAGTCAAAATTGACATTAACCTGGGAATAAATGCAAGATTGCCGTTATTTCGCTTATCTATTTTAGAGTATTACTGGCTATATAAATCCAGATTTGCATCCCTGAGGACCCTGTGCTTACTTTTAGCGGGCGAAAAAGGGCTATATTTTTGCTCTTTTTTTACATTTCCAAAAATATTTAAAAAAAAAAATTATCTTGGAAAAAACGATGATCCGCATTTTGAAAGTAGACAAAATGTTTAATCCAATGATATCCTAACCAATTTTGTAGGTCAAATATTGACGCAGATACAGGTTTTCAAAAATAGGGTATTTTCCACAAAAAAAGCGAATTCCAAGCTGTTTGCCGAAACGACATTTGCTTGAAATTCGCAATTTTTTAACCTAACCTATTTTTATAAACTTGTAATTCCGTCAATATATGACGTTGACCTAAAGAAAAGTTAGGATATCATTGGATTGGAAATTCTGTCTACTTTCAAAATGCCGGTCATCGTTTTTTTCCAGGATAATTTCTTTTATATAATATTGTTGGAAATGTAAAAAAAGAGCAAAAATATAGCCCTTTTTCGCCCGCATAAAAGTTAGCACAGGATCCTCATGGTTGCAAATCTGGATTTATAAAGCCAGTAATACTCTAAAATAGATAAGCAAAAGAACGGCGATATTGCATTTATTCCGAGGTTAGGCCTTATTTTTGTAAAATTGTACTGGCGTAATAAGCTACAATCCGAAAATGGTTCATCATTTTTCTCGCCTATTTTATGTATTATTTTTCGATTCACCGGTCAATAGATATTTACCACGAAGAAATTACCGGGAAATTGAAAAATAATACATAAAATGGCCGAAAAAATTTGCGACGTCCGGCGTATGAGCGAACGAGATGGTTGTGATTTTATTCGGGTAGTAGGATGCAGCATTATTCAAGCCAATTGGTACTGCATGTGTCGATCAGTTAGAAGCCTTTTTCATCACTACACCCAGCAAAAAACGTGTATTAAAACCAATGAAGTTTTTACTTTACTTCTAGTAAACAGAAAATTTCTTTAAACATATGAAGTTTGAATATAATTAATTAAAAATTCCATTGGATCAAATACACTTTCATAGAATTTAAAATTTCAGTAGTAATAGAATTAAAGCATGCCGACATACAACTAATGCAACAAATTACTTAGAATCTAGTAAATCAACTTCATGGGAACTATGATTTTTTTGCATAGCCTCTATGTATAAACATTTTAGTTTTGTATTGCACCGCGTATCAAGTAGTTACGATTTTAGAAACGTTGACAACATTCCACATCTAGTCACATGGCAATGTGAACGGACTGGCACGCAGGCGGACCGGGTTCGAATCCAAGTTTCGGCATAAGGTTTTTTATGAATAAAAAAATATAAAAATTTGAAATGAAAATAAATAGAAAAAAAAAAAAAATAAAAAAAAATAAAAAAAAGAATTAAAAAAAAAAAATTAAAAAATATTCTTTTCTATTTTTTTTTAAATAAAATCCAATGAAATTTTTACATAGAATCGATGAACAATCTCATTGTTATAATGGAATTTTCACTTTATATTTTCAATGATATTTCTATCATTGTCCCAAAAAGGCTATTTCATCGGCTCGAAATCATAGCCGAAATTTCATAGGTTCTATGTAATTTTTCTTTAATAAAAGTATTTTTTTTTCTGGGTGTAGATATGACACAATACACAATATGTTCTGTTGTTTGCTGTGTCAGTCACGTCACACTATCTGAAAAACAACGCTTGAAGAAATCAAAAACCCATGTACGCCAGTATACGCTAGGAACTGTCAAAATTCTAGACAAGGCAGTAACAATTATGCAATTGAAAAAAAGGGTTCATTCCGAAATTCCCCTGTGGACGGCATTTCGGTAAATATTGTTCTGAAATGTACCCAATTAATAGCAAAGAACAAAATTTATATAATTTAGTACAAAAAAATGTGTGACCACGGGGATCAATCCCCTTGACACCCCCCCCCCCCCCCTTTATCTACGTCACTGAGGAGAACACTTAGATTTTTAGATTTTCCTGTTTAGTATCAACAGAACCTTGCCGTCCCAAGGTGCACCACATATTTCTCAGAATATCGGCTAATATTCTTTCCCAGTTCTCTTCACGAAGATATCACTTATGAAAAGAAGAATCATGGTGGTAGCCTTGTGAGATTTCTTGCTTGCCTGAAAACTGAATTCCGCAAGTATGTACAGCATTGGGCCTTCGGAAGTCTGGTCACCTTAGATTAAGGAATATATTAATTCGTTTAATAAAATTGAACGTGACTTAAATTCAATTCGAAACCACGCGATGGAAAATAACAAGAAAACGCAACTCTACAATAAAAATCAATTTGACCGAAAACGGTTTCCGCATGATCCGTTAAAAGAAGGAGACTACGTTATACTCCGAAACCGTATTACTACCGCAGGTATTAACCAAAAACTTACCCCGAAATATAAAGGGCCGTACATTGTGAAACGCGTGCTTCCTAATGACCGGTATTTAATAACTGATATTCCGGGACTACGAAATTCCAATAAGCCTCTTGAAGGAGTATATGCTCCTGAGTTTATCCGACGTTACGCTGACATCAACGATGATGACGACTCGTATGCTGCAGCACCTGGGACATGCGCTGAGTCAGGTTGGCCGAAGCTGTAGACAATAATTTAAAATTTGAATTTGTAACTGAATTATATACTTTGAACTTTGTAACCGACTGTAATCAGCTGTTGTGCTGAATTATGTTTTCTGTCAATAAAGAATAGTCAGTCGATAAGTTGAACTCGAACCGAACGTGTCTGATTTAAAAATCACTACAATTGTGCCTCCTTAATAATGTGTTATTTCTTTCTGTAGATTCATCACCATTGTGGCGCATCTGGTCGAGTCCATTAACAGCTGTCGAATGAATTTGCATACATTTAGAGGACCGTAAATAGAGTCTTGGGCCAATGTGCAAGCGTCGGTTTCAGGCACATGATGTGTCCAATGTATTTCTTCATTACGACATCCTGGCACAAATATATTGGTTACTTGTGGGAATTTGTATAGTAATAATAATAAATAATACAAACGCTCAATTCTTTTGTTTTAATACTTTCTTCTAAGATAAAAATCAAGTGCTGGAAAAATAGAATTTTGCTCTTTGTAAATGTTCTTTGTAGTCCTGAAAAGGGCTATTGTTTGTTTGCCCTTTGGCAATTTTTTAATAGTGCTGAAAAGGACTTTGTGTAGACAATAATATAAAATTTGAATTTGTAACTGAATTATATACTTTGAACTTTGTAACCGACTGTAATCAGCTGTTGTGCTGAATTATGTTTTCTGTCAATAAAGAATAGTCAGTCGATAAGTTGAACCAACGCCATCTAGATATATCATAGCCGCAACTCAGCTGGACAATGCCGTCATAGTTTAGCTCTTAATTTTTTTATTTACACGAACAAGCAACAAAAACAAGTGGTGACGTAATAAAAAGCAAAAACAAAACAGTGCAACATTGGCGAACATAACCTAAAATTATAAGCTGATTTTGACGTCTAAGATTCTACATTGTGGCCTTAATATCTAGACGGCGTTGGTTGAACTCGAACCGAACGTGTCTTATTTAAAAATCACTACAGAATTTCAGAAGTGGGATCGCCATATTGTTTAAACGCCCAACGTATAGTTTGATTTCAACGCGCAACGCTTAGTGCATACGTGCAACGTGGAATTTTCGAGCGCGATAACGTTCTATTCGCGACGTTTGGTATTAATCGACGCCAGACGTAGTCTTCCGGAAAAATCGTAACGGTACTGGTGATTAACGCGGTCTACACCATGTTAGTGCCAATAAAATCACTTCTGATGAGTGGCTTAAAGGTTGAGTTGGAAAAACGTGGCCTGCCAACCAAGGGTACCCGGGCGGAGCTCCTTTTGCGTTTGGCACCACACGTACACATGCGCAACGTGATATCGAAACAGCGAGGAACGAAACACTGTCACATACGATAACCCCGCATATGTCCGCTCCGTATTGGGCATCGTACACTCCGACAGCATCGTGCACTCGGACAGCCTCGTACACTACGATAGCATCGCATACCCCCGCGTCGTACCTATCGACATCAACATATTACACACCGACACCGCATATTCCCGCACCTTTTGTATCGACACCGTATACGTCATTGTCATACACATCGGCTACACCGCAGATTATCGGACCGCCGTATAACGTAGCATCAGCCGGCACATACATTCCGTATACGATTCCAGCAACACTCGCACCGCATCAAAGTGCCTCGACAGCACGACAGCCGCATAGTATTCGAGAGGTAAGCGACCTCGTTCCAGAGTTTAACCCGTTGTCGGATCATTCGCTAACCACTGTGCAGTTCGTGCAGCGAATTGATATGTTGCGAGACGTTTACAAGTGGAGTGACGAAATTCTCCTTTTGGCCGTGCCACCGAAATTAAAAGGCGTCGCCAAAACTTGGTTTGATAGCCATGTGACGTTACATTTATCGTGGGCATCGTTCTCGCACGCTCTTTTTCGAGATTTCCCAGACGAGACGGACGAAGGCGAGATCCATATACAGTTGATCCATAGTGACCGACAACAGGGCGAAAGCGTGGAAGCGTATTTTCACCGCATGACAGCTATAGCGCGCAAGGGGAACGTCAGCGACCAAACAACCATTAAGTATATACGTCGTGGGTTGCGTCACCCGTCATTACAGCAGTCGATAGCAGGAATGCAGTTCTCCACAACCACCGAGCTTCTTCTAGTGCTACGCCGGTTTGTGGCCAACACTGTTGTTGCCGTAAAAACGAGACCAAATGCTGTTGCTGAGCCCGACAAAAAGGACGTCGTATCGAAAGTACGAAAATCATTCGACCAAAGTGATCTTTCGAAGGTGAAGTGCTTCAATTGTTTTGAACTGTGGCACATTTCACTCAACTGTGGGAAGCCTCAACGCAAGCAACGTTGTGAGACGTGTCACAAAACATCGCACACGACCGCGGAATGCACAATAAAACGACAAACCATCAACGCAATTTGTGGTGACAATAATTTTGTATTTCCTATTGTTATACATTACGATCAATGGCGTGCCGTTACAGTAAACGCTTTATTGGACACTGGGTCACCAGAAAACTTTATCAAAGTGGCTAAAGTTTCTGGTGATATCCAACCATATTTGGATTCACGTAGATTCACCGCGCTAAACGCTACGCCATTGAACGTATTGGGAACTATAACCGTAAATATAATAATCAGCTCCTTTAATTTAAAGTTGAAGTTTTTCGTCATTCCTGATGAAGCGATGGCCCACGATGTGCTGCTAGGTCGAGCGTTCTTACGTACGTCGGGTCTACGGATGGTGGTCGAAGATAATCGTATCACGCTCACCAGGCCGGAATCGACGAGTCCTGCATTAGAAATAATGAATATCGAATATCAGCACGAACAAGTAATTGAATATGATATTGGAGATAAAGATACGCCGGTGAGTACGAAAGCAAAAATAATCGATGTTATACGTAATTACGAAATTTCGCGTGAAAATATAAGTCCGACTCCATACGAAATAAAAATCGATTTGAATCAAGAAGCGCGCTTTAAATGTGCCCCAAGCAGGCAATCGTTTTCTGACCGCGATACAACTAAAGAACTTATTAAAGAATTGCTTGATAAAGAAATAATTCGCCGGTATGTTCTCGTGTTGTATTAGTAAAGAAAAGAAATGGTAAAACGCGCCTCTGTGTCGATTATCGTCCATTAAATAAAATAACGCGAAAGGATTGTTTTCCGCTTCCAATTATTGAAGACCATATCGCTCAACTCCATGACAAAATGTACTTTTCTCTAATCGACTTAAAAAATGGCTTCCACCATATTCATATTAATGAAGCGTCAAAGTATCTTACTTCATTTGTCACGTTTGGCCTCACTAACGCCCCTGGTGTTTTCTCGCGTTACATCCAACACGTTCTACGAGACCTAATCGCCACTGGCGAAGTTTTGGTCTACATAGATGACATTTTGGTTGCCACTTCCACAGTCGAAGCACACCATAATTGTCTTGAGAAGTTGTTTCGTATTTTGAGAATCAATGGTCTACAAATACAATCATCGAAGTGTTCATTCTTTAAATCTAAAATCGAATATTTGGGATACAAGAACGTTTGACGTTTATCAAAACAAACACACGCAAAATTTTCGCACAATATTAAATTTTATAATTTGCATTAAATTCATAAGATTTATTATTAAATTCTCGGTAAAAGCAGAACATTTAAAGGAATATGTAATGAAAAAGCTTAATTTAACAGATGACAGCTTTCTTTCGGTTTATCCTCTGATAAAAAAAGATTGTGATATATCCAAATTAGTTTCAATCAGTTTCGGTTTGAAACTTCCTCATGAATATTCGAAGCAAGTGTTTTGTGCCAACTTCTGGCCCAAAGGCGTCAACATATCACCCTTCAAATTTTCAAAAAACGACAAACGCCAAAACAGTGTCCAGCAGAACACATAATTTCCAATTCATTTTTCTCCGTCTATTATCAAAATGTTGGCGGTCTTCGTTCAAGAACAAATGACTTTTACCTTGCAGCTTCACAAGAAGATTATGCTGCCATTTGCTTAACCGAGACTTGGCTTCACACAGACATTTCAAATGAAGAACTTTTCATAAGAGACTATGATGTCTATCGTCGCGACCGTTATGAGGCTTCGACTAAGAGAGGAGGTGGTGTTTTGGTAGCTATCAATACAACATTCCCATCTCATGAAGTTGAGCTTTTTCATAAGGACGTGGGACAGATATGTGTTTCTATCAATGCTTCTCGCAGCGAAAAAGTATATATTTTTAATAGCTATTTACCACCTTTGAGTTCAGTTGATGTTTATAACAAACATGTAGATAATATCTCCAAGCTATTTGCATCTTTTGAGGAAAAAGACAAATTGATCGTTGTTGGGGATTTCAATCTTGGTAATATAAGTTGGTACTGGAACGACGACGAGAAAAAAATTCTGCCGCGTGATTTACATCTTGAGTGTGAATCTGTTCTAACAGATTGTTTGTTTGCAATGGATTTGATGCAAATGAATCTTGTTAAAAATTCGATTGGTAGAATTTTAGATCTAATTTTTGTTAGTACTTGAATGCTTCTGTAATTAAAGTAGATAAACCAATTTTGCCCAATTCAATCCATCACAGTGCTCTTCTTCTTGAGTTTGTTTTTTATGATTACATTGAAGAAGAGCCCGAAGTTATTCCTACTAGAAATTTTCAAAAAGCCCAATTTGAAAAACTAAATTCAACATTTTTTAATATGGATTGGGCTCCAGTTATATCGAATAGTAATCTTATTGAAAGTTATACAATTTTTAATTCAATTTTAAATAAATCTATTCGCAAGTACGTTCCTTTAAAAAAGAACAAAATAAAAGCAAAAAATCCTTGGGCTACCAAAGAATTGTTCAAACTTAAGAGAGCAAAAAATAGGGCCCATAAATTATACAAGAAGTCATCCTCTCTTGCCAATAAAGAAAATTTCTTTAGATTGAGAAGAGAGTATGAATTAATGAATAAATATCTTTACAAACAGTATATTGCGAGAGCTGAGAATAATATAAAGAATGACAGTAAGACATTTTGGAATTTTATAAACAGCAAGCGTAAGAATACGGGAATCCCAAAAAATTTAGAATTCAATGGCAATTTTTACAAAGATGTTCAATCGGTTTGTGACGGATTTGCTAGATTTTTCAGTTCAGTTTACAAAGTGCCAGACTCCGTTTCATCAGAAATGAATGCGAACATCAATGGAAGCCAGAGTGCATTGGTCCCTCGGATAGCTCAGGAGGACCTTACGAGTGCTCTTGAGATTTCTGAGGATGACCTATTGAATGCTATGCGTGATCTTGATGTTAGTATTCAGGCCGGACCTGATGGCATTCCTAATATATTTTTGAAGAATTGCATGCAATCGTTATGTCGTCCTTTAGCCTTTATTTTTAATTTGTCCTTGACTTCAGGTGTTTTTCTTGATGAATGGAAAGTTTCATACATAACGCCTGTACACAAAAAGGGTCCGAAGCATCTTATTGATAACTATATTCCCATAGCTAAAATATCTGCAATACCGAAGTTGTTTGAAATGCTTATTAAAAATAAAATAGATGTTTTAATTAGTCGTTTGATATCGCCATGTCAACATGGATTCCTGAAAGGAAAATCAACTTCAACAAATTTGGTATCATTTACTAAATTTGTTGCTGATGGTATCGAGCAGGGAATGCAGGTTGATGTGGTATATACCGATTTTTCGAAGGCTTTTGATAGAGTAGATCATAATATTTTACTTACAAAACTAGAACATTTAGGAATACAGTCAATTTTTCTAAGCTGGGTGAGATCCTATCTAACGGATAGGACTCAGTTGGTGAAGTTAAATGGCTGTATATCTCGCTCTGTTATAAAGTGCTCGTCAGGGGTTCCGCAAGGAAGCCATTTAGGACCACTTTTCTTTTTAGTTTTCATAAACGATATCATCAAAAATTTTAAATTCGTGCGTGTATGGCAGTATGCCGATGATATGAAAATCGCTATGAAAATACGCAACATTGATGACTGCCTTAAGTTGCAATCCGATTTAGAAAAGCTGCAATTTTGGTGCCGCGATAATAATTTAAATTTAAATGTTAGTAAATGTAAAGTACTTAGCATATATAAATTGAAAACTCCGGTCTTCTTTGAGTACTCCTTAACAGGTAGTGTTCTTGAAAGGGTTGCCGAAATATCAGATCTTGGTGTAATTTTCGACCATGAGCTTTCATTTCGACAACACATTGATTACATTATTTCAAAAGCGAATAGTATGTTAGGATTTGTTAAACGTAATGCGCGCGAATTTAATGATGCTTTTACTTTAAAAATATTGTATGCAGCTTTCGTTCGTTCGCACCTGGAGTATTGTTCTATTGTGTGGAATCCGTTCTATAAGGTGCATATCGAGCGTATAGAAAGAATTCAACACAATTTTACACGGTTTGCCATTTATCAAATTGGCTGGCGTTTCAAGCCAGATTATAAAACTCGCTGTTCCTTATTGGGTTTACAAGCCTTAGATTATAGAAGAACATTTTTAAACGCTATGTTTATAAGAGACCTGTTTTGCTCTCATATTGTTTGTGAAGATATATTAAATAACTTTCAAGTCAGAAATATTCCTCACAATTTACGGCGGAACAACCTTCTTGTTCAGCCTTATCATAGAGTAAACTATGGGCTTAATGAACCAATTACAAGGTCAATTATTCTTTATAATAGTTTGAAGGACTTAGTTAATTTTAATTGTACTAATAAACTAATTTTTAAAAGAAGTTATTGTGATAAATTTCCTTATTAATATATTTTGTTTTCAGTTTTTTTTACGATCTGCTAGAGTTTACACTCGATTGATTGATTAGTCACTTACGTACGGATAGTAAGTAAAGTGATGCCGAGAAGCCTAGTCCCGGGACAAAAGTTTCTATGAGGCAAAAAAAAAAAAATACATTGTTTCGGCAAATCAGATTACCCTGTCTCAACGCCATATTGATTCTATCAGAAACTTTCCTACTCCGAGAAACAGGAAAGAAGTTCAGAGGTTTATAGTGCTTATCAGCTATTTCAGACGATTCGTTCGTAACTTTTCTCAAACGGTTAAACCATTTTACGATCTTTTAAAACCCGATTCTGAATTTGTATTATCCGAAGAGCATCATTCCATCATAAAAAATATAAAGGAAATTTTGTGTACTCCTCCTGTACTATCGATTTATGATCGGAATGCACCAATTGAGTTGCACACTGATGCGTCGGCGTCTGGGTTTGGAGCCGTCCTCCTTCAATCATCGAAGGATTCAACCAAGCCGCCTAACGTTGTACAATACTTTAGCCAGCGAACAACGGATGCTGAAAGAAGGTATTCCTCCTACGAGCTGGAAACATTGACCGCTTATATACCGGAGCAAGCTAACCATCTACAGGTATACCGTCAGGGGATCACCTAGCCTTTCGGCCTTTATCTCCCGGTCCCGCTAAAAAGTTTGGACCTTCGGCTTTTTACTGACAAGGTGTTGTTGTCAGACGGAGATTTCTCCATCAGGCGCATGCACACACCATCCGGAATCCAACCCCGGGATTGCATCACTAGCTGGATGACTTGGGTAACAACCTCCAGCCACTACGAGTCCAACACCTTGATGGGCAAGGACCATGGTCCCCTGGGCACACCCATCCCCGTAGTACACTATTCGCTATGGACTTCTCCATAGCAGGTGTGATCCTCCTTCGGCCCCCTATTGGTTAAGCCTTACGTCGAATTCGGGCATGCACACCCCAGGCTCGTTGGACCTGTGACTCCGCGTCTGTGCAGACAACGAAGCGCTGCTTTTCACATCCAGGCGGCCCCTTCAGTTTACTAGTCAGCAATGCGACTCAGGCAGTGTGGTCATCAATCCACAAACTAGCTAGATATAGGCGCGTAGGCATTTTCCACCAAGGCCGTTCTCCCTAGCTAGCCCCTTCTTGACTCGGGTCATGCGGAGCCGTCACCTCCGAAGCTCACACGACTTCCGTATGATGCACCCCCCCACCAGGGGACATCAAAATCGTGCTAGGCCTTTAGTGCTTCCCTCCCGCAAACTATGGGGGGAGGTAGGCACGCCAAGAGCCACCCGTGCATAACTCAGGAGCACGGGACCGTTAACGCCCGAATGGTCTTTGTACAGATCCTCGCCATGGCGTATCAACTGTACCAGGGGCCTTGCGCTACTAGGTCCGTGGTGTCGTAAGTCACCAAAGATCCCTGTCCGACTACAAACAGCCTTCCAAGCTGAGTGTCACACAGACACAGACCCCCCTGCGGGGATATACCGGAGCAAAGATAAAAAGTTTTAGACAAATTTAAATTATTTTTGGACGGCATATACGGGCTGCACTAACTAATCGAAACTAAATTTAGTCCCGCTCGCAACAGATGGCGAGGTGCTTACCAATCCATAATGCCTAGCCAAGCGACTGTCTCTGAAATTTATCCAGGAAGAGCGAAGTCGTCTTGTTACTGGAATGATATCGTTTTCGATTTTCCTTTCGCTACAAAGTTTATATGAAATTCCTGGTTAGTAAAAACGCGAGATTAACAAATTCCCATCATAATATTGTCCAAATAATCGAAATGTCAGATAAACCATTTCTAAACATCTGCACATTCCACAACCAATTCGAATAAAAAGAAGAAGAAGAAAGTTAATACGCGAACTAGACTAGGACGGTATATTTACCCTATGGAAAAGGTACTATCTCCAAAAATGCTTTAAGATAGTTTAAATTAAGAGCCGGTATATAAGCGCTCATTAGCTATCGTGTATGCGATTAAACGGTTTCACGTTTACTTACACGGAAGACCGTTTAAAATTTACACAGATTGTCAAGCGCTTAAATTGACTATGGATCAACAAAAAATAAACGATCGTATTGCAAGATGGATTTTGTTCTTGCAGTCATATAACTTTGAAGTTTTTCATAGAGGTGGGGAACGTATGAAGCATGTGGACGCGCTAAGTCGCATGTACGAAGTAAGTTCTATAGACACAATAGACATACACTGCTCGTCATCAGATTAGCACACCCGTTCGCATGAATATCTTCGGCTGATTTCCAACCAAACTAAAAGAGCTAAAATTTCATAATTGTAACTGTTAATAGTCTATTCAATTCTAAATTAATTAAAACAAAAAGTATTGTGTTTCCATTTTTTACTTATGTTTTATAATTGTTTTTCGAAAAAGTACACACAAAATAGCAATTTAAAATTTGTCATCAGGATAGCACATGTAATTTCTTTTTTGTCGATCTTCCTCAATTGAGGACGTAGAACCCACAATTTTTTGTTGTTGTTTAAGTAATATTTTAGCTTTAATATGGATAAGAGAAAATCATTATCTGCGGAAGAGGGATCAAAAATTAAGGCTTGCAAGGAGTCAAGGCGGTCAAAAAGTGAAATTTCGAGAAAAAATTAATAAAAGTCGATAAGTTGATTCCGAATTCGTGTGTAATAAGTACCGTTAAGGTAAAAATAATAGAGGCGATAAAAATTGAGCACTTGTCAATCCTTATGAGAGAGTAATTTTGAGAGAAGCATCGAGCGCTCATGACTCGGTCGCAAGGATTAGGGTAAATTTTCACATTAAGGCGAGCCTACATTGTTCAAACAGTGATAAGAAATGCTCCACATTTAAAGAAACTAAAACTGAAGAACAAACCCCAACTTAACTTTGCCCGAAGGAAAATACGTTTATTAATAAGCGAGTCCACTTGACATGGAACCAAGAATGGCGCTTTGTTATCTTTTCGAATGAGAAAAAGTTCACTTTAGAGGACTAACACAGTTATAATGTCTTCTTCCAGGATCTTTGCTAGGAAGGACACCATTAGGATCGCCTCGACTTTGGAATAGATAGTTTAATGGTCTCGAGGGCCAACTGGTACTGCAAGATGACTCTTCTTTTTGTTCGAAAAGACAACATAGCGTCATTCTTTGTTCCATGTCAATTGTTCTCGCTCTTAATTTTAGCGCATTTTCTTGTAGCTTTACTTTCTTTAGATGTGGAGCATATCTTATCACTGTTTGAACAATGTAGGCTCGCCCTAATGTGAAGATTTACCCTTATCCTTGCGACCGAGTCATGAGGGCTCGATGCTTCTCTCAAAATTACTCTCTCATAAGGATTGACAAGTACTCAATTTTTATCGCCTCTATTATTTTTCCCTTAACGGTACTTATTACACACGAATTCGGAATCAAATTATCGACTTTTATTAATTTTTTCTCGAAATTTCACTTTTTGACCGCCTTGACTCTTTGCAAGCCTTAATTTTTGATCCCTCATCCGCAGATAATGATTTTCTCTTATCCATATTAAAGCTAATTTATTACTTAAACAACAACAAAAAATTGGGGGTTCTACGTCCTCAATTGAGGAAGATCGACAAAAAAGAAATTACATGTGCTATCCTGATGACAAATTTTAAATTGCTATTTTGTGTGTACTTTTTCGAAAAACAATTATAAAACATAAGTAAAAAATGGAAACACAATACTTTTTGTTTTAATTAATTTAGAATTGAATAGACTATTAACAGTTATTATTATGAAATTTTAGCTCTTTTAGTTTGGTTGGAAATCAGCCGAAGCTATTCATGTGAAGGGGTGTGCTAATCTGATGACGAGCAGTGTACAAGCAAGTCAACTTTGTGATCCAACAATACAAGCTATTCGGAGACGGTTGGAGGATAATGACTTTACACTCACCGATCATTTGATAAAGGACAATCTTGTCTATAAACAGGAAGACAACAAAATTTAACTGTTGGTGCCACGAAATATGGAGAAGTCGATAATCCAAGCATGCCATGTCGCAACTGGTCATGGTGGATTGACTCGGACGTTGTACCACCTACAAAAGTCTTATCACATTAACAACGTTCGTGATAAGATTCGTTCTTATATTCGAAACTGTTTGGCCTGTATCAAATATTCGCCACATTCCGGAAAGCTCGAAGGTTACTCACACCTTCCAGAGTATACTAGCGTCCCTTTTGAAACTTTGCATATTGACCATTTTGGTCCCCTAGAAGAGTCTGTCGTGGATTTTTAATTAACGTAAGATAAATTTTGACTTGTTAAAAATAAAAATCCACTTAGCCATTTTTTTATTATAAAAAAAAATCAATCTAGTTTTTTTTATGATAAAAAAAAAATGTAAAAAAAAAATTCAATTCAAAAATTAGATTTCTTTTCAATAAGACAAGAAAAATATTCATTCCTTAAAAATTCAATTTTTATAAATAATATAATGTTAAAAACATTTAAATATATAATTAAATATATCTTAATATATAGAGACCAATATACACTGCGCGACAAATGCTTAGGTTCATGGATATTTTCCTTTAAAATTATATAATTTCTATGTACTCTGATCAGAAATAATTTTTAAATAATGCTGTCTCAATTAACGGTTATTTTAATAAATATTGCAACTCTATCAAGCAACTCGCATAGCTAACGGAATTTTTTAAAATGAAAATCGCAATTTCCACTGCGCCAATTGTATAGGTTCACTTACTTTAAAGAGTTATCTCGTCCTGGTGAGAAGTGTTTCTGTAAACATTTTTTTCGCGTTATACTCTGTGAGTCGTATAGTGGATAATTTCAAAAGGAAAGCAACTTTCTGCCGAGGAAAAGGCGACAATTTCCATACTAAAGCAAGAAGGATATTCAAACGGACAAATGGCAATATGGATTCAGCGGAGCGGAACGTTGCAAGTAATTTTATACGAGATAGTGAAAATTATGGCAGACGATACGCAGGAGGCAGAAAAAAAGCGATTTCCGGTGCATTACGGCGACGTCTCTTAAGAAAGCCTCGAATTCGTCCCTTACTGAGCGTAAGCATGGGGAGAATTTGGGGTTATCAACAATTGTGAGGACCATCCAACGAGTTCTTAGATATTCTTCTTGTTTGAAACGTTTATGGTTAAAGAAAAAACCAGCCTTAACCCCGCAGCATCGCCTACAGCGCCTGGAATTCGCCTCAAGATTCATGAACTGGACATCGCAATGGAGAGGTAATATTTACGGATGAAAATCGATTTTGTGTGGACGGTCCAGATGGGTTCTCTTACTATTATCATGATATTAGGAAGGAACCTATGTACCTGTCACGCCATCACTCCCGAATAGGTGTCATTATGGTATGGGGAGCCATATCATATCATGGAACTATCGTCTTGGTCATCCTACGAGGTCGCCAAACGAGTTCATCTTATAAACCGCTCTTAGAAGAGGATATCCCTAAGATAAATGTCATGGACGAAGGCGACCCTTGGATATTGCAACATGATCTTGCCCCAATTCATACAGCGAGGGTAGTTAAATCGTTTATTTTGGAGGAAAATGTGACTTTGTTAGACAGGGTGCCCAACTCCCCTGACATTAACACATTATAAAACATTTGGGGGTGGCTTGTTCGGGAGGTTTACAGTAGTGGTAAACAGTAAAACCCTAAAGAAGAGTTAATTCATGGAATTAAGACAGCTCGGTCTAAAATACCGCTATCCGTGCTGCATTCTTTACACAATTCCCTACCTTGAAGGCTTTATAAAATTATAAATAAAAATGGCGGAAATATCCACTATTAAATAACAAAAAATTCTCTTGTTTTTTTTGTATTTCTCCTGCTTGACACTTTTCTGAAATATTTTTCAGCGAAAACATTAAGTATAACGGTAAAATCGTCCCTGAACCTAAGCAATTGTCGCAGTGGAAAAAGACTCTTTGAATGAAATCAGTTACTGTAATTTAAGGAGAATGTCCTGTAGGGCCTCAGTCCATCCATTTTATTTGTGATATTCAATAGTTTCGAAAATAACATTTCTTGAACCGGTAAACTTTTTTTTACCGTTTCCTGGAAGGAAATATGTGTGAACCTAAGCATTTGTCGCGCAGTGTATATAACAATAAAAATAAACCTCTATATAATTGGTGACCCCGAAAGAACTGGAAATTTTCTATAAAATTGGATTATTTCGAAGAAAACGCATGAACTGGAAAGTTCCTACAATATTGGATTTGGAGATAATTGGATTATTTTAAAGAAAATAACAACATACAACAAATACAATATTATTCAAGAAAGGAATGAAAGTTAAACACTACTACTAGAATACTTGGAGGCTTGGAGCAAGAAGTTACGAAACAAGACTTTTAGAACGAATTATTTGAATCAAGAACTCAAAATCATTTTCAAGAAAGAAGATTTCAAGAAATTTTTTTTTTTTTTAAATTTATTGAAATTGTAACGAAAGTGTAAGGTGAGTGGATTTTTAAATAATTTTTAACAAGTATTGTTGATAGTATCTAAAAAATGCCCGTAACAAGAAGTCAATCCACGACATCTGCCCCGCTCCCGCATGGTTCCTCATCAGATGAGGACAACAATACAGAAATCGAAATTGAAAATAATGACACTCCCGTATTACCAGCTGGAACCAGACAAAATTCAAGTTCCAATCGTATTAAAAAAAAAATTGTTTGAAAAAATTTCCATTTTGGTCGAAAAATGCAATGGGATGGTTCATTTTATTGGAAAGACAGTTTTCAGCGTTCGGCATATTTAGTGAAATTGAAAAGTTTAATACAGCGTTAAGTATGTTTTCACCTTTGGATTTAGAAAATATGGATGGAGTTTTTGAAGGACTCCGAGATAATTGTATATATTCAGATTTTAAAAATGCTGTCATTCAGAAATATAGTTTATCGGATTCATCAAGAATTCATAAATTATTAACTGACTTAGAGTTAGGTGACCGTAAACCAAGCCATTTATTAAGCGAAATGAAAAGTCTAGCTGGACCAAATTTTGATGATAATGTACTTCGTTGTCTCTGGCTGGAAAGACTCCCTACAAACATCAGAACAATAGTTGTAGCAGCAAAAGGCTCATTAGCTGAAATTGCTGAAGTTTCAGATAAGGTTCATGAAGTTGTAACCAGTCCTTTGTAATGAAAGCTTAATCGCGGGCGGAGCAGCACCTGTCTGCCGGGCAGTCAGCCGAAGAGGGAAGATAGTGGCCGGGGTAAAAAAAAAGACGGACTCCGCTTAGCTTCATCACTTTTTAGTGCAGGTGCAAGGTAAATCGAAATCGAAAATCGACCTTTCACTTCTCTTTTAATAAGCCGGAAGGGCCAACAAAAAAAACGAGGCTTCCGACCTCATTACGACACCGCGGGAAGACCACTCTCAAAAATTAGCACATATTCATTTTAACAGATAGACATTATTTATTATATTCTTGAACCTTAACATTTAAACACTGTTGGTAATCAAATTACATTTTTTTCTTCCCATTTTTAAAAATCACATTGTTTTTCCGAAATTTTCTAATGTTCGTTTTCTAATATTTCTTTGCAGGTCGCACTCACGAATGGAAATAAACGTATACGGGCAGTCGATTACTACAATCATGGGCGGCCGCTAAGGATTGGATCTAGTGTTTCAACCAAAATTCGCGATCGCGGAACCGACACGCAGTGCAACCCGTTCACAGCTTTTTAATCGAACAGTTAATAAATTAATTTGGGTTTAATTTGAAATTTGGTATTTTTTCTTTTAAATTGGTGTAAACACAGACACGAATAGACTTAACACAATACTACTATTCACTAAACATATAGCTTATCTGTTTCGTCCTATTTTATTTTTTTGGTAACGGATTTTTCCTCCTTTGGAAGTATTTTCTTGGGTGGATTTTCGTCTGACAAAACCCGTTGGAAGATCTTGGACTTGCTACCACAAATTAGCTTTCGCCCCCCTAAGACACGGTTTTGGCTCTGCACCCTTCATGCAGTGATCGGGCGCTGGCTGGCACGTTTTCGCCAGTGTTGAACTGTAGACTGGGGAATCCCTAAGCAATTTCCCGCGGCAGGGTGATGACCGTCTTGAATTGTCAATGTTCGGCTGGTTAACGGTTCCGTTAACTGTGAAAAGTTTCCCGCTGTCACTTCAAATACCCACGATCGGGTTTCTTTTAGTTCGTGCGTTATGGAACCCGGGCGCTTAGGAGTTTTCCCTTCTTTCGCCACTTTCCCGAATAAAACAATGGAACATTTGCAACTAAAGTTACCGCCAGGAATAACGGAACCTTTGAACATAAAGTGACCGCCAAGAATAACGGAACCTTTGAAAAGCTTTTCGTCACGGAGCGTACAGCGTTCAGGGCCCGTTTTTCTTTTTTTTCTTTTGAAGAGTTATGTCCCCAAACTCTTAAGAGCAATTCCAGTTTGTTCGTGGCCACGTCTTGCTCCGACGACTTACTCTTGTTCAATGCCACTACCTCGTGGTCTGAAGGGTGACAGCGCGAGAAGCACGGCTACGTCCCAATTTCCGTACTGCCATGCTTAATGAACTGTCGCCTTTCACACGAAATAGCGCATGCCATAGAGTAAGAAATATGGAACAGTCTCCCATAGAGAACTATACGGAGTGGTCACTTGCCTTAGAGCCAAAAATAATGGAACAGCCATTACAGGGCAGACTGATTTAACGAGTCTTGGAGGTAAAACAGGCTGAAGTTCATCGACGGATATCCTTGGCATGGAAAGTACCAACCTTTTTACCGGACATGTCGGATAACAAATAGCAAGAATTGCCAACTCGTTTTTCTACCCTTGCTGGAATGAATTTTTTATCTAGCTTGGCATTGTACTGCTCTGAGAACTTGCTTTGACTAAAATTTTGCCTATACACCACATCCCCTGGTTTGTAAGTGACGGGGCTAGATCGCAGGTTATACTTTTCAGCATTAGTCTTGTACGCTCGACGAATATTGTCTTGAACTTCGGCTCGTACTAGCTCTGTCTTTTCCGTATTAGTACTAGCAGTCGGGTCATTAAGTAGGTGTAAGTTCCGAAGGAGAGAATATGTTTGCCCATGCGATATCATGTTTTGTCCGAAAACAACATAATACGGAGAGAAACCAGTAGAAGAGTGTACCGCTGAGCGTAAAGCACTATTGATAGATGACAACTTGGCATCCCAGTCTTTCTGATCTGGATGAACATAACTACGAATTGCGGCTACAATCGAGCGATTAACTCGTTCTGAGGCATTAGCCTGTGGAGAGTATAAGGCAGTTAGTATGTGCTTAGTTCCGTAGGCTTCCATTAGGTTCCTAAACACGGTAGACTTGAACTGAATTCCGTTGTCTGATACTAGTGATTCTGGGACGCCGAACAAATGAAATATTCTGGTCTCTAGAAATCTCACTAAATTGGCCGCAGAGAGTTTTCTCACAGGTTCAACGAAGCAAAATTTGGATAGATGATCCAAAACAACAATAACTCCAATATTTCCTAGCCTGGAGCGGGGGTATGGGCCAAGAAAATCTACATAAAGGCGTTGAAATATGCGTTCAGGGATGACAAGTCGTCCCATGGGAGGCCGAAGGATTTGATGCGGTGCCTTCGTTTCCTTGCATTTTCTGCACGCATTCACGAAGTTACGGACGTCAACACCCATTCGTGGCCAGAAATAATACGTTTTCAGCCGCTTTAAAGTTTTCGACATGCCCCCATGAGCACATAAGGGGTGATCATGAGCTCGGGCAATCAAAGATGATGTTAATTCAGAAGGCACCCACAATTTCCATGAGTTTTCTTCTTGAATGACATCCCCGGTCGCATATTCTGAACGGCGATATATATACCCGTCACTGACTTTAAGGTCTAAAGAAACATTTGGTGTCTCGCTTATCTTGGATATTAAACTAGTATAGGAATCTCCTTTAAAGGCAGACGAATTTAAGTCTATTTCGATTGAAGGATCGAAGGAAGTAAGGGCGTCAATCGAGTCTGTAGCATGAATTCGCGAAAGCGTATCCGGAACAATGTGCTGATTGCCTTTACGGTGTTTAATAGTGAATCGGAACCCTTGTAGCTTGAGGGCCCACCTAGCCAGTCTACCATGTAAATCTTTAAGGGACATGAGCCATTTTAATGAGGCATGGTCTGTAATGATTTCAAAGTCATGCCCTTCTACATATGCACGGAACTTTTTGATTGCCATCAACGCCGCCAGACATTCTTGTTCCGAAACCGTGTAATTACGTTGGGCGGAGTTTAACTTTTGAGACATAAATGCAACAGGAACTTCTGTGCCATCCTCCATGGTTTGCACTAAAACTGCGCCAATGCCGGATTGACTGGCGTCACAGTGGATGGAAAATGGTCGCTTGAAGTCCGGGCTATGCAGCACAGGAGCTTCTGTCAAGCTTTTCTTTAAAGCGTCAAAAGCTTTAAGTCCGTCCTCCGTCCAAGTAAATACACGCTTTTGGCTCAACATGTCTGTCAACGGTGATGCCAAAGTCGCAAAATTGTCGATGAAGCGACGATACCACCCGCACATGCCCATGAAACGTCGCATTTGTTTGACGTTCTTCGGACGCGGAAATTCTGCAATTCCCTGAACTTTGTCGGGGTCCGTGCGGATAGTACCGTTACCAATTATGTGTCCTAGATATTTCACCTCTTTCATGAGGAACTTAGATTTTTCGATGTTAAGAGTAAGGCCACTTCTCTTCAAGTGCAATGCAACTTCTTGTAACAAGAGGATGTGTTCTTCAAAAGACTCCGTTATCAACAACAAGTCGTCGAGGTAAATGAACACTTGGTGGCGGAGAGCAGCTGGAATCACCTGGTCCATCAGACGTTGCATGGTTTGAGGCGCGTTGCACAGTCCGAACGGCATGGTTACGAACTGATACAACGGCCTCCCTGGAACAGTGAAGGCTGTCTTATCCCTCGAACGCTCATCGAGCGGTATCTGCCAAAACGCGTCCTTTAAATCGAGACTAGAAATGAATTCCGCTTTAGGAAGCCTGCCCAAAATACCGTCGATGAGCGGCAAGGGATAAGCATCCTTCACTGTGATGGAATTCACCTTTCGGGCGTCTAAGCATAACCGGACCTTCCCTGGTTTCACCACCACGGTTACCGGTGAGGACCAAGCGCTTTTTGACTCTTCTATGACTCCTAGCGCCAGCATCCTATCAACCTCATTGTAGAGCTGTTTCTCTACGGCCGGAGACACTGAAAAATAGCGCTGTTTAATCGGTTTATTTTCCCCAACATCTATGAAGTGCTTTATAACCTTTGTGCGTCCCAAACCTTCCACAGAAAATGAAGGAAATAATGCGACTGCAGCTTCTAACTTGAACTGCTGCCCAACAGTCAAAGCATGTCGATTATCACTGCTCCTCGATGGAATATCTGTACACAAAGACGACACAAAAAGATCCGGAGCCAAACCGAAAAGCCGGACGAAATCCACCCCTAAATATAGTTGTTGGGTAAGTGAAGGCAAAATTAAAAATGTCATTTTCCGTGTCTGACCTTTGAATGTAATGTCAGTAGTAACTCTGCCAACAGCAGTGTGAGGAGTACCATCAGCAGTACTAACTTTGACTTTAAATCGATCCCAAGGAAATAGGTTATCTTTCAGGAATTCATCAGCAAAATTAGAAGCTAAACAGCTAATAGTGGCACCTGTGTCAATTAATCCTGAGACTTCCATGCCACATACCAAAACCTTTGCATATGGTCGAACATCTGTTAGTGAGTCATTTGGACAAACAGCTGAACAGTAAAATCGACGAGTCTGTTTCACCCGTTTCCAAAAAGCTTTTAAACGAGCAGTAGAGCGTTTAGGACGCCGAAGTCGAATCTCATCTGCCCCAAAAATTCGATTACGAACTGTCTGGTAATTCTTCCATCGTACATGCCAAGGCTGAAAACTAAAGTGGTCTGTCGACTGCTTTGGAGGAGGGTCATCGAAAGTCATTAAATCAGGGGATTCGTTATTACCAGCTATATTATTAGTGTTCTGCTTCTGCAGGGAAGTTACAACTATTGGGGAAGCTGATATTAGTGAGGGTTCGCATCTGGTGGAGCTTGAGGTTGACCGGAGGATCGTTTCGGTACGATCCTCGATCGCAACCCGTTTTTTAGACTCTGACTACATCTGACACATTGTGGCTTATAAGTGTCTGGAGCCCCACAACCATAGCAAAATATGGAGCGAGCAGCAAGACACTCGTCAAAACGGTGGCCTTCCTTCCGGCAATTCCAACACAATAGCTTGCCGCCAATAGCTGCTACCTGCCCTACAAGGGAGTCATCTTGATAGTCTGACGAATTTTCCGTAACCACCTCAGAAATGTTTCTTTTGTCCCTGAATAAATGGTCTGGTGGTATCTGAGACTTAAGTTCATCCTCTAAGTTCTCCCAACGAAAAACCAAAGTTTTCAACTGTCTTAACGAGTAAATGGACTCATTCAACAACCGACATCTGAGAGTTAGTTTCAGATTTCTTCGAAGAACTTCGAGTAATTCCCAGTCAGCAATTGGTACGGCTAGGCGATCAGCTAATTCCATGATACCCTCATAGAAAACCTCAAAAGACTCCGTAGGTCCTTGTTTCCTTCTTCGAATCATCTCCATTATGTCGTAATCCGACATCTTCTCTTGAAATTGCTCCCTCAATGCTTCGCAGAATTGTTCCCAGGAAAATCGGATAATATTCCTATAAAATCGCCAATACCAATTAGCCGCCTTACCAACTAGAAGCAGATGGAGGTACTTCGTGACCAAGTGATATTGTCCATTCAAGGTATCGCTTGCCAAGGTGCGAACTTGAAAAAGGAACTTCTCCACCGAAAAATGGGGGTTATCCCCACTAAAATGAAGATTCCAATTGCTGATGATTCGTCCTATTCTATCAAGCGGAATCCCTGAAGATTGCATAGATGTGACAGGCATATTAGAGTTCGGTCGTGATGGGTTGGCAGGAACATCGTTTCTACGGTATGTCCACGAAAAATCTTGTGAGGATCTAGCTACCGGTGACGTTTCATACCTCACGTCTGGAGCACCAGTTCGCGGAGCGTTTGAGTTTAAATTCGAGTCCCGATGTGCTACTGCCGCTACGCCACGATTGCCGTTGACATAAGGTTCTTCAGTCAGATGGTATTGAAGACCAACATCATCATAACGCGGAACTCCAGCCTCCCTCCCTACATTAGAAGAGTTGGAATAATTGGGTCTTAACGGAGGTGCATGGGTAATCGATGGGTTACTTCGTGGATGAGAATTAATCGTTGCAATGCGTGCATTTAAAGAGTTAGGAGCTGACTCTCCAAACCGCTCACTCAGCAGTTCACTAACTATCTCCTTAAGTTGCAATTTCATACGACTGTCTATTTCTGTCTCCAATGCTGCAGAGTTTGCTGCATCTGGATTGCTGGTTACTGGTCTTTCACCCAATTCAACGGATTGCTGTGCTTGAGACTCACGTTGAATGATGGGCTCCATACGCGAACCTGTGGTGGAAGCAAAAGCTTTTGCTCGTGAACGAGTGATTACTCCAATATCTTTTGTAATGGCTCCTGTCTGAGAGTTTCCGGGACACGAGGATGGAACCTCAGCAGCTAAATTGGTGATATTGGTATCTCCCGCGGATAATTTACCAGGGTCAATGTTGACAAAGCATACTGGACATGCAGTATTCCCTTCCAACCAAGTGAATAGGCATTCGCGATGAAAATGATGCCCACATTCCGTTGCCAATGATCCGTCAATTGCCGATAAACTGTCCGTACAGATCGAGCATAATGACAAGTTGTTTCCTGCTACATCCCCCAAATCTTCATTGCTGTGATGTACAGGCATTTTAAAGTGAAAAAAATATACCACTAAACAAATTATAACTATTATTAACCATATACAGATTCTACTAACAAATAACTAAATTACTACAACAATAAGTTTATTACAAGTTTCAACACAAAATTAGAGTCTTCCCTCAGTCCGTCGTAACTATCAGGTGGCGGTAGCCTATAGCTGTTAATTACACTTTACTTAAAAAAAAATTCAAAAACGAGAAGGAGAAAAGAAAATAAATGCTTACAAAAAAAATTATTATTACACATTCCTCAAAAGAGGATTCTGCACTAAGTCCCTTCATCAACAAAAATAAGGTCCGAATAAGGCGAAACTAAAAGCCACCATAATTCAGCTATTCGCATATTTTTGTGAATTAAGCAAGGCAGATCTCTCATGATGAAAGATAATTGTAAAATTGAAAAGAGGAACTTCTTCCTGACACAGCGGCAAGGTTGCATTCAAAAGAAAAAATACTCACTGTCTATATCAAAGAATTATCCCTTTATATAGATTTCAAGAGAGGTTTTCCTTGAGAAGGTCCTTACGTGATGTCAACATCACTTCAACTAGTACCTAGAAGAGTACCTGATTGAAAAACAGCAAATATAATTTAATTTAATTACTTAAAATCACTTTGAAAAAAAAGAAATAAACATAATGTTTACTGAATGAAAATTTTTAAACCGAAAAATATTAAAGTATCTCGATATCACTGGTGTCAGACTTGAATTCAAAGAAGTCTGGTATTTTTAGCCAAGTGAGATCGATTTTACAGGGCGCAATTATACGATAGTCCTTCACAAAACTCCTAATTTCGCCCCACGTTGGGCGCCATTCTTTGTAATGAAAGCTTAATCGCGGGCGGAGCAGCACCTGTCTGCCGGGCAGTCAGCCGAAGAGGGAAGATAGTGGCCGGGGTAAAAAAAAAGACGGACTCCGCTTAGCTTCATCACTTTTTAGTGCAGGTGCAAGGTAAATCGAAATCGAAAATCGACCTTTCACTTCTCTTTTAATAAGCCGGAAGGGCCAACAAAAAAAACGAGGCTTCCGACCTCATTACGACACCGCGGGAAGACCACTCTCAAAAATTAGCACATATTCATTTTAACAGATAGACATTATTTATTATATTCTTGAACCTTAACATTTAAACACTGTTGGTAATCAAATTACATTTTTTTTCCCATTTTTAAAAATCACATTGTTTTTCCGAAATTTTCTAATGTTCGTTTTCTAATATTTCTTTGCAGGTCGCACTCACGAATGGAAATAAACGTATACGGGCAGTCGATTACTACAATCATGGGCGGCCGCTAAGGATTGGATCTAGTGTTTCAACCAAAATTCGCGATCGCGGAACCGACACGCAGTGCAACCCGTTCACAGCTTTTTAATCGAACAGTTAATAAATTAATTTGGGTTTAATTTGAAATTTGGTATTTTTTCTTTTAAATTGGTGTAAACACAGACACGAATAGACTTAACACAATAC
Source organism: Microchrysa polita (assembly GCA_949715475.1). Lineage (NCBI taxonomy): Eukaryota > Metazoa > Arthropoda > Insecta > Diptera > Stratiomyidae > Microchrysa > Microchrysa polita. The sequence goes on along the minus strand of OX454415.1, from coordinate 86,148,577 downwards.
TACTATTCACTAAACATATAGCTTATCTGTTTCGTCCTATTTTATTTTTTTGGTAACGGATTTTTCCTCCTTTGGAAGTATTTTCTTGGGTGGATTTTCGTCTGACAAAACCCGTTGGAAGATCTTGGACTTGCTACCACAAATTAGCTTTCGCCCCCCTAAGACACGGTTTTGGCTCTGCACCCTTCATGCAGTGATCGGGCGCTGGCTGGCACGTTTTCGCCAGTGTTGAACTGTAGACTGGGGAATCCCTAAGCAATTTCCCGCGGCAGGGTGATGACCGTCTTGAATTGTCAATGTTCGGCTGGTTAACGGTTCCGTTAACTGTGAAAAGTTTCCCGCTGTCACTTCAAATACCCACGATCGGGTTTCTTTTAGTTCGTGCGTTATGGAACCCGGGCGCTTATGAGTTTTCCCTTCTTTCGCCACTTTCCCGAATAAAACAACGGAACATTTGCAACTAAAGTTACCGCCAGGAATAACGGAACCTTTGAACATAAAGTGACCGCCAAGAATAACGGAACCTTTGAAAAGCTTTTCGTCACGGAGCGTACAGCGTTCAGGGCCCGTTTTTCTTTTTTTTCTTTTGAAGAGTTATGTCCCCAAACTCTTAAGAGCAATTCCAGTTTGTTCGTGGCCACGTCTTGCTCCGACGACTTACTCTTGTTCAATGCCACTACCTCGTGGTCTGAAGGGTGACAGCGCGAGAAGCACGGCTACGTCCCAATTTCCGTACTGCCATGCTTAATGAACTGTCGCCTTTCACACGAAATAGCGCATGCCATAGAGTAAGAAATATGGAACAGTCTCCCATAGAGAACTATACGGAGTGGTCACTTGCCTTAGAGCCAAAAATAATGGAACAGCCATTACAGGGCAGACTGATTTAACGAGTCTTGGAGGTAAAACAGGCTGAAGTTCATCGACGGATATCCTTGGCATGGAAAGTACCAACCTTTTTACCGGACATGTCGGATAACAAATAGCAAGAATTGCCAACTCGTTTTTCTACCCTTGCTGGAATGAATTTTTTATCTAGCTTGGCATTGTACTGCTCTGAGAACTTGCTTTGACTAAAATTTTGCCTATACACCACATCCCCTGGTTTGTAAGTGACGGGGCTAGATCGCAGGTTATACTTTTCAGCATTAGTCTTGTACGCTCGACGAATATTGTCTTGAACTTCGGCTCGTACTAGCTCTGTCTTTTCCGTATTAGTACTAGCAGTCGGGTCATTAAGTAGGTGTAAGTTCCGAAGGAGAGAATATGTTTGCCCATGCGATATCATGTTTTGTCCGAAAACAACATAATACGGAGAGAAACCAGTAGAAGAGTGTACCGCTGAGCGTAAAGCACTATTGATAGATGACAACTTGGCATCCCAGTCTTTCTGATCTGGATGAACATAACTACGAATTGCGGCTACAATCGAGCGATTAACTCGTTCTGAGGCATTAGCCTGTGGAGAGTATAAGGCAGTTAGTATGTGCTTAGTTCCGTAGGCTTCCATTAGGTTCCTAAACACGGTAGACTTGAACTGAATTCCGTTGTCTGATACTAGTGATTCTGGGACGCCGAACAAATGAAATATTCTGGTCTCTAGAAATCTCACTAAATTGGCCGCAGAGAGTTTTCTCACAGGTTCAACGAAGCAAAATTTGGATAGATGATCCAAAACAACAAAAACTCCAATATTTCCTAGCCTGGAGCGGGGGTATGGGCCAAGAAAATCTACATAAAGGCGTTGAAATATGCGTTCAGGGATGACAAGTCGTCCCATGGGAGGCCGAAGGATTTGATGCGGTGCCTTCGTTTCCTTGCATTTTCTGCACGCATTCACGAAGTTACGGACGTCAACACCCATTCGTGGCCAGAAATAATACGTTTTCAGCCGCTTTAAAGTTTTCGACATGCCCCCATGAGCACATAAGGGGTGATCATGAGCTCGGGCAATCAAAGATGATGTTAATTCAGAAGGCACCCACAATTTCCATGAGTTTTCTTCTTGAATGACATCCCCGGTCGCATATTCTGAACGGCGATATATATACCCGTCACTGACTTTAAGGTCTAAAGAAACATTTGGTGTCTCGCTTATCTTGGATATTAAACTAGTATAGGAATCTCCTTTAAAGGCAGACGAATTTAAGTCTATTTCGATTGAAGGATCGAAGGAAGTAAGGGCGTCAATCGAGTCTGTAGCATGAATTCGCGAAAGCGTATCCGGAACAATGTGCTGATTGCCTTTACGGTGTTTAATAGTGAATCGGAACCCTTGTAGCTTGAGGGCCCACCTAGCCAGTCTACCATGTAAATCTTTAAGGGACATGAGCCATTTTAATGAGGCATGGTCTGTAATGATTTCAAAGTCATGCCCTTCTACATATGCACGGAACTTTTTGATTGCCATCAACGCCGCCAGACATTCTTGTTCCGAAACCGTGTAATTACGTTGGGCGGAGTTTAACTTTTGAGACATAAATGCAACAGGAACTTCTGTGCCATCCTCCATGGTTTGCACTAAAACTGCGCCAATGCCGGATTGACTGGCGTCACAGTGGATGGAAAATGGTCGCTTGAAGTCCGGGCTATGCAGCACAGGAGCTTCTGTCAAGCTTTTCTTTAAAGCGTCAAAAGCTTTAAGTCCGTCCTCCGTCCAAGTAAATACACGCTTTTGGCTCAACATGTCTGTCAACGGTGATGCCAAAGTCGCAAAATTGTCGATGAAGCGACGATACCACCCGCACATGCCCATGAAACGTCGCATTTGTTTGACGTTCTTCGGACGCGGAAATTCTGCAATTCCCTGAACTTTGTCGGGGTCCGTGCGGATAGTACCGTTACCAATTATGTGTCCTAGATATTTCACCTCTTTCATGAGGAACTTAGATTTTTCGATGTTAAGAGTAAGGCCACTTCTCTTCAAGTGCAATGCAACTTCTTGTAACAAGAGGATGTGTTCTTCAAAAGACTCCGTTATCAACAACAAGTCGTCGAGGTAAATGAACACTTGGTGGCGGAGAGCAGCTGGAATCACCTGGTCCATCAGACGTTGCATGGTTTGAGGCGCGTTGCACAGTCCGAACGGCATGGTTACGAACTGATACAACGGCCTCCCTGGAACAGTGAAGGCTGTCTTATCCCTCGAACGCTCATCGAGCGGTATCTGCCAAAACGCGTCCTTTAAATCGAGACTAGAAATGAATTCCGCTTTAGGAAGCCTGCCCAAAATACCGTCGATGAGCGGCAAGGGATAAGCATCCTTCACTGTGATGGAATTCACCTTTCGGGCGTCTAAGCATAACCGGACCTTCCCTGGTTTCACCACCACGGTTACCGGTGAGGACCAAGCGCTTTTTGACTCTTCTATGACTCCTAGCGCCAGCATCCTATCAACCTCATTGTAGAGCTGTTTCTCTACGGCCGGAGACACTGAAAAATAGCGCTGTTTAATCGGTTTATTTTCCCCAACATCTATGAAGTGCTTTATAACCTTTGTGCGTCCCAAACCTTCCACAGAAAATGAAGGAAATAATGCGACTGCAGCTTCTAACTTGAACTGCTGCCCAACAGTCAAAGCATGTCGATTATCACTGCTCCTCGATGGAATATCTGTACACAAAGACGACACAAAAAGATCCGGAGCCAAACCGAAAAGCCGGACGAAATCCACCCCTAAATATAGTTGTTGGGTAAGTGAAGGCAAAATTAAAAATGTCATTTTCCGTGTCTGACCTTTGAATGTAATGTCAGTAGTAACTCTGCCAACAGCAGTGTGAGGAGTACCATCAGCAGTACTAACTTTGACTTTAAATCGATCCCAAGGAAATAGGTTATCTTTCAGGAATTCATCAGCAAAATTAGAAGCTAAACAGCTAATAGTGGCACCTGTGTCAATTAATCCTGAGACTTCCATGCCACATACCAAAACCTTTGCATATGGTCGAACATCTGTTAGTGAGTCATTTGGACAAACAGCTGAACAGTAAAATCGACGAGTCTGTTTCACCCGTTTCCAAAAAGCTTTTAAACGAGCAGTATAGCGTTTAGGACGCCGAAGTCGAATCTCATCTGCCCCAAAAATTCGATTACGAACTGTCTGGTAATTCTTCCATCGTACATGCCAAGGCTGAAAACTAAAGTGGTCTGTCGACTGCTTTGGAGGAGGGTCATCGAAAGTCATTAAATCAGGGGATTCGTTATTACCAGCTATATTATTAGTGTTCTGCTTCTGCAGGGAAGTTACAACTATTGGGGAAGCTGATATTAGTGAGGGTTCGCATCTGGTGGAGCTTGAGGTTGACCGGAGGATCGTTTCGGTACGATCCTCGATCGCAACCCGTTTTTTAGACTCTGACTACATCTGACACATTGTGGCTTATAAGTGTCTGGAGCCCCACAACCATAGCAAAATATGGAGCGAGCAGCAAGACACTCGTCAAAACGGTGGCCTTCCTTCCGGCAATTCCAACACAATAGCTTGCCGCCAATAGCTGCTACCTGCCCTACAAGGGAGTCATCTTGATAGTCTGACGAATTTTCCGTAACCACCTCAGAAATGTTTCTGTTGTCCCTGAATAAATGGTCTGGTGGTATCTGAGACTTAAGTTCATCCTCTAAGTTCTCCCAACGAAAAACCAAAGTTTTCAACTGTCTTAACGAGTAAATGGACTCATTCAACAACCGACATCTGAGAGTTAGTTTCAGATTTCTTCGAAGAACTTCGAGTAATTCCCAGTCAGCAATTGGTATGGCTAGGCGATCAGCTAATTCCATGATACCCTCATAGAAAACCTCAAAAGACTCCGTAGGTCCTTGTTTCCTTCTTCGAATCATCTCCATTATGTCGTAATCCGACATCTTCTCTTGAAATTGCTCCCTCAATGCTTCGCAGAATTGTTCCCAGGAAAATCGGATAATATTCCTATAAAATCGCCAATACCAATTAGCCGCCTTACCAACTAGAAGCAGATGGAGGTACTTCGTGACCAAGTGATATTGTCCATTCAAGGTATCGCTTGCCAAGGTGCGAACTTGAAAAAGGAACTTCTCCACCGAAAAATGGGGGTTATCCCCACTAAAATGAAGATTCCAATTGCTGATGATTCGTCCTATTCTATCAAGCGGAATCCCTGAAGATTGCATAGATGTGACAGGCATATTAGAGTTCGGTCGTGATGGGTTGGCAGGAACATCGTTTCTACGGTATGTCCACGAAAAATCTTGTGAGGATCTAGCTACCGGTGACGTTTCATACCTCACGTCTGGAGCACCAGTTCGCGGAGCGTTTGAGTTTAAATTCGAGTCCCGATGTGCTACTGCCGCTACGCCACGATTGCCGTTGACATAAGGTTCTTCAGTCAGATGGTATTGAAGACCAACATCATCATAACGCGGAACTCCAGCCTCCCTCCCTACATTAGAAGAGTTGGAATAATTGGGTCTTAACGGAGGTGCATGGGTAATCGATGGGTTACTTCGTGGATGAGAATTAATCGTTGCAATGCGTGCATTTAAAGAGTTAGGAGCTGACTCTCCAAACCGCTCACTCAGCAGTTCACTAACTATCTCCTTAAGTTGCAATTTCATACGACTGTCTATTTCTGTCTCCAATGCTGCAGAGTTTGCTGCATCTGGATTGCTGGTTACTGGTCTTTCACCCAATTCAACGGATTGCTGTGCTTGAGACTCACGTTGAATGATGGGCTCCATACGCGAACCTGTGGTGGAAGCAAAAGCTTTTGCTCGTGAACGAGTGATTACTCCAATATCTTTTGTAATGGCTCCTGTCTGAGAGTTTCCGGGACACGAGGATGGAACCTCAGCAGCTAAATTGGTGATATTGGTATCTCCCGCGGATAATTTACCAGGGTCAATGTTGACAAAGCATACTGGACATGCAGTATTCCCTTCCAACCAAGTGAATAGGCATTCGCGATGAAAATGATGCCCACATTCCGTTGCCAATGATCCGTCAATTGCCGATAAACTGTCCGTACAGATCGAGCATAATGACAAGTTGTTTCCTGCTACATCCCCCAAATCTTCATTGCTGTGATGTACAGGCATTTTAAAGTGAAAAAAATATACCACTAAACAAATTATAACTATTATTAACCATATACAGATTCTACTAACAAATAACTAAATTACTACAACAATAAGTTTATTACAAGTTTCAACACAAAATTAGAGTCTTCCCTCAGTCCGTCGTAACTATCAGGTGGCGGTAGCCTATAGCTGTTAATTACACTTTACTTAAAAAAAAATTCAAAAACGAGAAGGAGAAAAGAAAATAAATGCTTACAAAAAAAATTATTATTACACATTCCTCAAAAGAGGATTCTGCACTAAGTCCCTTCATCAACAAAAATAAGGTCCGAATAAGGCGAAACTAAAAGCCACCATAATTCAGCTATTCGCATATTTTTGTGAATTAAGCAAGGCAGATCTCTCATGATGAAAGATAATTGTAAAATTGAAAAGAGGAACTTCTTCCTGACACAGCGGCAAGGTTGCATTCAAAAGAAAAAATACTCACTGTCTATATCAAAGAATTATCCCTTTATATAGATTTCAAGAGAGGTTTTCCTTGAGAAGGTCCTTACGTGATGTCAACATCACTTCAACTAGTACCTAGAAGAGTACCTGATTGAAAAACAGCAAATATAATTTAATTTAATTACTTAAAATCACTTTGAAAAAAAAGAAATAAACATAATGTTTACTGAATGAAAATTTTTAAACCGAAAAATATTAAAGTATCTCGATATCACTGGTGTCAGACTTGAATTCAAAGAAGTCTGGTATTTTTAGCCAAGTGAGATCGATTTTACAGGGCGCAATTATACGATAGTCCTTCACAAAACTCCTAATTTCGCCCCACGTTGGGCGCCATTCTTTGTAATGAAAGCTTAATCGCGGGCGGAGCAGCACCTGTCTGCCGGGCAGTCAGCCGAAGAGGGAAGATAGTGGCCGGGGTAAAAAAAAAGACGGACTCCGCTTAGCTTCATCACTTTTTAGTGCAGGTGCAAGGTAAATCGAAATCGAAAATCGACCTTTCACTTCTCTTTTAATAAGCCGGAAGGGCCAACAAAAAAAACGAGGCTTCCGACCTCATTACGACACCGCGGGAAGACCACTCTCAAAAATTAGCACATATTCATTTTAACAGATAGACATTATTTATTATATTCTTGAACCTTAACATTTAAACACTGTTGGTAATCAAATTACATTTTTTTTTCCCATTTTTAAAAATCACATTGTTTTTCCGAAATTTTCTAATGTTCGTTTTCTAATATTTCTTTGCAGGTCGCACTCACGAATGGAAATAAACGTATACGGGCAGTCGATTACTACAATCATGGGCGGCCGCTAAGGATTGGATCTAGTGTTTCAACCAAAATTCGCGATCGCGGAACCGACACGCAGTGCAACCCGTTCACAGCTTTTTAATCGAACAGTTAATAAATTAATTTGGGTTTAATTTGAAATTTGGTATTTTTTCTTTTAAATTGGTGTAAACACAGACACGAATAGACTTAACACAATACTACTATTCACTAAACATATAGCTTATCTGTTTCGTCCTATTTTATTTTTTTGGTAACGGATTTTTCCTCCTTTGGAAGTATTTTCTTGGGTGGATTTTCGTCTGACAAAACCCGTTGGAAGATCTTGGACTTGCTACCACACATTAGCTTTCGCCCCCCTAAGACACGGTTTTGGCTCTGCACCCTTCATGCAGTGATCGGGCGCTGGCTGGCACGTTTTCGCCAGTGTTGAACTGTAGACTGGGGAATCCCTAAGCAATTTCCCGCGGCAGGGTGATGACCGTCTTGAATTGTCAATGTTCGGCTGGTTAACGGTTCCGTTAACTGTGAAAAGTTTCCCGCTGTCACTTCAAATACCCACGATCGGGTTTCTTTTAGTTCGTGCGTTATGGAACCCGGGCGCTTAGGAGTTTTCCCTTCTTTCGCCACTTTCCCGAATAAAACAACGGAACATTTGCAACTAAAGTTACCGCCAGGAATAACGGAACCTTTGAACATAAAGTGACCGCCAAGAATAACGGAACCTTTGAAAAGCTTTTCGTCACGGAGCGTACAGCGTTCAGGGCCCGTTTTTCTTTTTTTTCTTTTGAAGAGTTATGTCCCCAAACTCTTAAGAGCAATTCCAGTTTGTTCGTGGCCACGTCTTGCTCCGACGACTTACTCTTGTTCAATGCCACTACCTCGTGGTCTGAAGGGTGACAGCGCGAGAAGCACGGCTACGTCCCAATTTCCGTACTGCCATGCTTAATGAACTGTCGCCTTTCACACGAAATAGCGCATGCCATAGAGTAAGAAATATGGAACAGTCTCCCATAGAGAACTATACGGAGTGGTCACTTGCCTTAGAGCCAAAAATAATGGAACAGCCATTACACCTTCCGTATTTACTGTTTCCGCGAGAAATTCAACTTCACCCTCTAATGAACGAGAGTCTTTCCAACACCAGATCAACACACTATCGGATAAGCTTAATGAAATGATGGCTTTGGTAAATCAGTTCATGGTATCGCAGACTAGGGATGTTGCGGATATCCGCATCCGCACCGCAACTGCGGATAATCCGCATCAAATTCTATATCCGCATTCGCATCCGCATCCTCATGTTGACATCCTCATCCGCATCCGCAATCCGCATTTTTGTATGCGGATATGATGCGGATATCATTATTATTATTATATTTTATTAAACAGTATATAAATATACAATCTAATCCTTAAGCGCTAGTAACTGTGACCATCGGCTAAAGAAATGTAAGAATAATTTGGAGTTAATGAGTAGTATGCAATTAATCTGAAGTATTAACATCTATGGTATTCTAATATTAATGATAGTTTTTAAATTTTATTTTTAAGACTACAATTTTCAAATAAAGCAATTATTTTTTTTACAATTATCATAATTTTTCGATTCTTTTAGGCATTCTATTAAGTTGAGACTAGAGCTGTTGATTTTTGGGCAATATAATAGATGGTTTATATTTAGTGGAACTCTACAATCATTACAGTGGGGAGGAAGCTGTTTTTTAAGTATGTAGTCGTGGGTTAAATGTGTGTGTCCTAGTCTGAGTCTGGTGATGAACGATTCATCTTTTCTATTTATTTTTGTTGGATGTAGAAATGGGAGATTTCTAGGATTCACATTAATAGAGTAAAAGTTGCTTCTATCCGGCCAGTTAGCAGCAGAGTCTTCTTGAATTTTTATTCTTAAGTATTTCTTTAGGTCTTTTGGGTTATAAAGTTGACGTGTTAACATTGGATGATATGTTGCTAACTTCGCATTTTCGTCGGATATCATTAAAAAACAAATTTCCCATCTAATCATCTACATTCTAAACCACTCAGAATAGAGAATTGATTGCGATTGCAAGAGACCAAATCTAATGCATGTAGATATTAGTCTAAAAAAATTGGGCCAAAATATGGCCATCGAACGGCAAAAATCCTACATCGGAAATTTCTTTTTGATTATGTTTGGGGATGGTCCCCAGATTATTGCATTAAAAGTCCCAACTGATTGGGGGTGTGTTACCTTAAAAAAAGGGGTGAAAAGGGGGCATTTTTTCGGTTTTTTGCGATTACATATTTAAAAAACGGCAAGATATACAGAAAAATGGTCTGAGGACAAAAAAACCTACATCAAATTATTAGTGACCCAAGACAACTTTGTCTACAGATTATAAAATGAGTAGTACGTAGAACAATGGGTCACTTTGTATGGGAGATACCCTCAGTTTTCATCCGAATGAGCTAATTTTTTGTGGGTGGGGTGACTATGAGCACCAATCGCAACAAACCAAAATTTAGCACTCTGCTTCAATTTTGAGGGGAGTTATGGACATGCCGTTTTGACAAATACAAGTGGGGGGATAATGGGTGTCCTTGACCGGAGCGACTCAATGTTTACCTTAAAATGATCCTGAACTTATTGTGAATACGTATACAAAATTTTACGGCTGAAATAGCATTCTTTAAAAAGTTATGGAGCTTATTTAAAAAAGGTCCAAAATGAAAAAAAAAATAATGGAAAAGAAAGGCTTTCGCCTATGACACTGCATTTTAATGAAGCTAATGACTTTGTCCAGCACTCAAAAGGATTGCACATTTTGCTAAGCTGGCCCTTCATTGTACTTTTATTTCTAACATGTCGAATATTCCTGAAAACTGAATAGTATCTGATTTTCGGTATTAGTAAAATTCATTTCATATATTTTTTTAACTAATCCGCATCCGCATCCGCATTTGCAAATTTTATGACATCCGCATCCGCATTCGCATCCGCAAATTTACATTTTCATTGATCCGCATCCGCATCCGCTAAACCACATCCGTTACATCCCTTTCGCAGACCAATGTCTCAGCAAATCATAACGCTCGTAGAGCTTCACGTTCAATTTCAAAGTACCGTTCGCGTTCAAAATCAAGAGATAAAATCAACGAGAATGGACTTTGTCGTTATCACGAAAAATTTGGAGATAAAGCTTTTAAGGGCCGTATGTACAATCATGGTTTAACTCACCGTTTAGTTAACTGTGGTTTAATGTTAAACTCCGTTTAAATAACTGGGGGAAAAATACACTACGCGATAATTGAAATTCCTGGCTAAGCAGCAATTTAATTTTTTAAAAAATCGTTAGTTTCCATTAGCAACTGGATATTTCCGGATAGTAGCTATTAATATCTTTAATTTTAAAATAAAATGGCCCGAATGAAAATTCATATGGTTTAACTGACTGTTGTCGGTTTAGCTAAACTCCGTTTAAGGAAATTGACAAACAGTTAAACGGTCGTTTAAACTGCAGTTTAACGTGAAAAATTAAACGGTCGTCGTTGGCCGTTTAACTCATGGGTTTTAGCCAAAGAAAAATAAACAGAAATAAAGTCATCGGGTTACAAAGATAATGCATTTCTGAATTTTTGCTGGGGGTGGCCCTCTAATTATAGAAAAAAAGTTCTGACCGGTAGGGGGTCCGCAATATGGGGAAAAGAGAGAAAGGTTGTAAGTTTTGGAATTATTTCAAAATCATTTAATTTTCTTTACACTGATGTATTTTAAATAGTTCCCACTTTCTCTTTGAAAGTTATGTGCTCAGGGGTGTCCAACTTATTTTTAACCAGGGTTACACTATTGGCTTGCGATGGCAGGCCAAACATTTTTTTTTCGAGAAGACATCAATTATTTCATGTTTTTTTATTTGAAGCGCACAGGAGAAACATTTTTGACGATGCAAACATTCACTGCTACGTGAACAACATGTAATGGCCCGATCTAGGCACATCTGAGTCAATTTTCCAAATTCGTCTCCTTCGCAAATATCTTTGATTTGATTAATCTTAAATTTTATTGATATTTGTAAAAGTCGACAAATTCAAAACTTGACAGGATGCCGTAGGACCATTTTATAAGACTTTGCAATACATGAGACTTTGCGGCGATATAGTGAGTGATCATATTAATATGATATGATTTATTTTTTACGTAACCGCATTACGGGAGCTAAGAACTCTTTAATTGGGTGATGAGGTGGCTACCCGAAGTTGGGTTAGTTTTAAATAGAGAAATAGAAAGTAAGGACCCGACAACCGACATAATCCATCCCACTTTCATAAGGTTTATCTGCTCAGTTGAAAGTAGCATATCAAAAATAGCAGCCATTTTGTATACTGTTATATGCGATAATAGGTAATATTTATTTATTTAGAACAGAAGCTCTGTTCCTTATAATAAATTTTACCAGAAATTTGATGTAGACATATTCAGATCAGGGTTAGATTTTGCGGAACTACGGAGGTGAGGGCTTGTTCGGCAGAAAAACTGGAATCCAGATTCGATCTATGAGCTTTATCGAACGTATAACTTCAGCCATACAAAACCTAACATAAAAGTTTGTGGAAATTTTTGCTACAGGCGCGTATGACCGAATATTTGACAAGCCTGTGCTTGGGAAGTCGCCAATGTACTTGCCACCAAAATCAGCTCAATCAGATAAAAACTAAGGTCTCTTCCTTCCATACATCATTATGCATCACGACATGATATTCCACAGTACGCGTAGATTAATAAAACGCACTGAAATAACTCCTGATGGGTTGTTATGTACGGGAGGTATTCTTAGTTAATCATTTTGGTCGAGCCGTGAAATCAAACTCTTATTTCGTCTTAGTCCAAAGAAAAGAAAATGCAGCACGAAATCTGAACAAAAGTTGGCAATTTTCAATATTAAGGCCTGAATAGAGATCGGGCGGAATGAAAATGAAATTTTTGTCCGCGGCGATTTTCTCAATGAAAATGCATACTTACACTCTAAGACAATTTAGTTTAATTTTACATACATTATACTAGGAAACTAGTTTCCTATTTTCGTTGCTTTAAATTTACACAACAGGCGGAACGTTGCATTTTACAGCTTTTTGTCGTAAAATAAGTACATCGTAATTGTGTAATTTTTAACTTCAGTTTGTGTAAATTTGTGAGGAGTATGAAGTGAAATTTATACGAAAAGATGTAATTTTAAATATAATATATGTACCATTGCGCCTTGAATGTGTATTTTTACACTAATTATGTCGTGAATATAGTACTTTCAAGCATGCAATATAGTTTTTTCGTCCTCATACCATTTTTCTGTATCTCTTACAGTTTTTTAAATAATCGCGAAAAACCGAAAAAGGCCCCCCCCCTTTCCCCATTTTGTTAAGGTTGCGGACCCCCGATCGTTCGGGACTTTTAATGCCATAATCTAGGGACCATCCCCAACCGTAATCAAAAAAAAAAAAATTTCCGATGTAGGATTTTTGCCGTTCGATGGCCATTTTTTTGGTGCAATTTTCTTAGACTATCACTAAACACGTTTGAAAATTTGCAACTGCAAATGAAAGAATGAAATTCAATGCTAAATTGTTCTACACGATTCGAATGAATTTCGCAACATAAATGCACAACAAATGCGCATAATGCTGAAAATTACACATTTCTGTGTAAATTTTGGTAAATGCGACATCGATGTGTAAATATGGACATTTGATATGTAAAGATGTGATTATGTTATACGTGTTTTGGAAGAGAGGCTATGTATTTTTGCGTAGAAGTATGTAAAATAGTACATTGCATGTTCTATAAGAGTATAAATACGCCAACGAAATAATTATGAGTGAAATATTACGTAAGTTTACTATATTATTATGTGCAAAATGAGTGTAAAATTACAGTCGTGTTTTAGAGTGTACTGTCGTGGAATATGTGGTAAATGATGGGGTATTCCATAAACTAAAATCCGAGAATGGTTTCACAATTTGTCTCTGCCATTTTATGTGTTATTTTTCGATTCCCCGGTCATTAGATAATTTCCGCGATGAACTCGTCGTGGACAGTGAATCGGTTTGACGTTTGCAAAACTCACCACGCCCGACGGAGAATATGCTACAGAGTCGACTCATTTTCACGTTCAAAATGCATTCGGACAATGGGGAAATTATTTTTTTTAGTTATTTTTAAGATTATTTAGGACGTAAAACGCCTTTGTATCAATTTTCGAAGCTAAAATTTTAAATTCACCACGGTTTTTATGCCGGTTCATTACCGTCATCACGGTTTTTATGCCGGTTCATTACCGTTTCATTTTCATTCCGCTCGAACTCTATCCGGGGCTTTAGTAGATACCAACATGAAATTGGAGCAATGAAAAATAAACAGGTCATACTTATAAAAATAATATAATATTAACCTAAAAAAGTATTTCATACTACTATTTGTTTAGTTTCGCCTTCTAATTAAAATCCGAAGCAGAAAATATTTATATTTTGCTTTGCCTATTAATTTATATTGTTTCGTCTACAAGTTTCCATGGAAATATTGCTTGTTTACGATTGAGCGAGCTGATTGTTCAACCAATCAGCCACTACCTCGCTCACTGAAATCGTTAAACTGCGTTTAACTTGTGTGTGCTGACTGCTGATTGGTTGAACAATTTTAAACTGTAGTCAACTTCCATGGTAACCTTAATATTGTTTACGATTGAGCGAGTTCTATTTTGCAAATTTCAACGCTTACTGCTATTTAACTCATGAAATAATAAAAAAGAAGGAAGCGCACATAAACTTCTGAAATTGTACCGAAGACGGCTGGAAGTATTTTCTGTGAAAAGATACGAATTTCACAAAAGTCAATTACTTTTAATACTTTTAATTTGCGTGAGACAGATTCAAAATTTTCATAAGTGATTTTGATGCTGTCCCAAATGTCTTCACCCGAACACCGCGTAATCATTATTTCGTGATTTGTGGTGTAGCTGACAGCCAGTTTACGCTACAGTCGAACTTGGCATAAACGAACACCGCATTGGGGAATGGAATATTAAGTCACCGACCGTGCTCTTAAATATACATATATATTTACAGTTCCGAAAGGTTCGCTAATTGATTTTTTTTTTTCAAAAAATGTTTTGTTCTTGTAAAAGGTAGATTATTATCTCACTAAAATTTAAAAAATATAGATACTATCAGTGGACGAGAGGAGTCGATTGGGTTGCCGATGTTCGTATGCGACGTTTTTTACTGGTCCAGTTTTAAACCTATGAAGCTACCAAGTTATGTAAGAATAGAAGGAAAAGAAACTAAGGTGGAGCAGAAATCGCACCCAAAAAGCTAAGTTACAAAAATGATGTTCCGAATCGGAACACAAGTAATAGGGAAGGCCGAATGAAATCTAAATTTTGCCCCGCCAGAAATTGGATTTGGTTCCTTTTTTTGGAGTTAGGATATGACTATTACTTTTTCTTCAATTAACCTTAAAATGCTTTCTTTGAAATACAATTCTTCTTAAAATTTAAAAGTAAATTTTTTGCCAGCTTGTTTAGTGTATACGTTTGCAGCTATGAGAGTGTCAGGCTTCAAAACTTAATTTTCCTTGGATGCTATGTAAAAAAAAAACGTTAGTGAAAATAAAAGTTTCCTTTTATGAGAAATGTTTGGGTTTTAGAAGTGTCCGTTAAGGCAAGTTCGACTGTATTCGTACACATATTTCCATGGAAACTTGGTTGTTTACAATTGAGAGAAATTTAGTTATACGACTGTTTCACACTGTTGACGAAATTTATTGAAATCTAAATTTAATTAACAGTTGTCCCATATTGTAATGAAACTTTAATAGTTGAAGTGTACTATATAATACATTTTGAGTTTAGTGACATACGATTCAAACCCATCTACTACGGTTTTGACTGATTTAATTTAGACCAAATATGATTTCATTTTAGTGTGAACCAGCTATAAAGATAATTCGTAGTTTAAACGGCTGTTTAACTTTTTGCACACATTTTTTAACCGTCGACGGTTTAACTGACAACCATTAGTTAAACCATGATTGTACATCCGGCCCTAAGTGTTATACACCATGTAAACACTTCTCAAAAAAACTAAATTTGGAGTTGGAATCAACGGTTTCCAATTTCATTAATCCATCAAGCCGTCTCATAGTTAATGATGACAAATCCAAATTAAAGTTCTTGATTGATACTGGGTCTGATTTGTTAATCGTTCCTGTAGATATTACTGAAAAGAAAAATTTCAACTCTTATTTCGTTTTAAAGGCTGCCAATGATACAAATATTTCAACTTACGGTTGTCGCGAACTACAAGTTACTTTAGGACTTCGTCGCGTTTTTACTTGGAAATTTTTGGTCGCGGATATTTCTAAACCTATCATTGGCGCAGATTTTTTTAAACATTTTGGATTGATGGTGGATTTACATAATCGTCGTATTATCGATCTAACAACAACTTGTAAATCTCAACAGGGTAAGTTAATTGAAACTAATATACCCAAATTAGAGTTAATTTCTTACCCAAATGTTGACAAACGAGTTGCTTGTCTTTTGGAAAAATATTTCGGGTCAGCGTGTGAACCGGACTTCAAGGCACCAGTTCTTCACTCAGTTAGACACCATATTATAACTAAACCTCCGCCGATTTCAGCAAAACCTCGTCGTCTTAATGCTGAAAAATTTGATATTGCCAAGAAAGAGTTCAATTACATGATAGAACAAGGTATTTGTCGTCCATCGAAAAGCCCTTGGGCTTCACCTCTACATATGGTAAAGAAAAAAGATGGATCTTGGCGACCTTGTGGTGACTACCGAACTTTAAATAATATGACTGTGCCTGATTCTTACCCAATACCTCATATTCATGATTTTTCCCAACAATTAAGTGGAAAGAAAATTTTCTCTGTAATTGATTTAGTAAAAGCTTATCATCAAATTCCAGTCAATGAAGATGATATTGAAAAGACAGCCATAACAACACCTTTTGGACTATTCGAATTTCCCAAAATGACTTTTGGTTTTCGAAATGCTGCACAAAGTTTCCAGCGTTTTATCCATTCTGTTTTACGTGATCTGGATTTTGTATTTCCTTATATTGACGACGTACTGATAGCTTCTACAAATATAGAAGAACATTATAAAAATGTAGAGTGTGTTTTTGAACGTTTCAAACAATATGGTTTACTGATTAATATAAACAAATGTAATTTTCTAAAAGAATCTGTATCTTTTCTCGGCCATCAAATTGATGCTAATGGTGTAAAACCGCTTCCTAACAAAGTTGAAGCTATACATAATTTAAAACCTCCTAATTCGGTTTATGAAATGCGTCGATTTCTTGGCATGTTCAATTTTTATCGTCGTTTCATTCCACATGCTGCACAACATTTAGCGCTACTAAACGATTTTTTGCTCGGATCTCATACAAAGAAAGACAAAAGTCCTATTGATTGGAATGAACGGTCTTTGGCTACTTTCAATAAAGCTAAACAATTACTCGCTGATGCCTCCCAGCTAGCATTTCCTAGGAACGAATCAAAATTATCCTTATTGGTAGATGCTTCTGATATAGCTGTCGGGGCTGTATTACAGCAGTCTTATGCAGGTGTTAATGAACCTTTAGGATTCTTTTCTCAAAAATTAAGTCCAACGCAACGTAAATATAGCGCGTATGACAGAGAACTTTTGGCGGCTTATTTAGCAGTTCAACATTTCCGATTTATGGTTGAAGGTCGAGAGTTTACTTTGTTTACGGATCATAAACCTCTAATTTTTGCATTTAAGCAAAAATTAGATAAGGCTTCACCGAGACAAGTGCGTCATCTCGATTTTATCGGCCAGTTCACCAGCGACATACGTCACATCAAAGGTGAAGATAATATTGTTGCTGACAATTTGTCAAGAGTCGATGTTATCGAAATTCCTTCTGCGATTAGTATCCATCAAATGGCACTTTCACAATCCAGGGATCCAGAGCTGGAAAAATTAAAATCATCAAAGAATTTAATTCTTAAACCAGTATGTATCCCTGATTCGGAGGTTCCACTATGGTGTGACACATCTACTAATCCGATCAGAGCTTACGTTCCCTCTGATTTAAGGCGTTTGGTTTTTGACAAAGTACATAATTTTTGTCATCCGGGCCTAAGAGCTACCACAAAACTACTTAAAAGTAAATTTATTTGGCCATCCATCAACAAAGATGCTAAAACCTGGGCGAGGCAGTGCATATCTTGTCAGAAGTCAAAGATTACTCGACATACACAATCACCAGTAGGCTCTTTTCTTCCGAGTAAAGAGAAGTTTAGTACCATTCACTTAGACATTGTGGGACCACTTCCTTTATCTGAAAATTGTCGGTATTGTCTAACAATCATTGACCGATTTACTCGCTGGCCTGAAGCTTTTCCAATGCCTGATGCGCGTACTTCCACCATCGCCAATACTTTAGTTAAAGAATTTTTCCCACGTTTCGGTATTCCTCGAACAATTGTTACGGATCAAGGTGCCCAGTGTGAATCTCTATTATTTAAAGAGCTATCGACTTATCTTGGTTTTGAGCGAAAACGCACTACGGCTTACAACCCGAAGGCAAATGGTTTTCTCGAACGTTGGCATCGAGTTTTAAAAGAAAGTCTCATGAGTCGAGGTAACACTCAATGGACCAAAGAACTTCCTTTTATATTATTGGGACTGCGTACCATTATCAGAGAAGATTCCGAATGCACACCAGCTGAGTTGGTTTACGGTCAAAATCTCAGACTCCCTCATGACTTCGTCAATCCATCCGAATCAAAAGAATCAGTAACTGATTATGTCGAACGTTTGCGTCTATTCGTTAAATGCTCCAAATGTGTAGAGCCTAGAATCAATACGAATAAATATGTTTATGTTCCCAATGAGCTTAAATCTTGCACGCACGTTTTTCGTCGTATTGATTCAGTTCGTCCTTCTCTTAAAGCACCATTCGAAGGACCTTTCTTGGTCGTTGATCGAAGTGATAAAGTCTACACAATTTTAGTTGGTGACAAGAAAATCAAAGTCTCCATTGACCGCTTAAAACCAGCGTTTATGGAATCATCATCACCATTTCCAAAACCACGATCAACAACCAAGAAAGTGTCATTCAATGACAACAAAGTCATTCATACATATGCTAATTAATTATTATTATTTCTAAGGAGGGGGGTAATGTCGTGGATTTTTAATTAACGTAAGATAAATTTTTACTTGTTAAAAAATAAAAATCCACTTAGCCATTTTTTTATTATAAAAAAAAATCAATCTAGCTTTTTTTTTATGATAAAAAAAATGTAAAAAAAAAAATTCAATTCAAAAATTAGATTTCTTTTCAATAAGACAAGAAAAATATTCATTCCTTAAAAATTCAATTTTTATAAATAATGTAATGTTAAAAACATTTGAATGTCTAATTAAATATATCTTAATATATAGAGACCAATATATATAACAATAAAAATAAACCTCTATAAGTCTCCGAAGAAATACAAATACATTTTTTTTAGTAGTTGATGCCTTTTCGAAATTCGTGAAGCTCTTTCCGACAAGAACGACAAATGCTACCGAAGTCATCAATTGCTTACGTTTATTTTTCAGAAACTATAGTACCCCCATTCGTATAATCTCCGACAGAGGATCAGCATTTACCTCTTTGCCTTTCTCTAAGTTCCTTCCACCAATGAGGTGAAACATATAAAAAACGCTACTGCATCTCCCCGTTCCAATGGGCAGTGCGAACGGATGAATAGAACACTGAAATCTATTCTTTCAAAGTTAAACTCAGACGAAAATGTTTGGGATCGTCATTTGCCCGAGTGCGAATACATTATGAACAACTCATATAACTGTTCTATTGATACAACCCCTAGTATAGTACTGTTTGGAATAGAGCAACGTCATATGATTAAGGACCGGTTACGCGAATATATTAATTCGTTTAATAAAATTGAACGTGACTTAAATTCAATTCGAAACCACGCGATAGAAAATAACAAGAAAACGCAACTCTACAATAAAAATCAATTTGACCGAAAACGGATTCCGCATGATCCGTTAAAAGAAGGAGACTACGTTATGATCCGAAACCGTATTACTACCGCAGGTATTAACCAAAAACTTACCCCGAAATATAAAGGGCCGTACATTGTGAAACGCGTGCTTCCTAATGACCGATATTTAATAACTGATATTCCGGGACTGCGAAATTCCAATAAGCCTCTTGAAGGAGTATATGCTCCTGAGTTTATCCGACGTTACGCTGACATCAACGATGATGACGACTCGTATGCTGCAGCACCTGGGACATGCGCTGAGTCAGGTTGGCCGAAGCTGTAGACAATAATTTAAAATTTGAATTTGTAACTGAATTATATACTTTGAACTTTGTAACCGACTGTAATCAGCTGTTGTGCTGAATTATGTTTTCTGTCAATAAAGAATAGTCAGTCGATAAGTTGAACTCGAACCGAACGTGTCTTATTTCAAAATCACTACATTTGGTTGTCTGTTTGCTTTTTGGTAGTTTTTTTTAATAGTCCTGAAAACACCTGTTATTTAGCGTCATTTGCCAACCGGCAAGTTGGGGACATTTTTTTGGACACAAATTTTCGGAATCCCTGATTATATCGCCATCTGCCATTCTCAATTTTATTGATTCTCACATCGCACTTCCGGTTATGCTTCCTACAAATATAAGAAATACAAAAAAAACAGTGCAAATGGTGGAAACTATGCTACCGTTCGGTACTTAACAACCACTTTTCAAACCTAGTTTTAGGACATTTGTATGTATTCCAAAACATTTACCGGACTGGGACGTTAGCACAAAGCCTTCACACGATATTTAAGCCCAAAAACACCCTTAAATTCTACAAACTTTATTCACTAGCGTTCCGGGAACTTCCACGAAATTTCCTAACCTTACTATGATTTGCACTTCACAACGCTGCCAAATTTCTCAAGTAATTCACTTTATCCATAGTTTAACACGGTTTTCGTCTATTGCATATGATGTCTTTAATCTAATTTACTAAAAACATCACCACAATTTGACTTTTTAACACAAAAACAACGAATTACTGCGCACTCGACAGTCGTCGGCCACTTTGTTTACATTTTGAAGACTGTCACACGTGACGTCACCGATTGTTTCACACGACACCTTGCGGCCTGATGTAATCAAGATGGCGGTGCCTCCATTAGGGCTCTATTACACAGTCATATTTATATTATAATATCTATTATAATAGATATGATCATATCTATCATGGAAAATCAAATTTTTATATATTACACTACATCATATTTATATCATAATATCAATGTTTTTGACACTTGAATTCAAATACAAAATTTGTTTTCTAGGCCAAGCAATGAACGCATAAAAAGCGGGTGTAGAGAACATCGAAGGAGGACGATTTTTTTCTTCAGTGTTTTGTTAGGAGCTGTCAGGAGGTAAGGCTACTAATTTTACTCGGAGCTGAGGGGTGCGCTAACGCGGGGAGGGGGGTTTAAATGTGCAATTTAGTGCTATTTTTTTGTGTTTTGGGCTATATCTCGAAAACGGTGAGGCGTAGAGAAAAAGTTGTGAGTAAACATTAAAGCTTTCTAAATGTCTTATTTATTTGCCCATACATATGCAAAACTCCTAACGGTTCTTCAGATATTGTTTATGTATGTTTATGTATGTTTTACTCCGAACCATCCATTATGGATCCATGAAATAAAAACAGTGACACCCCCCGCCTTTCCCCTCCCTCTTTATCACAGCGTTTGTCATTATCCTTGTAAATAGAGAAAATTGAAAAAATTTAAAATTTTCGACTTTTAATAAACAATTTTGGAAGAACCGTTAGCAAGTACGGACAAATAAATAGGACATTTACAAAGCTTTAATGCTTACTCACAACTTTTTTCTCTGCGACTCACCGTTTTCCAGATATAGCCCAAAACACAAAAAAATGCACCTTTAACTGCCCCCCGGTCCCCGCGTTAGCGCACCACTCAGCTCCGAGTAAAATTAGTACCTCCTAACTACTCCTAACAAAATACCGAAGAAAAAAATCGTCACCCCCTTCGATGTTCTCTATAATGTCTTCTTTGATTGGCCTATTCCTTTAGTCGCGGAAATGCATCAAATAATGGTGAATTGTGCGTTTTTCGGGTCGCTTATTACTCTCTATTTGATTCTAAGAAAGAAGAACAGGTAGAAAAAGCCTCTTTGGGTACGTCCCTGGGTCGCCAGACGCGAAGAACACGGAATTGTTACGAATTTTTATTTTGACATTTAGATATGATGATATGTTCTATTTATAGTACATATGATACTATCTATTATGAAATGCCATTACACGGTCATATATATGATAATATTTCTATTTCATAATAGATATTAAAATAGAAATATGACTGTGTAATGGAGCCCTTACATAGTCATATTTATATTAGGTATGTTTTTTTGGTTATCCCGTGTAGGTTTGGGTAACGAAACTTCATATAAAAAAAATGACAGGTGGGTCACCTGGCATTTTTTTTATATGGAGTTTCGTTACCCAAACCTACACGGGATAACCAAAAAAAACATACCTATTATAATAGCGACATTTTTTCGTATCGCGTGTAAATCTGACTCGAAAAAAACGATCGCGGGTAACATCCCGGTTAAGACCAAACAGCTGACACTTGACAGTTATTGCGCATCTTTGACTCACCTTTGTCGGCTTATTTTTTAGATTTGGTTGATTTTATCACAAAAGATGATTATTTCTTTGCAAAATCTTTTCTCCTAATGGGAAAAACTCTCACATTTGGTTTGAAAAAACAAATTCCCTCATATTTCCCCTATGCGTCCGCCATCTACATTTAAGCTCTATCCCGTGTAGGGTAGTTGCACGCGTAAACTCTACCTGGGTAAGTGTCATTTTTTTATATGAAGTTCTACCCAAACCTGCACGGGATAAACACAATAAAACGTACCTATTATGTATGTCATATGCCTAAGCATTTCGTTTGATAAAAAATGAAATAAAGCAGTATACTATACGTACTCGTACGATGCACTTTGAATTTAATGACATTTATTTCATTTTTTATCAAACGAAATGATGGTCCCCGAACAAGTTGCAGCTAGCTGTTTCAATTATATCAAATATTTGTATTGACATTGGCACCTTTTTGGAAAGCTGACAACACGCGTAAGTTTTTCCAGCGGTCTGCAGACTCCATGTCATATAATTTTTTTTAGTAATACTACATTAAAAAATATCTTTAAACAAATTTAAGAAATTTTTTTTTTTATTTAAAATTAAAAATTTCGAATTGTGATGGGTTTTTGAAATTTTAAATGAATAAGAAATGTCTGCTATAGTGTTGACAAAAATCCAAAAATAACTTTAAGCCCATTACCTTAGTAGTTTTTTTTAATTCTTACTTTAAATGGCAAAATTCTAGGTTATTTCAAAAAAACCTAAAAATTCATATATCTCAGTGACCGTTGAAAATCGGCCTAACATTTATGGCCTCATTTTGTTGCATTTGGACCCTATTATAACGTGTTGCAGGGAATAGGTCGACTTAACCAATAACCCTGTATATTACCAATATATGACTGTGTAATAGCGCCCTAAGTCCAGAATGGCTATGTGATCACACAACCCATATGTGTTTGACACCAAATTTATTACACTCCACGAAATAATTCAAACGTCAAAATATTGTCGATGCAATTATTAACCCTTCTGTCGTCGCCTACGAGCTATTATGCCTAAGGTGTAGCTGAATTTTCTGTGAAATAAATCTTAATTTTTAAAGAGGTTTAATTTTGGATCTTGAAACAGTTTACATACGATGATGCGTCGTTTTTTCGTTTCTTTAGACATAGTTTACATTTCGCCGAACGTTTGATCACATTTGTGGTCGTCGGTTCCTTTGAAATATATATGGAAAGGGTGGAAAATATTGTTGAACGATATTTTTAATCAAGATATACTACCAATGGTCTGTCTGGATCTATACGCCAACAGAAGGGTTAAATATCACGTTGGCATTTTAAGAGAGTAATAAATATTACGCGGATTTTATATTCTCAATTGTAAACAAAAAATTGACGTTTAAATAAAATTTTCACGCATACTATGAACTGCAATAGTGTGAAAACGGTGCCATTTTTATGGCATGGCATGGGTTACTATGCTTTTTCTAAGGTAGATGGTTTTGCTATGAATATGTCGTAAATACGTTGCACGATGCACTAACACAAGCACAGCGCATGTAAAAAAGCCGTGTCTGCTCTGATAAAAATCTCGAAAACACGTGGAAAACTCACTTTTTATCCGGATTTTTTTCTTTCACTGCATTATAGACACTTCAATTCACGACACATTGCACTTTTCGCGACGAAAATCGACCGGGAACCAATACTTTTCCTGTAAAGTTTGCCGCGACCCAACCCGATTTGCCTTTACCGCAATGTAAATTTTCCTACTAATCGAGCCTATGATCTGCCGCAAAAGGATATGAGCGGGTTCTGGTTCCGGGCTTTGAAATATAGATGGCTTTGGTACAAGGAGATAGATATGGAGTTGTCATAATGATGAAACTGCATGTAAAAACATCAACACAACTTGGGACGAAAAATCTTGTCCATGACAGTTCATGGGCTCTCCCGTTTAACGGTTTTCTTTCTACGAGTCACATTCTATAATGTCAAAGTTGTCAATTCTTTCGTGTGAATGAATGCAATTGGAGGTTAAAAATTGGTTTCATTGGTTATAATGCAGGTTTAAAATCGAAAGATCCACTTTTCCGAAATTTTGCTAGACAGATTCGAATGAAAGATCCTTCGGCGAATTTTCGGGGCCATTCGCGAGCGAGATCAATGGCGTATCTGAAACAACCATGAGTTGTATCAATTGTACGATGAGCTGGAAGTATCGAAAATCGTGAAGCTTCAACGTTTGCAATGGCCGGGGCATGTACAACGGATGGACGATAATCGCTTGCAAAAGAAAGTCATAAACGCACAACGAATAGACGGAGCGAGGTTGCGTAGAAGACCTAGAGAACTCCGTAGATGAAGACGCCCATCAGCTGCGGGGCTTCCGAAACTGGAGGACAAGCCCAACTAACAAACTCTTGAGAATTTAGCTCTTGTGAACTGGAAAAAGCTCTCATAAGACTCTAGTAAGGCTCTCGCCACTCTTGTAATATAGCTCTAGTAGCAAGATTCAAATAAACTCTTTAAGTACATTTATTATAAGATTATTACTCTTGTAGAGTTGTATTCCTGTTACAAGTGCATATTTTGTTGTCATGAACTCTAATAAAGACTTTTTAGTGGGAGTTTAATGCCTTGATTACACAGTGCGAGCTATCGTGCGAGTTGGCCTAGACAGCTACTGCAGAGTAGCTACTTGCACCATGTGACCGCATCACGTATGAGGCGGTCACATGGTGCATCATACGTGATGCGGTCACATGGTGCAAGTAGCTACTCTGCAGTAGCTGTCTAGGCCAACTCGCACGATAGCTCGCACTGTGTAATCAAGGCATAACTCTTTAAGGCTTAAACTCTTATAAAAATATTCTTTCAAGAAGTTTATTATTACGACTCTTATGATGAGAGCTTTATAAATACTTAAGTCTTTAACGACTTCTTATAATATTTATATAAGAAAGGTATACTAAACACATATAAGAACAGTGTTGTGAATACACGATTGATTTCAAAGGAGCTAACCATATAATCTGTCAAGTCTGTCTTTTGATCGTCCGCATTTCGGCGAAAGGTTAAACAAAATTATACTAGAATTTAAGAGTGATGATCCTCCCGGGCTAAGGATTGTTATGGGCGACGTGAATTCTCACTTCAAACTCATTCCTTGATGTCTTCACAAAAGGATTACTAAGCTGATTCAATAAACCACAAAAAATCAAATCAGGACACCTCGAATTGTTTTCACCCTGACCTTAGTGAAAATGAGAAAACACCATCGAGATAAATGGTTCAGACAATGAGCGCATTTAGCAAACAAAACACAAAAATACTATAAGAATCACCCACCGAACCCTTTCTCCGTTGGATTTATAAAAATATACACTTTTTATCATACCACGGCAGAAATAATCAAACGTCAAATTATAGGGATAGCTTATACTGAGACTTAGGCGCTTGATGTATGTCTTTAAGTCCCATCAGAAGAGTTAAGCCTTAGTAAAGAGAAATAAACTCTGATAGAGGGACTTTAGCTATTATAAAAAGAGTCACTCTCTTGCAATAAGAATTTTGGTCTAATAAAAAGAGCCGCCCTCTTGCAATTAGAATTTAAGTATAGTAAAAAGAGCCGCCCTCTTGTTATTAGAATTTTAGCTTTGTATGAAGATTTCATCAATGGCTGCCATATTTTTCATACTAGGCTGTGGTTTTGAGGAAAATAACAATTTGAATTAAAGAGTTATTATGTGTGTGTCTATGACAAAATTTAAATTATAGTCAATGTTGAAGTTGAAAAAAAAATTATTCAATGAAGTTTTATACTAGTTATCAACAGTAGAAAAATATTATGTTTCCTCCAAAATTAAAAAAAGTAGACTATTTTTAGGGGGCTTTGCTATTTTTCGAAGCAAAATAGCCATATTCAACGATAAAATTTTAATCGCATTAAAATTTCGACCCATATTTCTAGAAAAAACTAAGTTTTGCGAAGCAATTATCAGCGTGAAAAATTTTCATTTTAGCTGAGGTCGAAATAATAACACATGACATTAATAGTCGTTCTCGTAATATCTACTTATGTTTGACAAAAAAGGATAGCGAATGTGGCGCATGATGCGCACTCTTTTTCGCTACACCTATTAGAAGAGCTTGCGTCTCATAACAAGTGTATAGTATTTTTTTGAGACTCTTACAAGAATAAATTTCCACTCTAATAAGAAGCCTAAAAGCCTTCTAATAAGACATGTGTATCTCCTATAATGAGATTTTAACTCTTGCTACAAGATCAAAATAACTCTTGGAAAGTGTGTCATTTAATACTTATAAGATTTTTATAAGGATCTTATAGTACTCTTTAAGAGTTAAATTTCAAGAGTTGATGTCTTGATGCTTGTTCTTGTAAGACTCTTGTAGAGTGTTATCAGAGCGAAATTGTTAGTTGGGAGGTCACGTAACCGTGACAATTGGAGGTCAGGCGGCCAATGCCCGACGTCGGGCTATCGTGCCACATTGATGATGATGTTTATGTAATGGAATGACGATGCCAAATTTTTATGGTAGATTGTGTACATATCCGTGCAGGTTTGGGTAGAACTTCATATAAAAAAAATTACACTTACCCAGGTAAAGTTCACGCGTGCAACTACATTACACGGGATAGAGCTTAGATGAATCAAATGTAGATGGCGGACGCATAGGGGAAATGTGAGGGAATTTGTTTTTTGTTTTCAAACCAAATGTGAGAGTTTTTCTCATCACGAGAAAAGATTTTGCAAAGAATAATCATCTTTTGTGATAAAATGCACCACATCTAAAAAATAAGCCGAAAAAGGTGAGTCAAAGATGCGCAAAAACTGTCAAATTTCAGCTGTATGGTCTTAACCGGGATGTTACCCGCGATCGTTTTTTTCGAGTCAGATTTACACGCGATACGAAAAAAACGTCGCTAATATTAATCGACTTTTTACTATTATCATCTGCATTTAAACAAAGATAAGCGCATACTCATGTTTCTACAAACATTTCAAAAGCCAACAACTGATCAATACTAAATAAGTATTTTATAATATTTGAAATTAAAGCCCGCCAAACGTTGCCCCCTTAGTTACAAATATCCGACGCCTATGCTATTCTTGTCAATTAATGTACCGTTGTCTTCCTCTCTCATGAAACAAGCAGTATTGTCCCGTCACCGCCGTCTATATATTAAGGCCGCAATGTAGACTCGTAAACGTCAAATCCGCAGTTGAAATTGCATTGCATTGTTGTTGCCTCTTATGACATTGTTGTTGTTTGCCCGTGTTCGACGAACAATTCAATACGGATCCATGACGTCATTGTACAGCTGAGTTGCGGCTATGATATATCTAGATGGCGGTAGTCCCGTCCATGGAATAGACAGCTAGTTTTTTATTCAATGGTCCCGTCTCATTTTACGAATGACATCTCCTATTCATTCTCCCTGCTTTGGTATTACCCAGCCACCGAGATGAAGGCAGGAGATGTCATACGAAAAATGAGACGGGACAAGTTTGCTTGTTTAATGGGAGAGGAAAACAACGGTACATTAATTGATAAGTGAATCATAAACAAACCGTCGATAACACACTACGTTTGCCTTTTATGACACAAAACAGCGCCTAACAATCACAAATTACCCGAGCAACGTAATATTGTAGTCAATAACGTAACTATTTCGCGCAATCGAATTAAATCAAACGAGATTCGCGGCGAGGATCGTTTTCCGCGTTCACCGAATTTGACAATAGAGAATGCGCGCGTGCTACAGAACTAGCAGAACCGGATGACTTTGTCGGTGTGTGTATTGATGTGAGTGGCTGAACTAGTCGATTTTGTCGCTGTGTGCGGCAAAACTGGTCGCATTTGACGTAAGTGTACCGTGAACCGCTGAACGAGAGAGCCCATGGACAAGATTTTTCGTCCCATGTAGTGTTGTTGTTTTTATATGTAGTTTCATCATTATGGCGACTCCATAGTATTCTATGTACCCAGCAAACAATTCAATTTGCCAGTAAGTTACAGACATTGAATAAAAAACTAAAGGAAAGGCCCGTAGAAACGACTAATGGGTCAATTATTCATATCAGACTGGATCTGACAGGTAGGGAACATTCGTCTTTTTTACTTTTGTGTCGCACTGAAACTGCGATATGACTATTACATTTTATAGATACACTTCCTGACTTCCTCCAGCAACAGTCTTTTCCCCCACTTACTTCGTAAAAACTTCACAATAACACATGACAGATAGGGAACACCGCGTTTTAAAATCGAACCATGCAGTTTGTATGGGATGACAGCTGATTTACCTTTCCGTTTAGCTGTCTATTCCATGGTTACAGACAATTTGCCTTGCCTAAGAGCGGCCGCACACTACAAACTTTTGATCGGCCGATAGTTTGATCGTTCTTCTAATCAGCACGAGACCATATGCAAGTGCGCACACTTGAACGATTTCAAATCGGCCGATAATAAAGTTTAATGGGCAGTACGATTCCCATTAAACTTAATAGGTTGACAACTATCGGCCCACTACTTAAATAGCACAGCGCACACTGAGAACGCGCACACTTACAAACTTTTTCGTCGCCGTCGGTATCGGCCGACTACTTAAATAACACCCCTGCAAAACCACTATCGGGTAGCTATCATGTTAATTATCGGGTAACGCTACCGGTAATCTTTCAGTTAAAATGGATAGAGCGTCGGGAAAAAGTTCACCTATATACTTTTCACAATAGCCCATGTGTGTGATTTCTTATCTCCGTTCTTCGTTAGCAAAGGAACATACACTGTCCCTTTCTTTTCGTGGAGTAGTCTCGATAATATATAGGTAGAATATCCAATGTAATACCTAATTATTACTGGTAAAACGCCGGATGGGAATCAGGTAATTTATCACATGAATTACCTGGACCATTACTGGTAGAATATCGGTTTTGATACTGAAAAAATACTTGGATAAAATTAGGTAAAAACCTGGCAAAATACAGAATTTGATACTGAAATATTACTAGTGCTGGTACCAGATAACTTAACCACATAAATTATCTAAACTTACTGGTAGCTTACTCGTATTGATACCTGAATACTACTGGTATAATACGCGGACCAATTCAGTCAAAAGATTGGTACAATACCAATTTGGAATTTCAAAAAATAATGCATCCATTTAGTTAAATGGTGATAAAATATGATGCATATGATCAAAGTCTGCATTGTTCTTTAGAACAGACAAAATAAAAACTAACAAAATCGGCGATAAACAAGTTTTATTTTGGATGGATATTTTTCGTTTTTTTTTTTAACATAATATTTATGTATAATAAACGTGGTATGATATTACCCTCATTTGAAAAGTCTGTACATTCAAGCGGAGGCGTCAAACGTTCTCGGTATCTGCGGTTCCTTCTGAAGTAGCATGTTCTGCAAAATAAGAATTATAAATGCGTTTCGGCTATCCATTTTTTTTAATCGTTTGATTTGATAAATAAGTAAATCTTTGTTTTCACATGATATACCTTCATAGCCGTAATTTTCCGTTGTAGCGAAGCTCTTTTTAACAAAACTTGATTGAGACGTAACACCGTGCTGGAAATGACTATAAATTTTTCAATATTCAGCCAACGAATCAACCACTCGATATTGTACTATTAAGTATACCGCAATAGTTTTCAGGTATTGATACGGTTATAACTACCAAAATAATCACTGTATATAAAACGCGACATATGTACTCGGTAGGCGTACGGTTAAGAATACCACAACAATACTTAATTTTTTGCTCGTACATTATTTAATGTTCTTTACTTGTGTTTGTGACTACACAAAAAATTGCATCTGTGTTCGTAGTTTCGGTAGCGATTTCTTGCAGGGACAGCGCACACTGAGAGCGCGCACACTTACAAACTTTTTCGTCGGCGTCGCCCAGCAAACAATTTCTATCGTCCGCGATACGAATTCAATTCGCCTGATAGAAAACATTTCTCAATTTCATATCGTTTCGGTTTTTCGATTAAAGGCGTCACTCCCTTCGTGAAGGAATAGTGACCGATATTAATTCGCCAGGATGATAATTTGGCAATAATAGACTAATGCATAGAAAAAGTAAAAAAAAAAATATTTTTTCTAATTTTTTCTTCTATTTTATCCCTAACTTTTTTTTACCTTATTTTAACTTTACCTTTTTACACTTTGCTTCTACTGGGAATCGAACCGGGCACCTATCGTTTGGTAGTCCTACGTCCTACACCTGAGCTATCTACGATTACAAATTATGGGAATAAATTAGTCGTTTTATTTTTTGACAATTTCATCATTCTCTCATTGTGAG
Source organism: Microchrysa polita (assembly GCA_949715475.1). NCBI lineage: Eukaryota > Metazoa > Arthropoda > Insecta > Diptera > Stratiomyidae > Microchrysa > Microchrysa polita. The sequence continues at coordinate 86,118,118 of OX454415.1, read as the reverse complement.
GGGTTACTATTCTATCATTCTTGCAATAATAAGACGATATTTCGTTAATAGGAGTCGCATTCCTGACATATTGATGACAATAAAATGATTTTTCGTCGGGGAGACAAGTCTACGAAAAATTTTTCATTTGAATAATATCGCTTTCGAATCATTTTTGTGATTTTTCGAAAAAACCGATAAAATTGTTTGCTGGGCGGTTGTTATTGTCAAAGTATGTCGTTGATAAGAGACGAACTTGTTGAAAAATTAATCGAAGAAATCGAAAAACGACCAGCTTTATATAAAAAAAGCTTAAAGGAATACTCAGATGCTATCATGAAGTATGCGAAGCTGTTGTTCATAATCCTTCTCCTCCTTCGTTTTATAATTAGGGAAATATTAGCTTTTCTTGATATCATTCCAATTGGCACTAATGTCAATATGGCGTTAATGTCAAAAGCAACAGCTATCGGGCTATCGGCTAATGTGCGCACTCACCAACAACCAAACAGTTTAGTTGTAAAAGTGTGCGGAGAGACTGTCCAATCCGACCAAACTATCGTACGATAGTACGGTCTGCAGTGTGCGGTGGCTCTAAGGGTTTATATTGCCGGCAATATTGCCAAAAGCTAGAAAGTAACTTAGTTGGCGGACGAGATTGTACAAAAAATTAAGTTACTATTGCAACTTATAATTAACTTGCAGGTTACTTGCAGAAAGCAAGCTTATATAAAGGTTATATACTTGCCTTTCGCAAGGGCATTGCAAGTTAAATGCAATACATATTCTGCAAGCTAGTTTTATGTTATATTTGGCAATGTAATTTTTGAAACGCAGGCAAACAAAAAATTGTTTTTTCATTTCTGCTACCACTTTCATGCACTGGGATACTGAGATATGTATTTGAAATTATTTATTTTAGAAAATTACCTTTTTATTTCTGGTAGGATTCGAACCCGGTCCGCCTGCGTGTCAGTCTGCTCACATTGCCATTGCGCCACAAAGGGAATGCATCCAAAGTTCTCAAAATATGAAGTACTTGAAACACTTAATGCTTGAAGAAGCTAAGCATTAGGCATATTAACAGCAAATTACATTAGGCAAACCCTTGCCCATATGAATTCTGGATATTGCCAATTGCTTGCCACATACAAACGATTGGCAAAATCATAGATATACATACTGGATAAGAAGAAAGCATATCGTTCTATTGCAACCCGTGAAGCCACACACATACTTTGATTTTCCCGTATTCGTACACGGCAATTTTTTTCTCCCCTCTCACGTCGCTGTCCAAAATTGCGATTATAACACTGGCTCTCAACCTTTTTTCTCAACTGATTTTTTTCGGAAGAAATCATTGAACATTTAACGTTGATTCCGCATTTTTTTCATTTTTGTACATTCTTCCTGGATTATTAAAGCTAGCACTTATTTGGAATTATACTCTAACTTATTTTTAGTACAACAAAATCGCATTATCAAAATCTGATTACAAAACTCTTTTCCGCAAAATGCTGAGAAACACTGGAAAATTGCGGGGAATTCGCTCATTCCGTTCCGTTCCAACTTCTGACATGAGTGACAAGTCCCCGTCTGTTTTCACATCGTTAAGAATTGTATTCAGGGATAACTTTAAAATTTAAAGTTTTTAGTGAGTTTCATTAATTCAAATCCCTTAACAACATTTTAAACTTAAATAATGAAGTGCGCTGTAAAGAATTGTGCAAGTGATTTACCGAAAACTTTGAGCCTGAATTTCATTTTTCGTGTAAGCTTCGTGTTCTGGTGATACAAATTGAAGATTTTTTAATAGCTAACCACGTCGGCTGGTAAACTGATAACTTGTAAGGTGTAAACAACATATTACTGAATATCGCATGTACCTTCTTATAGATGGTACTATCAGTGCCATAAATATTTTCGGTAAAAATATGATTTCGGTGAGCTTTCCCATGCGTGGCACGGATTTCTATGTATTTTTCATGATGCTTACCAGTGAATCTCGTAAAAGGCTCTATTAATCCGAAAAACTGAATTAGTGGCGGTGAAAATGAAATATGTGAGAATGTTTTTAGTTGCATATTTCATAGATAAAAAGTGATTTTTTCTCGGAAAATTCGGGTGAATTCACAGTAGCGCCGTGTAGTATGTATTTTCTCGTTCTTTTGTTCCAATCGTTCCAATTTCACCTTCACCTCAAACCTTTTTTGGTGATTGTTTATGATAAAAATATGGCGCGAAAGATTCGAATTGTGAACTAATTAGAATATTTCGGATGTTCGCTAAAAAGGTAAACTAAACTAAATTTAACCGAAATTACGTTTTAGAATGTTCATAGAAATTGCTGTTAGCTACTTTGAATGTTGATACATATTACCTTAAAATTGTGTCGTTGTTTTTGTCTTATCATAATGATAATGTGTATCATTTAGAGAGTGGTTTCGACGTATCTATTTAATTACCCTGATTCCGATTTTAAGCTACTAGCCGCTGAAACCATATGGGGCAATACAATCCAGGTAAAATGCTGATAAAAACTAATGTTGTTTTTGCCATTAATCACAGTCATTGTAAAAAATTGTGAGGTTACGAAACAAAACAATTGTGTTGTGCCGTTCTGATTCCCTAACTACAATTTTGCGAATCAGAAATAATCTCCGGTTCTTTTCGTTAGTCTGTCTAATATAAAAGCAGATCCTTTTTTACAGGTTAGTTTATATTTCAAATTTCAACCAGAAAATTCAGCAAAGCTTAAATTTACATTAAAAGTATGTACAGAGTTCACCGAGTGAAAAACTTGCATTTATGTCTCCCGTGAAAAAATTTACGTGGAGACTTGCTTTTTATACCCTTCGCTCATAGAGTGAAAGGGTATATTAACTTTGTCATGAAGTTTGTAACGCATTGAAGGAAGCATCTCCGACCATATAAAAAGTATACATATATGATCAGCATGACGAGATGAATCGATTGGGCGATGTCCGTCTGTCTGTCTGTCTGTCCGTCTGTCCGTCTGTCCGTCTGTTGCAGTGCGTTTTTCTCGGCCACTATAGACGCTAGGGAGCTAAAATTTTGCACACGTGCTTCTTATTGTTGCAGGCTGTTCGTATGTTTGATTGACCCAAATTGGATCACTGGGTCATGGGGCTGCCAAACAAACCTAGCTCCCCAATTTGATTTCTTCTAAGAAAAACTTTTTTATTTGTGCACTAATTTCAACCAAATTTCACACAAATGTGTTTCTATAGATAACACAAAATATATGCAAGAATGGATCAAATCGGACCATGGGGTCATGGGGCTGCCATACAAACTTAACCTTAACTTAACAAATGTATTTCTATTGTTGGCACAAAACATACGTAAGAATGGATAAAATCGGAGCATGAGGTCATGGGGCTGCCATACAAACTTAACCCCCCAAATTAGGTTCTTCTAAGAAAAACTTTTTTATTTGTGCACCAATTTCCACAAAATTACACACAAACGTGTTTCTCTTGATGACACAACATAAATCATAATGCAACATCATCTAATATTATAATTTTCCATTTCAAACAGCCAGCCAGTAGTCTGGCTGGTCTAGCGGTTAGTGCGTTAGTGTCTAGCGGTTAGTGGTGAGTACCCATTTATGGGTTCCATAAATGGAATCTTATAATACAATCTGCCGATTGGTAAAGACATTATAATGTGATTGTGATTAATAACCGAAATGTGTGAATATGCATCTTAAGAATAACATAAGTGCAGATTTTCAATTCCTAACCGCAATTTATTGCGTCGCAAAGAAGTGGCATCTGATGAGATGCGACGTGAAATGCTCTGTTCGCCAAAACAGGCCAGGGATCATGATTGCATTGATTCGTTTCCCTGCCGAGTTTAGATGATTGTTAAAGGCACATAATCGGAACCAAGATATATTACCTCCGGTCATGCCACTCCCGGCAGTGCATGGCGCCGCAAAGCACTGGCACTTACTGATATGCGGTGTCATATGCTGTTGGTCGAAACCGGGGAGGATTTGTGTGTTTTCGCAGACAGTTTTTTATTATAAAAAAACTAAGTGTATAACTTGTAGTTCATGTATTTTATTTGTTAAAAATTAGAATGAGGTGTAGTGAATTTTTGTAAATTTAAGGGATCGTGTTATAATATTTTTGATATATTTTAGGATTCTATTAGAAGTGCGGCAAAGGAGACTAACTATTTTAAAAGGCCGAATGAAAACAAATATAACTGCGAAACAAAACAGAATATGTCACAAACACTTTAACACTTTAACCTCGAAAGTGAATTCATCAATTTTTTTGAATACAGTAATAAATAAACCCAATAAATTATTTGATTTTTCGCTGAGTAACCGTTTCAGGCTTAGTATTTATTGCTGGTTTGATCGTGTGTGACATATATCTGAAACACTTCTTGCAATTGTCGCCGAATTTTCACAGCACATTTTTTTGACCTAGGTTGTAACTTAATTTTACTTTTTTTGAAATAACCACCATTTCAGGTGATTTTGGAAATAAAGAAATCAATGGTTCCATTTATATAAAATATAATATAAATAAACTACATATTTATTGAATTGAATTGAAATAAAGGAATTTATTAGACCTTCTGAACCCTTCTTTGATTACATATTTGGGTTTATTTCAAAGATGTTTGTAATTTTTTTTAAGTACGTTAACAAATAATCCGAAAACACCTATTCATCATTTTAACTACATAAGTATAGTTCCATTATCATACACGCACATACACATACCGACATTGTAAAAACTATACAGCAACTAAAACGAGATGCTATAATTCATAAGTATAATACACCCATTTACACATATCTAAATAATAATTCTATGTATCTTTAATGCTAAAGCATTTGTATGAGTTAATTTATTCCAAGATGAAATACTCAAACTTTGCAAAATAATTTCCTCTAAATTCTAGTTAGGGTTTGAATCAACAATAATTGATAGTGCTGCTCAAACTTTTCATTTTATACTTTTTTTGCGGCGCCTATGACCATGTCACACATACATAGGCGCGGATCGCACAAAAATGCTTCAACGTTTTAAGCATATGTCCGGTCCAATATGTATGTCTATGGGCAAAATAGATAAATACTTAGGGAACTGAGGGACGCAAGCATTGGAAGAGCGAGAGAAATACAATTTGCTGTCCGTGTATATAAATTTGCGAAATGCTTACAGAGGGGAAGCAATTCGCAAGCATTGAAAAGGTGAAATATTGCTGCGGCATATTATCAACAAATTACTTTTGACAAACCTTGCCCTTTCATTGCTGGGGGCAAATTATTTTTGGCAAACCCTTGCTCAATTGTTTGCTGGGTAGTCATGCGCTGTGCTTGTGTTAGTGCATCGTATAACGTATATGCGACATATTCATAGGCTCGCTTTGTGTGCATGTATTGCTGCTTCCCGGCTTTCTAGTATAGGTGGCTTTGGTATTAGTGCAGCGAGTGAACCTTTCCACGCACGAATGTCGGCACGTGAACGGCATGTTCGAAGATCGGTGTATATGGAGTTGTGTGTACGTGTGGGACGGGACCGTAATTTCGTGCACACTTTAGTGTGCTCTTCAGAATCATATTTCCTTGCGCGTGTGTGTTCCATCAACGCCATCTAGATATATCATAGCCGCAACTCAGCTGTACAATGACGTCATGGATCCGTATTGAATTGTTCGTCGAACACGGGCAAACAACAACAATGTCATAAGAGGCAACAACAATGCAATGCAATTTCAACTGCGGATTTGACGTTTACGAGTCGACATTGCGGCCTTAATAAATAGACGGCGGTGGTTCCATTGATGGTCGAATTCATGGAATAGAGAAATAAAAAGGAATGCTAAATCAGCTGTCACCCATACAAACTGCATGGCACGATTTTAAAAAGCGATTGTCCCCATCTGTCAAGTGTTATTGTGAAGTTTTTACGAAGTAAGTGGGGGGAAAGATTGTTGCTGGAGGAAGTCAGGAAGTGTATCTATAAAATGTAATAGTCATATCGCAGTTTCAGTGCGACACAAAGGTAAAAAAGACGAATTGTCCCCACCTGTCAGATCCAGTCTGATATGAAAAATTCAATCATTTATCGTTTCTACGGGGCAATCTTCTTAGTTGTTAGGATCAATAGTCGAATTTCAGTGCGACATGTTGAAGTGTTTTAAGTTGCTTTGCTAAAAATGGTCTTTCTCAACACCAATATTTTATGAAGACACACAGCGTAAGGAATTATGCCTGTGAGAGCCTACGAAGGTGTGCACGATGTTAAACATGAGACTGTGGTTGGGATGATCCTCACGGTAGCAACCAACAAGATATTGTTTAGACAGTAGGAGATTGTGGTCACGTATTGGCAACAATTTTGTCTCTTGATGTAAGTGATCTTGGGCAGACATCAAGATGCAACCTGTGGCTGTGCGTAGAGCAGCATTTTGGCAGTCCTGAATTTTGGACCAGTTTGTATCCATAGACTATGTGACCAAACTGGGGCTGCATAATCAGCGGCTGCTCGACCCACCCCTTTGTATGTGACTAGCATGGTTTCTTTACCCTTGCTCCAGGTGCTACTAGCCAGAGCTTTTAGGTTTTTATTCCTACTGCGCATCTTTTCGCAAACGGATGCCGCGTGATGAGCTAACGTCATCATGCTCTCTAAGTGGAGCCCGAGAATTTTAGGATTAGCAACAGTAGGAATTGGATTGTTGCCAATACGTACATCAACCTCCCACCGACATTCCCCCGATCAGGTGGTAGGAAATGTCACAGAAGATTTAGACGCAGAGATGGTGAGGTTTCGGCTTTGGAAGAAAGCCTGTAATCGCCCAAGATAGCGATTAATTTGGAGGCGCATTTCATCCTTATCCTCCCCTGTTCGCCACGGTGCAATCGTCCGCGTAGGAAATCACCTCGATTTCTTCCGGTGGTGTAGGAAGGCCGGACATGTAGATGTTGAAAAGATGACATTGTCAAATGCATTCGTTAGGTCAATTGCCACAAGAATTCATCTGTGGCAAGGACGGCGCTGGTTTAGCCCGTCACGGATGCGTGTAGTGATCGCATCGAGGACAGTGGTGGTACTATGCATTTTCCTGAAGCCATGCTAGTGGGGTTCTAGCTTAGCATGCTTAACAAGAGTGGGGTGAATAAGGTAATGATTGGGAGGTGATCAGACGAGAGAGCAGTATGCGTCTCCCATCGAGTAGCACTGATAAGGCTGGCACTTACAATCGTTAAGTCAGGACAGCTACTGCAAGTGCCTGTGACTCGCATCGGCGAGTCTTCATTGAGTGGACAGAAATCTGAGGCGTCTAGAGTTTCGGCGATAGTTATACCCCTGGCATCGTTGTTGAGGTGAGAATGCCAGAGCTCATGGTGCGCGTTAAAGTCACCAAGAATGATCCTGTGCTCTCCAGATAGGAGAGGACCAATATCGAGACGATAGCCAGAAGGGTAACTAGAGTGTGGTGGAACATACACATTAAAAATTTCGATATTAGTACTCCCTGATGAAACTGAGATGGCTTGCATTTCCGCCGTACCGTCGACATCTACATCTAATACACAGTAATGTACGGACTTGTGTATTAGGAAGGCAAGTCCACCTCCACGGTGAGAATCATTCCTGGCGGCTGGTCTATCTTTACGCAGTATAACGTAATCGCCATAAACGCTAAAAAAAGACGAGTTTGGAGCAACGTCTCCTGAATGGAGGAAATCAGAATTCTATATACACTCATGAAGTGAGTGATCTCGTTAATTTTTTGGTGAATGCCGTTGCAGTTAAACTGCAATAAGGACAGTGGAGTGAAAACCGCTGGAGGAGGAGCAGGGGTTAAACTAGGTCTAGCATCAACGCCATCTAGATACATCAAGGCCGCAACTCAGCTGGATAATGACGCCATGGATCCGTATTCAATTTATTGACGGCTGCAAAAAAAAACAGAAACAAACATAAGCACGCCATCAACAGCAAGAACAAGGCAGTGAGACTAAACATTGCAAAATGGCACACATTTGATCATGGTAGTAGCAGACGGGCGAGTGTACTTTTTTTCGCGAGTTTCGTTTAGAAAATGTGTTGTTTGAACGGCAAACATCTAATAGTGGTTATGTGGGTTATTGACAGTGTGCAGAAGTTTTTATACTCAAAATGTAGTGCATGGAGAATGTGTCATAGAGTGAAAGATTTCCCCATTTAGGGATACCAATCAGTTTATTTGTGATCGCGAATAGATAGTACGGATATTGTAGGAAAAAAACGAGTAAGTACGTAAAACGTTTCGACGGCGGTGCTGCCATCGTACAACCGCACAGATAAATAAAAAGTAACAAGCCACTGGCTAAATGCCATATGGCCACCATGACGTCACTACTTGAGATGATGACGACAATGTAAACTGCGAATTTGACGTCTATGATTCTACATTGCGGCCTTAATATATAGACGGCGTTGCTAGCATTCCTCATCATATTGTTTGGTGGTGATGGGGGCTGAGGAGAAGGTGTACTGAGTTCACCGAGCGAAAAACGTGCATATATGTCTCCCGTGAAAACGGTGCCGTGAAGACTGGCTTTTTATTCACTCAATGTAAGATAAATGTTCACTCGCGTTCTGATTGATTGTCGATGACATCTTTTCATTGTGAAATAAAGTGCAACTGCATTATTTTCGCTGGCGAAATGTCAAAAACCGGTGTGGAGACTTTCATGTGAAGTGAGTACCACCAAGCGAATTCGATCTCACGATCATCAACATTTTGACAGTATTTGCATGGATTTCAGGTGAACTGGCGATGTTAGTACCTACTTTTATGGAGGAAATATAAGAATGTATTTGCTGCATAATACAGTGCCGCTGACTTGTGAGTGAATGCACTCATCATGGAAAAGAGTAAAGAAATTCAACTGACAGGCAAGAATACAACAACGCAACGGAGGGGTTGTTGGACGCAATGAAGAAGAAGGTAAGGAAGTATTCCAAGCAATAAGATGCACTATCGAAAAGGGGACCAATTTAGGTGTTCTCCTTCTCTTTCTATCCTACCATAGGTATTGTTAGTCTCGTTTAGTACGGCTATCATTTCAGTATATTGGCTGAATGAGTGAATGAGATAGAAAATGGTACCACATTTTTGGTCTAAGACTCTGTCCTCTATTTCCTTTGTCTGTGGTTGGCCGTACTGCGACGATTGATTTCCATAACAAGAAGCCCTCCCCTCTGGGCGAATAGTTTAAATTAAACATCAGCGCTTTGTATTCAAAGAGTAAGAATGTTTGTATGGGTTGGTATATGTATCTTCCCCTGGGCACTGAGAATCTAGCAAGAACAGAGACGAAAGACTTAGTTCGCCGCAAGTGGCCGTTGTTAATGCAGATAGTTCGAGTGTTGTTATGTGGTGCAGTTGACTACGACGCAAAAATCTTCGTCGCCATTTGTGCAATAAAGGCAAAAGGACAAGCAAAATTACTCGGAATACCAGAAGGTACTTAACATTAAATTAAAAAAAAGTTACTTCCGGAAGTCGGGAATATGTATTCAGTTAGTCGTGAACAGCTGTTTATATACTAATTCGCTTGCAACTTCGCGGTAAACACCATAGACTTGCCGGAGAAGTAATTTTTGAAACAGATGTGAAAGGTCTTCGTTCGTTTCGTGTTATTGACACCAATATACTGCTATTGACAAAATATAAAAAATATGTACTATGTACATATGTTCTAATATGAAGATCAAGTAGAGGATAGAACGGGGTCGCGTAGATATGTGTACATTCCTTTGTTTGAGTACCGATGTGTAGAATGTTGCAAGGCAGGCGCCCAGGCGGCACACAACTGCATCGATGCATTAACACTAGTGATGTGCGGTTCCGGGTATTTTAGGAACCGGTTTCTCCGGGTTCGGTTCTCAGCGGAACCGGGTATTGGAACCGGTTCCGGTTCCAAAATGGCCAAATTGGAAAAAGCGAACTTTTTGTTCATTTTCATGTACATATGTACATGTTGTAAATGTACTTCTCGGGTTCTTTTGATTTTTTTAAACTATGAAAAAAAAAATGTTTAAATTACAGCGCAGAGCAAAAAAACACAAGAACAAAAAAAAACTTTACAATCCTTAATTGAAAATTAATTATCACATTTGGTGAAATATTCTATTGCGCCACTTTCTATCAATATGTATTTTTATTTTTAACATCTACCTTAAACATTTTATTCGTTACCCAAAAACACTGAATGATACAAATATAATCTTGGTTACAATGTCTACATTTCGTTGAATTCCGTCAATCATAAAATCTTAACACAATTATAATATCCCCAGCGTATTCTACTATTCTACCTTTTAAATTCACCTTTAGCATTGGTAATTCACATAAACAAATAAAAAAAACACCCGTTCTTTACATATCATTTTTTAAACATTCGCTTATAATATTGTAGGTACACAAACAAACAACATCCTAACAACACAACGCGTTAACAAACTGCGCGCACACTAAAAATCTGCCGTTTAACAATGTTTGCACTTACCAACAAGCGCAATGCAATGTTCAATATTAATTTACAACAATATGTCCGCCGAATCTACCAATTCATTGTATGTATGTATCAGAATCGGGTCTCGGAAGCTTATCGAGCTACATCCTCCCATCAATGATCAAAACATGTGGTCCTACGTGCAACCATTCCCGGTGGCAGCTCGCTGCCACACGGGTTTTTCAAGCCTCCGGGGCGGACCACACCCGTTTCATCCAAAATCGAAACGGCCAAGAGTTGCCAAAAGACCCCTCCATGGCAAGAACCATGAAGGTTCGATGCAGGAGGGATGTGTATGTCTGTGTATGTGTGTGGACGTGTTCTATGTGGTTTTTCGTCAAATTGGGAGCATTTCATCTCAGCGCGGTTGCTCTCAATTCTTTTAATCCGCGCCGGCATCGAGACCAATCCAGGTCCCGAAATATACATCTGCTGTGTATGCAACCGACGTATCTTCGGAAACGCCAGGTCCTTGAGGTGTACCTGCTGCGGAGAATGGTGTCATTTCTACTGCTCAGGCTTAAGAAAAATGAGACATTATGACAAGTTGTCTTTTGTTGTTCCAGGGTGTCTGCACGCGGGTCGGCCCCCAGCCACCCCAGGCCCTAGCTCACAAGCTAATGGTCCACCACCGTCTCCGGCCAATCCTGGCCCCAGCACCCAAAATCCTCCACCACCGATACCCGTAGCCAACAATACAACAAAACATAATAGCTCAAGTCTAACACCTGCACCCCCCGCCACAGTGTACACCCCACTCCCATATTGCAGTTTAACTGCAATGGCATCCGTCTGAAGATCGACGTTTCATGATTACGCGCAGAATTCTGATAGCAGCATTTCAGGAGACAAAGCTCCAACCATCAACTCCCGATTTTAACATCCGCGGCGATTACATACTTTTAAGGCGTGATAGAGTCGGCAGGCAGGGTCCTAATCCAGGAGGAGGGCTTGCATTCCTAATACACAGAACCGTGCAATACAGTGTATTAGATCTTCGTTTCAACGACGGCACGGCGGAAATGCAAGCTATTGCAGTTAAATTCGGCAATACCAATATCGAACTTATAAACATCTATGTTTCACCAGCTTCTAGCTGTGGCTCTGGCTATAAGTTCGATATTGGTCCACTCCTCATAGGACAGCATAGGATCCTACTTGGCGACTTTAACGCGCATCACGAACTCTGGCACTCTTACCTCGAAAATGATGCCAGAGGTATAGATATCGCGTCCAAACTAGACCCATCAGACTTCTGCGCTATCAATGGAATTTCGTCTACACGTGTCGCTGGCGCTTGTCATAGTTCTCCTGACATAACTATTGTGAGCGCCAGTTTGATAAGTGAAACCCGATGGGAGACAACAACATCTCTCCAATCCGATCACCTCCCCATATTAATAAACATTTATAAACCAGCCGAACTAACGACATCAGAACGGCGTACGTTTATCAACCATAAAAAGGCAAATAGGGAAGGTTTCACTGCGTTCACAACGACGAAGTTCGCCGCGCTACCTACTCCTACGAACACACGGGAAGCCGAAAAGAACATAAGGAACGTCATTGTCAAAGCGGCAGCTCGCTACATTCCGGCAGGACGTATCCCCAAAGTTCGGCCATATTTCCCAACTACTGCCGCAAGGTTAGCCGACGAACGGGACGATTTAAGACGCGCAAATCCGGCAGACCCCAGAATTCATGAGCTAAACTTAGAAATAAATCGACAAGTCAACACCTACAAAAAAGAGAAATGGAACGAGCATCTAGATAGCTGCGACCTTTCACAAGGTGTCAGCAAACTATGGGCTACAGTCCGCGCCCTGTCTCACCCAACAAAAGACAAGGGCAGTGTAGCCATCAGATTCGGTAAGAAAACCACTGCCAATCCAAAACTCTGCGCGAGCCTGTTCAATAAGCAATTTATTGAACACCCCAAGACCAAGATGCTCAATTGCAAGATAAGAAGAAGGATTCGCAACCGAACAGTTGACATCAGTCCCACCTTTACAGCGGACCAAGTTACAGCAGCAATCAAGAATGCCAAAAAATCAAAGGCCATTGGACCAGATGGCATTTCAATGGTCATGCTGAAACACCTCAATCTTCCGGCCATCGAATACCTAACGATGTGGTCTTACGGCAACTGCCTCTACGGGGCGGACCACACCCGTTTTGTTATGCAAAACGGCCAAAAGCTGCCAAAATGCCTTCCTGGCAAGAGCCCCGGCAGGAGCCCTGAAGGTTCGATGCAGGAAGGTTGTGTTTGTCTGTGTATATGTGTGGGTACGATGTATGTGTTTTTTCGTCATATTGGGAGCATTACATCTCGGCGCGGCTGCTCTCAATTTTACTAATTCGCGCCGGTATTGAAACAAATCCAGGCCCAGAGGTATGGATTTGTAGTGTCTGCAACCAACGTATCGGTTCGAATGCCAGATCAGTGCAGTGTAATTGCTGCAGGGAATGGGTTCACTTTAGGTGTTCAGGGTTACGTAGACAAGGTCAACACTCCTTAGCATATGTTGCGCCAGGTTGTATAAATTCCGGGCAACCCAGGGCTGCTCCTAGCCCACCTTCCCCACCACTGCCCCCTACACCGCCAAACAATATGATAAGGAATGCCAGACCCAGTCTTACGCCTGGCCCTCCCCCTCCAGCAGTTTTCACTGCACTATCTATATTACAGTTTAACTGTAATGGCATTCACCGAAAAATCGCTGAGATCACACACTTCTTGAGTTCCAACAGAATTCTCATCGCCGCCATCCAAGAGACGTTGCTTCACGCAAACTCGTCTCTAAGCGTCCATAGCGAATATGTTATACTGCGGAAAGATCGACCGGCCGCCACGGATGATCCTCACCCTGGAGGTGGACTTGCCTTCCTAATACACAAGTCCGTACATTACTGTGTATTAGATGTAGTTGCTGACGGTACGGCGGAAATTCAAGCCATCTCAGTTCCATCAGGGAGTACCAATATCGAAATTTTTAATATATATGTACCACCTCACTCTAGTTGCCCTTCTGGCTATCGTTTCGATATTGGTCCTCTCCTTTCAGGAGAGCACAGGGTCATCCTTGGCGACTTTAATGCGCACCATGAGCTCTGGCATTCGGACCTCAACAACAATGCCAGGGGTATAGCTATCGCCGAATCACTTGACGCCTCAGAATTCTGTTCACTTAATGAAGACTCGCCGACTAGAGTCGTGGGCACTTGCAGTAGTTCTCCTGACATAACTATTGTCAGTGCCAGTCTAATTGCTGCTTCCCGATGGGAAGTACGTACCACCCTTAAATCAGATCACCTCCCAATCATTATAAAGATTGACAAACCAGCGAACATGACCAAGTCAGAGAAGCGAACGTTTGTCAATCACAAGAAAGCCGATTGGGATGGTTTCAAAGCTTACTCGTCGGCGAAGTTCACCGAGCTAACATCACCTATTACCATTCATGAGGCCGAGAAAAATATTAGGAACGTCATTACCACAGCCGCGGCACGTTTTATTCCGGCAGGACGTATCCCGAAAGTTCGGCCTAACTTTCCCACTAGTGCCGCCAGATTAGCCGATGAACGTGATCAGATCAGAAGCGCTCACCCTGATGATCCCAGAATTCAGGAGCTTAACTCCGAAATTGACCGACAAGTTAAAGACTATAGGAGGGCGAAATGGAATCAGCACCTCGATGAATGTAACCTCAATGAAGGTGTCAGCAAACTATGGTCTACCGTCCGCGCCCTTTCCAATCCTCGGAAAGAAAAGGGCAACAACGCCATTGAATTTGGCAACACTAAAACCTGTGATCCTCTTCAGTGTGCTAGCCTGTTCAATAAACAATTTATTGAACATCCCAAGTCTGACGGCCTCAAGCGCAAAATTAGAAGACGGATTCGCAGCCGGAATGTTGACACCATACCATCTTTTACAGCGGACCAGGTTAAAAAAGTCATCGAGAATGCTAAAAACTCCAAGGCCCTCGGACCAGATGGCATTTCGATGACCATGTTGAAACATCTCGACCTTCCAGCCATTGAGTATCTCACGGCCGCCTTTAACTTGTCGATGTCCACGCTTGCCATCCCTGAAATCTGGAAAACAGGTCGAATTGTTCCCTGTCTCAAGCCAGGGAAGAGCGCAAATCTCGGGGAATCCTACCGCCCCATTACGATACTTTCTCCTGTCGCAAAGACGCTGGAGGCCCTTATTCACCCCACTCTTGTTGCACATGCGAAGCTAGAACCTCACCAGCATGGCTTCAGGAAGATGCATAGTACCACCACTGCCCTCGATGCGATCACTACACGCATTCGTGATGGGCTAAATCAACGCAGTCGTTGTCACAGAACTATTCTGGTGGCAATAGACCTATCAAGTGCATTCGATAAGGTCAATCATTCAATGCTCCTAGCAAACCTGTTGAATATGCATCTTCCTGCACAAGAGATCCGTTGGATTGCCAATTATCTAGCTGGTCGGCACTCCTTCACTGAGTTTCGAGGCAAACGTTCTAAGCTTAGGAAAATCAAATTAGGTGTTCCACAGGGAGGGGTACTCTCCCCCACTCTGTTCAACATCTACATGTCCGGCCTTCCCACACCACCTGAAGGAATCGAGGTGATTTCCTATGCTGACGATTGCACCGTACTCGCCACAGGGAATGATAAGGATGAAATGCGCCTCCGAATTAATCGCTATCTAGGACGATTACAGGCATTTTTCCAAAGCCGAAACCTCACCATCTCTGCGTCCAAATCTTCTGCGACTTTTCTAACCACTTGGTGGGAGGACATCAGATGGGAGATGGATATACGTATTGGCAACAATTCTGTTCCTACTGTTAAAAACCCCAAAATTCTCGGGCTTCACCTAGAGAACATGATGACGTCTGCGAATCATGCAGCTTCAGTATGTGAAAAAATGCGCAGTAGGAACAACATCCTAAAAGCTCTAGCTGGTAGCACCTGGGGCAAAGATAAAGAAACCATGCTAGCTACTTATAAAGCGGTGGGTCGAGCGGCCGCTGATTATGCAGCCCCAGTTTGGACACATAGTCTATGTGACACAAACTGGTCCAAAGTTCAGGTCTGCCAAAATGCCGCTCTAC
This sequence comes from Microchrysa polita, assembly GCA_949715475.1. Lineage (NCBI taxonomy): Eukaryota > Metazoa > Arthropoda > Insecta > Diptera > Stratiomyidae > Microchrysa > Microchrysa polita. The sequence goes on along the minus strand of OX454415.1, from coordinate 86,102,461 downwards.
GCATCGCGACAGGTTGCCTTCTGATGTCTGCCCAGGATCACTTACATCAGGAGACAAAAAAAAAAAAAAAAAAAAAAAAAAAAAAAAAAAAAAAGTGGTCCTACTGGCAACCATTGCTATTGCACTATTTTGCAGTTGCAACTACGCAGCTGCAATACGCAGTTGCAATACGCCTCTCCGGGGCGGACCACACCCGTTTGCAACAACAAACGGCCAAGAGTTGCCAAAACGCCTCCCTGGCAAGAGCCTCGAAGGTCTCGATGCAGGAAGGTTGTGTATGTCTGTGTATATGTATGGACTCGTTATATATGTTTTTTCGTCTTATTGGGAGCATCACATCTCGGCGCGACTGCTCTCAATTCTCCTTTTACGCGCCGGCATTGAAACAAATCCAGGCCCTGTCTTGGTATGGATGTGTAGTGTCTGCAACCGACGTATCGGTTCTAATGCTTGGTCACTTCAGTGTAGTTGCTGTTCGGAGTGGGTGCATTTTAGATGCTCCGGTTTGAGAAGGATGGGTCATTACATAGAAGGTACATTTGTTGCTCCTGGCTGTAGGAATACTGGGCAGCCTCGGGTAATACCAGGCCCCTCTCCACCAACGCCCCCTACTCCACCCAATAATGTTGCCTTGAACGTAAGACACAGCTTAACTCCTGCCCCTCCGCCAGCAATTTTTACACCGGTGTCCATATTGCAGTTCAACTGTAATGGCATCCTAGGGAAATTTCCTGAAATCACAAGCTTCTTGAGAAAGTACAGAATCCTGATTGCAGCCATCCAAGAGACGAAACTCCACGCGAATTCACCATTCAACGCTGATGGTGAATATATCATCATACGCAAGGACAGAGAAGGCGCCACGAATGATTCTCACCCTGGAGGTGGACTTGCCTTCCTAATACACAGGTCCGTACATTACCGTGTATTAGATGTAGTTTCAGACGGTACGGCGGAATTGCAAGCCATCTCAGTTTCATCAGGGAGCACCAATATCGAAATTTTTAACATCTACATACCACCACATTCGAGTTGTACAAACTACCATTTCGATATTGGTCCTCTTCTTAATGGAGAGCACAGGATCATTCTTGGTGACTTCAATGCCCATCATGAACTCTGGCATTCCGCGCTTCACAACGATGCCAGGGGTCAAGCTATCGCCGAATCTCTGGACGCATCAGGTTTCTGTACCCTCAACGAAAACTCTCCAACCCGTGATGCAAACAATTGTATTAGCTCACCAGACATTACAATTGTCAGCGCTAGCCTAATTAGTGAGACCTCCTGGGAAACACTTACTGGTCTTCCCTCTGATCACCTCCCAATCATAGTCAGAATTGACAAACCAGCTAACGTGACCAAGTCAGAGAAGCGAACTTTTGTCAATCACAAAAAAGCTGATTGGGAAGGTTTCAAAACGTTCACGTCATCGAAGTTCTTCGCGCTTCCCCCTCCCACCAATATACATAAGGCCGAACGGAACATTGGAGCGTCATTGCCAAAGCTGCGGCACGGTTCATCCCTGCAGGGCGCATTCCAAAGGTTCGTCCAAACTTCCCAACAAGTGCCGCAAGGTTAGCTGATGAACGTGACAACATTAGGCGCGCCAACCCTGGTGACCCCAGAATTCGGGAGCTCAATATCCAAATACAGCGACAAGTTAAGGACTACAAGAAGGCCAAATGGAACGAGCACCTCAATGACTGTAACCTTAATGAAGGTGCCAGTAAGTTATGGTCCACTGTCCGTGCCCTTTCGAACCCCACAAAAGATAAGGGCAATATAGCCATAACCTTCGGCAAAAAAGAAACTAGCAATCCTCTTCAGTGTGCGAGCCAGTTCAATAAACAATTTATTGAACATCCCAAGTCAGATGGCCTCAAGCGCAAAATTAGAAGACGGATTCGCAGCCGAATTGTTGACTCCGTACCAATTTATACTCCGGACCAGGTTAAAACAGTCATTGAGAATGCAAAAAATTCTAAGGCCCTTGGACCTGATGGCATTTCAATGGCCATGCTCAAACATCTTGGTCTTCCTGCCATTGAGTATCTCACGGCAATCTTTAACTTGTCAATGTCTACGCTCGCCATCCCCGACATCTGGAAACAAGGTCGTATAGTCCCGTGCCTTAAACCAGGGAAAAGTGCCAAACTAGGAACTTCCTACAGACCGATTACGATCCTGTCACCTGTAGCAAAGACGCTGGAAGCCCTCATCCACCCCACACTCGTTTCACATGCAAAGCTAGATCCCCATCAGCACGGTTTCAGACGCATGCATAGTACAACCACCGCTCTGGACGCGATCACTACACGTGTAAGAGACGGACTAAACCACAGTACACCTTGCCATAGAACTATCATGGTGGCGATTGACCTATCAAATGCGTTTGATAAGGTTAATCACTCCATGCTTCTGGCAAACCTCCTCAATATGCATGTTCCGACTCAAGAAATAAGATGGATTGCCAACTATCTAGCTGGTAGGCAATCCTTCACCGAGTTTCGAGGCAGTCGTTCCAAACTTAGAAAAATCAAATTAGGTGTTCCTCAAGGTGGGGTTCTCTCTCCCACCTTGTTTAACATCTACATGGCCGGTCTCCCAACACCTCCGGAAGGCATTGAAGTTATTTCTTATGCCGATGACTGCACTGTACTCGCCACGGGAGCGGATAGGGATGTCATGCGTGAAGATATCAATAGATATTTAACGCGACTAGAAGCGTTCTTCCATAGCAGAAACCTCACCATCTCAGCGTCCAAATCGTCTGCGACCTTCCTTACCACCTGGTCAGGTGATTGTAAGTGGCCGGTTGGGGTACGTATTGGCAACAAACCAGTTCCTGCTGTTGCAAATCCAAAAATTCTCGGGCTTCACTTTGAGAAAATGATGACTTCAGCTCATCACGCGGAAGCGGTATGTGAAAAGATGCGCAGTAGGAACAAAATTCTAAAAGCACTGGCTGGTAGCACCTGGGGCAAAGATAAAGAGACAATGCTAGCCACTTACAAAGCGGTGGGTCGAGCAGCGGCTGATTTTGCGGCGCCAGTTTGGTCGCAAGGTCTCTGTAACACAAGCTGGAAAAAAATCCAAGTCTGCCAAAATGCTGCTCTACGCACAGCTACAGGATGCCTTCTGATGTCTGCCCAGGACCACCTACATCAGGAGACACATTTGATGCCAATACGTGACCACAATCGACTACTTACAAAACAATATTTAGTAGGTTGTTATCGAGAGGATCATCCAAATCGTGACCTCATGGACAAAATTCCCCCTCCACGCAACATCAAACGTGGCCCTCGTGACCTTGAGAGAGAAGTCCAGGGTTACAAAAGGGATCCTTTCGATGAAGATTCATACCGGGCTGCCATTGCAATGATTCACACTGAGGAAGTGAGTAGGTCTATTGCGAGTTTAGGTACGAACAGAGTCCTCTCAGCGATCCCACCACCTATTTCGCCCGAGGAGATTAGGCTCCCGAGAGCCACCAGAGTGACCTTAGCCCAACTTCGGTCAGGCTTCTGCTCACGCCTCAATTCGTATCTATCTCGCATAGACCCAAATATACTAAACGTATGCCCAAACTGCGCTGGCACGCCACACGATGTAGCCCATTTGTTTCAATGCCCAGCTGCACCCACTAATCTCACCCCCCTCTCACTATGGGAAAACCCCATTGCAGCTGCCACGTTTTTGTCCCTGGAGATTGCGGACGAAAACGATGACGAACTATAAAACGAGTCCATATAGATACACAGCGGTTCACACCTTTCTGTACCGCTAAAAGAAGAAGAAGAAGGAGACAAAATTGATGCCAATACGTGATCACAATCTCCTACTCTCTAAACAGTATCTTGTTGGTTGCTACCGTGAGGATCATCCCAATAATCATCTCATGGACCGAATTCCTCCACCACGACATGTCAGGCGTGGTTTACGAGACCTTGAGAGAGAGGTTCAGGGATACAAACGGGACCCTTACGATGAAGTTACATACCGAGCTGCCATTGCAGCGATCCACACTGAAGAAGTGAATCGGTCTATCGCGAGTTTAGGTGCGAATAGAGTCCTCTCAGAGCGCCCACCACCAATTTCGCCTGAGGAGATTAGGCTCCCGAGAGCCACCAGAGTAACACTAGCTCAACTTCGGTCGGGCTTTTGTTCACGCCTTAATTCGTACCTTTCTCGCATAAACCCGGACATCCAAAACATCTGTCCAAACTGCAATGGCACTCCTCATGATGTGGGCCATTTGTTTCAATGCCCCGCTGCGCCCACTGATCTTACCCCTATATCACTGTGGGAAAACCCTATCGCAGCAGCTATGTTTTTGTCCTTAGACCTCACGGACACAAACATTGACGAACCATAAATCGTACCCACATAGATGCACAGAGGTTACACACCTTTCTGCACCGCTACAAGAAGAAGAAGAAGAAGAAGAATACCTAACGATGGCTTTCAACTTGTCGATATCCACGCTTGTCATCCCCGAATTCTGAAAAAAAGGGCGGATTATCCCCCTTCTCAAACCCGGTAAAAGCGCGAAACTCGCCGAATCCTACCGTCCAATCACAATTCTATCACCCGTTGCGAAGACGCTCGAAGCACTCATCCACCCCACCCTTGTATCACATGCTGAGCTAGCTTCTCACCAGCATGGCTTCAGGAAGATGCATAGTACTACAACAGCTCTGGATCTGATCACCCATCACATCCATAATGGCCTCAACCAGAAACCGCCCTGTGACAGAACTGTCCTAGTAGCACTTGACCTGTCGAAAGCCTTCGACACGGTTATCCATTCTGCGCTGTTGGCCGATCTCCTCAATATGCATATTCCTGCACAAGTGGTTAGATGGATTGCCAACTATCTAGCTGGAAGGCAATCCTTCACAGAGTTTCGGGGCAGTCGTTCAAAGCATAGAAAAATTAAGCAGGGAGTTCCACAGGGTAGTGTACTCTCTCCTACACTGTTTAACATCTATCTGTCGAGCCTTCCAACTCCCCCGGAAGGTATCGAACTAATTTCTTATGCGGACGACTGCACCGTACTCACCTCGGGGAATGATTTAAATGGCATGTGTGCTCGACTAAATGACTATATTGAGAAACTGGTGGAGTTTTTCAATATCCGCAATCTTGTCATTTCACCGTCTAAATGTACCGCAACACTTCTTACCACCTGGACGCAGGAATTTTCGGAGGTGCTAGGGATCCGTACTGGTAAGCATGCTGATGACGTTGTTCCTACTGTAACCAACCCCAAGATCCTTGGTGTCTATTTAGACACCATGATGAAGTCGATAAATCACGTCACAAACGTAGTCGATAGAATGCACAGTAGAAATAACGTCCTAAAGGCATTAGCCGGGAGTTCCTGGGGAAAGGACAAAGAAACTATGTTGGTCACCTACAAAGCGATAGGTAGAGCAATCCCTAGCTATGCAGCACCGGTGTGGTCACAAACCGTCAATGACACAAACTGGAATAAGATCCATGTATGCCAGAACGCTGCTTTACGTATCGCCACAGGTTGCCATCTCATGTCGTCCCAGGAGCATCTTCATCAAGAAACCAGCATGTTATCAGTGCGTGATCACAATCACCTCTTGTCTCTTCAATATCTGGTCGGTTGCTATCGAGAGGATCACCCAAATCATCATCTCATGGACAATACTCCCCCTCCACGACATGTCAGGAGTGGAGTCAGAGATCTCGAGAGAGACGTCCAGAGATACAAACGGGTACCTCCCGATATATTTGATGACACAGCATACCATGCGGCCATCGCAGATATTCACACAATCGTTGTGAATAGGTCAATAGGGAGATTAGGTCCGAATAGAGTCCTCTCAGTGCCCCCACCACCCATATCGCCTGAGGAGACTAGGCTCCCGAGAGCCACAAGAGTGACACTAGCCCAACTTAGGTCGGGTTTTTGTTCACGTCTCAATTCCTACCTATCTCGAATAGACCCGTACATCCAGAACATTTGTCCGAGCTGCGGCGGTACGCCACACGATGTGGACCACCTGTTTCGATGCCCCGCTGTACCCACTAACCTCACTCCGAGGGCGTTATGGGACAACCCTATTGCAGCTGCTACGTTCTTGTCGCTTGAGACAATAGGCGAGAACGACGACGAAACTTAGAGCATGTCCACAGACATGCACTGCGACTCACACCCTTCTGCACCGCTACAACAACAACAACATCAATGATCATAAAACCGAACGGAATTACGAAGGGACGTTATTGCCGAAACAGCGGCCCGCTTGATTCCTGCAGGACGTATCCCAAAGGTTCGATCAAACTTCCCTACGAGTACCGCAAGGTTAGCTGATGAACGTGATATATCAGAGGCGCTTACCCTAACGACTCCCGAATTCCGTGAAGCTTATCGAGCTACATCCTCCCATCAATGAGCATAAGACCGAACGGAATTACGAAGAGACGTTATTGCCGAAACAGCGGCCCGCTTAATTCCTGCAGGACGTATCCCAAAGGTTCGATCGATCTTCCCTACGAGTACCGTAAGGTTAGCTAATGAACGTGATATATCAGAGGCGCTTACCCTAACGACTCCCGAATTCAGGAGTTTAACATCGAAATTAGACAAGCTAAAGGGTGAATTCACATTGTAAGACGAAACCGGACGGGTAAACTTGCAAGACAAGAACCATCGTTCTTACAATGTGAAATGCACAATGCTTGTCTGCTGGCCACTGCAAAAGCTCTCGTCGTCCGTTTATTAGCACAAACAAATGGACGGCGAGAGATTTTGTAGTGGCCAGCAGACAAGCATTGTGCATTTCAGATTGTAAGAACGATGGTTCTTGTCTTGCAAGTTTACCCGTCCGGTTTCGTCTGACAATTTGAACTCACCCAAAGACTATCGGAAAACGAAATGGAATGAGCACCTCAATGGCTGTAACTTTAAGGGTCAGCAAGTTAAGGTCTACTATCAGTGCCCTTTCTAACCCGAACGAGGATAAGGGTAACCTTCGGCAATAACGAAACCAACCAATCCTCTCCACTGCGCGAGCCAGCTCAATAAGCAATTTATTGAACATCCCAAATCTGATGGACTCAAGTGCAAAATTCGAAGACGGATTCGCATCTCGACCTCCTATTGAGTACCTCACAGCCGTCTTTAACTTGTCGATCTCCACGCTTGCCATCTCTGATATCTGGAAAATACGACGTAATGTTCCATGCATTAAACTAGGGAAAAGCGCTAAACTCTGTACATCCTTTCGTCCGATAGCCATGCTGTCACCTGTCGCAAAGGCGCTGGATGCCCTTATCCACCCCACTCTTGTAGCTAGCATGAGCTAAAATCTCACCAGCATGGCTGTAGGACCCCTGCCCTAGATGCGATCACTACACGCGTAAGAGATGGGCTAAATCAACGTACGTTTCATTCATAGAACCATCTTGGTGGCAATTGAATATTAAACGCGTTTAGTTAGCAAACCTGTTAAATATGCGTATTTCTGCCCAAGAGACTGGTTGGATTGCTATCTAGCTGATAGGCAATCCTTCACTGAGTTTCGGGGCAGCCGTTCTAAGCTTAGGAAAATCAAATTAGGAGTTCCACATCTATATGGCAGATCTTCAAACACTACCGGAAGGCATTGAAGTCATTTCCTATGCTGACAACTGTACCGTACTCGCCACGGGGTGGATAGAGATGATATGCGCCACATCTTTAATCGATACCACGATTACAGGCTTTTTTCCAAAGCAGAATCCTCACCATCTCAGCGTCAAAATCTTCTGCGATTTTTCTCAATACCTGGTCAGGAGATTTCCGGTGGCCGATTGATGTATGATTTTGCAACAAACCTGTTCCTACTTTAGTTAATCCTAAAATTAACAGGCTTCACCTGGAGATTATGATGATTTCAACGCATCGCATCTGTATGCGAAAAGATAGGGTAGTAGGAAAAAAATTCTTAAAGCACTCGCTGGTAGAACCTGGGGCAACGACAAAGAAACCATGCTAACCACTTATAAAGCGGTGGGTCGAGCAGCGGCTGATTTTGCAGCTTCAGTTTGCTTGCATTGTTTATGTAACCCAAAGTTCAGGTCTGGCAAAATGCCGCTCTACGCATCGCGACAGGTTGCCTTCTGATGTCTGCCCAGGATCACTTACATCAGGAGACAAAATTGATGCCAATTCGTGACCACAATCTCCTACTCTCAAAACAGTATCTTGTTGGTTGCTACCGTGAGGATCATCCCAATAATCATCTCATGGACCGAATTCCTCCACCACGACATGTCAGGCGTGGTTTACGAGACCTTGAGAGAGAGGCTCAGGGATACAAACGGGATCCTTACGATGAAGTTACATACCGAGCCGCCATTGCAGCGATCCACACTGAAGATTCGCAGCCGGAATGTTGACACCATACCATCTTTTACAGCGGACCAGGTTAAAAAAGTCATCGAGAATGCTAAAAACTCCAAGGCCCTCGGACCAGATGGCATTTCGATGACCATGTTGAAACATCTCGACCTTCCAGCCATTGAGTATCTCACGGCCGCCTTTAACTTGTCGATGTCCACGCTTGCCATCCCTGAAATCTGGAAAACAGGTCGAATTGTTCCCTGTCTCAAGCCAGGGAAGAGCGCAAATCTCGGGGAATCCTACCGCCCCATTACGATACTTTCTCCTGTCGCAAAGACGCTGGAGGCCCTTATTCACCCCACTCTTGTTGCACATGCGAAGCTAGAACCTCACCAGCATGGCTTCAGGAAGATGCATAGTACCACAACTGCCCTCGATGAAGGAATCGAGGTGATTTCCTATGCTGACGATTGCACCGTACTCGCCACAGGGAATGATAAGGATGAAATGCGCCTCCGAATTAATCGCTATCTGGGACGATTACAGGCATTTTTCCAAAGCCGAAACCTCACCATCTCTGCGTCCAAATCTTCTGCGACTTTTCTAACCACTTGGTGGGAGGACATCAGATGGGAGATGGATATACGTATTGGCAACAATTCTGTTCCTACTGTTAAAAACCCCAAAATTCTCGGGCTTCACCTAGAGAACATGATGACGTCTGCGAATCATGCAGCTTCAGTATGTGAAAAAATGCGCAGTAGGAACAGCATCCTAAAAGCTCTAGCTGGTAGCACCTGGGGCAAAGATAAAGAAACCATGCTAGCTACTTATAAAGCGGTGGGTCGAGCGGCCGCTGATTATGCAGCCCCAGTTTGGACACATAGTCTATGTGACACAAACTGGTCCAAAGTTCAGGTCTGCCAAAATGCCGCTCTACGCATCGCAACAGGTTGCCTTCTGATGTCTGCCCAGGATCACTTACATCAGGAGACAAAATTGATGCCAATACGTGATCACAATCTCCTACTCTCTAAACAGTATCTTGTTGGTTGCTACCGTGAGGATCATCCCAATAATCATCTCATGGACCGAATTCCTCCACCACGACATGTCAGGCGTGGTTTACGAGACCTTGAGACAGAGGTTCAGGGATACAAACGGGACCCTTACGATGAAGTTACATACCAAACCGCCATTGCAGCGATCCACACTGAAGAAGTGAATCGGTCTATCGCGAGTTTAGGTGCGAATAGAGTCCTCTCAGAGCGCCCACCACCAATTTCGCCTGAGGAGATTAGGCTCCCGAGAGCCACCAGAGTAACACTAGCTCAACTTCGGTCGGGCTTTTGTTCACGCCTTAATTCGTACCTTTCTCGCATAAACCCGGACATCCAAAACATCTGTCCAAACTGCAATGGTACTCCTCATGATGTGGGGCATTTGTTTCAATGCCCCGCTGCGCCCACTGATCTTACCCCTATATCACTGTGGGAAAACCCTATCGCAGCAGCTATGTTTTTGTCCTTAGACCTCACGGACAACCATAAATCGTACCCACATAGATGCACAGAGGTTACACACCTTTCTGCACCGCTACAAGAAGAAGAAGAAGTGAATCGGTCTATCGCGAGTTTAGGTGCGAATAGAGTCCTCTCAGAGCGCCCACCACCAATTTCGCCTGAGGAGAAGGCTCCCGAGAGCTACTAGAGTAACACTAGCTCAACTTCGGTCGGGCTTCTGTTCGAGCCTTAATTCGTACCTTTCTCGCATAAACCCGGACATCCAAAACATCTGTCCAAACTGCAATGGTACTCCTCATGATGTGTGTCACTTGTTTCAATGCCCCGCTGCGCCCACTGATCTTACCCCTATATCGCTGTGGGAAAACGCTATCGCAGCAGCTATGTTTCTGTCCTTAGACCGCACGGACACAAACATTGACGAACCAAAACTCGTACCCACATAGATGTATAGCGGTTTCACACCTTTCTGCACCGCTTAAAGAAGAAGAAGAAGCATTGCCGGTTTAACCTTCCGTTAGTCGCAATAAAAAATGTAACACGAATAGACGCAATGCATCTATTAGATGCCAACTTTGTCATCCTGTTGTCAGGTAATGAATACCTTCAAAGGGTTTTTTTCTTCATTATCTGAATATTGGAAGCCTTGTTATACCAATAGTCAATATCAAAAGAAGAAAATCTGGTCTGTTAATAATATTTTTTTTTTGTTAAGAAAAAGTCTTAAAAAAATGAGATTTTTTGGAATTGTCTTACATAATTGCAGTTTTACAGCTTTCTGAGCATAACTAAATTTTAAAAAAGTCTTCAATGGTAAAACAAAGGTGTAATAGTGTAACTCTAAAAGTATTGCACTTGTAGTAAATATTTTTTTTTATCGTATACTGCTGCGCCTATGTCAATTACATGTTCAAATCACTTACACGAGTGCTCGCAATGCATCTAATAGATACCCGAGCCTCCTACGTAAAGCCAAAGGACCCCACATTTTTCACTATCAGACTAAAATGCTTCCGTACTCGGTATACGAAGCTACTCTGAGTTTAAAAGTGGAATTCGCAATAGAAAAGAAGTTATGGTAAAAAAACAATGCGAGGCATCTTTCAGATGCATTGCGTTTAACGGAAGGTTAAAATAATGTATTATCAGGTGACGTACGAAGGCAGGGTGATGAAGTTCACACAACTCCGGATTCTGCGTGTTCATCGACCCTAACCCCCTGTCACTAAGTTAACGCAATCGATTATATTTGGCCGCTTAAAATTCAGCGGCGATACCTACGCGCTATGCAACAGTACTCATACAAAATGTCCCAGTTCGATCCGTTTAACAGATTATACACTTTCTCTTCTTCTTGTAGCGGTGCAGAAAGGTGTGTAACCTCTGTGCATCTATGTGGGTACGATTTATGGTTCGTCAATGTTTGTGTCCGTGAGGTCTAAGGACAAAAACATAGCTGCTGCGATAGGATTTTCCCACAGCAATATAGGGGTAAGATCAGTGGGCGCAGCGGGGCATTGAAACAAGTGGCCCACATCATGAGGAGTACCATTGCAGTTTGGACAGATGTTTTGGATGTCCGGGTTTATGCGAGAAAGGTACGAATTAAGGCGTGAACAAAAGCCCGACCGAAGTTGAGCTAGTGTTACTCTGGTGGCTCTCGGGAGCCTAATCTCCTCAGGCGAAATTGGTGGTGGGCGCTCTGAGAGGACTCTATTCGCACCTAAACTCGCGATAGACCGATTCACTTCTTCAGTGTGGATCGCAGCAATGGCGGCTCGGTATGTAACTTCATCGTAAGGGTCCCGTTTGTATCCCTGAAGCTCTGTCTCAAGGTCTCGTAAACCACGCCTGACATGTCGTGGTGGAGGAATTCGGTCCATGAGATGATTATTGGGATGATCCTCACGGTAGCAACCAACAAGATACTGTTTTGAGAGTAGGAGATTGTGATCACGTATTGGCATCAATTTTGTCTCCTGATGTAAGTGATCCTGGGCAGACATCAGAAGGCAACCTGTCGCGATGCGTAGAGCGGCATTTTGGCAGACCTGAACTTTGGACCAGATTGTGTCACATAGACTATGTGTCCAAACTGGGGCTGCATAATCAGCGGCCGCTCGACCCACCGCTTTATAAGTAGCTAGTATGGTTTCTTTATCTTTGCCCCAGGTGCTACCAGCTAAAGCTTTTAGGATGTTGTTCCTACTGCGCATTTTTTCACAGACTGAAGCTGCATGATTCGCAGACGTCATCATGTTCTCTAGGTGAAGCCCGAGAATTTTGGGGTTTTTAACAGTAGGAACAGAATTGTTGCCAATACGTATATCCATCTCCCATCTGATGTCCTCCCACCAAGTGGTTAGAAAAGTCGCAGAGGATTTGGACGCAGAGATGGTGAGGTTTGGGCTTTGGAAAAATGCCTGTAATCGTCCTAGATAGCGATTAATTCGGAGGCGCATTTCGTCCTTATCATTCCCTGTGGCGAGTACGGTGCAATCGTCAGCACCTCGACTCCTTCAGGTGGTGTGGGAAGGCCGGACATATAGATGTTGAACAGAGTGGGGGAGAGTACCCCTCCCTGCGGAACACCTAATTTTATTTTCCTAAGCTTAGAACGTTCGCCTCGAAACTCGGTGAAGGAGTGCCGACCAGCTAGATAATTGGCAATCCAACGGATCTCTTGTGCAGGAAGATGCATATTCAACAGGTTTGCTAGGAGCATTGAATGATTGACCTTATCGAATGCACTTGATAGGTCTATTGCCACCAGAATAGTTCTGTGACAACGACTGCGTTGATTTAGCCCATCACGAATGCGTGTAGTGATCGCATCGAGGGCAGTGGTGGTACTATGCATCTTCCTGAAGCCATGCTGGTGAGGTTCTAGCTTCGCTTGTGCAACAAGAGTGGGGTGAATAAGGGCCTCCAGCGTCTTTGCGACAGGAGAAAGTATCGTAATGGGGCGGTAGGATTCCCCGAGATTTGCGCTCTTCCCTGGCTTGAGACAGGGAACAATTCGACCTGTTTTCCAGATTTCAGGGATGGCAAGCGTGGACATCGAAAAGTTAAAGGCGGCCGTGAGATACTCAATGGCTGGAAGGTCGAGATGTTTCAACATGGTCATCGAAATGCCATCTGGTCCGAGGGTCTTGGAGTTTTTAGCATTCTCGATGACTTTTTTAACCTGGTCCGCTGTAAAAGATGGTATGGTGTCAACATTCCGGCTGCGAATCCGTCTTCTAATTTTGCGCTTGAGGCCGTCAGACTTGGGATGTTCAATAATTGTTTATTTTGCAGTTGCATTACGCCTCCGTGGGGCGGACCACACCCGTTTGCTACAACAAACGGCCAAGAGTTGCCAAAACGCCTCCCTGGCAAGAGCCTCGAAGGTCTCGATGCAGGAAGGTTGTGTATGTCTGTGTATATGTATGGACTCGTTATATATGTTTTTTCGTCTTATTGGGAGCATCACATCTCGGCGCGGCTGCTCTCAATTCTCATTTTACGCGCCGGCATTGAAACAAATCCAGGCCCTGTCTTGGTATGGATGTGTAGTGTCTGCAACCGACGTATCGGTTCTAATGCCAGGTCACTTCAGTGTAGTTGCTGTTCGGAGTGGGTGCATTTTAGATGCTCCGGTTTGAGAAGGATGGGTCATTACATAGAAGGTACATTTGTTGCTCCAGGCTGTAGGTTTACTGGGCAGCCTCGGGTAATACCAGGCCCCTCCCCTCCACCAACGCCCTCTACTCCCCCCAATAATGTTGCCTTGAACGTAAGACACAGCTTAACTCCCGCCCCTCCGCCAGCAATTTTTACACCGGTGTCCATATTGCAGTTCAACTGTTATGGCATCCTAGGGAAATTTCCTGAAATCACAAGCTTCTTGAGAAAGTACAGAATCCTGATTGCAGCCATCCAAGAGACGAAACTCCACGCTAATTCACCATTCAACGCTGAAGGTGAATATATCATCATACGCAAGGACAGAGAAGGTGCCACGAATGATTCTCACCCTGGAGGTGGACTTGCCTTCCTAATACACAGGTCCGTACATTACCGTGTATTAGATGTAGTTTCAGACGGTACGGCGGAATTGCAAGCCATCTCAGTTTCATCAGGGAGCACCAATATCGAAATTTTTAACATCTACATACCACCACATTCTAGTTGTACAAACTACCATTTCGATATTGGTCCTCTTCTTAATGGAGAGCACAGGATCATTCTTGGTGACTTCAATGCCCATCATGAACTCTGGCATTCCGCGCTTCACAACGATGCCAGGGGTCAAGCTATCGCCGAATCTCTGGACGCATCAGGTTTCTGTACCCTCAACGAAAACTCTCCAACCCGTGATGCAAACAATTGTATTAGCTCACCAGACATTACAATTGTCAGCGCTAGCCTAATTAGTGAGACCTCCTGGGAAACACTTACTGGTCTTCCCTCTGACCACCTCCCAATCATAGTCAGAATTGACAAACCAGCTGACCTGACCAAGTCAGAGAAGCGAACTTTTGTCAATCACAAAAAAGCTGATTGGGAAGGTTTCAAAACATTCACGTCATCGAAGTTCTTCGCGCTTCCCCCTCCCACCAATATACATAAGGCCGAACGGAACATTAGGAGCATCATTGCCAAAGCTGCGGCACGGTTCATCCCTGCAGGGCGGATTCCAAAGGTTCGTCCAAACTTCCCAACAAGTGCCGCAAGGTTAGCTGATGAACGTGACAACATTAGGCGCGCTAACCCTGGTGACCCCAGAATTCGGGAGCTCAATATCCAAATACAGCGACAAGTTAAGGACTACAAGAAGGCCAAATGGAACGAGCACCTCAATGACTGTAACCTTAATGAAGGTGCCAGTAAGTTATGGTCCACTGTCCGTGCCCTTTCGAACCCCACAAAAGATAAGGGCAATATAGCCATATAGGCCTGTTCGTTACTCAGATTTCAGTATCGGATACCGGTTTTCTTCAGTACCCGGTACTAAACCCGGTGCACCGGCACCCGCCGGTTTTTTTTAAACACCCGGTTTTTTCAACCATGAGCCGGTTTTTTTCCAGTACCGGTTCTTTCATCCGGTTTTTTCAACCATGAGCCGGTCCCGGTGCACCGGTACTTTTATCCGGTTATTTCAACCATGAGCCGGTCCCGGTGCACCGGTTCTTCCATCCGGTTTTTTCAACCATGAGCCGGTCCCGGTGCACCGGTTCTTTTATCCGGTTATTTCAACCATGAGCCGGTCCCGGTGCACCGGTTCTTTCATCCGGTTTTTTTTAACCATGAGCCGGTCCCGGTGCACCGGTTCTTTCATCCGGTTTTTTTCAACCATGAGCCGGTCCCGGTGCACCGGTTCTTTTATCCGGTTTTTGTTGTAGCGTAGCACTTTTTAGTACGATGTTTTTTATTGGATAGCCATGAATCAATATTTATGTAAATGATTTTTTTTAGCTGCTATGAAATTTATATAAGGTAATTGTCGCGATGAGAAAAAAATTATAAAGAATTTCTAATGTTGAGAAAATTTTAAAGATATGTAAATTACACATTCTAAAAGACTTAATAGAGAGTTTTAGCATCTCTTTCAAAATATAACGTTCGGGGTTATATAGTCAAAGGAGAATACGGTATTTGTTCGGCAAAAATCCCATATCACTGGATTTTGACAAAATGGTTGGGGATGGCCCCCGATAATGGGAAAAAAGTCCCTATCGATTGGAAGTCCGCGACCTTAAGGGGGGTATTTTTTCTGTTTTTTGCAATTATTTCAAAAACGGCAAAAGATACCGTGCCGTTAGACTAAAAAAAAATAATGATTTAATGCCAATAGGGGGCACCCACCAAAAATCAGCTCAATAGGATAAAAACTAAGGGTACCCTCTTACAATGTTTCACAACTCATTTTATAAACTGTAGAGTAAAGTTGTCTTGGGTCACTTCACTTTGTATGGGAGGTAGTACCCTTAGTTTTTATCTGATTGAAGTGATTTTTGGTGAGTAGAGGTAGAGTGATGATGCCCTCCACGGATATTAAACCGAAAATTAGGTCTCTGCTCCAATTTTGGGGGAGTTATGGACATGCCGTTTTGCCAAATTCAAATGTAGGGATCGTCTTTAATCAGAGCAACTAAACTTTCAATAAAATACTAATGTGTTACATATACATATATCATTTCAAAGGAAATTTGATGTAGTTTCGTCCTCAGACCATTTTTCTGTATCTATTGCCGTTTTTGAAATAATTGAAAAAAAAAAACGGAAAAAATACCTCCCCCTCCTTTTTAAGGTGGCGGACCTCCAATCGGTGGGGACTTTTTTCCCATATTCGGAGGGCCATCCCCAGTCATCCTGCCAAAATCCAGTGATGTAGGATTTTTGCCGTATTCTTATTTGACTATATAATCCCGAACGTTATATTTTCAAAAAGATGCTAAAACTCTCTACTAAGTTTTTTAGAATGTGTAATTTACATCTTTATAATTTTCTCAACAGAAATTCTTTATAATTTTTTTCTCATCTCGACAATTACCTTATATAAATTTCATAGAAGCTAAAAAAAATCATATATGTACATAAATATTGAACCATGGCTATCCAATAAAAACACCGTACTAAAAAGTGCTACGCTACAACAAAAACTCGAATAAATCGTTGCTGGCAAGCACCTACCCAACAACAAGACAACTTGAAAACACCCAGTGCTAAAATCCTGATGCTGAACATGTTATCAAAAAAAAAAACACGGTACTGAACAGGTGCTACAAAATCTAAAAAAATGGTGCAACGGGACCGGCCAATGGTTAAAAAAAAAACCGGATAAAAGAACCGGTGCACCGGGACCGGCTCATGGTTGAAAAAACCGGATAAAAGAACCGGTGCACCGGGACCGGCTCATGGTTGAAACAACCGGCTGAAAGAACCGGTGCACCGGGACCGGCTCATGGTTGAAACAACCGGCTGAAAGAACCGGTGCAACGGGACCGGCCAATGGTTAAAAAAAAAACCGGATAAAAGAACCGGTGCACCGGGACCGGCTCATGGTTGAAAAAACCGGATAAAAGAACCGGTGCACCGGGACCGGCTCATGGTTGAAACAACCGGCTGAAAGAACCGGTGCACCGGGACCGGCTCATGGTTGAAACAACCGGCTGAAAGAACCGGTGCACCGGGACCGGCTCATGGTTAAAAAAACCGGTGCACCGGTGTTGGAGAAAAAAAAACGGGACCGGCCCATGGTTGAAAAAACCGGGATATCGGTACTTCGAAATATTGGTACCGGTACTAAGTAAACACCGGTTTTAAACCGATGTACCGGTGTTAGGAACAGGCCTATAGCCATAACCTTCGGCAAAAAAGAAACTAGCAATCCTCTTCAGTGTGCGAGCCAGTTCAATAAACAATTTATTGAACATCCCAAGTCAGATGGCCTCAAGCGCAAAATTAGAAGACGGATTCGCAGCCGAATTGTTGACTCCGTACCAATTTATACTCCGGACCAGGTTAAAACAGTCATTGAGAATGCAAAAAATTCTAAGGCCCTTGGACCTGATGGCATTTCAATGGCCATGCTCAAACATCTTGGTCTTCCTGCCATTGAGTATCTCACGGCAGTCTTTAACTTGTCAATGTCTACGCTCGCCATCCCCGACATCTGGAAACAAGGTCGTATAGTCCCATGCCTTAAACCAGGGAAAAGTGCCAAACTAGGAACTTCCTACAGACCGATTACGATCCTGTCACCTGTAGCAAAGACGCTGGAAGCCCTCATCCACCCCACACTCGTTTCACATGCAAAGCTAGATCCCCATCAGCACGGATTCAGACGCATGCATAGTACAACCACCGCTCTGGACGCGATCACTACACGTGTAAGAGACGGACTAAACCACAGTACACCTTGCCATAGAACCATCATGGTGGCGATTGAACTATCAAATGCGTTTGATAAGGTTAATCACTCCATGCTTCTGGCAAACCTCCTCAATATGCATGTTCCGACTCAAGAGATAAGATGGATTGCCAACTATCTAGCTGGTAGGCAATCCTTCACCGAGTTTCGAGGCAGTCGTTCCAAACTTAGAAAGATCAAATTAGGTGTTCCTCAAGGTAGGGTTCTCTCTCCCACCTTGTTTAACATCTACATGGCCGGTCTCCCAACACCTCCGGAAGGCATTGAAGTTATTTCTTATGCCGATGACTGCACTGTACTCGCCACGGGAGCGGATAGGGATGTCATGCGTGAAGATATCAATAGATATTTAGCGCGACTAGAAGCCTTTTTCCATAGCAGAAACCTAACCATCTCAGCGTCCAAATCGTCTGCGACCTTCCTTACCACCTGGTCAGGTGATTGTAAGTGGCCGGTTGGGGTACGTATTGGCAACAAACCAGTTCCTGCTGTTGCAAATCCAAAAATTCTCGGGCTTCACTTTGAGAAAATGATGACTTCAGCTCATCACGCGGAAGCGGTATGTGAAAAGATGCGCAGTAGGAACAAAATTCTTAAAGCACTGGCTGGTAGCACCTGGGGCAAAGATAAAGAGACAATGCTGGCCACTTACAAAGCGGTGGGTCGAGCAGCGGCTGATTTTGCGGCGCCAGTTTGGTCGCAAGGTCTCTGTAACACAAGCTGGAACAAAATCCAAGTCTGCCAAAATGCTGCTCTACGCACAGCTACAGGATGCCTTCTGATGTCTGCCCAGGACCACCTACATCAGGAGACACATTTGATGCCAATACGTGACCACAATCGACTACTTACAAAACAATATTTAGTAGGTTGTTATCGAGAGGATCATCCTAATCGTAACCTCATGGACAAAATTCCCCCTTCACGCAACATCAAACGTGGCCCTCGTGACCTTGAGAGAGAAGTCCAGGGTTACAAAAGGGATCCTTTCGATGAAGATTCATACCGGGCTGCCATTGCAATGATTCACACTGAGGAAGTGAGTAGGCCTATTGCGAGTTTAGGTACGAACAGAGTCCTCTCAGCGATCCCACCTATTTCGCCTGAGGAGATTAGGCTCCCGAGAGCCACCAGAGTGACTTTAGCCCAACTTCGGTCAGGCTTCTGCTCACGCCTCAATTCGTATCTATATCGCATAGACCCAAATATACTAAACGTATGCCCAAACTGCGCTGGCACGCCACACGATGTAGCCCATTTGTTTCAATGCCCAGCTGCACCCACAAATCTCACCCCCTCTCACTATGGGAAAACCCCATTGCAGCTGCCACGTTTTTGTCCCTGGAGATTGCGGACGAAAACGATGACGAACTATAAAACGAGTCCATATAGATACACAGCGGTTCACACCTTTCTGTACCGCTAAAAGAAGAAGAAGGTGCTGATTCCATTTCTCCCTCCTATAGTCTTTAACTTGTCGGTCAATTTCGGAGTCTGAATTCTGGGATCATCAGGGTGAGCGCTTCTGATTTGATCACGTTCATCGGCTAATCTGGCGGCACTAGTGGGGAAGTTAGGCCGAGCTTTCGGGATACGTCCTGCCGGAATAAAACGTGCCGCGGCTGTAGTAATGACGTTCCTAATATTTTTCTCGGCCTCATGAATGTTGGTAGGTGATGTTAGCTCGATGAACTTCGCCGACGAGTAAGCTTTGAAACCATCCCAATCGGCTTTCTTGTGATTGACAAACGTTCGCTTCTCAGACTTAGTCATGTTCGCTTGGGAGGTGATCTGATCTAAGGGTGGTACGTACTTCCCATCGGGAAGCAGCAATTAGGCTGGCACTTTCTCTTCGCTTAGATAGTCCATTCTCCAGCATGATCTTCTGTTCTCCTTGAGTACAGGACATCTACCAATGCAATGACGGATGTCTTTCCTCGCTCTCATGTTATACAGATCGCATGTTATTGGAATCCAATCCAACATTGGACTAAGGCCGCAGGATGTGTTAGTGACATCCTATTTCCAAGATCTTATCTGCTTTTTGTTGAGGTAGTGATATCAGCATCACGCTCAGCAGTCTTATTTATCCCCATAAATGGGTACTCGTTTAACATCTGAGTGAGATCATAGTCCGTCACAAGCTCGTGAGTTCGAAAAATACCATGGCTCACGGTGAGATTCAAACTCATGACCCTGTGCACCGAAGGTGCGCGCACTAACCGCTTCTTCTTTTTCTTTTAGCGGTGCAGAAAGGTGTGAAGCCTCTGTGCACCTATGTGGGCACGATTTATGGTTCGTCCAATGTTTGTGTCCGTGAGGTCTAAGGACAAAAACATAGCTCCTGCGATAGGGTTTTCCCACAGCGATATAGGGGTAAGATCAGTGGGCGCAGCGGCGCATTGACACAAATGACCCACATCGTGATGAGCACCATCGCAATTTGGACAGATGTTTTGGATGTCCGGGTTTATGCGAGAAAGGTACGAATTAAGGCGTGAAGAAAAGCCCGACCGAAGTTGAGCTAGTGTTACTCTAGTGGCTCTCGGGAGCCTAATCTCCTCAGGCGAAATTGGTGGTGGGCGCTCTGAGAGGACTCTATTCGCACCTAAGCTCCCAATAGACCGATTCACTTCTTCAGTGTGGATCGCTGCGATGGCGGTTCGGTATGTAACTTCATCGTAAGGGTCCCGTTTGTATCCCTGAACCTCTCTCTCAAGGTCTCGTAAATCACGCCTGACATGTCGTGGTGGAGGAATTCGGTCCATGAGATGATTATTGGGATGATCTCACGGATCATCAAAAAAGAAACACTTTTTATGAGGATCGATGCGCAATTTCCTTCATTATGGTTCAGCGTTACCTGCCTCCTGCTTTGATTATTTTAACATTTTCTGCTGCGTCCAATATTACAGTATAAGGAAGATCTTAATCTGACTTTTTAATTAATCACTGGGGAACACAATTTTTGTCACACGAACTTTGTGATCATTTTTGTTTAGTTTAGTGTCCCCTCATTACAAAAACAACATTACTTCGTTCCAGTCACGTCCTGTTATCTTTTCACCGTTATGTATTAATTTTCCATAATTTACGTGGTTTGGTGTTATTCTTTTAATTTTAAGTGACGTTATTACTATGAAATAAATTATGCAAGGACATCGAAATTCTGAAAACATACTGCTTGTGTACCCTGAAGAAGAATTGGACGCAGTTTGTATGAAATATCCGTCCTTTTAGCGAATTTCACAAGTCCTAATGGACGAAAGATTTGGTGGTTTTATTCCTTAAATGAAAATTCTCTAAACGGGTATATGTGAAGGATAATAACGGGATATAATGAAGGATGAAAACAGCCAACAGCAACTAAATGATCCTACAGGATCCTTTGGGAAATATTTGGTTAATATTGTTAAAAAAAAAATTTTGGAAGCAATGGAGCTGAAAATTTCTAACATTTATTATGCTATACGAAGGTTTTCCCTGCACCAAAGTGGAAAATATAGCAAAAGCTCCTAATTTGTTGTAGAAAGCTCTAAAAATGTGGAACCACTGAATCATACTGCTACGTAACCTATGGTTCCACGGGGGTTTAGAGAGTCCTACGTGCAAGAGAGATAACGGATAACTAACGGAAGCTTGAAAGCTTCCTACAAGAAGCCATATCCCCAAAAAAATTATAACTGCTTACCTACAGTATGAAATAATTTATCTTAGTACCGTCACTTTTGGAACTTATAATTCCAATTTTGGTTAAGCTGTCACAAAGAATCCTGACGTGTCAATTTTTATTTCATTTATGTAGCATTGTTCGGGGGTCACAGTAGGTTCAAAATATGATATCAACTTTTGTGTGACAAAAAAAAGTTTGAAAATTGTAGACCAGTGAATTAGTCAACTGTAATTAAAAAATGGACAATCAACCTAACTTAAAAAAATCCGTCCAAAAAATTTTCCAGTCGCAAGCAAATATGGCGATAAGAATTCGGCTTGCCACCCGTGTTTTTAGGGCTTGCAATAAGCACCAGGTTTTTCCATTTCAAACGTTTCCAAAATGTTTGCTCCGCTAAACAGGTTTCAAAAAAATTTTTCGGGATTGTTGGAATTGTTATTTTTAGGGCTTTGTTTTTTCCGTCCTCTACCCTGGATGAGACTTACAGTATTTCCCTCTCTCTGATAGCGAGAGTCTGGCCTGCAGCTAATACGTTGCGGGCTCCAACTCATGTAGAGGGAAAAAAGTTGAGACATGTTTTTCCAATTATACGAGTACCTCCACGGATTCGTACCAGCATCATCAAAATATCAAATATCACCAGATTACGCGCGGTTTAAAACAGCAGCAAATTACTGCTTTGCTCTTTGACTAATCCCTATGCCCCCCAAGGAGTTAACAGGAACCAGAGGGAGATTTCATATATACGAGGGTGGTTCAAATATGATCCAGACAAACGCTGTAGATGGCGCGCATGTAAGTTTTGAAGGTCGTGGCTTAAGTATATGATAGGTGGGTCCCTTACGAACAGAGTGGCATAGTTTTCGTCGCGAAGGGATATTTTACGCTCGTGCTACGACCATGAGTGAACATTAAGTGCTGACCGCCATTGCGCAACGTATTGTCATTCGTTTTTTTAGTCAGGGAAGGCGTTAAGACTACGGAAATTTTTCTGCGTTTGCACAATCCGTCGGTAGTGAGTGCCTGAGTAGGACTGCTGTGTTTAAATGGGCCAAAGCGGTCAAGGACGGCCGTGAAACCGTCGAGAATGTGCCGCATGATTGTCGACCGCCAAAGCGTCACACCAGACAACATTCGCCGCGTAGAACAACTCATTTCGGAGGACCGTAGGATGAATGTTCGAGACAATTCGGCTGAACTCGGCTCTATCATTGGTAGTGTAGAGTCTCTCATCCACGAACACCTTCAATATCGCAAAATAACGGTGCGTTGGATTCTCAAAATGTTAAACTTCTCCAGGATTACGCGCGTCCTCATACCGCGCGTATTACGCTCGATACAATATCGGAATTGGGGTGGGAGGAACTAGAGCACTCCCCCTACACTCTGGATTCATTACCCTGCGATTACCATATGTTTCGACCTCTGGAAGAAGCCCTCGGAGGTCAAAAAATTCAACACCGACGATGATGCAGAGGAGTTTGTGCGCACATGGATGTCCGAGTTGTCAAGGGAATTTTTCGATACCGGCATCAAAAAGCTTCCGGAGAGGTGGAAAATATGTGTAACTAGTGGGGAGTACCTGGAAAAACTGTGAATTTTTCTAATTTTTTTCTATAATAAATAAACGTGTCAGAGCCTTTGTCTCGATCATATTTGAACCGCCCTCGTAATATTGTTAACATTTCAAATCAATTTGAATAAATGAAAAAAAGGCAACGGGTTTCGTTTATTTTCAATTCTATGAATTGTTTCGTATGGGGGCCAATAAAAGTGTGATTCCCTGTATGCCAAAAGTTAGACGAGATGGTAAAAAACTGTTATCATTTTTAAATTCTTCGGCCAAAAATTAGCTAGATTTAAGTATAAAATTTTGATCAATAAAAATGTTGTTTCTCTGTGTTATAAATAGGTTCACTTTAACTCCCGTGAATTCGGCAAATAATGTTAATGAAACATGAAATATAATTTGAACGAGTAACTACAATTTTTAAACCCTGCATGACCACTTCTGTGTTTTTTGTCTTTTACAGAATAAGTAGTTACGTCAACAACTTAAATGTGAAATTTTACGACATTAGAAAATAATATATTGTTCGTTTGTACGACGTAAATTCGAAGATCTCTATCGACAAATTATTTGGCTTAAATACACTTCAAAATAGGTTATTGTTTCTCAAAAAGAAAGGCAACGAACAGCATCGGCCTGGACTCCAATAGAGAAAACCAGGTAAGCAATCCGATCTGACTTTTTAAACTATCTATTTTAACGTTTATTTTTTTATATTAGTACTAATCACATTTTGCACCTTTAAATGAAACTATTAAACTATAATTTTGATTGTTGGCAAATTTTAAAAGGACGCGGCCAACGGGCACGCAAACGGAAAATCTTCTAACGTCGCAATGGTGAAAACATTTCAAGCGTATCTGCCGCCGACTAATCGTACATACTCCTGCGTTCACTGTCGAGCGCATTTAGCAAGTCATGATGAGCTTATTTCTAAGGTATGTACTCGTATCATTATTTTAATTTTGTTCTAGCATAATTTGTCTGAATTTCCTTATTGTAAGAGGTTTTTTTTAATCTTATGAAGAAGACATCAGAGTCCGAATTCTGTAAGGCGACAATTGACTGGCGATAGCCATTTTCGTCATTTTGGGATCATCTAAGGCGACAGTCGCTCAATGTATTTTATACGACGGTTACTTTCATGGCGACTGTCACTTTCATGTAAAATTCACGAAATGTTCAATACGAACTCTTGTTGAAACAACTATATTGTACCAATAACACAATGTCATACGGCGGAACAAATAATTAACACCAAAAGTTTTCATTAAAAAGTAAATTCCTTTCAAATGAACAAAACTACAGTGCAATGAAAGTGTAGGTGTCGTCATTTGGAAGCAATTAAGGCGATTCAACAATTTGTATACGGCGACAGATGGTTTCTGTGCTCGCTTCGTGAGACAGAGACAGATATATGTACATACACTCCCCGACAACAGGATAGACGCACTCAAAATTGCGACGTAATTTTTTGAATGTTGAGAATATTTCGATTAAATTTTATATTTAATTCTCATTTGTGATCCTGCGTGTTAGCTAGCAACAATGAAACGAATATTTACCAAATGAAAACGGTCAATTCAGGTTTACCATTTTTCGACTGTTACAAGTGCGACAATAGGATAGACGCACCTACAAAAATTGGTAGCTAAGCAAATGTTTAAAAATTTTTTTTATAAATTTTTTTATACAGGGTGTCCGGAAACTGCCGCATAAACGCACAGGATCATGATTCCTCAGTTGATTTCCACCAAAAAAGTTGTACGGAACATATGCCCTCAGCTTAACCCTTTAGCTGCCACAGGCATTTAAAGATTTTTGAAAAAATAATTTTCTTGCACGACTTAAAGGCTAATATCTCCAAAGCTAGACCAGCTAGAATAGTGAAATAAAATGATTATTACAGCCAACAAATTTACCTGTAAAATAAAACTAACCACACTAAAATCGGATAAGAGGTTTGTTTTTTACAGAGCTTCAAAGTCAAATTTGCGTGATTTGACCCAAAAATAATATTTTTTTCCATATCAATTTTCTCCAACTTCTGCCAAGGTGAGGTGCTTGTACGATTCTTTTAAAAATTGGCGCATAGTCTTACGATCATACCTTTCTTACATTATTTTTATCTAGCTCTATTACTTCTAACAGTTTTTATACGTTAAGTGTAGAAAACTAGGGTTAATTTTAGCTCGAATTCAATACAATTCAATTCACACTGCCCCTAAAGATCTGCAATTGGTAAAATCTATTCAAAGTATGTCGAAATCGAGCCAAAATTAACCCTAGTTTTCTGCACTTAAGGTACTAAAACTGTTAGAAATAATGGAGCTAGAATAAAATGATGTAGGAAAGATATGATTGTAAGACTATGCGCCAATTTTTAAAAGAATCGTACAAGCACCTCACCTTGGCAGAAGTTGGAGAAAATTGAGATGGAAAAAAAGATTATTTTTGGGTAAAATCACGCAAATTTGACTTTGAAGCTCTGTAAAAACCAAACCTCTTATCCGATTTCAGTGTGGTTAGTTTTATTTTACAGGTAAATTTGTTGGCTGTAATAATCATTTTATTTCACTATTCTAGCTAGTCTAGCTTTGGAGATATTAGGCTTTAAGTCTTGCAAGAAAATGATTTTTTCAAAAATCTTTAAATGCCTGTGGCAGCAAAAGGGTTAAGCTGAGGGGGTATGTTCCGTACAACTTTTTTGCTGGATATCAACTGAGGAATCATAATCCGGTGCGTTTATGCGGCAGTTTCCGGACACCCTGTATATTATATATCCTATATACAGGGTGTCCCGCATTCGGTGGTCAATACTGTAAGGGTTGATAGCGCAACTTGTTTCAGCAAGAAAATTACCAATACAATCGGATTTTTTTTTACCGTTACCTTGTTATCGCTCTTTTTGTGAATGTCATCAAAAATCGTAAAATCGTAATTTGCAGCACTCCTGATGACTTAATCCAAGATTTGATTTCAGTTTCAGTAACTACATAAAATTTCACAATAACTGAAGTTTTTCCTGTTGCCAACATTATCGGCACTCAAGATACAGCTACTCAAACTTAATAGAAATTTTAAAATAGATTTTTCATCGAAAATTCAAACAGTAATTTCATAACGGTGCTTTATACGTACAACTCTGCAAAGTTGCTTCAACATGTTGTCTTTCCAACGGTATATCACCTTTCATATTTACATTGCGGGATTTTAGAATTACACATATTGGATATAAAAAAACAAGGTAATTATTTTCTTATCGGATTATTTAAACTGAAATTTTATTAATTTATTTTTTATATTTTACTATCGCAATTTTGAAAATTTGTTAAATAAAAATTAAAATAAAGTTTTGAATATGAGAAAGAACCAATAAACTAAAAATATTAACTAATGATGTTTGATGAATTGGAATAATGCTGCTGGAATTGGCCTCCCCAATTTTGTATGCAGACTCGACACCTTCGGCGCATGGAAGAAACGTCCCGAAGGATTTCAGGAGGGGTTTCCTTGATGTTGTCACAAGCATCATTAATTCGCTGCAGCAGCTGTTCCCGGGAGGTAATCGCTTCGGAATAGACATTGCTTTTTAAGTTACCCCATAAATAAAAATCTAGGGTAATAAGGTCGGGACTTCTCGCAGGCCACGCAACTGTCCCAAATCTGCCAATCCACTTTCCGGGAAATTCGTTTTCCAAATATTCTTTGATAGGTCTCGCATTATGAGCGGGCACCCGTCTATCTGCCATAAATAGCAAATATTAAATTTTAACCGTTATAAGTACCGTTGCATTTGCCAAGCAATGTACCAAATTTCAAATATCTTACAGTTCTGGTAAAAATAATGTAGCGAGATTCTATCCCAAATTATAATTGCCTTTGTATGGCTTTTTTCGAGTCAAGGGAAAATTATTAAAGATTCCACTGAAGCCATGATTTTTACCATTCAATGCGTGTTTACCTAAAATTCTGCAATGTAAATAAGAAAAGTGGTATACCAATTACTGTTTGAATTTTCGATGAAAAATCTATTTTAAAATTTCTGTTAAGTTTGAATAACTGTATCTTGAAAGTGCCGATAATGTTGGCAACAGGAAAAACTTCAGTTTTTGTGAAATTTTATGTAGTTTCTGAAACTGAAATCAAATCTTGGATTAAGTCATCAGGAGTGCTGCAAATTACGATTTTGCGTGACAAGTCACGATTTTCGATGACTTTCACAAAAAGAGCGATAACAAGGTAACGGTAAAAAAATTCCGATTGTATTGGGAATTTTCTTGCTGAAACAAGTTGCGCTATCAACCCTTACAGTATTGACCACCCAATGCGGGACACCCTGTATATATCCTCCATAATTGCGTACGACTTCCAAAAGTCTCTTTGACAAGGAATTGTACAAACTTTTTAAGTAGTCTAATGGGACGTGTTGAAAAGCCCCTTTGATTGCCGGTATTAGTCCTTTCCTGTTTTCGAACTGTCTTCCATCCGCATAAATTTTTCGCGACAACCACCCCCATAAATTTTCAATGATATTAAGATCAGGAGACATCGATTTCCAGTCCAGAACTTCTACGTTTTGGTCTGCAAACCATTGCTTTACACGACGTGTGGAGTGTATAGAAGCGTTGTCCTGTTGCAGAATCCATCGTTGGCCGTTGAATTTTTCGTTGAAGTTAGTTTTCTGAGCTTCCAAAAGTTGAATGTAGTCCGCAGAGGTTGAGATTGAAAACAAACTGATGCGTCTATCCTATTGGCCCATTTGTAACAGTCGCAAAATGATAAACTTGAATTTTAGACCAAGCAATGAAAGCCTAAAAAGGGGGTGTAGAGAACATCGAAGGGGGTGACGATTTTTTTCTTCGGTATTTTATCAGGAGTAGTTAGGAGGTAAAGGTACTAATTTTACTCGGAGCTGAAGGGTGCGCTAACGCGGTGAGAGGGGGTTAAAGGTGCAATTTTGTGCAATTTTTGGTGTTTTGGGCTATATCTCGAAAACGGTGAGTCGCACAGAAAAAAGTTCTGAGTAAGCATTACAGTTTTCTAAATATCCTATTTATTTGCCCATACTTACATATGCAAAACTCCTAACGGTTCTTCCGATATTGTTCAATAAAAGTAAAAAAAAAACAAATTTTTGCAATCTATTGACTCTGGTGTCTATCCGATTTGTTTTCAAAAAACTTTTGTAGGGTAAAGTTAGTAAGTGGTAAATTTTCCTTAATTTGATATACTTCTTCTTGGCTTGTCTCCTATCATTCGAGAGTTAAGAGAGTCTCAACGAAGTAATATTCTATACTCATCAGAATGAAGACAACCATTGTGAAAAAACGGCAGTGGGGGGACGGTTTTTTATTTCATGGATCCATAATGGGCGGTTCGGAGTAAGACATACTACAAGCTCGCGGTCATGAGGTGTGCGCTAACGTGGGGAGGGGGGGCTAAAGGATTCAATTTTGCAGGTTGTCGACTTAGTCTTGGAAATATCTCGGAAGCGGTGAGTCGTCCTGAGAGTATTTGTATGGCAGTACTAAGCCCATTAAATTTCCAAAAACTTATTTGAACACACAAATGCCGAATTCCTAACGGTTCCCCAGATACAGGTGATTGAAACCCGAAAATTGTTAAAAAATCGTTATTTTGTTTATTTTTTTGGCTCTGGTGTCTCTCGCGATTGTTTTTCGGAAAACTGTTTCACGACCGATTTGTACGATGTTTAATTGGCTTTCATTTGATGTGCTCGCCGTTGTCCTGTCTTCAATCAGTCAAATGCTTAGGAGTTAAAACCGAGCTTCCGAATTCAATTTTCTCTATTTTCAAGGATAAAGACAAACATTGTGAAAAAACGGCAAGGGGGGGGACGATTTTTTATTTCATGGATCCATAATGGGCGGTTCGGGGGAAAACATACTAAAAGCGCGCGGTCATGGGGAGTGCGCTAACGTTGGGAGAGCGGGTTCAAATATCTCATTCTTGTGCTTATTAGCTCTATTCCCGCTATATCTCCGAAACCACGAACTCTACGAAATTAATGTCTGAACAAGAATGAAAGCTTACACAATTTCCTATAAAGTTCATCTTACATGCATAGATCGAATTCCTAACATATATCCAGATATAGCTAATTTAAAAAACAGAAATTTCACATAGAAAACATCAACACAGCCTACATGCATATAGCCAATCTATAGATACATGTATACCAATTATGTTGTGTGGATGTTTTCTATGTGAAATTTCTGATTTTTAAATTAGCTGTATCTGGATAAATGTTAGGAATTCGACCTATGCATGTAAGATGAACTTTATAGGAAATTGTGTAAGCTTTCATTCTTGTTCAGACATTTTTTTCGTAGAGTTCGCGGTTTCGGAGATATAGCGGGAATAGAGCTAATAAGCACAAGAATGAGATATTTGAACCCGCTCTCCCAACGTTAGCGCACTCCCCATGACCGCGCGCTTTTAGTATGTTTTCCTCCGAACCGCCCATTATGGATCCATGAAATAAAAAACCGTCCCCCCCTTGCCGTTTTTTCACAATGTTTGTCTTTATCCTTGAAAATAGAGAAAATTGAATTCGGAAGCTCGGTTTTAACTCCTAAGCTTTTGACTGATTGAAGACAGGACAACGGCGAGCACATCAAATGAAAGCCAATTAAACATCGTACAAATCGGTCGTGAAACAGTTTTCCGAAAAACAATCGCGAGAGACACCAGAGCCAAAAAAATAAACAAAATAACGATTTTTTAACAATTTTCGGGTTTCAATCACGTGTATCTGGGGAACCGTTAGGAATTCGGCATTTGTGTGTTCAAATAAGTTTTTGGAAATTTAATGGGCTTAGTACTGCCATACAAATACTCTCAGGACGACTCACCGCTTCCGAGATATTTCCAAGACTAAGTCGACAACCTGCAAAATTGAATCCTTTAGCCCCCCCTCCCCACGTTAGCGCACACCTCATGACCGCGAGCTTGTAGTATGTCTTACTCCGAACCGCCCATTATGGATCCATGAAATAAAAAACCGTCCCCCCCTTGCCGGTTTTTCACAATGTTTGTCTTTATCCTTGAAAATAGAGAAAATTGAATTCGGAAGCTCGGTTTTAACTTCTAAGCTTTTGACTGATTGAAGACAGGACAACGGGGAGCACATCAAATGAAAGCTAATTAAACATTGTACAAATCGGTCGTGAAACAGTTTTCTGAAAAACAATCGCGAGAGACACCAGAGCCAAAAAAATAAACAAAATAACGATTTTTTAACAATTTTCGGGTTTCAATCACCTGTATCGGGGGAACCGTTAGGAATTCGGCATTTGAGTGTTCAAATAAGTTTTTGGAAATTTAATGGGCTTTAGTACTGCCATACAAATACTCTCAGGACAACTCACTGCTTCCGAGATATTTTTAAGATTAAGTCGACAACCTGCAAAATTGAATCCTTTAGCCCCCCCTCCCCACGTTAGCGCACACCTCATGACCGCGAGCTTGTAGTATGTCTTACTCCGAACCGCCCATTATGGATCCATGAAATAAAAAACCGTCCCCCCACTGCCGTTTTTTCACAATGGTTGTCTTCATTCTGATGAGTATAGAATATTACTTCGTTGAGACTCTCTTAACTCTCGAATGATAGGAGACAAGCCAAGAAGAAGTATATCAAATTAAGGAAAATTTACCACTTACTAATTTTACCCTACAAAAGTTATTTGAAAAACAAATCAGATAGACACCAGAGTCAATAGAATGCAAAAAAAAATTTTGTTTACTTTTATTGAACAATATCGGAAGAACCGTTAGGAGTTTTGCATATGGAAGTATGGGCAAATGAATAGGATATTTAGAAAGCTTTAATGCTTACTCACAACTTTTTTCTGTGCGACTCACGGTTTTCGAGATATAGCCCAAAACACCAAAAATTGCGCAAAATTGCACCTTTAACCCCCTCTCCCCGCGTTAGCGCACCTCTCAGCTCCGAGTAAAATTAGTACCTTTACCTCCTAACTACTCCTGACAAAATACCGAAGAAAAAAATCGTCACCCCCTTCGATGTTCTCTATAATGTCTTGTTTGATTGGCCTATTTACCGTCTTGATTTGGTAAATTTTCGGTTCATTGTTGCTAGCTAACACGCAGCATCACAAAAGAGAATTAAATATAAAATTTAATCGAAATATTCTCAACATTAAAAAAATTACGTCGCATTTTTGAGTGCGTCTATCCTATAGTCGGGGAGTGTATGTGCTTTTGCATTATAGATAATTTAAGGTGCATCTAAATTGGCTTCTAAATGGACACGCGTCCAAAAACTGGCCTCACGAACCGCCATTTGGTTGCTACTTCCCAACTAACATTTTTCTACTTTTTACGCACTTGAAGAGTTTTATAAGAGCAGAATCTACTTCTTATTGCATTCTTCAGCCACTTATAATCGTAAAAGTGGCGTATGAATTTGCGATTATAAGCCTCTTCAAGATATCTTGAAGATAGCTAAAAGAATTGTACCAAAAGTATTTTAAGACCGTTTTAAGAATACGTATAATAGCTTTCTGAAAATACACTAACAGAATGAGTTCCCATAATTACTTTGTATAATTTTTTTTGCCATGAGATGTGAAGGAATTGGTTTTCCACAAGAATTTTTTAAGAATATTCTTTTTTTGTTGTTGATTGATTAATTCTTATAAGAGTTAAGTTGAGCAAAATGATGGAGACTGAAGTATAAGAGTTGAAATGCGATTGTATTTTACACTTGTTGTTTAGAAATTAGTTTCTTATTCCAAATCGATTTTTTATTGCGAAAGAAATGGCTTCGTGGAATCTGAGGTGAAACTCCGAAAAAACACAGATCGCTTTTCAAATTTGGCCATTTTATTAATTTGTTATCTAAAATAAAATAAATGCTTCTCATGAAATTCAGTTCGTTTAAGCTCTAAATGAGCTAAACACTTCCTGAATGTATTGGGGATGACTTTAGGAAAGCAGAATATTTCAGATATGTATATTAAACCCGATTTTCCATTAATTTTTCAGATCGTTATTCACCGTCCACAAAATTTCACAATGGAAAATATGGCGGAACTTTCCAGTTCTTGCTTAAAGATTATTTGAGAGTGTGGCCAGTTGTTTTTCTTTAATAAGTAAATTATTAGATAAAGATCCTATTATGCTCTTATCTAAGAAGTTACTAAAATAAAAACTTGCCTGGAGCTTTTATACGACTTTCTGTAGAATTCTCTCGTTTTACATTCTCATTCGAATAAGTTATACTCATACTTTCTTACGGTAAACTATCACAGGATTCATACCAGAATAAGTTTATTCAAATCATCCAAATTAGATGGACATATGAAAATTCTAAAGTGCGATTTCCATACTCCATAGGGAAATTAAATTCATAGATCCAATTTCACTAGAGGTTCCATTTCAAAATAATATAACCAGTGAAAAGTTTATGTACAATTTTTAGGTTAAAATAGCGCATAAAAATATACAAAATATTTAACGCCACGCAGAATAAAAATATAAATAAAAAATATACTTTGATAAGTACCCCAGTATTTATACCAGAAAAAAAGAATCTTTAATGAAGAGTTTACAAGTATAGTAGCTTTATTCAAAGTTTATATATGCGATACTTCTTGTAAGAGTTTAGTAACAGTTCTGCCGAAGAGGCTCTTATACAACTTAAAACCAAAAGGTTTAAAAGAGTCTAAAGTCTTATAAAACTTTTTGGAAGCATATTATAAGGCTGCGGTAAGCCTGGATAGGCTGAAAATAGCTTTCATTAAGAATAGAGTCTGTATTAAGCACATTAACAGACCCAATGCGTTAAAGCAATTTGACGGAATATGTTATCAGAGCCGTGTCTTATCATAAACGTTTATAAATATTTTAAGAGAAATATTTCCTTGCAAAGTGTCTAATACATGCTATAACAGAACTATTGTTCTTAACCAGAGGTTAAATTGTTAGTTGGGTTAGCATCTACACAAGCTACCAAATAGCGACGGAAATTGACATAACCAAAATTTCATTTGGGAGATTTTTTAAATTTAATTATTCAGATCGGGCTCTGTGCGTTTGAGTTATTACACGACAACTCAAGAATTATTCAATTTCACACAAAAGAACGAACAAAAGTTGCAAAACTGACAATGCGAGTTGGTTGCACGTGCAACCATTTGGCGATCAGTCTGGATGCAAAAAAAATACTATTATTTAATTATGTATGAACTTAAATGCTATTAGCTTATAATTTACAATAATATTATGTACTAAATAAATTAAAGGTGCAACCATTTGGCGATCAGTCTGGATGGACCTTTAGAACCATCATACACTGTGCATTCAATTCTTTAGTGCAATGTATTGTTAGATATACAACTTTATTATACATAATTATTGTACTTGTTATTTTTAGTTTGAATGCAATAGTAGTAACCTTCTCATAATTTTGTCAATTGTAATTTTCTTAATATAAAATAAATTATTCAGAGTTTGTAACTGGCGACGAAAAGTCTTTTATTCTCCAGTCAGCGCAACAGGTTATGGGCCCAGGACCCCAAGCGCAAATCCAGTATAGTCTTTGTTTAAAGTCATTAAAGTAAAAGTCGCCATGGAATCGGAACTGTTGAGCATTAATAAGGAAATGACTAAAAAAATTGTAGAGCTTCAAAATGAAATATTCCTACAAGCGTCCAAGCTGAAAGCAATTATGGCTGAAAATGAAATTTACAAAAAAAAAAGAAAAATTGGATTTCGACACAAAATACAATGAGATTGCCACGAAATTAGAAGAAGAAGATTACTGTTAAAAGTTGAAGTTGGGATGTTTATTTTGTATTTTAGAATTTTTTTTAAAGACGGTTTTTTAATTCAAATGGAAGCTGAATCTCAAAAAGACCCACCAAGTGTGGAAAATGTAATTCAAGATACAACAGATGTGCCACTGGAAACGAAAAGTGAGAACGAAGACAGTGGTGAAAGGACTACATCAACAAGCGTGAATTGTTTGGAGGAGGATACAAATGAGAAACTTACTGTACTGGAAAATGAGATAACACAGATGAAACTGCTGTTATCACAGAAAGACGAGTTGGCCTCATTATACGATCAAGAGAAAAAGATCTTAAAAAAAAAGTGCGCTCAAACGTGAATTGGAATTGGTGGCCGTTAAAGAAAAAGAAAATGCCGTCATGATCTATGCAACAAAAGAGAAGGTGTTGCTTGATGCACGCAAGGAAAAAGAGAATGCAGAGAAATTGTTGAATTAGAGCAAACGTGAAGTGAAATTAATTACAACCAAATATCAATCACTGAACGATAAAAAAACTCGTCTCTCCAACATTATCGAGGATAAGTGCAATGAAATAAAAAGGTTCAGCGTGATAACGAAAATTTAAGACGGACTTTGGTAATTTAGAGATGAAACTCAAATGGATTACGTTGAAATTGACGCAAGAGACAGAAAACAAAAATGCTATTGAGAAACGACTTAATGAGGCACTTCCGGAGAAAAATGTACAACAGACCGAAGAAAAAGTAAAATGGAACAAGAGGCCCACGTCATTCTTTTGAAGCATGAAAATGAGAAAAAAAGAAAAACAACTCGAAACACTCGACAAAGAATACAAACAACTTTCGAGCAAACACAAAGAGCTCCAGGAACTAATTCAACGAGAACAAGAAGAGAAATCATTTTTATCAAAACAACTTGATGACGAAAAAGCACAACATAATCTTGCACAGAATTCTTTAAGCCAGGAACTGTTGAATTCGGCCAAGCTCCGTAGTCAATTAGAAGATTAAAGGATACTACAGGCTCAAGATGTTATTCAAAAAGAGGAGATCCAATCATTGCTTGCAACTAAACGAGATCTGGAACAGAGAATTGAAGACTTTAAATCGGATTTGGTACAAATACGTAATAAGGAACAAGGAATAAGGCATAAGGAACAAGGAATGAGGAATAAGGAATGAAACGAGTTTTCCGATATCTAAAAGAAACCAAGAATATAAAGCTAAAACTGGGCAATGATGGAAACAACCAAGGACTTATATGCTTCGTTGATGCTGATTGGGCAGGAGACCGAACGGACCGAAAATCAAATACAGGATATATTTTACTATATTGTGGCTCACCAATTAGCTGGGTAAGTCGTAAGCAACAAACAGTAACCATGTCATCGACTGAAGCTGAATTTGTGACATTTAGCGAGGCTTCTCGAGAATTGATGTGGATAATCAAATTATTAAAGACTTCAATCAACAAATAGAAACACCTATTAAAGTATACGAAGACAATCAAAGTTGCATTCACGGATTATACAACAAAGGAGGCAGTCAACGTACGAAACACATTGATACTAAATATAAATTTGTTCTTCTTCTTCTTCTTGTAGCGGTGCAGAAAGGTGTGTAATCTCTGTGCATCTATGTGGGTACGATTTATGGTTCGTCAATGTTTGTGTCCGTGAGGTCTAAGGACAAAAATATAGCTGCTGCGATAGGGTTTTCCCACAGTGATATAGGGGTAAGATCAGTGGGCGCAGCGGGGCATTGAAACAAATGGCCCACATCATGAGGAGTACCATTGCAGTTTGGACAGATGTTTTGGATGTCCGGGTTTATGCGAGAAAGGTACGAATTAAGGCGTGAACAAAAGCCCGACCGAAGTTGAGCTAGTGTTACTCTGGTGGCTCTCGGGAGCCTAATCTCCTCAGGCGAAATTGGTGGTGGGCGCTCTGAGAGGACTCTATTCGCACCTAAATTCGCGATAGACCGATTCACTTCTTCAGTGTGGATCGCTGCAATGGCGGCCCGGTATGTAACTTCATCGTAAGGGTCCCGTTTGTATCCCTGAACCTCTCTCTCAAGGTCTCGTAAACCACGCCTGACATGTCGTGGTGGAGGAATTCGGTCCATGAGATGATTATTGGGATGATCCTCACGGTAGCAACCAACAAGATACTGTTTTGAGAGTAGGAGATTGTGATCACGTATTGGCATCAATTTTGTCTCCTGATGTAAGTGATCCTGGGCAGACATCAGAAGGCAACCTGTCGCGATGCGTAGAGCGGCATTTTGGCAGACCTGAACTTTGGACCAGTTTGTGTCACATAGACTATGTGTCCAAACTAGGGCTGCATAATCTGCGGCCGCTCGACCCACCGCTTTATAAGTAGCTAGCATGGTTTCTTTATCTTTGCCCCAGGTGCTACCAGCTAAAGCTTTTAGGATGTTGTTCCTACTGCGCATTTTTTCACAGACTGAAGCTGCATGATTCGCAGACGTCATCATGTTCTCTAGGTGAAGCCCGAGAATTTTGGGGTTTTTAACAGTAGGAACAGAATTGTTGCCAATACGTATATCCATCTCCCATCTGATGTCCTACCACCAAGTAGTTAGAAAAGTCGCAGAGGATTTGGACGCAGAGATGGTGAGGTTTCGGCTTTGGGAAAATGCCTGTAATCGTCCTAGATAGCGATTAATTCGGAGGCGCATCCTTATCATCCTGTGGCGAGTACGGTGCAATCGTCAGCATAGGAAATCACCTCGATTCCTTCAGGTGGTGTGGGAAGGCCGGACATGTAGATGTTGAACAGAATGGGGGAGAGTACCCCTCCCTGTGGAACACCTAATTTTATTTTCCTAAGCTTAGAACGTTCGCCTCGAAACTCGGTGAAGGAGTGCCGACCAGCTAGACAATTGGCAATCCAACGGATCTCTTGTGCAGGAAGATGCATATTCAACAGGTTTGCTAGGAGCATTGAATGATTGACCTTATCGAATGCACTTGATAGGTCTATTGCCACCAGAATAGTTCTGTGACAACGACTGCGTTGATTTAGCCCATCACGAATGCGTGTAGTGATCGCATCGAGGGCAGTGGTGGTACTATGCATCTTCCTGAAGCCATGCTGGTGAGGTTCTAGCTTCGCATGTGCAACAAGAGTGGGGTGAATAAGGGCCTCCAGCGTCTTTGCGACAGGAGAAAGTATCGTAATGGGGCGGTAGGATTCCCCGAGATTTGCGCTCTTCCCTGGCTTGAGACAGGGAACAATTCGACCTGTTTTCCAGATTTCAGGGATGGCAAGCGTGGACATCGACAAGTTAAAGGCGGCCGTGAGATACTCAATGGCTGGAAGGTCGAGATGTTTCAACATGGTCATCGAAATGCCATCTGGTCCGAGGGCCTTGGAGTTTTTAGCATTCTCGATGACTTTTTTAACCTGGTCCGCTGTAAAAGATGGTATGGTGTCAACATTCCGGCTGCGAATCCGTCTTCTAATTTTGCGCTTGAGGCCGTCAGACTTGGGATGTTCAATAAATTGTTTATTGAACAGGCTAGCACACTGAAGAGGATCGCAGGTTTTAGTGTTGCCAAATTCAATGGCGTTGTTGCCCTTTTCTTTCCGAGGATTGGAAAGGGCGCGGACGGTAGACCATAATTTGCTGACACCTTCATTGAGGTTACATTCATCGAGGTGCTGATTCCATTTCTCCCTCCTATAGTCTTTAACTTGTCGGTCAATTTCGGAGTTAAGCTCCTGAATTCTGGGATCATCAGGGTGAGCGCTTCTGATCTGATCACGTTCATCGGCTAATCTGGCGGCACTGGTGGGGAAGTTAGGCCGAACTTTCGGGATACGTCCTGCCGGAATAAAACGTTCCTAATATTTTTCTCGGCCTCATGAATGTTGGTAGGTGATGTTAGCTCGATGAACTTCGCCGACGAGTAAGCTTTGAAACCATCCCAATCGGCTTTCTTGTGATTGACAAACGTTCGCTTCTCAGACTTAGTCATGTTCGCTGGTTTGTCAATTTTTATAATGATTGGGAGGTGATCTGATCTAAGGGTGGTACGTACTTCCCAACGGGAAGCAGCAATTAGGCTGGCACTGACAATAGTTATGTCAGGAGAACTACTGCAAGTGCCCACGACTCTAGTCGGCGAGTCTTCATTAAGTGAACAGAATTCTGAGGCATCAAGTGATTCGGCGATAGTTATACCCCTGGCATTGTTGTTGAGGTCCGAATGCCAGAGCTCATAGTGCGCATTAACCCTTTACTGACCAATGTTCCCAATTGGGAACATAATTTCATGTTTTTTTTAAACCCACTTGAAATTCTTTTTTTGTTCTTTCCCATTTTTTTTTAGTTTATTAACAAGTTGGTAAAATGGAAAAAAATAAATAAATGATAAAAAAAATTGCCGTTATTTTTTGGTGATTTTTTTAAAAAGAGGATTTTTTTAATTTTGGGGAAAAAAATTTCAAATTTATTTTTAACCAACAAAACTTTGAAATTTTAATGTATTTTTATTTTTTACTATTAATAAATACATACGAAATAATAGTAGTGACCTTAATTTTATAAAAAAATAATACCGTTAGAGGCTATACATGTTCAAACTGACGTGTTCCCAATTGGGAACATTGGCTCACTTCAGTGTCTTGTAGAAAAATTATTTTGTTTCCAATTTTTCAATATGACTGGACTTACATTGCAATTGCATGTAATTTTCACATGTTCTATGCCAGTCTCTATTCGGTGTTCATAAGTGAGAGTTCAAGTTCGTAAATTTGGTAGTGGAATATCTACAGAGCTTAGATGATTGCGACGTGGGTTCATTGAATAATATAGATATCTGCCAATTACCTCCTGAGGAAAACGACAAAGTTACTGACGAGGAAGACATTGAGGAAGAAATCTTAGACCAAGTGATGTTTGCGGGGAAGTTTCCGTTATAATAAAAAAATCGAAAGATAGTCAGGCATCGGGCAGTAAAAATAAACGTGTCCAGAAAAGAAAAGCTACAAATGGTGACCATCAACGGTTGACCACAAGTGGATCAAAGCCCAAACCGAGGCAAAAAGAAACCCGGCATTGCACCTCTAAATTGGTTTCCCAGCATTAATTTTCAAAACCCAATACAAAATGAGCCGGTAAAAAACATCGAAACTAACTTCCCACATTTGAAAACCTGAATTCCGGTAGAAATATATTATTATTTTATGCCACAAAGCTGTCTGCAGCATTTAGCAGAAATAACAAAAATCTACACCGTTCAGCATGTTGATCCGATCGGCGTTGAATGGACGTCCTTTTTGGGCATACTCCTTCTCCTTCTTCCCAGTTGCCTTCTGAGAATCACTATTGGTCTACTGCGGAAGACATTTACTATCCAATCGCATCAACCGTAAATTCCCTTGCAGGAATCGAAAGTCATGGCGGATTCAACATGTAGATATTATGTGAAGGAGAACAAAAAGATAGGCATACAACAACCACATCTTATTCACAAATATAACCACGGAATGGCTGGGGTCGATATTTTAGATGGACTTCTAATCTTCGTATCGCCCATGCCTACGATGTAAAAAGTGTTGGTGGAATCTATTCGCTAATGCTCTCAACATGGCAGTAGTAGCAGCCTGGTTTGTGCATAAGGAAATGCATGAGAAATCGGCAATGACTCACCTAGACTTCAGGCGGGAAGTAACAATGTTCCTGCTAAGGGTTTTATAAAAAACTAGGTCCACAGCCAGGTCCTAAAGCCCAGCAAGATGCAAATTAGATGGCCACTATTTGATAAAATCATCGCAAGGAAGATGTTCTGTTTGTAAGTCAAATGCACGGTTGGAGTGTAAGGAGTGCAACAAACGTCTTCATCTTGAATGAATTTTGCCAAAATATGATTTATACCTTTCCATAAATTTAATTCCAAAATATGATTTATACTTTTCCATAAATTACATTGAAGAACCAATAAAGTCCAACATATCTGGAAAAAAATCGACCTTGTTTTGTTTATATCCCATTAATGGCCATTGTTCCCAATTGGGAACAGCATAGAAAGGGGGGAAGGGGGTGAGGGAAAAAATTTTTTTTTGTATATTCTTAAAAGAATTATATTTACAGTTAATATTCAGGAACAAAAAAAAAGAAATTCAAGCGATTAAGAGTTCGGACTTTAAAGGGTTAAAGTCGCCAAGGATGACCCTGTGCTCTCCGGAAAGGAGAGGACCAATATCGAAACGATAGCCAGAAGGGCAACTCGAATGAGGTGGTACATATATATTAAAAATTTCGATATTAGTACTCCCTGATGGAACTGAGATGGCTTGAATTTTCGCCGTACCGTCAGCAACTACATCTAATACACAGTAATGTACGGACTTGTGTATTAGGAAGGCAAGTCCACCTCCAGGGTGAGAATCATCCGTGGCGGCCGGTCGATCTTTCCGCAGTATAACAAATTGGCTATGGACGCTTAGAGACGAGTTTGCGTGAAGCAACGTCTCTTGGATGGCGGCGATGAGAATTCTGTTGGAACTTAAGAAGTGTGTGATCTCAGCGATTTTTCGGTGAATGCCAGTTAAACTGGGGCATTCGGTGGCTCAGTGGCAGAGATGTCACTCTATCTCTATCTCTGAGTTGCCGGTGCGTGGGTTCGAATCCCACTGTGGCCCATGGATGTTTGTGTTGTCTATAAAATGCTCCTACGGCAGCCGGTTCTTCGATGTAAATCGTCCCGGAGCTACCCGTTGTTAAAACGGCCAAGAGCTACCATGACCCCCTTCGATTCAAGAGAAAAAAAAATCTCTTGAATCGCTACAACAACAACAACAGTTAAACTGTAATATAGATAGTGCAGTGAAAACTGCTGGTGGAGGAGGGCCAGGCGTAAGACTGGGTCTGGCATTCCTTATCATATTGTTTGGCGGTGTAGGGGGCAGTGGTGGAGAAGGTGGGCTGGGAGCACCCCTGGGTTGCCCGGAATTTATACAACCTAGCGCAACATATGCTAAGGAGTGTTGACCTTGTCTTCGTAACCCTGAACACCTAAAGTGAACCCATTCCCTGCAGCAATTACACTGCACTGATCTGGCATTCGAACCGATACGTTGGTTGCAGACACTACAAATCCATACCTCTGGGCCTGGATTTGTTTCAACACCGGCGCGAATTAGTAAAATTGAGAGCAGCCGCGCCGAGATGTAATGCTCCCAATATAACGGAAAAACACATATATCGTATCCACACATATACACAGACAAACACAACCTTCCTGCATCGAACCTTCAGGGCTCCTGCCGGGGCTCTTGCCAGGAAGGCATATTGGCAGCTTTTGGCCGTTTTGCGATACAAAACGGGTGTGGTCCGCCCCGTATATAAATTTGTTCAAATTTGAACAAATTTGTATTTGTCAAAAAAAAACAAATATAAATTTGTTCAAGAGCTAGTATCAAACAATGTTATTGAACCTGTTTATTGTCCAACTAAAACAATGAAAGCTGATATATTAACAAAACCATTAAATTCAACAAAGTTTAATATATTGATTAAAAATTTAAATCTTATATAAAGTTGAGAAGGGGTGTTAGATATACAACTTTATTATAATTATTGTACTTGTTATTTTTAGTTTGAATGCAATAGTAGTAACCTTCTCATAATTTTGTCAATTGTAATTTTCTTAATATAAAATAAATTATTCAGAGTTTGTAACTGGCGACGAAAAGTCTTTTATTCTCCAGTCAGCGCAACATGTACATATATCTTATAGAACATTGGAGTATACAATTTATTATTGCTTATCACCTCAAAAGCAGTGCTTGTGCGAGGAGATAGTTATGTATATACATATATATGATTTTGAATCAACTAAGTGCAAAAAAATACTATTATTTAATTATGTATGTACTTAAATGCTATAAGCTTATAATTTACAATAATATTATGTACTAAATAAATTAAAGGTGCTAAAAAATTTATTTAAATTTAAGTTAAGTAGCCAAAATTTTAATTTATTTTTAAAGATTTGAGTACTAAAAATAGAACATGAAAGGTACATAAATTTGTCTCACATGTAGTACCTTCACAGTTGCGAATAGTTCGATAGAGCGAAATCGTTGTGGTAAATTGTATGCCGTTTTTAGTAAGAATTTCTGAGTTGTCACTAAATTTTTTAGGTGGGTATCATATGTGCTTCCCCATATTTGAATGGCATATTGTAAGATAGATTGTACAAGGGCGAAGTATATTTGTCTTAATTGAGATTTTTCTAGTGTGGACCTTATGACTTTGAATACATCCTCCTTAGTTTTTTAACAATCATACCGATATGGGCATTCCATTTCAGGAATTGATCTATAGTGACCCCTAGGTAAGATACACTATCCTCACAACTGATTTGCAAGCAGTTGCAAGAATTTTGTTGAGAGATGTTGCAATTCGTTTCATGCAGATTAATCTTATTTTGAAGTGGTTGTCCCGTGATGGTTGATGAGAATGTCATTGCCTTAGACTTTTGTATGTTTAAATGAAGGGAATTCACATCAAGCCAATTTTTAAGAATACCCAAATTTTCCTCTGCCAAACGAAAAGTTTAAAAGTTTCGCCCCACGTCTTACTCGATATGAGGAGTACGGTGTCATCTGCGAAAGCGAGAATTTTGCCTTTAGGCAAATTAATGTTGCATATATCGTTCGCATATATTAAATACAGAATGGGAGAGAGGATGGTGTCCTGAGGAAGACCATAAGGGTGGTTGGGTATCCATTCGCTAAACGTGTCCTCGATTTTTAGACACTGCTTTCGTCCAGTTAGATAGCTGGAAAACAGTTTTAAGGCCGAACCACAAATGCCAATTTTTTCTAATTTTTTTGTCAAGGTGTTATGAGGAATTACATCAAAAGCCTTAGCTGGATCCATGGAAATGGCGATTGGCTTCATGTCGTTTTCCAATTTGTCGTGCAAGAAGTCGGAAACTTCGCTAATCGGATTTTCGGTGCCCATTCCATAACGAAATCCAAATTGATTGGGGGATTTTCCGAGAGGAATCGTTCAAGACGATCTTCGATATCACTGGGAGCAGGCAGATGGGTCTGTAGTTGAGGGGGTTGGTTTTGTCGCCATTCTTGTAAATAGGAACGACAATGGTTTTTTTAAGGATGGATGGAAATGTTCCTTCTTTGACACACTTGTTAAAAATTGTGGCCAAAGGGCCCTTTTACATCTGTTCTGATTGCTTTTAGAATTTCCGATGTAATATTATCAATTCCCGGTGCAGACTTGCGTAATCTATCTATTCTTAGTTCAACCTCATCTGAAGTTATACCACTGATATGGAAGTTCGACCCATGTATCGAATTAGTTTGGTCTTCTAGAATGCTAGTCAAACCAGGCTTTGCAACGTTTTTACCAATATTGACAAACGTCTTATTAAGTACGTCTGCGGATTTCTCTAATGTACCCGTCACTAAATTGGTAGCCGGAACTAGGATTTCGGTCCATGCAATTTTGCTGCGACTCTCTC
Organism: Microchrysa polita; assembly: GCA_949715475.1. NCBI lineage: Eukaryota > Metazoa > Arthropoda > Insecta > Diptera > Stratiomyidae > Microchrysa > Microchrysa polita. The sequence goes on along the minus strand of OX454415.1, from coordinate 86,059,080 downwards.
TTCCAGTCATTTCATTTACTGTTTGCCATAATCGTTTTGTTGTAGTCTGGCTGGTCTAGCGGTTAGTGCGCGCACCTTCGGTGCACAGGCTCATGAGTTCGAATCTCACCGTGTTCCATGGTGTTTTTCGAACTCACGAGCTTGTGACGGACTATGATCTCACTCAGATGTTAAACGAGTACCCATTTATGGGGATAAATAACACTGCTGAGCGTGATGCTGATCTCATTACCTCAACAAAAAGCAGATAAGATCTTGGAAATAGGATGTCACTAACACATCCTGCGGCCTTAGTCCAATGCTGGATTGTCGCGCCTGTTATTTTTTATAATCGTTTTGTTGAATTATTGCTTGTAGCTATTGTGCGTTGAATGTAGTCACGTTTGGCCAATTTAATAATAGCGTTTAATTTGTTTCGATATTTTTTATAGTAGTTAATGAGGTTAGTGTTAAACGGCTGTTGATCTATTTTACTTTTTAGTTTATCTCTAGTTCTTATTGAGCTTATCATGGCGCTTGTCATCCATGGTTTAAGGGGTTTTAAACTTCGCTTCGTCGAGCATGATTGTTGGCTCTGAAGTATTAGAGTTTCCAGTTGGTCATTCAACTTCCTGGTGCTCATTTCAGTATTATCCTCTGAAGTTATTAGGTTTGGCCAATTAACAGATTGTGCGTTTTGTTTAATTAAGGCGATGCTGGTTTTTGTTTGGACCTTGAACGTCCTATTTTCTACTATCTTTACAGGTGTAATTGGGACAGCTAATAATAATGTATTGTAGTCAGTTATCGAGTTTTTGAAGATAATAGGCGTGCATGGATTATTAAAGTTTTGCTTTATAAAAATGTGATCAATGCAGGATTTTGAAGTGTTAGTAATACGTGTAGGCTTATTGATTACAGAAACGAACCCAAGACTTCTTAAAATATTAAGGTAGTCAATGCTGATTGCAGAGTCATCTAATATGTTGATGTTAATATCACCAACCATTATGCATGTAGGGTTTTGCTGATCACTGGTTATGACGTTGGATAATGAATTTATAAAATCATCTTGGCTTAGGGACGGTGATCTGTATATACCCATCAAGGACAATTTTGAATTTTTTTCTAAATGGATATCTAGACTAATGCCAGTAAGGGACTCATTTGATATTTCCTTGTATGTGTACTTCAATGTGTTTTTGATGTAAATTATGACACCGTCATTTTTGTTTCTGTTAACTTTTGTGTGAAGTAAGTGATAGTTTGGTATTTCAAAGTTACATATAATTTTTTCGAATTCTACTACGGAGGTCGTGTGTTGAGTTTCGGACAAAACAATGACATCAAATTGGGTATTCAGTTCGTGTAATAGCAAAATCATCTCTGCGAAATTTTTCTTTATGCTACGGATATTCATATGTATCATTTTAAGCTGATCGTTGTTTTGGCTAAGTAACTCTTTGCAATCTTTGGCTAGATTTAATTCAAGCGTTTCGATTTCGTTTATACCAATAAAATCTAAATTAGACAAATCCATTCTTATGCTTAAAAATAACGTAAATATATGGAATCTTATACTAATTTATGTTATCTATACTAATTTCTACTAATTTGTTAGTTGACAGGTCAGTTTCACATGCAATTGAGTAGATTTTGGAGTTCTCAGCCTTGCGAATAAATATGTTCGAATTCTTATACCATACGTATTTAAACTGGTTTTCGCGAGCAAAAGCTTTTGTTTTGAAAAGTAGCGTCTTATACATTCTAGAGAAATGAGCGTTGATGAAAATTTTATTTCTGGAGAAGCTATCGTGTACTTTGTTAGCCGTGAGGTGTTCTCTCTTCGACTTAGTCTTTTCAAGCCAGTTATTGCGGTCGGTGGTGGTGCTGAACTTCACTATAATATTTTTTGGTCTGCCTTCTTGCGTTTTATTTGCTTGTCGTGCTATCGAAGTTGGTGTTATTTCTACTTGTATTTGCATGACGTTTTCGATTCGGTTGAATATATCGAGTAGGTTTTCATTTTTCGTTTCTGGAACTCCGCATATTTCTATTTCACAATCCAGTAAGTTTTGCTCAGTTTTGAAAACGTGTGATTTTATAAGTGCCATTTGGTGTTTGAGCTCATTGTTTTCTTGAGCAAGTTGCTCACATGTTTTTGTGATGTTATCAATCTTGGTGGTATATTGAGTCATTTTCAAGTCGAAATCATCAATTTTATTGCAGCAATAGTCGAGTGATTTTTTATACTCCAGAAATTCTATCTGCATATCCTTGAATGACTTCTTCATCTCCGATAATTCAGTTTTAATGAAACTCGTCATTTCATTCATCATATCTATCAAACGATTCTTGGATTCGGGGGTATTCTCCAGCTCGGACTCCGCTGCACGACATATTTTGCAAATAAATGACTTCCTCTTCCCCTGTGGTAGCCTTCTGAAAATAGCTTCAGTGTAACCAGCACAGTGGTGTGGTTTGGAGCATTTAGTGCAATCAATTTGGTCCCCGACTTCCAGAATGTTTTCATTGCATTGGTGGCATTTCATATTAAATGAATTGGTGGATAAATACCTTTGGTGCTGTGTTGTGAGATGATGCGACGGATAAAATCACTCAGCTACGGATGGCGAGAACTGGAGCGGCAAATACGTCTTAGATAGGATATGTCCCAAGTAACAATTTCAGCCCTATAATACTTCGTAAAATACTCTCTTCTAACAATAATAGGGACACTTTACAGGGTATAACCACTGAATAACAGTCCAATAATGGCATTTGGCGCCGTTTTTTTTATCCAATTGAACCTTATTGTAGCACTGAATTACACTTTGAAAAAGACATACATCATATGTGTTATGTCATCATTTTCTGTCATTTTCTCGCGTTTGCAAAAAAAAAAAGAAAAAAAAATTCCCGCAGCCAGCGTCGAACCAGCGACTGTCGTACGCAAGTCCGACGCCTTAACCACTCGGCCAACCTCCCATATAGTCAGCATTGCTCGTAAACACTACAAGTGGTTCGTTGCTTCTATCGAAATGCTCAACACTTCTCCTCAATGCACCTTCTATCGAAATGCTCAACACTTCTCCTCAATGCACCTTCTTGTTTATATGTCAATCAGTTGAAGCTAATTAAATTCACACATTCTTCAATAAAATACAGACATTTTCTGCGCTGAGATTATCTTAATTGATTCATAAGCTAACAAGGAGTGAGGAAATGTTGGTATCAAGCAATATTTCAATGAATTCAATTGCAGAGCACTTCATAAGTGTCACCCTATCATACATTTATCAATAAAATAGAGTGAATTTCTGTTCTGCACAGAGATCACCTTAATTAGTTTCGAAGGTAACAATGTGTGCATACGTGTGGGTTTCATACAAGATTTCAAGGTCTTCTAATGCAGAAATTGTGTATTTCAGAAAACTTCATAAGTGTCAATTCGTTAAAAAATCACAAAGTCCATCCTTCTATAAAACTACGGTGAACAATTTATTGGATGACCATACGAATGTCACATTATAAAAATGACACCGATTGTGCTATAGAAGAATATAATGCATGTGTGTGAGTAAACTTAGAGAGACCATTGCATGTGTGTGCTGTATCATCCAATAAACACAAGAGTGGAGTATTTAAAGGAGTACGTTTTTAGGTTAACGTTTAGAGACAGTTTTATCGAAGTTTTATACCACCATCTTTAAATTTATTCCATAATGATGATATAAGCTTTCCGGAAAATACTTTAAGGATATTTTATCGGATCAAAATATTACTTTAAGCTACCTCACACGATAAATGAATTTCGTGGTACTATATGATTGCTACAGTATGGAGTGCTTCTTTAAAGCAAACGAATTGTTGCTTGGGGTGTTCTATTCGAAGCAGGGATGTAAAACGAAGCGCTATTGTGTTGTTTTGTGTATTGTTGTGACTGAAAGTTCACTCAGTTACGGATGTCGAGAACTGAAGCTGCAATACGTGTTGGATCACGAGTTTCGATGCGAATGCTAGCAGCTAGTCGGTGGCGAAGTTCTGTCAGAGCAGAAGACGAGGTTATGCGATCCCACAATCCGGATTTTATGAATTGGCGTTGAATAATGAGTATTCTGGTTCGGATTTTATAAATTATCCACGGCCAGTTCGATGAGGATTCGCATTGATCGAAACAGGCGATCTCGTATTCTTTATATTTAAATTAATTTAAAAAATTTCGGGACCTCTATAGAAATTGGCGGGTGTCACTTAGTTGACGTTGACGTAAAATTACATTGCAATCGTATAGTACCGCCATGGACGAGTTCCCAAAATGACCGTCCATCGTGCGATCGATCCCATGGTATATGACTCTTAGAAATATCTGTATGTTTTTGAATGTGTGTGTGTATGCAATATATCTGTATGTTTGGTTGTGTTGGCTCATGTTATTGGCTCAATGGTGTGGGATTTATTTGAAGGATGACGGTTTTGTCGAAAAAAGCTATCTTTAGGAGCGAAAATAATATATTTTGTGGCGATGGACAATCACTGAAAAAGAGAATTAATCCGCACGCAGAACAAATCATTTGGGAATATCAAGACGGTTTCAGACCTGATCTATAGATAAATAGATAGATAGATGTTTTATTAAATTTTCAAATTCAAATACAGGTATTTCATATAAAGTAAATTGCAAAACACAGAATGGAGTGGCATGCAGACGTCTGGCAGGATTGATTAATGTAAATAATTGTATTATTTACTATTTGTTTACATAGCTACATATTATATTAATATTATTCATTTGTTATGGGTTTTCACGGGTTTTAATTATTTTTTTTTAATACAATATTTTTTTTTAATAATTTAGTTTTATGTGTGGAATGTTAGAAGTGGGTGGTGAAGCTCACACAACTCCGTATTCTGCATGTTCACCTAACCACATCTAACTTCCACGACCGATGTTACTGCGATGGTATTTTATTTATTATTTAAAAGTCACCATTTATTATACGTTTGCGGTAATACAACGCCACCTTGCAAAATTCGAAGAGCGAATCCCAATTAGATCCATTTAGGAGATCGATTACTTCTGCGTCGCTCAGGCTATCCTTTCCTATGCAAGAACGTCTAACTTCCTTCAGGATGGGGCACATTCCTATAAAATGCATGGTGTCCTCTCGAGCTCCCAAATTACACAGGTCACACATCACTGGTAGGTCATCGCTATGAGGAATATAATTCAATGGTAACAGCTCCGCCCCTGCTTTAAAGATCAAAGATATTTAGGATGTAGTGAATTCATTCAAAAAATAGGTGTTCGCTTGCATATCATGGTTAAGATTGACGTAGATTTCTCTGTGCTGTGAACTCCGTGCACGTACTGCATTAGTGCTAACTAACATGTTCTAAACATTTTGTATTAATTGGTTAAGCTTAAAGGTGGATTCTTGAGTGCCATTCTAATTTAGAGTCGATCCTGCATCGTTAGCGAGCATCTGAAGGTCCTTGTAAAATAGCGAATTCGATTGCGTGGCGTACATTAGCAGCTTCTTTGGCAGTCTATCCATACTCATTGTTGAAACCTTCGTAAGATAATTTACGTGAATTTTTAAAGTCTCCATAAAAAGTGGCATAAAACCTGTTTCTCGCAGCAGCATGTAGTTTGTAGTCTTCGTACTGTTGTCCACCCCAGACCTGAGCATCATACAGGAGTATTGACTTAGACACCGATTGGTATATTTTGTATTTCGGTGTATGACTTACGTCAGTGTTTATAAAGCAGTTCCTCCAAATCACGCTTATCGCCCATTTGGCCTCTTTAAGTTTTAGCTGCAAATGTGGCTCCGTGCTTAAATTGCTGGCTATATTGATGCCGAGGTATTTATATAGCTTAACTACTTCAATCTCATTTCCGTCGTAATACCACTTCTCGTTTCTGGCCAATATATGTTTCTTCTTAAAAGCCATTATTTTTGATTTTTCCAGATTAACAGTTAGGTTCCATTGATGGCAATAAGTGGCTAAGTGATTTATGGTTTCCTGTAAAGCCTCAGGGGTCTCCGCTAGAAACACAATGTCATCCGCGTATATCAAACCTTTCAGTACTATACCGAAAGCTTCAGCTCCACCAGGACAGTTTTCCAGAATGTCGTTTATATAGATCGCAAAAATGTCTGGGCTTAGTTTGCACCCTTGTCGTACGCCTACATTTGTAGCGAATGTTGAAGATAAGTGGCTTCCACTCCAAACCCTGGCTTTGGTATCTTCGTACATGCTCTCCAACACTTTTCCGAATTTCGATGACATCCCCGCAAAATAGAGCTTGTAGAAAAGCGCCTGTCGATCTATCGTATCGAAGGCCGCATTGAAATCGACAAAGAACTGAATTACACTTTGAAAAAGACATACATCATATGTGTTATGTCATCATTTTCTGTCATTTTCTCGCGTTTGCAAAAAAAAAAAGAAAAAAAAATTCCCGCAGCCAGCGTCGAACCAGCGACTGTCGTACGCAAGTCCGACGCCTTAACCACTCGGCCAACCTCCCATATAGTCAGCATTGCTCGTAAACACTACAAGTGGTTCGTTGCTTCTATCGAAATGCTCAACACTTCTCCTCAATGCACCTTCTATCGAAATGCTCAACACTTCTCCTCAATGCACCTTCTTGTTTATATGTCAATCAGTTGAAGCTAATTAAATTCACACATTCTTCAATAAAATACAGACATTTTCTGCGCTGAGATTATCTTAATTGATTCATAAGCTAACAAGGAGTGAGGAAATGTTGGTATCAAGCAATATTTCAATGAATTCAATTGCAGAGCACTTCATAAGTGTCACCCTATCATACATTTATCAATAAAATAGAGTGAATTTCTGTTCTGCACAGAGATCACCTTAATTAGTTTCGAAGGTAACAATGTGTGCATACGTGTGGGTTTCATACAAGATTTCAAGGTCTTCTAATGCAGAAATTGTGTATTTCAGAAAACTTCATAAGTGTCAATTCGTTAAAAAATCACAAAGTCCATCCTTCTATAAAACTACGGTGAACAATTTATTGGATGACCATACGAATGTCACATTATAAAAATGACACCGATTGTGCTATAGAAGAATATAATGCATGTGTGTGAGTAAACTTAGAGAGACCATTGCATGTGTGTGCTGTATCATCCAATAAACACAAGAGTGGAGTATTTAAAGGAGTACGTTTTTAGGTTAACGTTTAGAGACAGTTTTATCGAAGTTTTATACCACCATCTTTAAATTTATTCCATAATGATGATATAAGCTTTCCGGAAAATACTTTAAGGATATTTTATCGGATCAAAATATTACTTTAAGCTACCTCACACGATAAATGAATTTCGTGGTACTATATGATTGCTACAGTATGGAGTGCTTCTTTAAAGCAAACGAATTGTTGCTTGGGGTGTTCTATTCGAAGCAGGGATGTAAAACGAAGCGCTATTGTGTTGTTTTGTGTATTGTTGTGACTGAAAGTTCACTCAGTTACGGATGTCGAGAACTGAAGCTGCAATACGTGTTGGATCACGAGTTTCGATGCGAATGCTAGCAGCTAGTCGGTGGCGAAGTTCTGTCAGAGCAGAAGACGAGGTTATGCGATCCCACAATCCGGATTTTATGAATTGGCGTTGAATAATGAGTATTCTGGTTCGGATTTTATAAATTATCCACGGCCAGTTCGATGAGGATTCGCATTGATCGAAACAGGCGATCTCGTATTCTTTATATTTAAATTAATTTAAAAAATTTCGGGACCTCTATAGAAATTGGCGGGTGTCACTTAGTTGACGTTGACGTAAAATTACATTGCAATCGTATAGTACCGCCATGGACGAGTTCCCAAAATGACCGTCCATCGTGCGATCGATCCCATGGTATATGACTCTTAGAAATATCTGTATGTTTTTGAATGTGTGTGTGTATGCAATATATCTGTATGTTTGGTTGTGTTGGCTCATGTTATTGGCTCAATGGTGTGGGATTTATTTGAAGGATGACGGTTTTGTCGAAAAAAGCTATCTTTAGGAGCGAAAATAATATATTTTGTGGCGATGGACAATCACTGAAAAAGAGAATTAATCCGCACGCAGAACAAATCATTTGGGAATATCAAGACGGTTTCAGACCTGATCTATAGATAAATAGATAGATAGATGTTTTATTAAATTTTCAAATTCAAATACAGGTATTTCATATAAAGTAAATTGCAAAACACAGAATGGAGTGGCATGCAGACGTCTGGCAGGATTGATTAATGTAAATAATTGTATGATTTACTATTTGTTTACATAGCTACATATTATATTAATATTATTCATTTGTTATGGGTTTTCACGGGTTTTAATTATTTTTTTTTAATACAATATTTTTTTTTAATAATTTAGTTTTATGTGTGGAATGTTAGAAGTGGGTGGTGAAGCTCACACAACTCCGTATTCTGCATGTTCACCTAACCACATCTAACTTCCACGACCGATGTTACTGCGATGGTATTTTATTTATTATTTAAAAGTCACCATTTATTATACGTTTGCGGTAATACAACGCCACCTTGCAAAATTCGAAGAGCGAATCCCAATTAGATCCATTTAGGAGATCGATTACTTCTGCGTCGCTCAGGCTATCCTTTCCTATGCAAGAACGTCTAACTTCCTTCAGGATGGGGCACATTCCTATAAAATGCATGGTGTCCTCTCGAGCTCCCAAATTACACAGGTCACACATCACTGGTAGGTCATCGCTATGAGGAATATAATTCAATGGTAACAGCTCCGCCCCTGCTTTAAAGATCAAAGATATTTAGGATGTAGTGAATTCATTCAAAAAATAGGTGTTCGCTTGCATATCATGGTTAAGATTGACGTAGATTTCTCTGTGCTGTGAACTCCGTGCACGTACTGCATTAGTGCTAACTAACATGTTCTAAACATTTTGTATTAATTGGTTAAGCTTAAAGGTGGATTCTTGAGTGCCATTCTAATTTAGAGTCGATCCTGCATCGTTAGCGAGCATCTGAAGGTCCTTGTAAAATAGCGAATTCGATTGCGTGGCGTACATTAGCAGCTTCTTTGGCAGTCTATCCATACTCATTGTTGAAACCTTCGTAAGATAATTTACGTGAATTTTTAAAGTCTCCATAAAAAGTGGCATAAAACCTGTTTCTCGCAGCAGCATGTAGTTTGTAGTCTTCGTACTGTTGTCCACCCCAGACCTGAGCATCATACAGGAGTATTGACTTAGACACCGATTGGTATATTTTGTATTTCGGTGTATGACTTACGTCAGTGTTTATAAAGCAGTTCCTCCAAATCACGCTTATCGCCCATTTGGCCTCTTTAAGTTTTAGCTGCAAATGTGGCTCCGTGCTTAAATTGCTGGCTATATTGATGCCGAGGTATTTATATAGCTTAACTACTTCAATCTCATTTCCGTCGTAATACCACTTCTCGTTTCTGGCCAATATATGTTTCTTCTTAAAAGCCATTATTTTTGATTTTTCCAGATTAACAGTTAGGTTCCATTGATGGCAATAAGTGGCTAAGTGATTTATGGTTTCCTGTAAAGCCTCAGGGGTCTCCGCTAGAAACACAATGTCATCCGCGTATATCAAACCTTTCAGTACTATACCGAAAGCTTCAGCTCCACCAGGACAGTTTTCCAGAATGTCGTTTATATAGATCGCAAAAATGTCTGGGCTTAGTTTGCACCCTTGTCGTACGCCTACATTTGTAGCGAATGTTGAAGATAAGTGGCTTCCACTCCAAACCCTGGCTTTGGTATCTTCGTACATGCTCTCCAACACTTTTCCGAATTTCGATGACATCCCCGCAAAATAGAGCTTGTAGAAAAGCGCCTGTCGATCTATCGTATCGAAGGCCGCATTGAAATCGACAAAGAACGCGTAAAGTTTGCGGCCATCGTGCATATAATCGGGCCAGATTTTGTAGCACAAAAATATTATCATGTGTGGCGTATCCCTTCCTGAAACCAGCTTGGCTTTCCGATATTGCCTCTCGTAGTTTAAGCCACTCTAGAAACCTTGCTTGCAAAACGCTAGTAAATATCTTTCCAGTTGTGTTTAGAAAAGAAATTCCGCGGTAGCATGTTGGATCATCTACGTCGCCTTTTTTAAATATAGGGAAAATTATCGCATCGCAAAACTCTTCTGGGACGTCGCCGCTCTCAAATATTCTGTTGAATTCGTTACATAGAATTTCCAGAAGATTATCGTTGCTGTACTTGTAGAATTCAACTGGAATTCCATTGCTTCCCGCTGCCTTATTGTCCTTGCATTGTCTAACCGCCATCAGTACCTCATCTGCTGTAATTTCTGCATCATGCATGGGTTCTCTCCAATTCGGTCTAGCGAATTGAACCTTGTTATTTATGTGTCTATCTTTGAGCAATCCACTAAAGTGCGTTTTGAGCCGATCGAGATTAAGGCTACTGCCCATCTTATAAGTATCTGTATTATTGATACTTTTCGCAACTCTCCAAAATTCCTTAGAGTTGGAACATTCACTTAGTTTTTCGGCTTGCTGTTGATAGTATAAAAGTTTCTTCTGCTTGCATATATATATATATGAATTCCCGATTTTTATGGACATATACTTTCTTAGCTGCTTCGTTATTCGTCTTTCTAAAGGTTCTCAGACATGCAAAAGAGCGACGCCTGCTTTTCTCGCATTCATTACCGTATCATGGATGCTTAAACGGCTTTTTCGAATTTCTCGTCTTATAGTCCTGACACAAGGGCATAAACACATTTTAAAAACTGCAAAAATATGTGAGCTTTCTAAACCCCGAAGCCCTGACACACTACACAATTGCGGGTTATGAACGTCAATCGAGTATAAATATTTTAATAATGAGCTTTTAAAAAACGACATTTAAAAAATGTAAATTTACTTTTGTAGCGTGTAGATATTTAACAGGATGGTTCTTCTAACAATCTGCATTGGATTTCCTGTATATACCTAATATTTGTATCTAGAACGTTTGGCCACGTAAGAATATGCTATAATGCATTTGAACAGCTTTAGTGACTCGGCGGTTGAGTGTAAAACTGAAGAGTTCTACTCTCTACACTATCGCATTTTTGATGTTATTCATGGATTTCATAACGGACGACGGTGGTTAAAAGGCTAATTAAAAAAATAATAACACTGAGTCAATTTGATCAATTTATTAACGCATACACATAGGATGAATATGTACAAAGTAAAATGTGGAGTATAAACATTTTACATGAGCAATAAATGCATTTTCTGTAATGTTTTATTCGATTGAATGGTGAATATTTAATTGTTGCTGTTTTGCATTTTCTTGATCAACAAGCACCGTTCATCCTTTCACCCATCCATTTGACAATTAATCTTCGGACCGTTTTAAGCTTCTAAAATTAAGGAAGATAAATACGCGGTTAAAATAAAATGTTCAATGTTATAATGTGATTCTAATATTTTCCGATTTAAGTTTGTCCATAGGAATTCTGCAGAAAAAACCACGTACATAGTATGTAGTTGCCAAACTCAAGACGATGCCAGTCGAGATTTGTCATATAGACGTTTGAACATTGACTTTTTTTTTAAATAACCATACGCTAACTTCGTTGAAAAAACGGCTTTTTGGTGGTTAGAATGCAGTTTATGAATCGAAAGCTCCATACAATTGCGGGTTACAACGTGGTTACGAGAGCTTTCATAAACTCCAAACGGCTCATAACCTCGTTATAAACCGCATATAAACTCGTTTTGGACTCATAAACTGCATTCGTTCGTAAACTCGTTTCGTAAAGCGCTTAAAGCTCTGAGCTTTATAAACTCAATAGGCAGGACACACTAGTCGAACTATGGTTATGAATGTCAGAATAAACTCATTGAGCTTTTGATATGTGACAGTTAAAATATAAATATTGAAAAGTATATTCCTGGGTATCGTTCGTTATCGTTTACAATTGAAAATGCGTCAATATTAAGTATTTGTAAATGGTTCCAAATTTGAAAATGTTAAGAAAGCCAGGGAAGCGAAACAGAAGAATTATCGTGTCGACGTTACCAAATAGACTAACCTGAATAAGGAATAAAAATTCAGATATCGAATTGTTATATCATTCCCATAACTTTAATTAAGATATTACAGAGGAAATAAATAAACACAGCGCAGTTGCAGATCGTATTATTTTATTTACATAATCCATGAACTGTCCTAATCGCGTATACATATTTAATTATGAATAGGTATAATTTTGAAATAGTGTTTTTCGTCGCTTTCTTGAAAGGTGTTTCCTTCGTTTCTCGGGTTTACAGAGATTCACGCTACTCTGTACTATACCGCGTCAATGTTGCCCGCATAAGTATTGGCACATTCCTCAAAAATTTAATGTCGGACATCTACAAGTTCACCTATAGTAAGGAAAACACTTTAATATTAATGTAGAATGGAAACTGCTATTTCGCTTACCAATTTTAGTTCCGGAGAATTTCTGTCTTATGTATAATGTCAAATTCAACCCAGATGTCTAGTGGGCCGGTCTTTACGCAAGGTGCACGTAGTGTGATGCTACGAACCGCACACAATTGCCGGTGCTAAAGACAGCGTCGTTCTGTGCAAAGCCACTGGTATCAACAATAACATTTTTCTCTAACTGGTAACTATTTACCTATGGGTGTACGTAGTACATAATGATATAGACTATTTTAAGGCCCATTCTCTCGTAGATCTTATAGAATGGTTAGTCTTATCGCCCAGAGAAGACACACACAATATTCAAAAAGCTTCTCCATTATATTGAATTGATTTTTTGTTAATTTTGCATAGTTATGTTATCTTTTGCTTATTTACGCTGTTGGATGAAAGTGCGCAATGATTTTCTCAATCTAAGATGATGGCTTAAACAAGCAAAATATGGCGTAGCTATGCAAAATAAACAAAAATTCCATTCAATACAATGGAAAAGCTTTCTAAATATGGTGTGTGTCTTCTCTACGCGATAAGACTAATCAGCCGACAGGTACTGAATAAGAGCTATCAGAAACCCGGCCTAAAACTTCAATATTGACAGGCGATATTCAGGATGACAAACACTAAACATATAATTATTGACATTTTTATCAAAAATAATAGGCTAACTATGATAAATAAAGAGCTTTTCGGTGGTCAAAATGCAGTTTATGAATCGAAAGCTCCATTCAATTGCGGGTTACAACGTGGTTATGAGAGCTTTTATAAACTCCAAACGGCTCATAAACTCGTTATAAACCGCATATAAACTCGTTCTGGAATCATAGACTGCATTCGTTCGTAAACTCGTTTAGGTGTGTCAGGACTATAATAGTCCTGACACACCAGACGATAAACTCGTTTCGTAACCCGCTAAAAGCTCTGAGCTTTTCTAACCACGAAACAAGGACACACTACATAATTGCAGGTTATGACTGTCAAAATATTTAAAATTAGTTTTGGGGAATTGACAATTTAATAATATTCTCACGTCAGAAAATGTAAGTTCAGTGTTCCTGACCAAAATTAGTTCTTATAAAGAATAATGGCTTTCGCAGAACCTTTAATATTAGATAACGCTGTCAGCAGGGTTGCATAGTGTTAACATAATATTAAAAGCTAGCCGCATTTTTGATTGTAAAGGAACGACCCTAAACTATTTCTCCCAGCATTTTGTAGGCTTTTAGTGAGGAACCAGGAGTTCTCTATCAGCTTTTGTTCAGTGCGGACGTGAAGAGTCGACTCGGCTCTGGGTTGCGGCGCAATACCGTCAATTATTGTTCTGCGCACATTAAGTGTATCTACCGTGTTGAGGATTTGCACCGAAGTGGTGAGCACAGGGATGCGTTTGTGGTGCGAGGCAGAGCGTGGAGGCCCGCGGACAATCTGATCAGATGGGATAAATTACTCACCAGAAAATTATAAAAAAAATATAACCTAAAAGTCCAAAGCCACATGGCTGGGCACAGTTAACATCTAAAAACAAAGGACGATTTTATAATTACAAAAACAAATATAAAATATAATAGCATTGATTGCTAACAAATTATAAAAAAAAGTGAAAACCTGGCACTACAACCTAATCTGGCTAGCCAACCGTTCGATACAAGGAGCCCCACCTGTGGACTTCTGCGTAGCAGAGGTGACACCAGGATACCAAGCCCTTGTTCGGACACAGGAGGAAGTAGTAGTAGTAGTAGTGAGGAACCAGTAAAAATGAGTAACAATTTGGATGTATCTGATTTATTCATTAAATGACACAATAATATTTGCACTCTTGTTACGAACGTATGAACTTTACATTATATTGCTTCATCCGTGGAAGTATCTTCTTGAAGTGCTGATTCGAGGCTTTTTTGATATTACATAATGTAAATACATTACGTACATCTTCGATTTAGAGCCCTTTGCCAGCCATTTTACACGTCTCTGTTGGACCGCACACACAAGCCGAATTCATGGATTAAATTAAAGGATTTTATTGGATTTTCGTTCTACTAAATGAGCCCATCCACAGGCACATTTGAATTTTAATCCAATACAATCTATGTTTAAACCAAAGATTTGCAGTGTGTTTGCGGTCTTGAACATTATAAGCAGGCATCCATCGCTGTAGGTTGTTTCCTTGGGCGTTAGACTTGCATTTTTCCTAAGTCCATCGTGGTTGTCTGTATCTGAGACTGAAAGTAATAGATATAGACAATTTAAATTAAAGATTTCAAATATAACTTAAAATTTAACTTACCAAAGATAATGTTTCCAGCATTGACGTACGAGTTTTGACATATGACATTATAACGTAAATATTTGCGAATATCACACGCTAACTACGTTGAAAAATGAGCTTTTCGGTGGTTACAATGCAGTTTTAGAATCTAAAGCTCCTCGAATTGCGGTTTACAACGTGGTTATGAGAGCTTTCATAAACTCCAAACGGCACATAACCTCGTTATAAACCGCTTATAAACTCGTTTTTGGCTCATAAACTGCATTCGTTCGTAAACTCGTTTAGGTGTGTCAGGACTATTATACATCTAATCCGACTGTGCCAAAGTTGTATTGCCTCCCCAAAACGCAAGGATACAACAAACCTTGAAACGAGACCAATCGTTTCGAACGGCAAAGCTTCCACCGAAAAAATTTTGAAATGGTTAGTGAAAGTCTTCAAAGAATATCTAAAGCCGGAAGGTCTATGTGTCGAAAATTCATATGAGCTATGCGATCGAATACAGGACCTTAACATCGATGAAAATGAAATATTCTTCTTCTTCTTTTAGCGGTGCAGAAAGGTCTGGAACCGCTGTGCATCTGTGTGAATTCGAGTTATGGTTCGTCGATGCTTTCGTCCGTGATGTCAAGGGACAAAAACATAACTGCTGCGATAGGGTTTTCCCACAGTGAGATAGGGGTTAAGTCAGTGGGCGCAGCTGGGCATTGAAACAAGTGACCCACATCGTGTGGAGCGCCAGCGCAGTTTGGACAGATGTTTTGAATGTCCGGGTTAATGCGAGAAAGGTACGAATTGAGGCGTGAACAAAAGCCCGACCGAAGTTGAGCTAATGTCACTCTGGTGGCTCTCGGGAGCCTAATCTCCTCAGGCGAAATGGGTGGAGGGCGCACTGAGAGGACTCTATTCGCACCTAATCTCGCAATAGACCGACTCACTTCTGCAGTGTGAATCTCAGCGATGGCAGCTCGGTATGCATCATCGTCGTAAGGGTCCCTCTTGTATCCCTGGACCTCTCTCTCTAGGTCACGCAAATCATGTCGTGGTGGAGGAATTCGGTCCATGAGACTGTTGTTGGGATGATTCTCACGGTAGCAACCAACAAGATATTGTTTGGACAGTAGGAGATTGTGGTCACGTATTGGCATCAATTTTGTCTCTTGATGTAAGGGATCCTGGGCAGACATCAAGAGGCAACCTGTGGCTGTGCGTAGAGCAGCATTTTGGCAGACCTGAATGTTGGACCAGTTTGTATCACATAGACTATGTGTGCCAAACTGGGGCTGCATAATCAGCAGCTGCTCGACCCACCGCTTTGTATGTGACTAGCATGGTTTCTTTATCCTTGCCCCAGGTGCTACCAGCTAGTGATTTTAGGATTTTATTCCTACTGCGCATCTTTTCGCAAACGGATGCTGCGTGATGAGCTGACGTCATCATGTTCTCTAAATGGAGCCCGAGAATTTTAGGATTAGCAACAGTAGGAATTGGATTGTTGCCAATACGTACATCAACCTCCCACCGACAATCTGCCGACCAGGTGGTAAGAAATGTCGCAGAAGATTTAGACGCGGAGATGGTGAGGTTTCGGCTTTGGAAGAAAGCCTGTAATCGTCCGAGATAGCGATTAATTTGGAGGCGCATTTCATCCTTGTCCTCCCCGGTGGCGAGTACGGTGCAATCGTCTGCGTAGGAAATCACCTCGATTCCTTCCGGTGGTGTAGGAAGGCCGGACATGTAGATGTTGAACAGAGTGGGGGAGAGTACCCCAACCTGTGGTGGAACTCCTAGTTTGATTTTCCTTAGAACGTTTGCCACGAAACTCAGTGAAGGAATGCCGACCAGCTAGATAGTTTGCAATCCAACGGATCTCTTGAGCAGGGATATGCATATTTAGTAAGTTAGCGAGAAGCATCGAGTGATTGACATTGTCAAAAGCACTCGTTAGGTCAATTGCCACAAGAATCGTTCTGTGGCAAGGACGTCTGTGGTTTAGCCCATTACGGATGCGTGTAGTGATCGCATCGATGACTGTGGTGGTACTATGCATTTTCCTGAAGCCGTGCTGGTGAGGTTCTAGCTTAGCATGCTTAACAAGAGTGGGGTGAATAAGGGCCTCTAGCGTCTTTGCGACAGGTGAAAGTATTGTTATGGGTCGGTAGGATTCACCGAGACCAGCGCTTTTACCCGGTTTGAGACAGGGGACAGTCCGTCCTGTTTTCCAGATTTCAGGGATGGCAAGCTTAGAGATCGACAAGTTAAAGGCTGCCGTGAGATACTCAATGGCTGGAAGGTCGAGATGTTTCAACATGGCCATCGAAATGCCATCGGGTCCGAGGGCTTTTGAGTTTTTAGCATTCTCAATGACTTTTTTAACCTGGTCCGCAGTATACGATCATATACAAATCATACATATATGTCCAAAGCTCACTCAAAATCGAGTCCACTTTGTTTTGGCCCAAACTCCCAATCTGCACCCAATGTCACAAATACGACCAAATAGACACACGTATACAGGCTATTAAGCTATTTGCTCTTTTGCTACACAGTTCAAATTGAAGAGAGTTTAGATACTCTGCCAGAGCAGGTTTTCGTGCATTTGGCGACTTCATGAGTGTATCTTCTTCCACTGACCCATGCCATGGGTCGGGGTGGCTTACGCAAAAGTATCTGCGCCTGCTAAAACTGCGTATTGAAAAAAGATGAAAGATGATTTGATCACAATGCATTTCTTGAGGTTGCGGAACAGGTAGCCATGCGTTCATTGACCTCATTAGTGCATTTCGTAAGTTGCATGCCGCTCTGTTAATGCAATGTGGTGGTAGCATGCGGTAGAGTGAGTAGATTTAGATTAGTGCAGGAGAAGGCAACACAACTTCCATACACATTTGAAAAGAGTTATATTTCTATACAGAACATCAACTGAAAATTTGTATGCAGGTTGTTCTGTCTGTTCTGTCTAGTTCTGTACTCGATTCAATTAGAGGGATATGAGAACGAGAATGAGTTGAGTATTGATCAAATAAAAATACGATATTTGATCGGCAAAAATCGTATATCGCTGGATTTTTTGCAGGATGGTTGGTGATGCTGATGGCGTCCTGATTATGGGAAAAAACTCCCCAACGATTGGAGGGCTCCAACCTTGGAAAAAGGGGAGTATTTTTTTACTTTTTAGCAAACATTTCAAAACCGACAAAATATACAGAAAAATGGTCTGAGAACGAAAAAAGCCACATAAAATTACCCTTACAATTGTATACAGGGTGTCCCGCAACTGGTTAGCCATAGACAAATGGTAGACTCTACAGGATGTTTTAGGAAAAATGTCGCCAAAATTATTTCTCTAGCTTTTACCGTTAAGGAGTAATTGCCTTTTTGGTGATTCTTGTCAAAAAGCACGACTTTTTTCTAAAAACTCCTATTTTCTAGCTTCCACTTTAGCCAAATCAATATTTTTCATATTCTTCTGAAAGTACACAAAATTTCCAATAAAAGGACATATCGAACGTTTCGAACGGTTTCGTATCTTCCGAGATACGACGTTTTGAATTTTGCAGAAATGTCAATTTCAACTTTTAATGTCAAAATTAAACCCGAATTTCGTAACGATACATTGAAGTGGCAAATCTGCAAAGTTCAAAGTTGGCCCAAATCGTATAATAATAATAATATGAATAATATGTGTAAAAGGGGAAAAAACATAGTCCGTAAGAGGAAGAAATCTTGCTTTTACGTGGAAATATTTCAGTCATATAAGTATTTCCTATAGAAAAAAATACAGTAAGGCTATTTTTTTCTTGGCTTGAATCAGTGGGGTCCCAGTAGTCTTAAACACATTTTGCTAAAATAAATTTTATCGGAAAGGTCCCAACAAGGACAAGAAAGGACACTATTTAATCCTTGACTGGAGGTCCGCATTCGGGATATCATATCAAAGGGGACGCCGAGTACATTACATATCCGGTGTTTGATTCCTATTTTAAGGACCCTCAACGGAATAAATCGCGTTTGAATGGAAAATTTTCGTGTTTCCCGTAACTTATCATCTGTATCTTTCCAAAGCCCATAACTACGCGAATAATTCAAGTTGCCACTTCCTTTTTAATTTTTGCTAAGGAAAAATTGGATCGGAAACTCTGAAAAAGGACATAAAAGGACACTAATTAATACCTGATAAATTAAAATGTTTATCCTTTAGACGATGAAAATGAAAAATACTCTCACAATATTAATATGTACACAGCGAACCTTCGTACAAATAATTCAACACCTAAAACAATTTTTTTTATACTTGCCGTTATAATTAGTAAAGTAGCATCTACAACAGTGGCGAAAAGTATTTTTCCATAATGCATAACAACCAAGTCTATGCTTGATGTAAAAATGTTACATACTTCCTTTTCAAGATTGAAGTCGGTTTGGTACATTTGCAGACTATGTTTTTTTTTATTTATACGTATTATTCAGAAACTGGATGACTCTGTGCTTTATTCTTATATGCCGTTCGAAAACTAAGATACTACGCCAACTTTGCAGATTTGCCACAACAATGTACCGTTACGAAATTCGGGTTTAATTTTGACATTAAAAATTGAAATTGACATTTTTGCAAAATTCAAAACGTATCTCGGAAGATACGAAACCGTTCGAAACGTTCGATATGTCCTTTTATTGGAAATTTTGTGTACTTTCAGAAGAATATGAAAAATATTGATTTGGCTAAAGTGGAAGCTAGAAACTAGGAGTTTTTACAAAAAAGTCGTGCTTTTTTACAAGAATCATAAAAAAGGCAATTACTCCTTAATGGTAAAAGCTAGAGAAATAATTTTGGCGACATTTTTCCTAAAACATCCTGTAGAGTCTACCATTTGCCTATGGCTAACCAGTTGCGGGACACCCTGTATAATACATTAGGATTTTAGTGAAAAATTTGTCGCTAGACTAAAAAATAAATTAGAATATTTTCATTTTAGACTCTTTAAAAAACCTCCATAGCTCTGAAAACGCAAGTACGCCTCCCTCCTTTTCAAGGCTGCAAACCTCTAATCTGTTGGGAATCCCCATAATCAGGAGGCCATCCCCAAAAATCCATCAATGTAAGATTTTTGTCGTTCAACGTCCATCTTCGGCTATAATAAGATCATATTGATTAAATTGTTTGAAACAAATCAGATCAATCACTTTAGTATGAAAGTTTGTTAACGAAATTTGTATCAGAAGTCCGAAAACGCAAAAGTCTCTATTGGAGAGTAAGGAATATATGAGTTTCAATTTTGGATTGATTTCGATATAATTTGAATAAATTTTACCAAATTGCAGATCTTTAGGGGCAGTTTCAATTGAATTGAAATAGAGGTAAAATTAACCCCAATTTTTTTGCACTTAAAGGTCCATCTAGATTAGTCGCCAAATGGCGACACGTACAGCCAAATGCCTGTTGTAATTCCATCCAAACTAGTCGCCATTTGGCTATGCGTCCAGTTTTGATATTCAATATGGCAACTCAACCAACCGCTTGTCAATTTCAAAGTGACAATTTTACAACTTTTGTTCGATCTTTTGTGTGAAATTGAATAATTTTTGAATGGCCATGTAATAATTCAAACGCGCAGAGTCCGATTTTGATAATTAAATTTTAAAAAATCACCAAAATGGAATTTTGGTTATGTCATTTCCTGTCTCCATTTGGCTGCTACAGTGTGGCTGCTAAGGAGCAGCCAAATGGCTGCACGCGATGCCAGTTTTTGGACGCGAGTTACGTCAACAACATCTTTAACCATATAAAACTATCCAAGCATCGGATATCCGAGATGCACACATATTTTTGCATGATTGCATACATGGTTCCCACGATTAGCTTAATAAAATTCTTTGTAATATTTTGTCTAATGTAATTCTCAGTAATGCTAAATTTATCTTGTCTAATGTATCGTATAACATCATTTGTATAATCTTGAAATGTTACAATCAGTTCTGTATGAACCTTCAACGAATAAAGTTGTAAAGATTATTTTTTTTTCAAAAGTAAAATCTCCAGAATTATAAGTGGCGCAGTCGGTAGGATAGGAAGAGGATATTAAGAAGTGTTGTGATTATAGTGCTAATCCGAGGATAACGGCTGACAACGAAGGATCATCGTTGGAAAGTTATAATCAACAATGAAGGGCATGTTTGTGGTATTCGTATTTTCGAGCTGCATGTAAGTCTAGTTAAATGCCCCGTAAATATTCCTTCCTTCCATATCCCAAGAACCTACTTAACCGCAGAAGTCTTAATAGTTCATTAGTTAGTATATCTGAAGAAAATTTACTTGGAATAAGTGTTAGTTCATTAGAGAATATATCTGAAGAAAATAGTGATAATATACTAGAAACCGGGATTAACCAAATCAATTACTCAAATAGTGAGATAAGTGAAGAAAATAATTTCAGAAGTGAAACAAATAGCATTTCGGGTACAATTAATAACAAAATCATGTCAGTGGAAAATAATCACACAGTGAATGCGACATCGGCAGTCGATTTGTTTAATTCTCTTAGAATTCCAGATGCGGTAAAGGATCTGCCAAAATTTGATGGTAATCCTAGGCTCCTTTACGACTTCCTCGACAATGTCGACGAGGTTTTAACTCTCGTGTCGTGTGCAAGTGGTACTGCTTATGGCCAAATGCTTCTCAGGGCCATAAGAAATAAAATTGTGGGTCCTGCCAATTTCAAGTCGTACAGGCGAAGAAAAATTTATATTCATCAATGTGCCTTAATGTCTTCCTATCCGGATTAAGGGAACCCCTTGGCTCTACAATCAGGGCCATGAAACCTTGCAAATGCCTTAGCCTACTGTGTAGAAGAGCAGAACATGTTTTACACTAGAAACGACCCCAACAAACTTCCACCCAAATTACCCGAAAACAAACCACCAATACTATTTGGCAACACATTCGGCAATCTAAACCAAAATAAAAGCCCAAACCCTTCTTTCCAGTTCAAATTACCACAGGCAAATTCATTCCAGCCAACCAGGCCATTTAATTTGCTCCTCAGCCAAAATATTAAATTCAAACGCCTCGATACTTACCAATTTTCCGTGAAGCATCAATCGATTTTCGAACCGCATATCAGCAAAGATATCTACGTAACGCTAACGCAAGTCACCATAACCTTGATCATCATAGGAATTGCCTACAAATGGATTCGCTACGTCCTGCGAGATCGTTACGTCACCCCAGAAATTATAGCTCCTGTCCATCAACCAAAGTTCATCTGGCCGTCGCTCACTAAAACTATCCAAGCATCGGATATCCGAGATGCACACATATTTTTGCATGATTGCATACATGGTTCCCACGATTAGCTTAATAAAATTCTTTGTAATATTTTGTCTAATGTAATTATCAGTAATGCTAAATTTATCTTGTCTAATGTATCGTATAACATCATTTGTATAATCTTGAAATGTTATAATCAGTTCTGTATGAACCTTCAACGAATAAAGTTGTAAAGATTAATTTTTTTTTCAAAAGTAAAATCTCCAGAATTATAAGTCGCGCAGCCATTTGGCTGCTAGTCTAGATGGACCGCCAGGCATTAAAACTGTTAGAAATAACAAAGTTAAAATAAAATGATGTAAGAAAGAAATGATCTTTAGACTATGCGCCAATTTAAAAAAAAATCGTACAAGCACCTCACCTTGGCAGAAGTTGGAGAAAATTGAGATGGAAAAATATTTTGTTATTGGGTCAAATCACAAAAATTTGACTTTGAACGTTTTGACGTTTTAGTCGTAAAAGAAAATGATTTTTTCAAAAATCTTCAAATGCCTGTGGCAGCTAAAGGGTTAAGCTAAGAGGGTATGTTCCATACAACTTTTTTGCTGGAAATCACATGAGGAAGCACAATCCGGTTCGTTTATGCGGCAGTTTCCGGGCACCCTGTATATTTTCTTAACTTACAACTAATAAAAAAAAAGCTATCGGAAAATTGGTTTTGATACCGAAATTTATACTTTTAAGCCCGTATTTATAGACATATGTCCCTTAACTCAAGGCGACCTTTAGTCAAGTATGCTGAAATTCAAAAATTAGATGTCATTTCAAGTAGTTTTTCATTGAAATAATTTATATTTAGAAGTCAATGCATCCTTGATTTAAGGCGAAACTCAAGGCTTAAGCTTTTAACACAATTGTAATATAATAATAACTCAAGGTAGGTAACTAGCTACATTGACTTCAAGTGAGGTTGACTATTGCAAAATTTCAAAGTGTACTTGAAATCGCCTTAAGTCAAGGATGCATTGTCTCGAGAAAATAAATTATTTCAATGAAAACTACTGGAAATGGCATTTATTTTAAGGTAAGGTATGTTTATAAATACGGGCTCTCGTTTCGGCTAATTCTTGCTATGCTTGTTGCGGCCGGCATATCAAGAAACAATACTATGTTTACTATAAATTGAAAAATCTAGAGCTGTCTAAACGGGATCGCATAAATGCAAATTTAGAGAAGATATTGAATAAATTGGTCGCAACATGTAGGAACAGCTTCTTCCAAAAATAATATGTGCAAAATTTGAACTTCCTTTATTCTGTCACAAGTTATGGAGTGAGTAAAATGCCCGAAGGGACTAACAAAGAAGGTGTTTTTTCAGAAACTCCATGTCTTTGACCCTAAAACTCACCTACATTTATATTAATTATCGTCTCCAATAGAGACTTTTCATTTTGACATCGGCTCAGATAATCTGAACCTCAAAATATAGATGCACGTGCCACAGACGAATTTTAAATTTCGTAGGCGCATGCACAGCAACGTGTTCTCGTGTCGTTTCCTTCTCTCTTCCCAACTTGGTCCACTTATCTTGCGCGCCGCGCAGCGGTGCCATACATCGCACACCACACAAGACGCGGGCGGGACGTGGCAGTGAATGAATTTCATAATCATTTCTGTGTTCATAACAGGCCAAATACACCTGCAACTTGGTTGCCAACCTAAGTTGGCAACACGCAAAAAAAACGGAAATTAAGTAATTTGTAGGCATGTTGCAGGTTGCAGTACCAGGTTGCAAGAACGTGAATGGCGTGGTTGCCGGAATGTTGCAAGTGTGTAGTAACGTACCTGCAACCTAGGTTGGCAACCAAGTTGCAGGTGTATTTGGCCTGTAACATAACATATTGTCCGCAACGGCAACTTGCTCTCTTCCTCGGACCCACTCGGTCCACTTGTCATGCGTCACGGAGTACGGAGATATCCATCACACACCACGGAAGTCGCAGGCAATGGCAAGCGATGAGTGATTCTTAAAAGATACTATAAAAAGAGTCTCTTGACTCTCTTGAACTGGAAAATTTTCTCTCAAATTCACACGCACACAGGCTCATGCGATTCACTTGAAAGCTCTAAAAAATTTCAGATACATTTTCATAGGAACAACATTTTGTACCAATTTGGACATATATGTATTATTTGTATATGATACGATGGTATAGTGTCAACATTTCTACTGCGAATCCGTCTTCTAATTTTACGCTTTAAGCCATCGGACTTGGGATGTTCAATAAATTGCTTATTGAACAGGCTTGCGCACTGAAGGGGTTCGCTGGTGCTCTTATGGCCAAATTTGATGGCATTATTGCCCTTTCCTTTCCTAGGATTGGATAGGGCGCGGACAGTAGACCATAGTTTACTGACACCTTCATTGAGGTTGCAGTCATTTAGGTGCTCGTTCCATTTTGCCTTCCGATAGTCTTTTACTTGTCGATTGATTTCGGAGTTAAGCTCCTGAATTCTGGGATCACCTGGGTGAGCGCGTCTGAAGTTATCTCGTTCATCGGCTAATCTGGCGGCACTGGTAGGGAAATTAGGTCGAACTTTCGGGATACGTCCAGCAGGAATATAACGTGCCGCTGCTTTGGCAATGACGTTCCTAATATTTCGTTCAGCCTTATGAACATTAGTTGGTGTAGGTAGCTCGATGAACTTCGCCGACGAGTATGCTTTGAAACCCTCCCAATCGGCTTTCTTGTGATTGACAAACGTTCGCTTCTCAGACTTAGTCAGGTTTGCTGGTTTGTCAACTCTTATTATGATTGGGAGGTGATCGGACGAGAGAGCAGTGTGCGTCTCCCATCGAGTAGCACTGATTAGGCTGGCACTTACAATAGTTAAGTCAGGAGAGCTACTGCAAGTGCCTGTGACTCGGGTCGGCGAGTCTTCATTGAGTGGACAGAAATCTGAGGCGTCTAGAGATTCGGCAATAGTTATACCCCTGGCATCGTTGTTGAGGTCAGAATGCCAGAGCTCATGGTACGCGTTAAAGTCACCAAGAATGATCCTGTGCTCTCCAGATAGGAGAGGACCAATATCGAAACGATAGCCAGAAGGGCAACTAGAGTGTGGTGGAACATATACATTAAAAATTTCGATATTAGTACTCCCTGATGAAACTGAGATGGCTTGCATTTCCGCCGTACCGTCGACATCTACATCTAATACACAGTAATGTACGGACTTGTGTATTAGGAAGGCAAGTCCACCTCCAGGGTGAGAATCATTACTGGCGGCTGGTCTATCTTTGCGCAGTATAACGTAATTGCCATGGACGCTAAGAGACGAGTTCGAATGGAGCAAAGTCTCCTGGATGGCAGAAATCAGAATTCTGTTTACACTCATGAAGTGAGTGATCTCGGTGATTTTTTGGTGAATGCCGTTGCAGTTAAACTGCAATAAGGACAGTGGAGTGAAAACCGCTGGAGGAGGAGCAGGGGTTAAGCCTAGCCTAGCATTCCTGATCATATTGTTTGGGGGTGCTGGGGGCTGAGGACGAGGTGGAGGGCCCGTGGTCGCCCTGTGTTTATGCATCCCGGTGCAACATATGATGTGGAGTGCTGACCAACCCTTCTCAAGCCAGAACACCTGAGATGTACCCATTCCAAGCAGCAATTACACTGCACTGACCTGGCATTCGTACCAATTCGTTGGCCGCAAACACTACAAAACCATACCTCTGGGGCTGGATTTGTTTCAATGCCGGCGCGAATTAATAAAATTGAGAGCAGCCGCGCCGAGATATAATGCTCCCAATATGACGAAAAAACTCATAACTCGAATCCACACATATACACAGACAAACACAACCTTCCTGCATCGAACCTTCATGGCTTCATGGAAACTTTTGGCCGTTTCCATGTAGAAAACGGGTGCAGTCCGCCCCGTAGAGGCAGTTTCCGTAGGATCCGCATGAAAAAATGAAATATTGGTGTCTTTTGATGTAGAGTCCTTATTCCCCAGTATACCCACCCCTGAAGCACTTGAAGTCCTTGAAGATTGGCTGTGGAAACACGAACATGAAGAGCGAATTAGAAATGAACCTTAAAGAAGATGGTATCATTCCCCGAATATGGTATCGCTATGCAGATGACATCCTAGGAGTCGTAAAAAACAGTGACGTAAACAATATACTCGAATATTTGAATACACGATCACCTTCAATAAAATTCACGATTGAAACCGAGTCGAACTCATCGCTGCCTTTTCTCGACATACGAATAAATCGCAAGCAAAATGGAAAGGTTAATTTTTCGGTATACAGGGTGTTCGGAACCTGTCGTATAAACGCACCGGATTGTGATTCCTCATGTGATTTCCAGCAAAAAAGTTGTATGGAACATACCCCCTTAGCTTAACCCTTTAGCTGCAATTGCTCCACGTCTTCGTACTGTTGTCCACCCCAGACCTGAGCATCATACAGGAGTATTGACTTAGACACCGATTGGTATATTTTGTATTTCGGTGTATGACTTACGTCAGTGTTTATAAAGCAGTTCCTCCAAATCACGCTTATCGCCCATTTGGCCTCTTTAAGTTTTAGCTGCAAATGTGAATCCGTGCTTAAATTGCTGGCTATATTGATGCCGAGGTATTTATATAGCTTAACGACTTCAATCTCATTTCCGTCGTAATACCACTTTTCGTTTCTGGCCAATATATGTTTCTTCTTAAAAGCCATTATTTTTGATTTTTCCAGATTAACAGTTAGGTTCCATTGATGGCAATAAGTGGCTAAGTGATTTATGGTTTCCTGTAAAGCCTCAGGGGTCTCCGCTAGAAACACAATGTCATCCGCGTATATCAAACCTTTCAGTACTATACCGAAAGCTTCAGCTCCACCAGGACAGTTTTCCAGAATGTCGTTTATATAGATCGCAAAAATGTCTGGGCTTAGTTTGCACCCTTGTCGTACGCCTACATTTGTAGCGAATGTTGAAGATAAGTGGCTTCCACTCCAAACCCTGGCTTTGGTATCTTCGTACATGCTCTCCAACACTTTTCCGAATTTCGATGACATCCCCGCAAAATAGAGCTTGTAGAAAAGCGCCTGTCGATCTATCGCATCGAAGGCCGCATTGAAATCGACAAAGAACGCGTAAAGTTTGCGGCCATCGTGCATATAATCGGGCCAGATTTTGTAGCACAAAAATATTATCATGTGTGGCGTATCCCTTCCTGAAACCAGCTTGGCTTTCCGATATTGCCTCTCGTAGTTTAAGCCACTCTAGAAACCTTGCTTGCAAAACGCTAGTAAATATCTTTCCAGTTGTGTTTAGAAAAGAAATTCCGCGGTAGCATGTTGGATCATCTACGTCGCCTTTTTTAAATATAGGGAAAATTATCGCATCGCAAAACTCTTCTACACGCTTCCAAGCCGACAAATAGCACGCATTTTACCTTCAACGCAAAAAACAAATGGTTCAACATAGAATGCCAAAATTATCGATGCAAGGTCTTCAAACGATTGAACCAACTAAGAAAAGTAAACAACCGTGAAAGTAGGCTAAAGTACGTAGAATCCAGAAGAAAATATAAAGAGGTTAAAGAAAGAAGCAAACGCGAGTACTACGAAAATCTGAGCAAGAAGATAAGTCTGGTGAACGACGGAAAGAGCTTCTGGCATTTAGCAAAAGAACTAAGAAACGTGAGTTTCATAATTGGTCCAACACTGACAGCGTCCGATTTTTTCGAACATTTTAAAACACTTTTCAACCCCCCCTTTAAATGACGTTCAGTTTAGCTTTGCTGCCCCATTTACCGAGGTGCCCGAACTAGATATGGACATAACAATGATAGAAGTCAAACAAATGTTATGTAGAGTCAAGGAAAATAAAGCGCCAGGCGAAGATCGCATTCCATATGAGTTTTTAGTACACGCAAACAATGAGCTCCTGGACGAACTCGTGACTGTCTACAACACCATTCTGAGAACTGCAATAGTAGAAGAAAGCTTTCTAAAAAGTATTATATTTCCTGTCTTTAAGAAGGGGGATATACACTGTGCTGGAAACTACAGAGCCATTGTATTCATGAATTGCGTAGCAAAGTTACTAATGGGCATACTCAATAGTAGACTGTCAGCCTGGGTCGAAACTAATTCGATCTTAACTGAATACCAAGCTGGCTTCCGTAAACACTGTTCAACTGTGGACAACATATTCAATTTGACATCAATCATACATCTTAAACTAAACGAAAAAAAGAAGGTGTACGCTTTCTTTGTCGATTTCAAGGCGGCTTTTGATTGCGTCCCACGACTCTCTCTACTCTACAAATTATTAAATATGGGAGTATCGTCGAAAATTGTTAACCTGATCCAGAATCTATATTCAAATACAAAGACAGCAGTATGGACAGGAGAAGAACTCTCAGAATACTTCCAAACGTCTACGGGAGTCAAACAAGGATGTCTGCTGTCCCCTTTACTTTTTGCACTTTTTATCAATGACTTGCATGATGAATTAGAAGGAGGATTATTCATAGACAATCTGAATATTCGAGTACTTAAATATGCAGACGATATAGTTCTCCTCGCGGATGATATTGCGACACTACAAGGTATGATAAATAATCTCGAAGAGTATTGCAAAACTTGGAATATGACGATAAATCTAAGCAAGTCCAAAGTAATGGTTTTCAGGGCTGGGGGAAGTTTGGCAAGTGCAGAGAAATGGACATTCAAAGGTGACCCAATAGAGATAGTAAACAAGTATACATACTTAGGGGTGGTTTTAACACCAACACTTTCTTTCACCCAACATATCACAGAAAGAACAGAAAAGGCAAAAAATAGCATCAGTATGACTTGGATACAATTCTTCGCTAGTAAGGATATCTCATTTTCTAGGAAGCTGAAACTACACTTACGGTCAAAAGTATCGACTCAACCTAAAAGCGCGTGTATTTGTACGTGTTTTTCGAAAAGTATAGCAGTTATCCATAAAAATCGTATGTCATTGAAAAGCTTAAGGCCTCAGCTTTACGTTGGTACCATTTTAACCAATATTTGGTGAGCACTTTTAAAATTGATGCTCTTTGAACGAAAACGTAGCGAAAATGAGCAAATATGAAAATGGATTTTGGTTAGGTTTTTTGCAAATAAAACAAAAACTGTTGGAAAATAAGTTAAGTATTTATTATTTTAGTATATGGTATTTCCTCCTCTTGCTCCAATGACAGCTTCCAGTCGATTCTGCATTGATTTGATCAAGTTGCTGATGGTATCTTGAGGAATACCGGTCCACTCCTCTAATAGGGCTGCCTTCAATTCTTCAGTGGACGAAGGGACTGGATTTCTGGCTCGGACTCTTCTCTTGAGTTCGTCCCATAAGTGTTCAATGGGATTGATGTCGGGACTGCGCGCAGGCCAGTTAAGTGACGACATATTGGCTTCATTCAAGAACTGCCGAGTGAGGCGCGACGCATGACACCGTGCATCAAAGTAAAGTTCTCGCCAATAAATGCTGCATAGGGCACAACGTGGACACGGAGAACATCGGTAACGTATCGCTCAGCTGTCAGCCCTCCTTCTTCTTGTAGCGGTGCAGAAAGGTGTGTAACCTCTGTGCATCTATGTGGGTACGATTTATGGTTCGTCAATGTTTGTGTCCGTGAGGTCTAAGGACAAAAATATAGCTGCTGCGATAGGGTTTTCCCACAGTGATATAGGGGTAAGATCAGTGGGCGCAGCGGGGCATTGAAACAAATGGCCCACATCATGAGGAGTGCCATTGCAGTTTGGACAGATGTTTTGGATGTCCGGATTTATGCGAGAAAGGTACGAATTAAGGCGTGAACAAAAGCCCGACCGAAGTTGAGCTAGTGTTACTCTGGTGGCTCTCGGGAGCCTAATCTCCTCAGGCGAAATTGGTGGTGGGCGCTCTGAGAGGACTCTATTCGCACCTAAACTCGCGATAGACCGATTCACTTCTTCAGTGTGGATCGCTGCAATGGCGGCTCGGTATGTAACTTCATCGTAAGGGTCCCGTTTGTATCCCCGAACCTCTCTCTCAAGGTCTCGTAAACCACGCCTGACATGTCGTGGTGGAGGAATTCGGTCCATGAGATGATTATTGGGATGATCCTCACGGTAGCAACCAACAAGATACTGTTTAGAGAGTAGGAGATTGTGATCACGTATTGGCATCAATTTTGTCTCCTGATGTAAGTGATCCTGGGCAGACATCAGAAGGCAACCTGTCGCGATGCGTAGAGCGGCATTTTGGCAGACCTGAACTTTGGACCAGTTTGTGTCACAT
Source organism: Microchrysa polita (assembly GCA_949715475.1). Taxonomy (NCBI): domain Eukaryota; kingdom Metazoa; phylum Arthropoda; class Insecta; order Diptera; family Stratiomyidae; genus Microchrysa; species Microchrysa polita. The sequence continues at coordinate 86,028,767 of OX454415.1, read as the reverse complement.
AGACTATGTGTCCAAACTGGGGCTGCATAATCAGCGGCCGCTCGACCCACCGCTTTATAAGTAGCTAGCATGGTTTCTTTATCTTTGCCCCAGGTGCTACCAGCTAGAGCTTTTAGGATGTTGTTCCTACTGCGCATTTTTTCACATACTGAAGCTGCATGATTCGCAGACGTCATCATGTTCTCTAGGTGAAGCCCGAGAATTTTGGGGTTTTTAACAGTAGGAACAGAATTGTTGCCAATACGTATATCCATCTCCCATCTGATGTCCTCCCACCAAGTGGTTAGAAAAGTCGCAGAAGATTTGGACGCAGAGATGGTGAGGTTTCGGCTTTGGAAAAATGCCTGTAATCGTCCTAGATAGCGATTAATTCGGAGGCGCATTTCATCCTTATCATTCCCTGTGGCGAGTACGGTGCAATCGTCAGCATAGGAAATCACCTCGATTCCTTCAGGTGGTGTGGGAAGGCCGGACATGTAGATGTTGAACAGAGTGGGGGAGAGTACCCCTCCCTGTGGAACACCTAATTTGATTTTCCTAAGCTTAGAACGTTTGCCTCGAAACTCGGTGAGGGAGTGCCGACCAGCTAGATAATTGGCAATCCAACGGATCTCTTGTGCAGGAAGATGCATATTCAACAGGTTTGCTAGGAGCATTGAATGATTGACCTTATCGAATGCACTTGATAGGTCTATTGCCACCAGAATAGTTCTGTGACAACGACTGCGTTGATTTAGCCCATCACGAATGCGTGTAGTGATCGCATCGAGGGCAGTGGTGGTACTATGCATCTTCCTGAAGCCATGCTGGTGAGGTTCTAGCTTCGCATGTGCAACAAGAGTGGGGTGAATAAGGGCCTCCAGCGTCTTTGCGACAGGAGAAAGTATCGTAATGGGGCGGTAGGATTCCCCGAGATTTGCGCTCTTCCCTGGCTTGAGACAGGGAACAATTCGACCTGTTTTCCAGATTTCAGGGATGGCAAGCGTGGACAACGACAAGTTAAAGGCGGCCGTGAGATACTGAATGGCTGGAAGGTCGAGAAGTTTCAACATGGTCATCGAAATGCCATCTGGTCCGAGGGCCTTGGAGTTCTTAGCATTCTCGATGACTTTTTTAACCTGGTCCGCTGTAAAAGATGGTATGGTGTCAACATTCCGGCTGCGAATCCGTCTTCTAATTTTGCGCTTGAGGCCGTCAGACTTGGGATGTTCAATAAATTGTTTATTGAACAGGCTAGCACACTGAAGAGGATCGCAGGTTTTAGTGTTGCCAAATTCAATGGCGTTGTTGCCCTTTTCTTTCCGAGGATTGGAAAGGGCGCGGACGGTAGACCATAGTTTGCTGACACCTTCATTGAGGTTACATTCATCGAGGTGCTGATTCCATTTCGCCCTCCTATAGTCTTTAACTTGTCGGTCAATTTCGGAGTTAAGCTCCTGAATTCTGGGATCATCAGGGTGAGCGCTTCTGATCTGATCACGTTCATCGGCTAATCTGGCGACACTAGTGGGAAAGTTAGGCCGAACTTTCGGGATACGTCCTGCCGGAATAAAACGTGCCGCGGCTGTGGTAATGACGTTCCTAATATTTTTCTCGGCCTCATGAATGGTGATAGGTGATGTTAGCTCGGTGAACTTCGCCGACGAGTAAGCTTTGAAACCATCCCAATCGGCTTTCTTGTGATTGACAAACGTTCGCTTCTCTGACTTAGTCATGTTCGCTGGTTTGTCAATCTTTATAATGATTGGGAGGTGATCTGATTTAAGGGTGGTACGTACTTCCCATCGGGAAGCAGCAATTAGACTAGCACTGACAATAGTTATGTCAGGAGAACTACTGCAAGTGCCCACGACTCTAGTCGGCGAGTCTTCATTAAGTGAACAGAATTCTGAGGCGTCAAGTGATTCGGCGATAGTTATACCCCTGGCATTGTTGTTGAGGTCCGAATGCCAGAGCTCATGGTGCGCATTAAAGTCGCCAAGGATGACCCTGTGCTCTCCGGAAAGGAGGGGACCAATATCGAAACGATAGCCAGAAGGGCAACTAGAGTGAGGTGGTACATAAAAATAAATAACAGGCGCGACAATCCAGAATTGGACTAAGGCCGCAGGATGTGTTAGTGACATCCTATTTCCAAGATCTTATCTGCTTTTTGTTGAGGTAATGAGATCAGCATCACGCTCAGCAGTGTTATTTATCCCCATAAATGGGTACTCGTTTAACATCTGAGTGAGATCATAGTCCGTCACAAGCTCGTGAGTTCGAAAAACACCATGGAACACGGTGAGATTCGAACTCATGAGCCTGTGCACCGAAGGTGCGCGCACTAACCGCTAGACCAGCCAGACTACTGAGGTGGTACATATATATTAAAAATTTCGATATTGGTACTCCCTGATGGAACTGAGATGGCTTGAATTTCCGCCATACCGTCAGCAACTACATCTAATACACAGTAATGTACGGACTTGTGTATTAGGAAGGCAAGTCCACCTCCAGGGTGAGAATCATCCGTGGCGGCCGGTCGATCTTTCCGCAGTATAACATATTCGCTATGGACGCTTAGAGACGAGTTTGCGTGAAGCAACGTCTCTTGGATGGCGGCGATGAGAATTCTGTTGGAACTCAAGAAGTGTGTGATCTCAGCGATTTTTCGGTGAATGCCATTACAGTTAAACTGTAATATAGATAGTGCAGTGAAAACTGCTGGAGGGGGAGGGCCAGGCGTAAGACTGGGTCTGGCATTCCTTATCATATTGTTTGGCGGTGTAGGGGGCAGTGGTGGAGAAGGTGGGCTGGGAGCAGCCCTGGGTTGCCCGGAATTTATACAACCTAGCGCAACATATGCTAAGGAGTGTTGACCTTGTCTTCGTAACCCTGAGCACCTAAAGTGAACCCATTCCCTGCAGCAATTACACTGCACTGATCTGGCATTCGAACCGATACGTTGGTTGCAGACACTACAAATCCAATTTGGGGCCCCTGACAGGCCGTCTTGGAGTGATATTCGCTTTCCTTAATCGTCTCCTTACCGTGCGGTCACTGACAGCTACTCCGCGAACACGCCTCAGGTTCCGCTGCGCACCCGTGAGGAAACAATTTCGTAACGTACTTGTTACAATGAAACGGTCGTCTCTCTCTGAAGTGGATCGAGGGCGGCCAGTTCTTGGTCTCGAATTAAAGCTACCAGTTTCTCGAAATCTCCTGCTAACTCCCGAGACAACAGACTGACTCATTCCAAGACGGCGAGCGACGGTTCGCTGACTTTGATTTTCCGACAATAGGGCTACAACTTGTGCCGCCTGTTCTGGCGTCGTATCCATTGATGAAAAAACAGTGACTGAAATTACTTCAGATGTAAGTTACCTAACTTTCCTGATGCAACTGATAATGAGAAACCGATTACGGGCGCTTTTATAGGGGTAGTTTACCTGACCTGACCTTTACCTGAAACTTCAATTTTTCTGGGTTTTTTGTTACAAGTGGCAATAATTTAAAAAGTGCAAAGCAAATGTTGATAAAAAGGGTACCAACAGGTAGCTAAGGTTTCGAACTTTTAAACGACATACGACTTTTATGAATAACTATCATACTTTCCAAAAAACACGTACAAAAACACGCGCTATTAGCTTGAGTCGATACTTTTGACCGTAAGTGTATATAATGCAGTGTGCAGAGCAATTCTCTGCTATGCAGGTCAGATATTCGGTTATGCATACTTTGAGCAAATAAATAAATTTCAGAGATACTTCCTAAAGAAAGTACTAATGCTACCCGATTTTACACCAAATTATGCATTAATACTGGAGACAGGCTTACCTGAAAACTGCATCCATACCTTCGAACTTCATATTAACTACATATATAAAATCATGCTCGAATACCCCAGCCATCGTTTACCTCACATATTAGTCTACAAAATCGCACAGAAGAATATTTTCTACTTCAAGGAATGGAATATCCTAGGGGAGCAGTTTGGTATCCATTGGTCACTTGATAATATAAATGCCTGGCATATAATGAAACAAATGTTCACTAGAAGCCTCGCAACGTCTCGCGTTGACAACTTGAAACTTAGAGCTACAGGAAGCGCGGAGCGATACTATAAGCACTTAGACTTTGAGAAAGGAAGCACCTATATAAATGACAGATATGATAAGGCAAAAATAATGTGGCTATTTAAAGCGAGATCTGGTACCTTATACCTAAACGCTAACCGTTTCAGGGCAACTGAACAACAAAAACGATGTAGTATGTGTAATATGCAGGAAATAGAAGATATTCCACACTTTATTGGTAGATGTAAGGCACTTAGGGAGTTCAGATTTAGATATTTTGGTAAAACGCACCTAGAATCCCATGAAATTACTGATGCTTTAAATGGTATAAATGATCCGAACTGGGACAAACTATATAAATACATTCTTGTTGGTTTCGACACGTACAGAAGAGATTTGATTAGTGAATTTAACTTTTAACATAGATAGAACTAAAGTAGAATATATGTTATTAAATATCACCTAAAACAATTTTGTTCCATTTAGAAGAATGCGAGGAGGAAAGTAGGATAGACAGCACGTCGATAGTTTTCTGGAGAAATGGTATTCCGTCTTTGGAATTCATGGAATCAAATGATATTACATATAAAGGGAAAAATCTCATCGCCATGCGCCCAGATATTGATCCGGAAATCTTGTGGACATATATATACACCTTTTATAGAATTCTAACCCCAGAAACTATTTACAAAAACCTGGAAAATATGGAAAAAAGTGACCTTACAAACTTATATGCGGGACGAGTAGGCAAAGCCATTGTTTGTTCAAGTAACACCAAAAATGTATACCCCAATTGTGAGATGTATTTTGATTTTCAAAATATGAAAGAAAAAGGAGCCTTTGAGAGACCACAAGCTGGACGCTATTTAGCATGTCTAATACTTGCAAAAACTTACTCTGATGAATACTTACCTTTTGACCTTTTTGAAGCAAAACATTTTCTCGAAAATAATTTCAAAGGAACAATCGAGCAAGTTTTTGAAAAGTATTGTACCTCTGAAAACGTAAACAAGAAGTACCTTCTTTCATACTATAGAAATATAGCAGGAAAAAATAGGTCAAAGTCTACAAATAAGAGGAAAGAACCAAACGGCTTCAGTTCGATAGATATGTTCACGAAAGCTTTTTTACATCTAACCAAATAATTACTATATTATTGACCTACTCGCTGAATAAAATAATGAAAAAGTCCCTACTCGTTAAAATATAAAAATATATATATACGAAAAAAAAAATCATAAATATATAAATATTAATATATGTATGAAAACGTATACAAAAGCAACATAAAATATAAAACAGACTACCAACAGACGACATTAATGTCATTGTTGCAACTGTTTATTTATTTGTTTAATGTAACCTTATTGTTACTTATAGCCATTTTATTTAAGCACATTTTGTATCAAGCTGAATAAATAAATTTTTCAATTCCAACCGTCGAGCAGTTCGGACGTGTTTTTCATTCTCTATTAATTTTTATTCATATGAAGCACAAATGAGTGTATAGTGACCCCCTTTAAATCGCCCATAAATATTATTTTGTGCTGACCAGTGACCCCATTGTTTTTCACACTTAGTCGTACCTATAGTTACATAACTCCACCGTACTCGTTTGCGCATATGTGTTCAACTTCTTCTGTGTACATATAAATATTTTCTGTGTGCATATAAATAAATATTTATTGTGACCCCATTAACATTTTACTTGCTTTATAAATTCTGATGACTTTAGTGACCCGACCTACCTTAATGTACACTTTATTCTGCTGTGCTAATTTGTTTTAAAACATTGATATTAATCTTCGAGTGTTTAGCGAACTTTAATCAACATGCATAAATGTGCCCTGCAAAACTGCATTGCCTTCGATAATAAAACCAATTTTGTGGTTTGCAAAGGTTTTTGTCAGCGGAAACTACATGGAACCTGCTTGGATGCTCCTCGAGATTGGTTCTCGCCTTATCTAGCAGAACATTTCATCTGCGCTGACTGCCAGAATACAAAAAATATGCTCCGATACATTTTTGAGAAAATTATCGGGCATATCGACAGTCTCAACTCGGACAAAGATAATTTGCTAGCTAAAATTCAGGCACAATCCAAAGCTAGCTCTGATAGCTTTTCGGAAATGGCAAGATGTTTCGACGGATTGTCGAACTCCATCTCTAACTCCGTAGATGTTCGCAACATTGCCAAAGCTATCTCCAGTCTCGAGCAAAAACTGGTAGCGCTCGAAAGTTACTTCAGTCCGACAAACCATCCTTCAATGAACAACAATGCACGTGATCTCGACGAAATTTATGAAAAAGTCGAAAGCATCGAGAGCTGCCTAAGCACTGTTCTCTTGAAGATCAATTGCTTATCCATTGCTGCAGTAATACCAACTACCAAGAGCCAAGCACACATCGAAGTAAATGATCCTGCAGATGTGGATGTAAATCTCAATGTTGAGCCTGCGCCAATCAACTCTTCCTGCGTTATTGAGCCTATTCCTGCGCCAATTAATTCGTCTAGCGATATTCGCCTCTCTTCTACTGCCCCGAAGCCAACCGAAAAGCAGCTATTCTTTTTCGGCACTTATTGGTCTCGTGATGAATGGAATAGTCGTCTCGAGAAATTAGGTTCTTCCGAATTTCCTGCCCGTACAGCTCATCATCTCACTCGATCCCAAACTACGACGTTTTTCGTAAAAGGTGTCCCTGGCTACGTAAACGATATCTGGTTGTGCAAAATCTTAGAAGACGAACTGCAGATTAAAGGTTGCACGTGCGAGAGTTATCGTCAGCGTCATCGACGTGCTTCGAGTTCCACAAAATGCTTCAAATTAAGTGTACCTTCACAGTATGCTTGGCTGCTTTGTAATCATGTACCGGATGGAAGCAAGACATACACTTGGAATGGAATGAAATTTTCAATATGGAGGACCAAATCAACTATAGCGCGCGCATCCAGTAAACAACAACCTATTAATAATAAAATATTCAAGCCGCATTTTGTAAGTAACCCCTCACACAATCCCTCTCGTCATAATAGAGCTCCACCTCCGAGTACTATTAACACTCCAGTTACTAGCTCACGTTCTAACATAGGTCATCATCCTAAAAAGGCCATCCCTAACTCATCTAAGAATCATACTGTTATTCCTCCGTCTAAAATGATTTCTAATTCCCGTAACAATAATAATAAAACGCGATCTACTAACATTGTCAACACTACATCGACTATTCTGCCTACTCAGTTGAAGATAAAAGACACCCGCGCGATTACGTCCCCTTCTAAATTAAATATCGTTCCTTCCTCTAGTAACACTAATAACGATAGGACTCCTTCCACTAATTTTGTCAATATGAAAACGACTATTCCGCCTTCGCAATTGACGTTAAATGGACCCATGGCACCCACAAAATACGCTAATTTCATTCCAGGTGCTCCCCAAATTCCATCATCCTCTGGGTCAATTCATGTGCCGAACACTCCAACCAATGTGCCCACTACTTCTAGTAATTTTCTGGATCCACTTGTTCCTCCTGCTGTTAGGCTTACTAAAAACTCCAATGACGACCTTGAATGTAGATATTTGCTTTCAAGATTTAGGGACCATAAGATCTACGACAGTGTCCGCTTATTTCTTTCATATTTGCACGATGCACCAGATACTACATGCGTTGACGGTAAAACTAAAACGAATCTTAAGGTCTTGATACAGCAAGAGGGTCTACCTATTGAGGTGAACTCCTTACGCAAGTTCTTCAACCAATATCACGAAGAACTTGGTATGCCCCTAGAGCAGGTTAAACGCGATCTAGAAACCTATCGCTCCTTCGTTAGTGCGAAATATATTTCCCGAATGCAAAGATCTCGTGAGGACATGAAAAAATATTATTCCTAATGATAAATCAAACCCGTACACGCCTAGATTCCTCTACCACAATTGCAGCGGCATGCGTGGTAAAACAAATAAATTGTTCCTTGATGCAAAATCCTGCCAATTTAATGTACTTGCCCTAACCGAAACCTGGCTGAATGAAACTTTTAAAAACGAGGAAATTCTTGATTCGAACTGGACCATTCATAGAGCTGACCGCAGCTATCAATTCACTGGTCTGTCTAGGGGCGGGGGTGTTCTTATTGCTGTGCACAACTCCATTCCTAGTGAACTTGTTCGAACCGAGCACAACCCATTATTTCAGCACACTTTTATCAAAATCCCCTTTGAGAAACATTGCCTCTATGTTGGTGTTGTTTATATACCTCCCTGTTCCGCTGAAGAATCTTATAATGATTTGTGTGATATCATCTCCTTTGTCTTGGGTAACATGAATGAGGATGACAGAATTATAGTTTTCGGGGACTTCAATCGTCCAAATATTAGGTTCTTTCTCGATGAGAATGATAAACGGCTTCTGCCTGTAAATCTTCTTGATAATTCTGACTTTAACATCATCAGTACGTTCTACGGTAATGACTTGCAGCAAGTTTTATCGACCCCCAACCAATATGGTAAATGGTTAGATATGATCTTTACTAACTGTTATGAGGAAGTAATTGTTGCTCCATCGTCGGTAGCGGAGAATCTTTTTAATAACTCTTGCCATCACTCTGCCATAACTGTAGAATTTTTGTCAATATCTTTTAGTCAGGAAACAAATTCTGAAATTATCTATGATTTTCTAAATGCTGACTATGAAGGCATCAAAAATTATCTTCATTCTGTGGACTGGCCAGTCTATCTCTCTTCATCAATACTTGACGAGATTGTTACCTCTTTCTATAGCATTATCCTTTACGCCTTTGACAACTTTGTACCTAAAATCAAAAAGCGCAACAAGCTCACTGAACCCTGGCTTGATAGTGATCTTAGACATTTACGAAACCAAAGGAATAAACTATATAAGGCTATTAAAAAAGATCCTAGTATCAGTGATACCCTCAAGAAAAAGTACGAGGATCTCGCGAATGAATTCCGGACTAAGTCCCATGAAGCATATAATAATTACGTTAATTTGATGGGTGAAAAAATTATAGACGATCCGAAGAAGTTTTACGATTTTGTTAACACCAAACGCAAAAACACAGGTTACCCAGTTTCAATGCGAAGCGGTAACATTAGCTCTTCGAACCCACTAGATATATGCAACCTCTTCGCTGACCACTTTCAAAACAGTTTCTGCACACCCCCTACACACTCCAATGCAACCCCATTTGATGATGCCACCCCGATATCTATTATCGACAGTATGATTATCACTCAGGATGAGATATTAATAGCTATTCAGCAGCTAAGCTTAAATAAAGGTCCTGGTCCCGACTTAATTCCCCCATGTTTCCTAACGCAATGTGTAGACCAACTAATTACTCCTCTACACATGATTTTCAACAAATCTCTTGGTTCTGGTATCTTCCCATCTTCTTGGAAACTTTCACATCTAAAACCCATTCACAAAAGCGGTGATAAGCGATCAGTTGAAAACTACCGAGGTATAGCTATCTTATCAATAATCCCCAAACTTTTTGAGAAAATAGTTTGTGATAAACTCACTCCCATTATCGATCCACTTCTCAATGAGCAACAACATGGTTTCCGAAAAGGCAGATCGACTACAACTAACCTCATGATACTAGTTTCAGATGTCCTCTGCAAAATGGAAAAGAGTGTCCAAGTAGATGCTATCTATACAGACTTTAGCAAAGCTTTTGATAGGGTTGATCATTTACTTTTAATTGATAAGCTGTACAGTTTTGGAATTACGGGGTCGTTATTGTATTGGATCTGTTCCTACCTCCATGAACGTATACAGTTCGTCAAATACAAGGGTCTCACATCCAAAAGCGTGTTTGCATCCTCTGGAGTGCCCCAAGGAAGTCATCTTCGACCACTTCTTTTTAACATTTTTATATCCGACTTATCATTTATATTACATGATATTCCTCATCTATTCTATGCTGATGACTTAAAGATATACCACTCCATCCTTACCCATTATGACTCTGCATTCCTTCAATCTAAATTAAAGTCCCTTGAACAGTGGTGTCATCGTAATAATCTACATCTCAACGTTAGTAAATGCAAAGTGATTAGCTTTTCTCGGAAAAATGAAATTATTACTAGTCCATACCTTCTCAACAACGTTGAATTGTGCAGGGTTGATCATATCACTGACCTCGGTGTTATTTTGGACAGAAAAATGCGCTTCAACCTTCAATATGATAGGGTATTATCCTTGGCCACCAAGCAGTTCGGTTTTATTAAAAGACGTTCCAAGGAATTCAAAAATATTTGGGTTACTAAATCCTTATACGTCACTCTGGTCCGTCCCCTTTTGGAATACGCCTGCATAATCTGGAACCCTGTCTTCGGTATACACTCCGATAGACTCGAATCTGTTCAAAAGCAATTCTTACTTTTTGCCCTAAGAGACCTTTATAATCCAGCCGACTATCTAAATCTCCCTTCGTACAATTACAGGCTAAGTCTCTTAAATTTAATGACTCTTTCTGCAAGAAGAACACTCCTTTGTGCCTGTTTCACTTTTGATGTCATTAGCGGCACAGTAAATGTTGATTTTATCCGTAGAAAAATCGTCTTCAACGATCAAACGAGGCGCACTAGGCACACAACCCTTCTTAAAGAATACCAACACTATACCGTATACGGTTTCAATGAACCTATTAATAGATGCTCCCGCACTTTCAATTCACTCAGTATTCATTATTGTCCGGAAATGTCTAAATCTGTCTTCAAATTAACCTTGACTAATGCTCTCCAATCATCCTAGGATCCAACCTCCTATCCCATACCCTATTATTTATAGCGAATTAAGTTAGTATTAAGTACTTATTGTTAAATGCCTTGTTTTGGTGAATGAATAAAATAAAATAAAATAAATATTATTATTATTATTAACTCTTCTGGGACGTCGCCGCTCTCAAATATTCTGTTGAATTCGTTACATAGAACTTCCAGAAGATTATCGTTGCTGTACTTGTAGAATTCAACTGGAATTCCATTGCTTCCCGCTGCCTTATTGTCCTTGCATTGTCTAACCGCCATCAGTACCTCCTCTGCTGTAATTTCTGCATCAAGCATGGGTTCTCTCCAATTCGGTCTAGCGAATTGAACCTTGTTATTTATGTGTCTATCTTTGAGCAATCCACTAAAGTGCGTTTTGAGCCGATCGAGATTAAGGCTACTGCCCATCTTATAAGTATCTGTATTATTGATACTTTTCGCAACTCTCCAAAATTCCTTAGAGTTGGAACATTCACTTAGTTTTTCGGCTTGCTGTTGATAGTATAAAAGTTTCTTCTGCTTGCATAGGGATTTGTATTCCCGATTTTTATGGACATATACTTTATTAGCTGTTTCGTTATTCGTCTTTCGAATGGTTCTCAGCCATGCAAAAGAGCGGCGCCTGCTTTTCTCGCATTAATTATCGTACCATGGATGCTTAAACGGCTTTTTCGAATTTCTCGTCTTATAGTCCTGACACAAGGGCATAAACTCATTTTAAAAACTGCAAAAATATGTGAGCTTTCTAAACCCCGAAGCCCTGACACACTACACAATTGCGGGTTGTGAACGTCAATCGAGTATAAATATTTTAATAATGAGCTTTTAAAAAACGACATTTAAAAAATGTAAATTTACTTTTGTAGCGTGTAGATATTTAACAGGATGGTTCTTCTAACAATCTGCATTGGATTCCCTGTATATACCAAATATTTGTATCTAGAACGTTTGGCCACGTAAGAATATGCTATAATGCATTTGAACAGCTTTAGTGACTCGGCGGTTGAGTGTAAAACTGAAGAGTTCTACTCTCTACACTATCGCATTTTTGATGTTATTCATGGATTTCACAACGGACGACATTTTTTCTGCTTCTGCTGCTGCTGTCAATGTGGGTCATCAAAGGCAAATGCATGTGTTCTAAATTGAAATTTTTCTGCTGATGCCGATGCTGACGCATCAAATGTAATTCAAGCATTAATTGGCACATAGTCTAACGATCATTTCTTTCATCATTTTTTTCTAGCTTCGTTATTTCTAACAGTTTTAATGCCTTAAGTGCAGAAAACTAGGGTTAATTTTGGATCGATTTTCATATAATTTGAATAAATTTTACCAAATTGCAGATCTTTAGGGGCAGTTTGAATTGAATTGAATAGAAATCGAGCTAAAATTAACCCTAGTTTTCTGCACTTAAGGCATTAAATATCAGTCACTCCTCGACTTACGTAAGCATTTCGTTCCAAAAGTCTATACGTACGCCGGAATTTTACGTAACTTGAAATGTTCCTAATACGCATATCATTCTTAGTTCACATACCCAAAAAGTTAACAAATGTGTGAATTTTAGACTTAAATTAATATGAGCGAGGATTTTCTTAAGTATCTTTTTTAATTTTGGAAAATACCTGGGATTTTCCCTATACCATAAATTTATTTAAGTGGATCGTACAAGGATTTTTCATGAGTTTTGGCTTTTACGTAAGTCTGGAATTACGTAAGTCCGCCTTACGTATGTCGGGGAGTGACTACATGCATCTAAACAGGAGAGGGCTAATGAATACCATCGATTCATCGAAACGATCGCCACTTTTAAATTGCATCAAATAATAATTTTTTCAATTCAATTTAATGTTTCCATAGAATATAGTAATTATCATACTGGTACATACATTACATTAGAATTCACAATTTGTGAATATTATGTTAACAGTAGAGTCCCGTTTTTTTTGTATTGTGTGAATTATTGAAAAGGTAACTTTTAGATTTTAGTAATTTTAGTTTAAATCTTAGAGAAAGCATAGCAACCCACCCCATGCGCTAGTCCAGAGTGGCTATGTGATCACACAACCTGTATGTGTTTGACTGTTTGACTCCAAATTTATTACACTACACTCCACAAAATAATTCAAACGTCAAAATATTGTCGATACAATTATTAACCCTTCTGTCACCGCCTACGAGCTATTATGCCTAAGGTTTAGCTGAATCTTCGGTAAAATTAATTTTATTTTTTAAAGAGGTTATAGTTCTAGACACAGTTTACATACTATGTCTTAAGGTGGTATTACACTATCAAATAAAGTTTGTCCAGTGGGTCACACAAAATTTGTCCAACATTTGCAATGACGAAAAGTGTTTTTCGAGACCTATTACACTATGGGACAAACAAATGACCAATTGGTTTGGCAAATGACGTAGTCAGTCAGGTTTCGAGTCAGTTGTTTCACCAAGGCAAATTTACCTATCACACTAGGTATGACCGTTTCAAAAAAATGACCAAAGCTAAGTTAGCTCCAATATGTATTTAGAGTGGTTATTGTTATTGTTTCATTTCTTTATCGAATTTGCAAATGTTTAGTTGAATAAATGTTTGTTTTGTAGTAAATCAGTTTAATTTTGCTTGAAGGCGTAATCTTGCCTCTTGCTATTTAAAATGCTATTTAAAATTTCAGAACACGAAAAGTGACCGCCGGGAGGATGAAAAGAATGTTAGAATCAAAAAAGGTGTATAGAGAACTTAGGGAAAATTAGAGCTAGCTCTTTTTACAAATTTTCTGTGTGTTTCATGCAGGCGCGTACTCAAGAAAATATTTCGAAAGGGGTTTTAGGAATAAGGTTGACGCTGCTCATATGTTATAACTACTCAGTGCATCCACAGGTTCTTTCTCACACTTCATCTAAAATTGCGGAAAGACAAATTCAAAATTAACTGCAGATCTTAGTCTCAAACTTGTGTCCTACTTCTAACCTGAAAGTCCCTACAATCAATCATTGTCCAATGATCAGCCTTGGTTCATAATAAAATTCTGAAAGTAATTACATGATAATTTTTGTGAAAGAAGAAACAGAAGAAACTGTTAGTTAAGTTGCTACGGATTACTCGTATGTCGGGCTCGAAACTTAGACATTGTACTTTTAAAGTTAAAAAAAAATTGATTCACGAAATGGTGCATGAACATGAGTGCGTGTTTTATTTTAAACAGGTTTTTCATACAAACTTCATCACCAAATTTCGGAGAGGTGGGAACCCCTAAAACCATACATATGTAGGATCGCCACTAGTTTCAAGTCATTCATTGTGAGTCCGTTCGGCCATGTAAAAAATCAAACTGCCACCCTGAACGGGAACGTTTTTATCGTGACTTTAAGAGCGACAGCGATAGTTTCATATCTCCGATATATTGCCAATATCTGGTAGTAAAGATACAATATCTAACAGTTGCCTAAGAGTAAAACCAAATTTACAAATAAATCAATATTTTTCACCTTTTTTAAATTTTTTAAACATTTTTTAATGGGAAATATGTACTGTGTTTCCAACGGAAAAAAAGATAAATTCATTTATAAATCGTGGTTTACTAAATGCGATATGGAAAAAATGTTTCAACTCACCAGACATAAGTCATGCGGCTAAGTACAAGATCTTCCAGGCAGTGGCCAAATCTGTGCTTCTATATGGTGCCCAAGTTTGGGGCGGTAAGCAGTACGAAGAAGTAGAAAAGCTGCAGAGGTACTATTTAAAGAGAATTTTCCAACTTCCGACAACAACACCAAATTACATGTTACTTCAAGAAACAGGCTTAACACCAATCTTTCTGGATACTCTAAAAACGCATTTCAAATATCTGGCAAAAGTATCTACTATGAACTGCGATAGGTTACCTAAGAGGATACTGGTTTATGGCGTAGAGAAAAAGAGCGCATTTTATATGGACATGATTTCGTTAGCAAACGAGCGCGAAACCGAGTTTTCCTGGGATGGGACTTCTGCAAACAGCAATATATTGCAACAGTTTCTAATACACGTAAGAGAACATGAAATAGCGAAAGTAGCAGAACAGGCTAAATCGTCACAACATCGGGAGCTTTATGTTCAATTAAACCACACCCTAGAAGAAAGCACATATTTTCAAAATAATTTCAGCGTTAGCAAAATTTCATTAATATTTAGAGCTCGAGGAGAGCTACTTTTGCTGAATTACCAACCGCATAGACCGGATTTGCCGATTCTCTGCAGTCTGTGCAACATGAAAGTAAGAGAGGATTCCCGACATTTTATTGCCATTTGTCCCGTATTGAGGGAAATCAGAAGATCCTGTTTTGATCGAAATGTGCTGAATGAACGAGAATTAACTAATTTGCTAAATGGAAGTAATTGGGAAAATTTGTATGACTTTTGTCGAATTGCCCTGAGATATCGTCGAAATATATTGGAAGGAACCTTGTGAGACGTCATTTGTGGTAGAGGGCACAGAGTAGATGAACATGCAGAATCTGGAGTTGTGTGAACTTCATCGCCCTGTGCCCTTGCAAGACCACAAATTGTGAAAAAGACAGCATAGATGACGAATATATTCCAAATATCACAAAATACAATACCGAAATTCGCCAGCACGTAACCATAAGGGAAACTAATTGAAGAAAGTGAAATAAAAGGATTTATTTTATATTGAACAGATGTAATGTTCCTGGAAATTTTTGAATAGTATTAACTGAATTAATTAATTGAATTAACTAGTGAGAAATTGTTAAAGCTTCATTATATTATTATTCCAAATACCAAATGAATGGCAGACGGCTACGCCATGCCTTAAAATTGTTTGTAAATGTATATAAATGTATGGATTAATTTAAGTATTGAATAAAACATTTATCTATCTATCTATCTATCTACTAATTACTATTATTTAATTTAATTTATTGTTGGCCAAGAGGTTCCAGGTTGAGGTTATGTTGAGAAAAAAAACTTTTACAACCAGAAAAATTCGAGAAAATTATTGAAACGGCGTGCGTTTACCAAAATTTTTTGGTAGAGATGAGATAGCCTAGAGTTGTGTCCTGAACACGCAGATTGTTCCAGCCGAAGCTATTACCGAGAGTTTATCAAAAACATTTTCTTCGATGTAATTCCACGGATTAATTTAAGTTTTGAATTTTCCAATACACCACAGTTTGCACAAACGTATAAAATTGTCGCTATTTTTTATGTTGATAATTAAATGCACCCAATGGAATCATTTCGTTTGACCACCCATGGGTCACACCAAAAACTCGTAATTTTTGAATGACCGTATGACCCAAAACTCCAAAATAAATTTGACCAAGGCTGTGTTTTGTTATTACACTAAGGTCATATGTTTGACCCGAAATGAATGACCACGATTGTCATTCATTTTTGGTCATTTATTATGCTATTACACTAGTGGGACAAACTTTTTGCGTCATTGGTCAAACTTTATTTGATAGTGTTATACCTCCTTAACGATGATACCCCGGTTTTTTCGTTTTTTAAAAAATAGTTTATATTTCAGTCCCCTTGAAATATGTTTATGGAAAGGGGTGGAAAATATTGTTGAACGATATATTTCACCAAGATATAGTACCAATGGTCATGTCGGGATTTCAAGAGAGTAATAAATATTACGCGGATTTTATATTCTCAATTGTAAACAAAAAATTGACATTTGAATTACATTTTCACACATACTATGAACTGCAATAGTGTGAAAACAGTGCCATTTTTTTTCTGATGCGCACTCTGGACTAACGCATGCAGTGGGTTGCTATGCTTTCTCCAAGGTTTAAATGTACTCCCTAAGGATGACGGTTTGTCGAAATGCATAAAAAGTTTATTGTATATAATTAAAGTTTATACGAGTAATAGTCCTGACACACCTAAACGAGTTTACGAACGAATGCAGTTTATGAGTCTAGAACGAGTTTATATGCGGTTTATAACGAGGTTATGAACCGTTTATGAAAGCTCTCATAACCACGTTGTAACCCGCAATTGGATGGAGCTGCATTTTAACCACCGAAAAGCTCCTCATTTGATTTGATTATTAAACATTCCCCCTCAACCGTGCGAAACGTCAACGTTGTGAAGACTCGGCGCTCCGTCTTTTGGTCTGAATTGTGAACCACTAATAAAGTTCTCACTGTGTCGCGTGTGACATTTCATCTTCTGACTTGCTCTTCTCGCGATTGTGCTTTTGTGCGCTCAGTGTCTTCTACTTCTAAGATGTTTTCTTGCCTTTAATCTAACTCATCATTTCTCGGTTATTAACGTTTTCATATATACAGTGTGTACCGCATATCTTGCGTGGGAGTGTTAGTGTTATATTTCTAAAGCTTATTGCACTACAATTTGTTTACTAATACACTACTCCTTGTGCTTTTATCAAATACACCTGTGTAACGATCTGTGTTTCAAAACAACCGGTTTGCGTCCATGGTGTTAGTGGAGAACCTGGCTAAACCGATTCACCTGAACTTTTTGTACACTGATCAGAACAGTACAGCGCGCCCGCCTACTTTCGCCAAAACAGAATATTTCAGTGTCTTCTGTGAATATATTTATACATCTGTGCTCCTTTGCCTTAACCATGGCTTTATGTTCACTGCAAACGTGCCTCGACAAAACGAATTCGACACCATTAATTGTGTGCGCGGGTTTCTGTGAAAAACCGTATCACAGCAAGTGTGTCGACCTTTCTGGGCCTGTTGGCGATTATATACGTAAGCCTGACTCCGGCGTCCATTGGTTCTGCAAAATTTGTCGAGCCAAATCTATGTCAACTCTCGTCGCCAAAATGCTTGCAACAAAAAAGTGATTGGGGGTATAACCACCGACTTCCAGGCAGTTTTGACTCGTCTTCAGAGTTCTTTCGACAACATTGCTGCCTTTACTACTGCTGACGTCAACGACAACGCCAACGCCAACACCATTCCTTCTACAACTGTGGGCGTTACTACTCGCCAGAAGGCTCAGAAGGAAAAGGAAAAGAAAAAGGACAACAATCGTAGTAAACCTTCTCAACCACTTTCAACTAGCGTCTCTAACTCACCAATACCGCAATCGACGCTTCATTTGCTGATTCCATCTAGTGAATCTATTCATCCGTCTCTTCAGCCACCACATCTAACAGCTTCTCAACAACTACCGGTGCCATCAGCTAGCGTGCTACAACTTCCTCACTGCTCGCGATCGCTTCCACTTCAGAAATCAGTATCGACTGGTTTGCAATCGCCTTTACTTGCTTCGATACCATCGCCTGTTTATTCACCGAATTTTCGCCAGGATCAACATCAATCGCATGAATATCAACTAACAGCGTCTACGTCAAATGCTTTACAAACTCCTGTCGTATTATCTCCGCTTCCCTCGTCGACAGGCAAACAGCTATCCTACACATCGCATCCCTCTCAACATCAACTAATATCGTTTGAATCGCATTTGCCACAGCAATCAACCGTGAGTAATAGTGCTAATCATCGTAGGGAAAGGGACGATATGGCAGCGCAAATGTCTACGGGTGCTATTGCTCCTACTTTGCGCGTGTGCGCTCGGCCACGGCAAATTTTCGTATCGAGGCTGGCATACGACACGACAGAGGACGAGCTTTCCTCATATGTAATCAATCGACTTGGCTTTCGACCTGCAGTGTTCAACTGTAGAAAGTTAACCAAAGAGAACTTACCGGATCGACAAATCTCGTCTTTCAAAATTTCTGTGTCACAGGACGTCGACATTCCTTTAGATTCTTCATTCTGGCCACCAGAGTTGTTCGTTAAGGATTTTATAAAGCGCACGGCACCTCGGCGGCGCCATCCAAGACGCGAAAATTAAATATTTCTATCTACTATCAAAACACTAGAGGTCTTAGAACCAAATTGGAGGAATTCTATCTTTCGTCAATTACCTCTGGTCATGATGTTATATGCATTTCCGAGACGTGGCTTGATTCTTCCATAGGTGATTCTGAAGTTCTTCAATATTACAATATTTATCGCTGTGATCGTAATCGTCTTCTCACTGGCAAAGCAGACGGTGGGGGGGCATTAATAGCAGTTAGCGATAAACACAAAAGTTCTTTGTTGTTCACCTCATCTCATGACACGTTTGACTGTGTTATTGTGAGCATTTGTCTTTCCTCGTCAACCACACTCCTTGTAACTTGTGTTTACATGCCTACTAACTGCAGCTTATCTACCTATCAATCGTGGTATTCAACTGTTGGTCGTATATTGAATAGTCATAAATGTTCATCCATTGTCATTTGTGGTGACCTCAATCTCCCTCACATTCAATGGTGTCCCGACTCTGATTTCCCGGTCTCTTCCGTCTCTACATCACATCTCTTAGGTTTAACTTCATTTATGCATCTTTGCTCAGTAGCACAGATCAACACAATTCGCAACGCTTCCAATCGTCTTTTAGATCTAATTTTTACTAATATTGAAAAATCCTCGCTTCTTCTGTCCGAACCTCCTCCCTATGTGCGAATTGACTGCCATCATCCTCCGTTACTTCTTGAACTATCCATCACTACCTCGAACCCTCGTATCCAACCTCGCAAGCATGGTAGGTTCAACTTCTATAGAGCGGACTATAGCAGACATCAGCAACAAATTATAGACCAATTTCATTGCTTCCATCTTGCGCTAAAATCTTAGAAAAAATCGTCAATGAATTCCTACTTATTAATTTTGGCCATTTAATATCCTCTTGCCAGCATGGTTTCCAAAAACACCGCTCGACCACGACAAATTTACTCGAGATCACACAATTTGTTGCTGAAATGTTTGATCGTCACCAAGATGTTCACGTAGTTTATACAGATTTCTCGAAGGCATTTGATACGATTTGTTTTCACAGACTTCTAACTAAACTCATCACCTTAGACGTTCCAATTTCTTTAGTTAAATGGATTGATTCCTACCTTACAGACCGCACCGGACAAGTAAGTTTTCACAATTGCTTATCCGCTCCCTTCTCTCCTACATCCGGCATCCCTCAAGGATCCATTTTAGGCCCTCTGCTCTTCACTTTTTTTATAAATGACTTACCCCCAATCCTAAAATGCAGGAGCCTGCTTTTCGCTGATGATCTTAAGTGTTACCTTCCTGTTACTTCCATTGCTGACTGTCTACAATTACAATCAGCACTTGATTTACTTTCGATCTGGTGCCACGTAAATGGCCTCCGGTTAAATTTGGCTAAATGCTTTTTTATGATATTTTCGCTTAAACCTTCTCCCTTGTCTTTCCTCTACACTATTAATAATGTGCCTATCAAGAGGGTAGATTCGTTTAACGATTTAGGGGTGACATTCGACAGCAGATTGAATTTTAGTGGCCACTACGAGAACATCGTGAATCGGGCATCCAAACTTGCCGGTTTTGTGCTCCGCAGTTCTTCCCAATTCCACTGCATTCAATCTGCTGTCCGTCTATTTTGCTCTTTGGTTCGGAGCATTCTTGAGTACGCAAGTGTAGTCTGGTCTCCTTACAACCAAATAACACACACAAACGACATCGAGGCTGTACAAAGAAGTTTTACCCGTACACTTTTTTACAAATTTCGCTTGCCTTATGCTAACTACCCCGATCGTCTGCTTTTCCTGAATTTGCGTTCACTGAAAGCGCGAAGGCTACTTTTGGATGAATGTTTTCTCTTTAAACTTTGCCATGGACTAATTGACTCCATATTAGCGGAAAGTATTCGTTTCAGAACTCGGTATCGCCCTTCGCGTAATCTTAATATTTTTGATCCACCATTTGCTAGATTGGAAATCTATTTCAACTCACCTTTACTTAGGATGATGAGAGTACACGATGAACTCCAGTTTGGTCCTCTTACTCTCACTTTCAATTCGTTTCGTAGAGCCATTTTGCAACGACTTATATCTTACGATAACGTAAATTTTTCATAATTTTGTAAATATTTCTTAATTTTACCTTTTCTTTTATAATTTTTTTTACATACATTTGCATTTATACTATCAATTGAATTACTTTTTTTTTTTTTTTTGAAACCTACATAATACAATTATTGGAATATTTTCTGTGTATATATGTTATAAATAAATAAATAAATAAATATAGTTAGCGTAGGATAATTCAAATATTCATGGTCCAACGTCAGATTATCTTGGAAAATTGTCAATTTTAGCGTTGGCAGTTGAAGTTTTGGCATTTGGAAATATGTAATTTGTGGTCTCTAAAGTCAGTAAGTAAAACGTTAGTTCACTATTTTAAAATGTTGTTTCATTCCAGTTCAGGACGTCGTAGCGTGCGGGTCATAGAAATAGAGTAATAGTTCGGTAGTGCTGTGTTTTGTTCGTGGCGGCCATCTTGATTGTGAGTGGAAAATTTTTATGAGGATTTTTCCTGCGGTCTAATTTAAAAAAAAAAGGTATTTAAGAATTATTATTGTGATTCAGGAAGAGAACTGGTTGAGCGATTTGTCTCGATTAAAAGATACTTAGTAGTGTCTTACATTTTTCTAAAAATCGTTCCTTGGTTTTGAGAAAAAACAAAAGAACGTAATTTCATATATCCCTTTAATATTTCCTATGTGTGATTCAAATGAGCCTCCGGATCGGGGGAGAAACAAAGGTCTATGCAATAAAAGAGCCAGAGAGGACTCCTTAGTCAGAGACCAAATTGGAAATACAGGAGACACTCGCTAGTTTGAACCTTCTATAATTTGAACATCCAATAATTTGAACGCTCATCTAGCAACATTACGTCTCTTATAATTTGAACTTTTCTATAATTTGAACAAGTTTTTATTTGTGTTTTTCTAGCATATAACTCGGGGAATCACTTGATTAGCAATAAATTTGAACTATCCGAACAAGTAATGATTCTGTAATGATATGAATATGACATTTCGTTTAAACATACGAAACGGTTTACACGCTACTACATTTGCGTTGTTTAGTCGTGTCTTAAATTTTTTATTAAAATTTTTAATAACTGGTAGTGTTTAAACCAAATTATGTATGCAAGTTCTTTCAATAACAAAGCTCCCCCACAAATTTGAAACCCTCGATCATTTGAACTCACTTGGTTTTAATTAGTTCAAACTATCGAGTCCCTCCTGTAATATAATGACTGAGGAAAGAACACAGCCAAGTGTAGAAAATGAAAATCTTTCTAAAACAAATAATTCAATCATGGGCACAGAAAATAGGCAAATTTATCTTTACAACTCCAAAAGTTCTGGTCCATTTGTAGTTGTTATACAAAAAATAGAAGACAAACCAATCCAACTTATGACGATCAACAGATTACTTAAACAAAAGAATCTGAAAGGAATATTGGAGGTTAGGAAAATTTCCTTTAAAACGGTGAAAGTGCTAACTAATTTTCAAGATGCTTATAACATCATTAATAATAAAGACTTTAAAGAACTAGGTTACAAGAGCTATGTGCCTCAGAATTGTATATCAACATACGGCATAATTCGAGGTATTGATACGTCGATTGGAACAGAAGATCTTTTACGAGAAATTGATCCAAAGTACAAAGTACTGAGCCTTTACCGCTTCACTAGAAGGGGGGAAGACAATGTACAAATTCCGACTCAAACGCTTAAAATTGAATTCGAAGGCAAATCAATCCCAGAGGAAGTCAAAATTGGTTATGCAGTGTGTGATGTTGAATATTACATACCAAGAGTAAAAATTTGCAACAAATGTGGCAGAATAGGTCACATTATGAAATGGTGTAAAAGTGCCAAAAAAAGGTGCCTCAAATGTGGGATAGAAGGGGATGAGTGTACATCATGCACAAAACCTAAGTGCATTCTTTGCGGTGATGAAAATCACAACATCTTCTCGAAGAATTGCCCTGAAAAAATCAAAGAGGCTAATGTTATTGCTACAATGACCATAACGGGAAAATCCCGTTACGAAATAAATAAACAGAACCGTTTCGAAATACTTAACCAAGAGGAATTTAACAAGGAATACCCTCAATTATACAATAAAAGCAATACTAATAGACCACTAGTAAAAAACAAACAGGAAACCCTTAACAAGTTCCTTACGAAAAAAATGACCTACTCCAAAGCAGTTAGTAATAGATATAACCCTACTATGTTACAACGAGAGGATAACACCCTAAATATCGTTAACTTCTACAATGAGGATAGACGATTAGCTTTTCAGGAAAACAATTCAACTAACAACTCTTTTGACAATTTTGAGAAAGAATATCATTCTCACAATGAGAAGTTAAAAGGATACGAATCGTTGTGCAAAACACTTATTAACTACATTAAGGGAATATACCCAAAAATGGATACAAGATCCAAAATATCTCAAGACATTACTGCGCTCAGCAGACATATCAGCTTTTCCACTGATCCAACTTATAATACTAATATTTTCAATGATTAAATCATTACAAGTTAACATACAAAGTCTCAAACACAATCAGAATACATTGGAGACTTTTGTTAAATTAGAAAAAATAGATGTTATCATCCTACAAGAAATTTGGCTAAAAGAAGAGGAAAATCCTAGAATTAGTGGCTACAATTCTTTCTTTTGCAAAGGCAATAATGGCTATGGTGGCGTAGCATGTTTAGTTAACAAAAAAAATAAATGTATTGCTGAGGTACCGAACTCTGACTTAGTTGCCCTGATAAATAAAACTTATAATTTACCGGAAAACTTCATAATAATTAACATTTGTGCAAGTCCGGACAAAAGTAGTAAACTGCTATCAGAAGCCTTGTCCAGAATACTGAATGACTTTAACCCTAATGGCACCAATAACATTCTGTTAACAGGGAACTTCAATGCACACAAAACGGATTGGGGTAGCCTCAGAGACACCCCAAAGGGCTGCATGCTATTTAATCTTCTTTTTTCTAATGACTTACATGTCATGAATAATGGATCACCAACCTTCATAACTAACTCAGGTAACAACTCTGTAATCGACCTTACATGCACAAACAGATCTGACCTGATATCCGATTGGCACACCTATGGCGGACAATTGTATAATATTAATATTTTCGATAAAAACACACGTTCAACCCCTGAGACATAATATTGTAAACAACACTAAATTAAGAGACAACATAAATCAAATGGAAATAGGAAACAATCTAAATGATTTCAGCTCTAAAGTAAAAAGGCAAATTAAAAAAGCAACCTTCGTCGCAAACAAAAATGCATATACACCAAAAACATGGTGGAATCAGGAGTTGAATGAACACTTTTTTAATTATAAAAAAGCCGTTATGAAAATGAGACAAAACCATTCACCGGAAAACATCAGTGAAGTTGAAAAATTTAAAAAAAAATTGGAATAAAGAAATTAAAACAGCAAAAACTAAAACTTGGAAAGAATCTATACGCCGAATAAATCAGTCAAAAGACCCAAGGGAAATACACAACATTTTTAACAATGTTAAAAATGCTTTAATAAACAAAGTTGACACGGGGTTATGGGTAGGCCTGTTCCAAAAACCGGGATCCCGGTACAAAACCGGTGTTCACTTGGTACCGGACCCGATATTCTGAAGTACCGATATCCCGGTTTTTTGGTACCGAGTTAAAAAAAAACCGACCGACGAGTCGGTTTTTTGGTACCGAGTTAAAAAGAACGATTCACTTCAACCATGAGCCGGTTTTTTGGTACCGGTTTTTAACCCGGTACTAAAAAAAACCGGCTTATGGTTAAAAAAACCGTCGGTACTGAAAAAAACCTGAGTCGGTTTTTAACCCGGTACTCAAAAAAACCGGCTTATGGTTAAAAAAACCGTCGGTACTGAAAAAAAAAACCTGAGTCAGGGAAACCGCTTGTGGTACCGGGTATTGAAAAAAACCGAAACCCGGTACTGAAATCTCGGTACCGAACAGGCCTAGTTATGGGTGGATGACGAAAAAAGAAAATTTCTTTCTAAATTGGGTTCAACTTCTAACACATCCACTGTATTAAACCAAACATTTTTACAAAAAAGAGATCACTGTAGCAACATATTTACCCTTCCTGAACTCGAAAGACTGTTGAAAAAGAAAACGAGCGACTCGGCCGCTGGTATTGATAGTATCAAATACAATCACATCAAATGGCTGAACGAAGAAAACAAGAAACAGTTCTTGGACATACTTAATAAAATCTGGCTCGAACAAAAAATTCCCGAGGAATGGAAAATGGCTAGAATAAAACCCATCCCCAAACCAGGAAAAAATCATAATATTGCGGACGGGTTCAGACCAATAGCTCAACTGAGTGTACCGCTGAAAATACTTAATGACCTAATCCTCAACCATTTGAACCAGTTCATTGAAGAGCATAACATTCTCAGTAAACAGTTTTATGCATATAGGGCGAACAAATCCACCAGCCAATGCATTAATGATCTTGCTGCAGAAATCAAGACTAATAAATTGGTAAAAAATGTGTCTGTTTGTGCAGTCTTGGACCTTAAGGGTGCATATGAAAATGTAGATATCAATGTGCTTAGAAGAGTTTTAGAACATCACCGTATTCCTCCGGATATAATCACATGGACAATAAATCTATTATCAGAAAGAAGACTCGTACTAGACAATGTAGAATGCACACTCAGCAATGGGTTACCGCAAGGATGTGTACTAAGTCCAAAATTGTTTAACTTGTATACAAGTCGTATACATGAGCTTTCTGATGATAACAGCAGAATTTTTTAATAAGTTCATACAACACATGAACAGTCTAAATCAAACAATTAACAATGAAAAAACGCAATTTTTCATCTTCTCAAGAGCCAAAGAAGCCAAACACTCCATTGTAATAAACAACAATAGAATCGCCAATTCGAATAAATTAAAATACCTTGGTTTCCAAATTAAAGGCAACCTAAAGCTAACATACCATTATGAAGACATGATAAAAAAAAATAACCTAAATTTAAGAACATTCAGTATCATAAATCAACATAAAGACGGTTTGCATCCCAACAAAGCACTGCTACTTTACAGGTCTCACATCAGACCAATAGTAGAATATGGAAGAACAACGTCAGCGAACCTTAACAAAGGAACAATCCTCAAAATACAGACTCATTTCAACAAGTCGTTACGCAAAAGTCTGGGTGTGCCAAAAACAACACCGGTAAACTCCCTATATGTGTTAGCTAACGAAATTCCACCGAAACTTAGAGGTCTTTTTCTAACTGCAAAAGAAATGGCTAAAAGAATGAGCTATGATGAGGAGTTTGCTGACCACTGGAAGAACAATTATCTCAACATGGCACTGAGCTTAGATACAAGCTACACGGCGTGTTGGATTGAGTTTGGACAAATATTGAAGGAGGTTACCTTTGTTGAGGAAAGAAGCATTTCCCACAAAATTAAAACTTGGATGAAGAGCACTGAATTAAACATAAAAAATGATGATGACCTTAATAATGCCAGCAACTTAATAAATCATTTGTCAAAAAACAATAAAGAATCCACTTGCATTTTCACAGATGCTTCTAAAAAGGAAGGCGAACCATTAGGGGCAGCTTTTATTAATGGATCAAATAACTACTATGAAAAATTCAAAATTACCTCCGACTGTGCAATATCCTCAGCCGAGCTATTTGCTATACAAAAAGCAGTAGAATATTGTATAAAAAACAACTTGAAGCATATAAAAATCTTCACAGACAGCAATGTGGCATGTGAAATAATTTCTGACTATGATAACCCACATCCAGTAGCACAATTTATTAAAAAAGCGATAAATAACTCTACGGTGGAATTGCTACACATTATATGGATTCCCTCTCACAGAGGTGTCGTGGATTTTTAATTAACGCAAGATAAATTTTTACTTGTTAAAAAATAAAAATCCACTTAGCCATTTTTTATTATAAATAAAATCAATCTAGTTTTTTTTATGATAAAAAAATGTAAAAAAAAATTAATTCAAAAATTAGATTTCATTTCAATAAGATAAAAAAATATTCATTCCTTAAAAATTCAATTTTTATTATAAATAATATAATGTTTAAAACATTTAAATATATAATTAAATATATCTTAATATATAGAGACCAATATATATAACTAATAAAATAAACCTCTACATAATTGGTGACCCCGAACGAACGAACGAACGAACCGTCTCGAAAGTGCCTACAAATATTGGATTATTTTCAAATTAAATGAACGTATTTTAAAGAAAATGATTAGAACGATATAAAACAAGGAAACAGAAACTACTCACAAGAATTAAGATATTTGAAAACGAATTCAAATTTCAATAATCAAGAACTGAAGCTGAAACTGGATGGAAGGCTGAATCAACAAAGAAGATTATTCCATATTAGAAGTCTATTCAATAACGGAATTTTAATTGGAAACGAAGATTATCATTCAAATTACAATTTCTTGTATATATTGAATTTTATCAGTGTAAGATGAGTGGATTTTTTTAAATTTTGGCAAGTTTTGTTAATTGGTAGTCCGAAAATGCCATCGACAAGGAGCAAATCCACGACTTCTGCCCTCCCTCCGCGTAGCTCCCCGTCGGACGAGGACATGGAAATTGAAGTGGAAAATAATAACATTCCACCATCGGGCACTAATCAAATTTCTAATTGCGTTGCAAAAGAATATTTAAACAAAATTTCCCTTTTGGTCCAAAAATGTAGTTGGATGGTTTACATTACTGGAACGGCAATTGACAGCGTTTGGCATAGATATAGAGAAATTCAATACTGCATTAAGTATGTTTTCACCGTTAGATCGGGAAAACATGGATGGAGTTTTTGAGAGACTCCGAGATGTTTCTATTTACACCGATTTTAAAAAGCTGTAATAAATACCGATTTTAAAAACGCTGTAATAAATAAATTTAGCTTATCGGACTCATCAAGAATCCGCAAATTATTAACCGGTTTAGAATTGGGTGATAGTAAACCCAGTCAACTATTAAACGAAATGCAAAATCTTGCTGGAATAACATTCGATCAAACTGTACTTCGTTGTCTCTGGCTGGAAAGACTTCCAACAAATATTAGAACTGTAGCTGTAGCAGCAAAAGGTTCACTTGTTGAAATTGCTGAAATAGCAGATAAAGTTCACGAAATTGTATCAAGTCCTTCCGCGTTTTCTGTTTCTGCGACGAGTGCAATTTCGTCAACAAGTGAACGAGAGTCTTTTCAATGCCAGATTGACATATTGTCTACTAAAATTAATCAAATGATGGTTTTGATCAATTCAATTAGGAAAAATAACTCTAGACAAACAACACGTCTAAATTCAAATAATCATTTCCGTTCAAATTCAAGTAATCGTTCACATTCAAAATTAAAAAATAAAGTAAACGAGAATGGGCTTTGTCGTTATCATGAAAAGTATGGAGACAAAGCTCTTAAGTGTTATGCGCCCTGCAAACACCTTTCAAAAAACTAAATTTGGTGTTGGAATCGACGGTTTCTAACACAATTAATCCCTTAAACCGTCTAGTTGTTGATGATGACAAATCCAAATTAAAGTTCTTGATTGATACTGGGTCTGATTTGTCAATCGTTCCTGTAGATATTACTGAAAAGAAAAATTTCAACTCTTACTTCGTTTTAAAGGCTGCCAATGATACAAATATTTCAACTTACGGTTATCGCGAACTACAAGTTACTTTAGGACTTCGTCGCGTTTTTACTTGGAAATTTTTGGTCGGGGATATTTCCAAACCTATCATTGGCGCAGATTTTTTAAAACATTTTGGATTGATGGTGGATTTACATAATCGTCGTATTATCGATCTAACAACAACTTGTAAATCTCAAC
This sequence comes from Microchrysa polita, assembly GCA_949715475.1. Lineage (NCBI taxonomy): Eukaryota > Metazoa > Arthropoda > Insecta > Diptera > Stratiomyidae > Microchrysa > Microchrysa polita. Next base: position 86,000,126 of record OX454415.1, on the reverse strand, counting down.
AGGGTAAGTTAATTGAAACTAATATACCCAAATTAGAGTTAATTTCTTACCCAAATGTTGACAAACGAGTTGCTTGTCTTTTGGAAAAATATTTCGGGTCAGCGTGTGAACCGGACTTCAAGGCACCAGTTCTTCACTCAGTTAGACACCATATTATAACTAAAGGTCCGCCGATTTCAGCAAAACCTCGTCGTCTTAATGCTGAAAAATTTGATATTGCCAAGAAAGAGTTCAATTACATGATAGAACAAGGTATTTGTCGTCCATCGAAAAGCCCTTGGGCTTCACCTCTACATATGGTAAAGAAAAAAGATGGATCTTGGCGACCTTGTGGTGACTACCGAGCTTTAAACAATATGACTGTGCCTGATTCTTACCCAATACCTCATTTTCATGATTTTTCCCAACAATTAAGTGGAAAGAAAATTTTCTCTGTAATTGATTTAGTAAAAGCTTATCATCAAATTCCAGTCAATGAAGATGATATTGAAAAGACAGCCATAACAACACCTTTTGGACTATTCGAATTTCCCAAAATGACTTTTGGTTTTCGAAATGCTGCACAAAGTTTCCAGCGTTTTATCCATTCTGTTTTACGTGATCTGGATTTTGTATTTCCTTATATTGACGACGTACTGATAGCTTCTACAAATATAGAAGAACATTATAAAAATTTAGAGTGTGTTTTTGAACGTTTCAAACAATATGGTTTACTGATATATATATAAACATATAAACAAATGTAATTTTCTAAAAGATTCTGTATCTTTTCTCGGCCATCAAATTGATGCTAATGGTGTAAAACCGCTTCCTAACAAAGTTGAAGCTATACATAATTTAAAACCTCCTAATTCGGTTTATGAAATGCGTCGATTTCTTGGCATGTTCAATTTTTATCGTCGTTTCATTCCACATGCTGCACAACATTTAGCGCTACTAAACGACTTTTTGCTCGGATCTCATAAAAAGAAAGACAAAAGTCCTATTGATTGGAATGAACGGTCTTTGGCTGCTTTCAATAAAGCTAAACAATTACTCGCTGATGCCTCCCAGCTAGCATTTCCTAGGAACGAATCAAAATTATCCTTATTGGTGGATGCTTCTGATATAGCTGTCGGGGCTGTATTACAGCAGTCTTATGCAGGTGTTAATGAACCTTTAGGATTCTTTTCTCAAAAATTAAGTCCAACGCAACGTAAATATAGCGCGTATGACAGAACTTTTGGCGGCTTATTTAGCAGTTAAACATTTCCGATTTATGGTTGAAGGTCGAGAGTTTACTTTGTTTACGGATCATAAACCTTTAATTTTTGCATTTAAGCAAAAATTAGATAAGGCTTCACCGAGACAAGTGCGTCATCTCGATTTTATCGGCCAGTTCACCAGCGACATACGTCACATCAAAGGTGAAGATAATATTGTTGCTGACAATTTGTCAAGAGTCGATGTTATCGAAATTCCTTCTGCGATTAGTATCCATCAAATGGCACTTTCACAATCCAGGGATCCAGAACTGGAAAAATTAAAATCATCAAAGACTTTAATTCTTAAACCAGTATGTATCCCTGATTCGGAGGTTCCACTATGGTGTGACACATCTACTAATCCGATCAGAGCTTACGTTCCCTCTGATTTAAGGCGTTTGGTTTTTGACAAAGTACATAATTTTTGTCATCCGGGCCTAAGAGCTACCACAAAACTACTTAAAAGTAAATTTATTTGGCCATCCATCAACAAAGATGCTAAAACCTGGGCGAGGCAGTGCATATCTTGTCAGAAGTCAAAGATTACTCGACATACACAATCACCAGTAGGCTCTTTTCTTCCGAGTAAAGAGAAGTTTAGTACCATTCACTTAGACATTGTGGGACCACTTCCTTTATCTGAAAATTGTCGGTATTGTCTAACAATCATTGACCGATTTACTCGCTGGCCTGAAGCTTTTCCAATGCCTGATGCGCGTACTTCCACCATCGCCAATACTTTAGTTAAAGAATTTTTCCCACGTTTCGGTATTCCTCGAACAATTGTTACGGATCAAGGTGCCCAGTTTGAATCTCTATTATTTAAAGAGCTATCGACTTATCTTGGTTTTGAGCGAAAACGCACTACGGCTTACAACCCGAAGGCAAATGGTTTGCTCGAACGTTGGCATCGAGTTTTAAAAGAAAGTCTCATGAGTCGAGGTAACACTCAATGGACCAAAGAACTTCCTTTTATATTATTGGGACTGCGTACCATTATCAGAGAAGATTCCGAATGCACACCAGCTGAGTTGGTTTACGGTCAAAATCTCAGACTCCCTCATGACTTCGTCAATCCATCCAAATCAAAAGAATCAGTAACTGATTATGTCGAACGTTTGCGTCAATTCGTTAAATGCTCCAAATGTGTAGAGCCTAGAATCAATACGAATAAATATGTTTATGCTCCCAATGAGCTTAAATCTTGCACGCACGTTTTTCGTCGCATTGATTCAGTTCGTCCTTCTCTTAAAGCACCATTCGAAGGACCTTTCTTGGTCGTTGATCGAAGTGATAAAGTCTACACAATTTTAGTTGGTGACAAGAAAATCAAAGTCTCCATTGACCGCTTAAAAACAGCGTTTATGGAATCATCATCACCATTTCCAAAACCACGATCAACAACCAAGAAAGTGTCATTCAATGACAACAAAGTCATTCATACATATGCTAATTAATTATTATTATTTCTAAGGAGGGGGGTAATGTCGTGGATTTTTAATTAACGTAAGATAATTTTTTACTTGTTAAAAAATAAAAATCCACTTAGCCATTTTTTATTATAAATAAAATCAATCTAGTTTTCTTTTATGATAAAAAAATGTAAAAAAAAATTTATTCAAAAATTAAATTTCGTTTCAATAAGATAAAAAAATATTCATTCCTTAAAAATTCAATTTTTATTATAAATAATATAATGTTTAAAACATTTAAATATATAATTAAATATATCTTAATATATAGAGACCAATATATATAACTAATAAAATAAACCTCTATAGAGGAATCACTTTTAATGAGAAAGCTGACATCTTAGCAAATGATGCAAGAATCAATGGAGTAGAATGCATCATGCCATATTCGCTTAGTGAAATTTTATGCAGAATTAAAAAACTTATTATCAACTCATGGCAGCTTCTCTACACGGACCCTGACGATCAAAAAGGAATATTTTTCAAAAAAAATTTTAATAATGTGGGAGCAATCCCCTGGTTCAACAAAGGGTCATTTAAAACTGTAAATCCTAAAATAATCAAAACAGCAAACAGACTATTGACAAACCATGGGTATAATAATGTTTTCTTGCATCGCATGAAAATAATTGCCTCCAAAGAATGCCCCCTATGTAATACGTTACAAGACAACCAACACATCATTATGGATTGTCCCAAATTTGATGGTATGAGAATACAAGTACCGGGTCTATCTAATTTCAAGTACATTAACGATTTCCTTATGAATTCCAAGTTCCAAGTCCAAGGACTGGATTCATCTGGCGTCAGTACTAAACCAATTCAAAATAAAAATATGAGACAAGTCGCTCCCATGTAGGTTCACGCGAACGAGGGATCCGAATCAGACGAGGTGGGTCAGGGTGCCGTGGGTATTTTGATCCGTGTCGCTGGTATTGGGTCCGTTGTGAGTGTTTTTCCTTATTCTCTAGCAATCTTCGTGGCTGCTACGAGTAAAACATAGGTAAGAACAAAACTATCAATTAAGATAGATTAATATAATAATATAACAATAAGTAATAAACATCCTGGATTGGAATCTGCTTCCTTTTTTTTATTTAAAATAAAAACTATAACTTATCTTATTGCTACTAGCATCATAAACTATTATTTATTTATATTATATAATTATTTGAAAATCTGACATGTTACATTTGAATTAAAAAAAAAAAAAGAGACTGAATTTCTCTTCAAATTATTAATTTATTATAATTTACCATTAACCATTAATCATTAGATGCATATAGAACAAAAAAAAAAAATGAAAAGACTGAATTCCATTCCTATAAGTGCCTTAGTGCCACAATTCATTATTTACATAATTAAACATTATAACTGAAATTCATCTCATCATTATTGCTTTAAACCTATATTAGTTTGTTGTCAGTACAAAATATTATAAATTTTATAATTGTTATCAGAAAAAATTAAAAACAATGTCATATACTGTAAATACAATCCATGTAAAATATTGTTACAACTAATCAAAACATTGTTCAACAAATACTCTTATTGTCAACAAATTACATTTATCATCGACTCAACTATACCCTGGCAGTACAATTCTCACATAAGAGAATTAGCCAACCGGCCTTGGTTTGTAGCCTCACCTGTGGACTTTCGCATAGCGGCGGTGACATCAGGAACAAAGCACAACCCTGGTCAAAGGAGAAAAAAAAAATAAAATGTTTGTAATTTTCCTTTTGATTCTCAGATGATCATGATTTTCAACGGAAATGGACACAGTAATGTCAGCCGCCTTTGGGGAAACGAATGGCTTCCGTGTTCATTGGACCGATGAATTCAATGAAATGGAGTTGCGAGTAGTTTCGAAGGAAATTCTTAGAAACTCAACACTCGCTAATTATTTCACATGAGCCAGTGAATTGAAGTACATACATTATGTACATATCCACTCTTTATGATGCATGGATCGATTTTTAACTCGTATTTCAAGAAAGTCAACAAAAACACTTTAATTGGAACGATTTTATTCATAAATAAAAAGCAAAGAGCGCACTTCAACTGTATAATGTTTTGTTATTTTCACTATATCATCTCTTAATTGAATTGTCATCCAGTGTGTATGTTAATATTTTGATTCCATTCTCTGGTCGTTCCGGTCGGATAGTTATGAAAGAGCGATGGTTTTGTCCCAGGGTAGCTCCTGCTTTATTAATAAGTTTAAACATAATTTTTTCAATTTTTTCTTGTAGGCTTTCTGCCACTTCTTATAGTCACTACCTAACCTACTACTTCCTATACGTGAAATCCGTAGGACTAAGTTATTTATAAAAAAATGTGTGAAATATGAACGACGTCCAGAAACTAACATTTCAATATTTTGATTTGAGGTGTCACAAAACGAAAGCTTAATCAGTTTATCCTGACATTCATAACCCGCATTCGACTAGTGTGTCATTCTATTCGAGTTTATGAAGCTCGGAGCTTTTTGCGGCTTATGAAACGAGGTTATCTCCTAGTGTGTCAGGACTATAATAAACATTTTTTAAAAAGCAAAATCAATAAGGTGGCTTTTAAATTTAAAAACATTCTATTCAGTTTAAGTAATATTTAGTTCTAAATTCGTAGAAGCATGGATGGAGCCCTTTTCTATTTCAAGCCTTTTTCACGTCCATTATAGTTTTATTATAAGCTTTATGGTGCGCCATTAGTGGAGGCTTACATAACCGTTTGGAGTATTTTGAGCTGCTCAAAATTTGTCGAATACGTCGATTTGTCACTGGGACTTCTAGATTAGCCTTTCTTTATTTGGCTTGAATTCACACAAATGCAGTTAGCTTTTCGTAAAATGGCTCGAACAGACCGATTATTCACTTTGCGATTCAGTCCATATTTACCTCTGTTTCCATAATTATTTCCTAAATTGACGAAATTATTAATGACATTTACAAAACGACGGATTCTCCTTGCAATTTCGCGGTTATTCAGTTGCATTTCTTTGAATGCGTTAGTTTTCGCAATTTCTTCTGCAGATAAAAGCTTTCTTCTTCCCATCTCCTAAAGTCATTAATTGTAATGCAAGCGCCGCTTAATTTTTCCAATTGGAATCCAAACATCACCTTATTTCGTTTTTGTCCCAAATTTATCAAAACTTCTATTTTTATTAGATTCGACAACTACAACACTTCACATGAACCTATTCTTATTTCCGGCTGTTGGTTGGCTTCAAACGCTATAGTTCAAATGAGTTGATCGAACTGACGAGAAAATTCAATAGAACTGGCATATGGCAAATACCGTTATGGCAGTGTTGTGGAACGTTTACTTTAAGGTCGTTTGACTTGTGTTTGTTTGCTAAGTAACAGAAATAAATACGTTTATTGGGAGCCCTTTAAGGTGAACCTCTCCCAATTTCCACCACTGTATATTCCGCTTTAAGGTGCATCCAAATTGTCACTTTGAATTTGACAACCGGTAGTCAAAGCGGTTGGTTGAGTTGCCATATTTAATATCAAAACCGCACACCCAAATGGCGATCAGTTTGGATGCAATGACAACTGCTAGTTGGTTGCACGTGCAACCATTTGGCGATTAGTCTGGATGGACCTTTAGGTTTTAAATAATTTTCCCGATGACTTAATGCACGCACTTGCAAAAATAAACTAAAAGAAACCTGGTGTCTTATTCATTATTACTTGATAGTTTCCATGGTGTTAAAACTTTTTTTAAATGTGAAAATCCTATCTTTTAGATTTTGAAATCACTAATAATTTACCTATCTTAGGCCAATAAGCTTTCTTAAAAATATACTTAAAGAAGATTGTTTGCATTTATGTGGACAATACAAGGACTCGAATATTATTTATTAAAGTGCCGCAGAGTGTACTTTTAATTGTGATATTTTTGTTAAATGGACTAGTACGTAGATAAATAAATGTGATATTTTTGTTAAATGGACTAGTACGTAGATAAATAAATCAAAAGATTAATTTATTTTATCTATCTAAAATAATTTGGTAAACTTATTTTTTATTTACTCTTTACAGTCGTTTCAAGGTAGTCAAGGTAGAGCATATCTATTCAATTCAGTGTAAGTGTATATAAATATATATGTAATATTCAGTATAAGTGATTAGTTAATAAAAATATTTTTATAGTGTTAATGTAGCATGTGGCCAAGCAGAAGAACGAATTTTATTGACAGGTCTGCATGCTGTGGCTGACATTTATTGTGAATGTTGTAGAACACCGTTGGGATGGAAATATGTAAATGATATTGAGTATTAGTCATAAAATAAATTAATACAGCGTTCCCGTTTCATTAATTCTAGGAACACGCCTTCGAATCAAGTCAAAAATATAAAGAAGGTAAATATATAATCGAATTAGCCCATATGATCAAGGAAAATGGCTGGGATTGATCTGCGTTTATGACACCTGACCGTGTTTATAGAAGCGAAAAATAAATGCAATGGACAGTTTTCTTGGTCGCTGATGGTACAGTGTAGCACGTACTCGAGTATTTCAATAATGCAGTATTGACGGAGGAATTCGTTTCATTCATCTACTTCTAAATCATTTCTTAATTCACTTACTGAAGGGAAAAAATAGTTTTGAAAAGGTCAGGCAGCGATACGTGAAACTTGAAAAAAGTATATGCATACATATATAAATCGAATATACGAGCAATTAAATACAGCACCTACGATTGTTATAATATTCGTGGGCATCGTATCTCTGCGCCTTAGCTAAATATTCACTTCGAATACATACCAAGCTGTTGTTTTTTGTTTTCAAGATAAAATATATTAAGAGATGTGAGGTAATCAATAATACATTTCACCAAACAAATTTATTTGATGTGATAGGTAGGTATCAGTTCGCTACCAGTTTTGACCTTGCAATACTTAAGAAATAGCGTATTCTCATGCAACGCTCGAGAATTTAAAAAAATATCCATATATTTTAATCCAAGAGTCAGTCGCCATACACCATCCAATCGACGATATTTCTATTATCAGAAGATATCTCTATTATCCGAAGCAACAACAACGCATTGGTATCGGCGATGACACGATCCAAGATAGAGCTGCCTGTAGAAATATGCTGAGATATTACCGCCAAAACGGGCGATGTGCCTACACCGCAGGCCGAGCAACGCGAAGCCATGTAGCGGTATAAAGAACGAGGCAAAGAAGAAGAAGATCTATATTATCAGAAGGATTGGATGATCTATGTCACTATCGTTATTAATTATTGAAATAAATTGGACGATGAATTTTTATCTGATAATATTTTCGTACTATTTTGATTAATTTTCAAAAGTTGTCAACTTTTTAATCAACATAGAAGAAATGCTACTGGCCTATCGACTACATTACATTATTTCTATTATCAATGCTTTAGGCCTGCTAGGTTCATTCGGTCTACATTTTTATACGTAAACCGAATGATATCGACTTGGCTTTATGATATGATAATATCTATGATGTATGTATGATCGAGTATTAGAGCCGCAATACACTCCACAATATGGTTGCAGAATTTACACACCTGCTACCTGCAACATTTCTGCAATATGCCAACGCCATCTAGATATATCATAGCCGCAACTCAGCTGGACAATGCCGTCATAGTTTAGCTCTTAAATTTTTTATTTACACGAACAAACAACAAAAACAAGTAGTGACGTAATAAAAAGCAAAAACAAAACAGTGCAACATTGGCGAACATAACCTAAAACTATAAGCTGATTTTGACGTCTAAGATTCTACATTGCGGCCTTAATATCTAGACGGCATTGAATATGCTCACATGTCTTATGGTTTAAATACAATGAAAACAGCATAACAACGGACGAAAGCAGCGCAATGCATTGGAAAAAACGCCATGTTAGCAGCATATGGAATTTGCTACCAAGCATGACGTCACCTATATAAAATTATCGTCGCTGTTGCTGCTATCATTTTGCTTGAAGCTTTAATAGCTATGACACATATCCAAATCATTATGACGATAATTCGTCATAATGATGAAAGTTCGAAAATGAGGTGACATATGTTTTCGTCATTAGAATTCGTCATTTACTTTTGAAGTTTGGGTAAATGATGAAAATGTCCCTAACAACAGCGATATTTTGATGAATATTCTGTTCAATAATTTTAAGACACACTTTTCTTGAAGAATTTGAATAGAAAAGTTTAAAGATTGATAACAAATTTAATATTTTTGCAAACATTCTTGTTCTTCAATTGTGCAACAGATGGCGTACCCTGTCATTATTGAGCAAATGATGGTCCAAATGTGTAATTTGGAATTCGTGATAAGGATGGTAATTTGACGTATTTGCGTCATTGGAAGATATGTGTGTCAAGCTTGTAAATCATGATGACGAAAATCCGTCATGATGATGAAAGTTCACATATGTTTTCGTCATTGGAATTCGTTATTTACTTTTGACGTTTGTGTAAATGTCCCTCACAGAAACGATATTTTTTCTCCTACAACTTAGCGTGTTTGCAACCATGTTGTATAGAAATTTTATTTAAAGTGTTGGCAACGATTTCGATGGCAAGGTATTTTTAAAGAAAATGTACTGTTAAAAATGGCATTTTGTAAAGCAAATATTCATATAATCTGTTCCATGAAATTGCTATTCGTCAGTGGATCGTACGTGAATTGTATAGTGTATGTGGTTTTGAATATCTACAGATAATTGGACAATGGGTCGGATGGTGAATGGCGCCGCTAATTATTTTTACACGTAGGGTTGTTTTCTAGTATATTTTAAAAATATTCCGTTAGAGCCGCTACACACTATGCGATCGTCTGAAAAAGGGTGGGCCATTTTCATTAGCTCAATTACCATACGCTGGTAATGCATCCAAAGAAAATCACCGTTTACCTGACGATGCATCGCATAATGTATGGCGGTTCTAACTTACAATCTAAAAACTAAGAATGTTAAGCGAAAATTAGATTCTAAAATGTCGAAGTATGTAATGTTTGCAAATTGCTTTTGGTAAAACAAACTTAAAAAGTGTAAGAAACGACACTAAATGAAGTACATATTTGTATCGCAACTTATTTTATTATTCTGAAACACAATTCCTTAAAAGTTCAACGTTTTTTTCTGTTTCAATAATATTTTTTAAATTGAGATATTGCAAGAAATACGAGTATATATTGAATAACTAAACTAAAGTAGCAATTTAACAATTGCTAAAAGCACATTCACGCTTTTAAATTTTAGTGGTGAATGCGGTAAAGATGCATTGTCCATGAATACCCATACATACAGAGAATAATTAACTGAAATCCCAATATGTGGCTTAAATATTTATAAGTGAAATAATAGACACACAATAAAAACATAATACAGTTGCTTATTAACTGTATATTAGATAAACCAAAGGACGTGCATTGTCGCCGCCAAGTTAATAACAAACAAAAATTGTGCAACGTGTCACTTGAACTTAAAAAAATAACAAGCGATAAAACTGCCAAACGATATAATTAACACATTAATTGTAATTTTTATTAAAGTGATATTGCATTAGAAATATACGTAAGCAAACGACTTTCATTTGATAGCAATATAGAAATGATGTTAAAACATGAAGGAAACACATTCAATACATTAACACAACAAGAATAAATGTGTCATAATATGCTCTTATTATATTAGTTGCGTTTATCTGGTCTAGCATAGAAGAAGTTATACATACCCGGAATAAGATAAGGTTTGTGAGAGGCATGCCTGTTTGGCATTGAGCATATTTGCATTGCCCTTGCCATATTTCCCTTGAATGTTCGTTGAAAATTTCATTTTTTTTGTTTACCCCTTGAATTTTTTAAACTTAGTTTTAACATTTGGTAGTTTCTTAATTGTGTCTTTATTCGTTGAATCTATGTTATATTACCTTGATGATGATGAAATTATAAAAAAACGAGACCGAGGCTAATTTCGGGTGCGGCCAAAATTTGAATACCCTTCACACTATCATACAAACCCAACTCCCCCTTTTTTTTGAATACCCTTCACACCAAAATGGGGTGTTGGGTTTGTATGATAGCTCCGGTAGCCCCATGGTCCGATTTGATCCATTTGGTCCGATTTGATCCATTCTTACATATGTTTTGTGTCATCAATAGAAATACATTTGTGCGAAATTTGGTAGAAAATGGTGGACAAATAAAAAAGTTTTTATTTAGAAGAACCTGATTAGAGGAGTTAGGCAGCCCCATGGCCCCATCTTCCGATTTTACCGATTCAAACATACAAACTGCCTGCAGAAAAAAGAAACATTTGTGCAAAATTTCAGCTTCATAGCTTTTAAATTGGCCGAGTAAAACGCGTCGCAACAGACGCGCGACAGTCCAACATTGGACTAAGATCGCAGAAGTTTAACATCTAAGTGAGATCATAGCCCGTCACATGGGTCGTGAGTTCGCAACGAAGTTGTGCGCACTAACCACAGCACCAGCCAGACTACGATCAAAAACTATCTAAACTTGAATGATTGATTTCAGTCTGGTGCGTTAAATCCCTTTATGGATCGCAGAAAATCACAATTTTTTAGTTTATTAAACACAATTTTATTATAAAACAAAACGGAAATTTAATTAACTAAAAATTTTTTATTATAAATGCATTTCGGGTCAATTTATGATTCATCATCAGCCTACGCGTTTTAATGACTAAAGAAAATTATTTTTTTGAAAACATTAAATATGTATACAATAATGTTTTCAAAAAAATAATTTTCTTTAGTCATTAAAACGCGTATGCTGATGATGAGTCATAAATTGACCCGAAATGCATTTATAATAAAAAATTTTTAGTTAATTAAATTTCCGTTTTGTTTTATAATAAAATTGTGTTTAATAAACTAAAAAATTGTGATTTTCTGCGATCCATATAGGGATTTAACGCACCAGACTGAAATCAATTAACATTATCGCAGACGTGGTTAATAAGTGTGAGATAAATACACATAATCCTCAAACTTGAATGAGCCTCAAATCACACTTGAGCCGAAAGTAATGCTCCAAATATATGTGATGCAGCAAAACAGCGACAAAAGCAGCATTTTAAAACGCATTGGTGATGCTTTCGCCGCTGCATTTTAAAATGCATTGGTTGTGGTTTCACTGCTGTTTTGCTGGATCATATCTATTTTAAGCATAAGTTTGTACAGACTATTTGATTTGAGCTGCATAGTTAAATTAAGAAAAAATATATATAAATTCACTTCATTCAGTTTAAGTAGATCTGGGACTGGATACTCGACAGTTTTTTTTTTTCAGAAAAAAAAATTAGCAAATTAACAGCACAATATAGTCGAGCCAAACTCGTTTAGGACCAAAACTAATTCATTCCGCCCATTTCATAATTTTTTTTGCAGCTTAATTTCTAAACTCCACAGAACTATAGAACTGACAGTGTTTCGGTAAAAAGGCGAACAAATCTGACAAAACATTTATTGGAAAATACGCAGATTTGACGAATATATTTTTCCACTGTAAACTTCAAGAATTTATCGAAAAATACGTCTAATTACCAAGCAACTATTCAGTTTGTAGCAACTAAACTATCTTATGGAATTGAGGCTTAAATAGGCAGATTTAAATGTTTTCGGAATGAAATAAGACTGTTAGTTTCAGTCGGTTTGAATCCAGATAATTCCAAGTGGTTTCTATCATCATTTTGGGAATCAAGGTTAATTTTAATTTTAGGAAAGACCACGTCCCTGGCCCGCGATACTTTGCGACAGCCGATTACATACAGTGAGTCACAGTCAAAGTAAACCACCCTACTAGAAGAAGCAAATTTCAAAAATATCCCATTAAATACTTTTCGGACAAACAAATTTTTGGTATTAGAACACTCAGGAAAACGTCTACTTCCAATCCAATATGAATTATAATTGTTTGATCCCATGCACAGTTGTAGAAACCGTTAAAAATCAAACCAATTAGCCACCTAATTGAATTTGTTATCTTAACGGTAAAAATTTCCCGGAATTGCAATTAATAGAGAGGGAAATAGCCCTATTGGTACAGAAAAGCCGAGGAACAGTGCAACACATTATTCAACGGTTTTCCAGAGACGGAAGGATAATAAATAAGCAAAAACGAGGTAATAGAAAGGCGATTACAGCGAGAGATTAGGCCTTTTTAGTCCGTGAGATTAAAAAGAACCCTCATCTAGCTGCCCCACAATTTACCGCAATGGTCAAAAATCAACTAAATATTGACGTACACCCTGAAACCGTAAGGGGAGTCTCAGGAGGCATGGATTCAACGGACGAGTAGCTCGGAAGAAGCTGAATATTACCGCAGCTAATAAAAACGGTTGGAGTTTGCTAAATAAATAAATACGTTAATAAGGACATTCATTTTTCGCAAAAGGTATTCCAGTAAATATGCTAATTTTTACTTTCTAGCATTGTGATTTAGGTGTTATTTACAAATCAAAGTAAATTTAACATCTTTGGTTCAGACGGTAAGCAGATTGTGTCGCGGAGAAAGAATGAAGATTTGTGTATGTGGATTCTTTAGAACAACATCTTCAAGAAAGTGTAGATAAACTAGGAATCGAAGACAACTTGTAATTCTACCAAGACAATGACCCGAAAGTCAAATCCCGGGTTGCGCGAGTTATACCTACAGTCAAACAGCTCGGTTGGAGTGCAAAAACGCAACTGATTTATTTCATATCAAAAATATCAATAGCAGGTACTGTAACATATGCGTGAGAATAGTACATTTGTTGCTATAGCTTAACAAAATTAGAAAGAGCATAATACATCTTATTAAAACAGGTGATTGTCATGGGAAAGGAATCAGTAGCATTTAGAGAGTTTGGAACTGCTCCCGAAGCCTCCGGGCTATATTCATTGTTGACGGGATCTTAACATGATAGGAAGATCTCGTAACTCGCGTCTATGGCTTTCGAATAATTGTCCCTATGTTTTCGAAGTGCCATGCCGCCACAGTTCCCGAATCTAAACATTATTTAGGGGCCCGTTTGCAGCAAAAGCTGTATCAGTACAAAAAAGGACCTTTTGGAAGCTATACAAGTTGACTGGGAGCAATTCCGTCTAGTTGCACTTCAAATTTACTCCAATCGATGCCCAGACGTCTACGAAACAGTTTCAATGCAAAAGGGGGGCCGACAAAGTATTAAGATGTGTTTTATTTAGGTGGCATATTTTTTCGACTCTTTTTAGTTTTGTTATTTTTTCGTGTTAAAATAAAATAAGACAATTGTCAAACACATTAAATGAAAGACTGACGTTTAGCAAATAAAATAATATTAAATACAATTTAGAGCGCCGGCACACTACAAACTTTTAATTGGCCGATAGTATGATCGTTCTTCTAATCAGCACGAGATCATAATGCAAGTGCGCACACTTGAACGATTTCAAATCGGCCGATAATAAAGTTTAATGGGCAGTACGATTCCCATTAAACTTAATAGGTTGACAACTATCGGCCGACTACTTAAATAATACACACTTACAAACTTTTTCGTCGGTTACCCAGCAAACAATTTTATCGTTTTGTTCGAAAATTCACAAAAACGGTACGAAAACGATATCATTCAAATGAAAAATGTATCGTTAACTTGTCTCCCCGACGAAAAATCGCTTTATCGTCATCAATTTGTCAGGAATGTCACTCCTATTAACGAAATATCGTCTTATTATTGCAAAGATGATAAAATAGTAATTCCTCACAACGAGAGAATTATGAAATTGTCAAAAAATAAAACGACTAATTTATTCCCATAATTTGTAATCTTAGATAGCTCAGGTGTAGGACGTAGGACTACGAAACGATAGGTGATAGGTTCGATTCCCAGTAGAAGCAAAGTGTAAAAAGGTAAAATTAAAATAAGTTAAAAAATGTTAAAGATAAAATAAAAGAAAAAAAAAAGAAAAAAAGGGAAAATAAAAAATAAATAAAAATTTTTCACTTTTTCTATGTATTAGTCTATTATCGCCAAATTATCATCCTGGCGAATTAATATCGGTCACTATTCCTTCCCGAAGGGAGTGACGACTTTAATCAGAATTCGATATGAAATTCGAGAAATGTTTTCGAGCAGGCGAATTGAATTCGTATCGCGGACGATAAAAATTGTTTGCTGGGTTATTTATTGTCTAAGTATGTCGTTGATAAGTGACGAAATTATTGAAAAATTGATCGAAGTGATCGAAAAACGACCAGCTTCATATAAAAAAAGATTAAAGGAATACTCCGATGCTATCATGAAGAAAAAGCTATGGTCGGAAGTATGCGAAGCTGTTGTTCCGGAATGGAGTTTATGCGGCAGCGAAGAAAAAACAAAACAAGGTAAGTCAACTCTTTTATTGTTATTCAAGTACAGTGCGTACTCGATAATCCGGACTAATGAAAACCGGGGTCGATCCGGACTACAGAGGAATTCGGACTAGTGGAAGCCTTTAATTTGCTCTAAATTTCGAGGAAATGGACGAATTCAATCAGATTGTTCGAAGAATCTGTTTTCTATTTCCGAAGAATTTCACTCTGTAATTCTAGATTTTGTTGTTTCCAAGAACAAGAAAAATTTTGTTTTTATCCCAGCAAACAATTTTATCGTTTTATTCGAAAAATCACAAAAATGATACGAAAACGATATCATTCAAATGAAAAATTTATCGTAGACTTGTCTCCCCGACGAAAAATCATTTTATTGTCATCAATATGTCAGGAATGCGACTCCTATTAACGAAATATCGTCTTATTATTGCAAGGATGATAAAATAGTAATCCCTCACAACGAGAGAATGATGAAATTGTCAAAAAATAAAACGACTAATTTATTCCCATAATTTGTAATCTTAGATAGCTCAGGTGTAGGACGTAGGACTACGAAACGATAGGTGCCCGGTTCGATTCCCAGTAGAAGCAAAGTGTAAAAAGGTAAATTTAAAATAAGGTAAAAAAAAGTTAAGTATAAAATAGAAGAAAAAAACTTAGAAAAAATGGAAAAATAAAAAAAATTAAATTTTTTTCACTTTTTCTATGTATTAGTCTATTATCGCCAAATTATCATCCTGGCGAATTAATATCGGTCACTATTCCTTCACGAAGGGAGTGACGCCTTTAATCCGAAAACGATATGAAATTCGAGAAATTTTTTCTATCAGGCGAATTGAATTCGTATCGCGGACGATAGAAATTGTTTGCTGGGATTTCGGACCATTATATCACTGTTATTATGAGAAAAAAGTGAGATTCGGATTAGAGAAGCTCTTGAAATTCGGACTACAGAGTGTACAATGCAATCTTTGAGGTGATCCGGATTACTGGAAATTCGAGGTTTCGAGGCTTTGGATTATCGAGTACGCACTGTACATACAAATAGAGGAAATATTTCATCACTACACTTTGTCATATTAAAATGGAACAGATCCTTGTGGTGAAGTAAAATACGCCACTTGTTGGTCAAAATACC
This sequence comes from Microchrysa polita, assembly GCA_949715475.1. Lineage (NCBI taxonomy): Eukaryota > Metazoa > Arthropoda > Insecta > Diptera > Stratiomyidae > Microchrysa > Microchrysa polita. The sequence goes on along the minus strand of OX454415.1, from coordinate 85,983,915 downwards.
AAAAGTACATTCGACCATGCGGCGGGCTCTAAGTCTGTAGTTGAAGATTCTCTTGACGTATGTAGGTCAAGTTTTTTGTCGCATATTGACGTAATATATAAATTTCCTAGTCCAAACGCTTGGTCGCCTACAACATAAAATGTTGTTCTGGGCAATGTTCTTGCAGAGGGGATATTTAATTGGTTTTGTGAAAGTCGTTTACCCATGTTAGATGTTCTAAATATCTCTGAATCACTTGCTGATCCATAAGAACCGACGTCTACGTAAACAAATTTGTAATCGGCGTCGACCCAAGCCATTAAAACACAGGAAAAGAACTTCGTATAGTTAAAATATGAGGATCCGGAATGTTCTGGCTGTACCATCCGAATTAGCTTGCCGTCGACCGCTCCAATTGTGTTTGGAAAATTAGTACGGCTATAAAATTCATCAGCAATTTGTATCCAGTCCTCTTCCTGTTTAACGGCCATGTACAAAGGTTGAAGAATACTCCAAATTTGCTTACACGTCGTTTTGACAATAGATCGTATTGTAGACGGTACAATCAGATATTGAAATGACAGCGCATTAAAACTTGAGCCAGTAGCTAGATAACTAACAAAAAAAAAAACTAATTAATTCTTTTAACTTCTATAAACTAATAAATTTCAGGTAATGAAATACAGAAGAAGTGGAACAATTTGCGGACCTGCTTTCGCAGAGAATTGAATGCGCAAAAAAAATACGAAATCGGGTCAATCTGCGAGCAAGAGGCGAAAATATGTTTATTTTGATAAAATGTTGTTTTTGCTTCCATGCATCGAAAATCGTCCAACGGAAGGAAACATTGGGCCGCCACACTCTCCCGAAGACGATGATTGTGAAGAAGAGGCTGATACTTTTGTTGCACCTCCTACTTCTACGCCTATCCCACACCCTCAACGTAAAAAAAGTAGCAGGAAATTGTACAGCCAGTGAATGTGACAAAGCATTAATGCAGGCATTGGCTGAATCAAAAGACGAGGATACTAATTTTGCAATGTCTATTGTGCCTTCTTTGCAGTCCCTCACTGCAGAAGAAAAAGTGGATGCTAAGATCAACATCCTCAAAATTTTTAAAGAGATCTTAGCCAAGCGTCGTCGTCAGCCTACGGCCCATATACTGCAGTCAACTTCATCCTCTTCTGATATGCAGGATATTGAATATGTCACTTCTCCAGGAAGTTCGAATAGTTTAATACAAGCATATTGTTGTAATTTCTCCAAAGACTCGGAACTCATTGAGTTGCAATAACAAACGTGTAGTTATCAGAAATAAACATACCTATATAAAGATAATACATACACTGCGCGACAAATGCTTAGGTTCACTCATATTTCCTTCCATGAAACGGTAAAATAAAAGCTTACCGGTTCAAGAAATGTTATTTTCTACATCATTATATCTATCATTACAAATGACAGTAATTTATTTCATTCAAAGAGTCAATTTCCAGTGCGACAATTGCTTAGGTTCAGGGACGATTTTACCGTTTAACATAATGTTTTCGCTGAAAAATATTTCAGAAAAGTATGAAAGAGGATAAATACGAAAAAACAAGAGCATTTTTTGTAATTTGATAGTGTGTGTTTCCGCCATTTTTATTTATAATTTCAGAAAGCCTTCAAGGCAGGGAGTCGTATAATGAATGCAGCTCGGATATCGGTATTTTAGACCAAGCTGTCTTAATTCCATGAATTACTTACATGATTATCTTCCTTAGAGTTGTACTGTTTACCACTACTGTAAATCTCCCGAACAAGCCACCCTCAAATATTTTTAATGTCAGGGGAGATGGGCACCCAGTCTAACAAAGTCACTTTTTCTTCCTCAATAAACGATTTAACCACCCTCGCTGTATGAATTGGGGCAAGATCATGTTGGAATATCCAAGGATTGCCTTGGTACATGACATTTATCTTAGGGATTTCCTCTTCTAAAAGCTGTTTATAAGATGAGCCCGTTTGGCGACCTCGTAGGATGACCAAGTCGATAGTTCCATGATATGAAATGGCTCCCCATACCATAACGGAACCTATTCGGGAGTGATGGCGTGACAGGTACACATGTTCCTTCCTAATATCATGATAATAGTAGGAGAAAACCTATCTGGACCGTCCACACAAACCCTTTTTCATCCGTAAATATTTCCTGCTTCCATTGTGATATCCAGTTCATGAATCTTGAGGCGAATTCCAGGCGCTGTAGGCCATGTTGCGGGATAAAGGCTGGTTTTTTCTTTAACTGTGAACGTTTCAAACAAGAAGAAGATCTAAGAACTTGTTGGATGGTCCTTACACTTGCTGATAACACCAAAATCTCCTCAAGCTTACGCGCAGTAAGGGGCGAATTCGTGGCTTCTCTTAAGAGACTTCGCCTTGATGCACCGGAAATCGCTTTTTTTCTGCCTGCTGCGTATCGTCGGCCATAATTTTCACTATCTCGTATAAAATTATTAATAACGTTCGAAATCCGCTGAATCCGTATTTCAATTTGAATATCCTTCTAGCTTTAGTATGGAAATTGTCGCCTTTTCCTCGGCAGAAAATTGCTTTCCTTTTGACATTATCCACTATATGATTCTCAGAGTACAACGCGAAAAAGAATGTTTCCACAAACACTTCTCACCACGACGAGATAACTCTTTAAAGTACTCGTAAGTGAACCTATACAATTGTCGCAGTGGAAATTGCGATTTTCATTTTAAAAAATTCCGTTAGATATGCGAGTTGCTTGATAGAATTGCAATATTTACTAAAATAACCGTAAATTGAGAGAGCGTTATTTAAAAATTATTTCCGATCAGAGTACATAGAAATTATATCATTTTAAAGCAAAATATCCATGAACCTAAGCATTTGTCGCGCAGTGTATGTATGTGTTTTACTTACCGTAGAGTCACACTTAATCTTTACTCTACAGGCATTGCACGTCGGAATGGGGCGTCCTTTTTTACTATGGCTGGTCTGATTAACTTAACTAGCTCATTGAAACTAGCTATGCTCATTCTATAAAATGCGAAAAACTTTTCCGGATAGTCGAGTAAGTTAGAATGAAGTATGTATGTGAAACGGTCCCCGCAACAATCTATCACTGTATATTGGATGAACCCAATATTCTCTGCTTTTTTTTTTCTTCTCATAATCCTTCTCCTTTTTTAATTAGGGGAAATAATCGCTTTTCTTGATATCATTCCAATTGGCACTAATGTCAATATGGCGCTAATGTCAAAAGCAACAGCTATCGGGCTATCGGCTAATGTGCGCACTCACCAACAACCAAACAGTTTAGTTGTAAAAGTGTGCGGTGGCCCTTAGTTTGATTTCCTTTTGATTCGTTTTTCTAGGATTTTCATTTGTTACTCAAGGTGGCTCACTTTGACTGAGACTCACTGTACATACAGGGTGGCTCTTGGCGTGACCTACCTCCTCCCATGATTTGCGGGAGGGAAGTCACTAAAGGCCAAGCACGATTATGGTGTCCACTGGTGGGGGAGTGCATCGTATGGAAATCGTGTGAGCTTCGGAGTTGAGGGCTTCGCATGACCCGAGTCCTGAAGGGGCTAGTTAGGGAGAACGGCCTTGGTGGTAAATGCCTACGCGCCTATATCTAACTAGTTTGTGGATTGATGACCATACTGCCCGAGTCGCATTGCTGACTAGTAAACTGAAGGGGCCACCTGGATGTGAAAAGCAGCGCTACGTGTCTACACAGGCTCGTAGTCACAGGCCCAAAGAGCCTGGGATGTGCATGTTTGAATTCGACGTGAGGCCCAATAGGGGGCCGAAGGAGGATCACACCTGCTATAGAGAAGTCTATAGCGAATAGTGAACTACGGGGATGGGCGTGCCCAGGGGACCATGGTCCTTACCCATCAAGGCGTTGGCTTCGTAGTGGCTGGAGGTTGTTACCCACGTCATCATCATAACTAGTTTGTGGATTGATGACCACACGGCCCGAATCGCATTGCTGACTAGTAAACTGAAGGGGCCGCATGGATGTGAAAAGCAGTGCTACGAGTCTGCTTTAAGCAGACGAGTAGTCACAGGTCCAACGAACCTGGGATGTGCACATCTGAATTTAACGTTAGGCTTAACCAATAGGGGGCCGAAGGAGGATCACACCTGCTATAGAGAAGTCTTTAGCGAATGGTGTACCTCGGGGATGGGCGTTCGAAGGGACCATGGTCCCTACCCATCAAGGCGTTGGTCTCGAGGTGGCTGGAGGTTGTTACGCAAGTCATCGAGCTGGTGATGCAACCCCGGGGTTGGGTTCCTGAAGGTGAGTTCATTCGCCGGATGGAGAAATCCCCTTCTGGCAATAAGAACTTGCCAGTAAAACGCCGAAGGTCCAAACAGTCCGAAGGACCGGGAGATAAAGTCCGAAAGGCTAGGTGCTCCCCTGACGGTATACCTCGTAGATGGTAAACTTGTACATACAGGATGTCCCATATTGGGTTGGCGATATTGAAAGACCATTTGTTTGACCAAAAACACCCTCAATAGAATTAGAGATTTGTTAACCGATATCCTGTTGTTGTGGAAGTCACCGAAAATGACGTCTTGTACTGTTAAATTAAAATGGATCACTCGCCTCATTAATAACACGGGGGAACTGAAACTTTTTCCTGTTGATTTGACTTTTTGACCGGTTCTATCATTCACTTCAATAACCACGACGAAGTCAACCATTTATGCCACATGCTGGAAATGGTGGAATATTATTTTATCAAATTCGGTGAACGATGACCGCCCCGAATCATGTTTGATTTAATTCGATTTCGCGAAATAGTTGCCGGCTATTACGGCCGTGTTTTTCAGCTAACCTACACTATACGAGGTAATTTCCATACAAATGCTAACCCGTACCTTTATTCAGGTTAGCAATTAAAACCCGAATGGGTGGTTTCAGATTGTAAGAAAACGACCATACGGGTAAACTTGCACGACAAGAACCAAACATACGTTCATTTCACACTATCCGATCATAACACGGACGGGCAAACAACAATCACACAGCAAGTATGTATAAATGTTGCCATGCACGCTCCAAAGTTAGTGTACAATGAAGTGACGGGTCGACAAGATTAAAATGCAAGTAAAACACGCTCTAATTGTTCGGTCGTACAATTCTTACGAATCGATCGTACAATTCGTACGAAAGAAAAACAATCGTGTCACGATTGCTGCTACTTAGCATCCACACTATAGCAGCCAAATTAAGACAGAAAAGACATAACCAAAATTTCATTTTGGTGATTTTTTTAAATTTAATTATCAAAATCGGACTCTGCGCGTTTGAATTATTACACGGCTATTCAAGAATTAATCAATTTCACACAAAAGAACGAACAAAAGTTGCAAAATCGTCACTTTGAATTTGAGAAGCGGTTGGTTGAGTTGCCATATTGAATATCAAAACTGGACGCATAGCCAAATGGTGACTAGTTTGGATGGAATGACAACAGCCATTTGGCTGCACGTGACGCCATTTGGCGACTAATCTAGATGGACCTATAGGTTCGCCATGCCATACATACTTCCGATCGTTTGAACAATCTTTTTGGTGTTGTGTGTGTTTTTCATATAAATCGGTGGCTATTCTTCATTTTGTGGCTGTAACGGTCATTCTTCATCAAAATTAGCGATGAATGTTCATCTCCAAAAAATATAATTGAGTGCATTCAGCGAACGAAAAATGCAGCAGAAAAGTGCTCTTCCAATTAGATTCTCATTCCACGTGATGGCTTTTCAGCGGAGGAAGAGGTCGGTGGCGGGTAGATCTTGCAGCATTTCCAGTGTTTTTCCAGTAAATTTCGTTCGCTGAATGCACTCATTATTTTCGTTCCTAAAGATAGCTTTACCACAGATCACATACAACTAGATCTACAACTCCATACCTAATTTTCCTACGCCAAAAAATGTCTGTGGCTTGTATTTGCTCTCACCTATAGTACATGATACATTAAATCTCAACATATGCGATAGCAACTAAGCGCATGGGAAAAAGCAGGACAATGATAAATTGAACTTGAGAACATGTTAAAAATGTCGTTTGCCTCATTCTTCTCTCTTATTTATCCTAACAAATTTCTTTGTTTTTTATCTAGTTAACCGTGAAAAAATTAAGGTTCACGCATAAAAATATGTTTTTATTGGAAAAATAGCAGTCAAACTTTTATGTTTGTAAAGTGAAAACGGGGCGTTAATATAAATGAGCAATATTTTGAAATACATTACAATGCCTACCTGACAATTTCAAATTTAACCTGAGGGTATATTCTGTAAGGGGATAATCGCCATCGCCAATGGCGATAATCGAAAGTGATGGCCTCGTCGGGCGACAATTTAGTAATGGGTTTTTACGTGTGTATGAAAGAGATAGCTACTACTACCCAGAGGTCGAAAAGCGACAGACCTTTTTTTTGGGATCATCTAAGGCGATAATCGCCCATAACTGTCGCCAATAGCGATCACTTTCTAGCGACAGCATTGTTACTGTCGCTTTCATACGAAATTCGAAAAATAACGGAAATGGCTTGAGAGTTCATATAATTTCGACATTTTGTAAGTTGTTGGTGTGAACGAATAAACAAAAGGGTGCTTTTGGAGTATTTGTGGAATTATTTATGATGTAAGAACTTAATATTTTACTACAAAATTGATTGCTATATGTATCTCTTGGTGCGTGAAATTGGCGTTGGCGTGAGGATGTACATTTTTTTAAAGGATATAGATACGATAGTGGGTCTAGAATACTGAAATATTTAGTGAGGGTTAAAGTGATGCCCACACCGGCGCGTCAGCGAATATTCGCGGCGAATTTTTCCGCGGCGTCAAAATTGTAACACACTGCGTTGTATGGAGATGCCCACACCAACGCGAATATTCGCCAGTTTTGCAGTATTTTTTCCGGTTCGAATATTTGCTACTTAATGTCATTTTATTCAAATAATTTATTTGACAGGTGCAGTGTAGTGCAACTTGATGTTGGTGTACCCGAAAAAGATGTAGATTTGGAATGAGTTGTTTAGGTATTGACCTAGCATTTAAGTTTGGAATGTTTTATGGTATGGATGAGTGAAAGAAGTAACATTTCTGGAAACCTGAATTCCAAGGAAGGAAGGTTTTTGCTCGTCGTTGTTACACAAATAAATTGCCATAGATATCGACGATTTTCTAAAGCGCATAGTACGAAGTTGATGGTGAAAATGCTGTGACCGACATCTAGGTTGACAACTAACAAAAGCATACATTTTGTGAATTATTGTACTTATCTCGGTTATCCCCTTGTGAGCTACGCAGGAAAGATGCTCCGACGCCACCCTCAAGGTGGCATCAATTTTGTTGCGAGTCCAACGAAACCTTGATCGCTTAGCTGGACTCAAGGATTCCAAAGATATCGACGGATTATCGAAGTACATAGTATACGAAGCTGATTGTGAAATTGCTGTGGCCAACATCCAGGTTGACGGTTATCTCTGACCACCCTGTGCACTGACCGGAAAAAAAAAGAGGATCGAACATTTTATGATGAGTCTAGCGCCACATCGGTCGTTCTGCCACACCAAAGGATTGCAGAGATATCGACGGATTTTCGAAAGAATACAAGGTCAATCGTTTCATTCATGAATATGTAGTATACGATAGGAAATGAGGATCCTGGTGGTTCGGTGCTCGCGTTTGTAAGTACAGAGTTACATACAAGCTTGAATATTCTATTGAATTGAATTTTTACTTTGCATAGTTACGCCATATTTTGCTTGGTTACGCCATCGTAAGGAATCACGTAAGGATTCTACTAAAAGTTATTATGCAATTTCATACGATGGCGTAATCAAGCAAAATATGGCGTAACTATGCAAAGTAAACATTCAATTCAATAGAATATTCAAGCTTGTATGTAACTACGCATTTTGCGTAACCATGCTAAGTAAACAGTTACATATATTCAATTAAAAACAGCCGCAAAACAATGTTCAAGCTTTGTGTCTTCTCTATACGATAAGACTAACCATTCGACGGGCACAAGATAAGATGTAAGAGTTTTCGGGTACGCGATAGTCAATTCAAACAATCAAATCGAACACTGCCGTAACTTTTTGTAGGGTACGGTATAAAAAGGTTGTACTGCACTGCATATTTCCATCAATTTGCGCATGTCAATGATTTTATCCTTAGAATAAGTATAGACATGGAGAGGTAAAATGTCGCATTTCACGTTGATTTCTTACGCTTTTACATAATAAGTAAAGATGCCGCGACATTTTGATTTAGTGCACGAAAATTGCAGCATGATTATAAATGTTAAAATAATCGTATTTGGCCAGTTCTTGCAGTTATTCTCTATCATGTCTAAGTCCCTTCCTTACATAAATCTAATACCTTTTCTAAGGCAACAACATGATATCAGCTGTGAGTGACAGTACCCAGCGAATTATTCGTGCCGCGCCGGTGTGGGCACCAAAAAATGTGCCGCGAATTTTCCGGCGCGGATTCGCGACGGAAAATTCGTGACGCGTTGGTCTGGGCATCACTTAATTGTATTTACATTAGAGTAGGTAAATGTTAGTAAATTACGATTTTTCTTGACAGGGCGTGGGCATTGTATAGATTTGACACTATGGTTTGACAACCCTGTCGAAGGAAGATAATATTTTCGTGTGAGCAATTGTCACTTGCTTGTTCGATGTCAACTTTTAGTTTTTTCCCCGTTTCATTTATTTTTTTTTTCATTTTAGAATTACTAATTTATAAACTCCAGACAATCGCCGTTTGAAAAAAAAAAATATTTAAATTAACTAAAAATCATATGGAAAAAAATAAGCTGCATGGCAGGAAAAGGATAACTGCGGGGTAATAGTTCATTTATAATTTTTTTATCGATTTCTCTGGACTGATTCGATTTAAATCTACTTTCTTAGCCAATCAATACCAATAAAAAAAGTGGTTACATGCAACTGTTTTTATGTGTAGTTCTACATAATACATGAAAGATATTGTGGAAATACCGCTAACGCATCGAACAAATATCATTATACACGCTCTTCCTAGAGACATACATTTTCATTTCGACAGATCCCCCGATCCCCGAAATTACTGCAAAGGCGCGCGCCGAGTCAATTTTCAAAAGTTGTTTCGCTAACTTGTCGACATATCCATAAACCAATAATGAACTTACAATGTTTCGCTCAAAGTTCAAAGCTCTTCACCAAAGACACACTACCAATCCATTATCACCCCTGACATCTTCAGGTGCCATATGATCTGTTAAGGTCCATCTAGATTAGTCGCCAAATGGCTGCGCGTTCAAAAACTGGCATCGCGTACAGCTATTTGGCTGCTACTTAGCATCCACACTATAGCAGCCAAATTAAGACAGAAAAGACAACCAAAATTTCATTTTGGTGATTTTTTAAATTTAATTATCAAAATCGGACTCTGCACGTTTGAATTATTACACGGCCATTCAAGAATTAATCAATTTCACACAAAAAAACGAACAAAAGTTGCAAAATTGTCACTTTGAATTTGAGGAGCGGTTGGTTGAGTTGCCATATTGAATATCAAAACTGGACGCATAGCCAAATGGTGACTAGTTTGGATGGAATGACAACAGCCATTTGGCTGTACGTGACGCCATTTGGCGACTAATCTAGATGGACCTATAGGTTCGCCATGCCATACATACTTCCGATCGTTTGAACAATCTTTTTGGTGTTGTGTGTGTTTTTCACATTGAATAAAAAACTATTATATTAGCTGTCTATTCCATGGTTTTTCATATAAATCGGTGGCTATTCTTCATTTTGTGGCTGTAACGGTCATTCTTCATCAAAATTAGCGATGAATGTTCATCTCCAAAAAATATATTGAGTGCATTCAGCGAACGAAAAATGCAGCAGAAAAGTGCTCTTCCAATTAGATTCTCATTCCGCGTGATGGCTTTTCAGCGGAGGAAGAGGTCGGTGGCGGGTAATTCTTGCAGCATTTCCAGTGTTTTTCCAGTAAATTTCGTTCGCTGAATGCACTCATTATTTTTGTTCCTAAAGATAGCTTTACCACAGATCACATACAACTAGATCTACAACTCCATACAAAATTTTCCTACGCCAAAAAATGTCTGTGTCTTGTATTTGCTCTCACCTATAGTACATGATACATTAAATCTCAACATATGCGATAGCAACTAAGCGCATGGGAAAAAGCAGGACAATGAGTGCATTCAGCGAGCACATATTGTGATGTGCTACATATCCCCACCACAAGAAATTGGAAAACTGCTAAGTTTGTGTTCGCTGAATGGACTTGCTACATGAAATGTCAGTTCTCTCTAACCAGCTGATACATCCGCAGACATTGCGGCAATTCAAAATTCAAAAAACCTAAAACTGCAACTTTCCTTTCAAAATACGTACTCTCATCGCACAATTTATAACGTTCACTAAAACCTGGCTCAGAAATGACATTTTTTCAGCTGAACTGTGAATAAACAATTTACAGTATTGATGGTCGAGCAGCTGTGCGTGACAGTTGATCGAGCAGTCCAAGTAGCAGCTACACATCTAAATGTAGCATTCCAATTCAACGCTATATAGGGGAAATTTTCGATACATCGCATGTGGACCGATTAGCGGGTGAGTGGGACGCGGGGAGAGAACACTTTCCAGTAGCTCTTTCCAATATGTGCTCGCTGAATGCACTCAATGATAATTGAGAACTTAGCGAAATCCCCTCCGCTCGCGTTAGTTGAAAGAAGATTGAACTGAATTTGTCCCCGAACAATTACGAAGTGGCCACAGATTCTTACTACATACGTTATTTCTAACATAAAAAGATTAAATACAAGCAAACAGACCATTTGAGATTTACCTAATTCCAACTCTAATAAAGTAAGTTGGAAGGAAACCACACCTTTCACTTTAAATTTTCTATTTTTTAAATGTAAATTTTGACATATGATGATTCGGTTATCATCGTATCATCCACGTTCTCCCAAAATTCTCTCTTTAGAATTTACGCTGCACGATCGTACCCGAATCATCATCTGTCAAATTTTACTGTTCAAAAAATAGAAGATTCAGAGTAAAAAGTGCGGTTTCGATCGTATTTACTGTCTTGCAGATGTAATTAAGTGAAACCAAAACCATTTTTATGTTCACATCCACACTTTTTATGTTACAAATTACGTAGTCAAATTCAGTGACCACTTCGTCATTGCTCGGAAAAATTGTTTGCCCAATTTGTGTTCAACGCGTTCAACTAACACGCATGTATCCGATATCTCGATGCAAAGTTTCGTTTAAAGTATAACATTTATGAACAAAAGTGCTTGTTTTTTGTAAATTATTGTGCTCGCTAACGTTTTTACGTTTGTTTGAATTTTCAAGTAAGCGTGAATTTGAACATTTTGTGTGTTACGGGAATAATTGATAGCCATAAAAGGTCGCCTTAAGGTTAGGTTAGTCTGTAATTTAGGGATTAAGTCGGGTTAGGAACTGTGGCGATAGAGTAGGATTATTAGACAATTAGTGTGGCGCAGTAAGTAAGTTAGTTAGGGATAGGTTAGGGAATTTAATTCACATGAAATGAATGAGCGTCGTCGAGATTCGAACAAGCCGAGACCTTGCTTCGAGGGTAGCGTGTAGGTATCGAACAGCCCGACACCCCGAAACACGATGGCGACTCGTCGGCATTATGGAAATATTAATAAGACATAATGGTATACTTGCCTGAGTTTTGAGAAATGGGCGTAGCGAGCTCATCTTCCACATGGTTGCCCAGGATGTCGGTAAATCCACCATGTATTAGCTGGCGAATTGTGTCCGGATGATATTTAAGCGCAAGTTTTGCGATATGCCTTTTTCAGCTCGCTTGGTGGTACACCCAATATAGCAAATCACATTTATGTTTGTCGACAAGGCCGACATATCCATTTAAGGTGCTGAAAACAAAACATGGATTTAAAAACACGAAAAATAATAGCACAGAACGAATATAAACAAACAGTGGCACGGTTGATTCAGAACAACTGTCACGGAATTGTCAGAATCAGCTGTCCGAACTGCGTTCCACATTTTGGGAGATCGGCACTACGTGATCGACGTAAGGGTGGAAAATGGGATGGCGGGAATTTGAAAAGGGATTGTACATAATGGAATATTATATACCCGAGGCTATAAATAGTCCGTGAAAATAACGGCTCGGCCTATTGTTCTCCCTGCCATCCATCCACCAGGTAAGTGCCGATCCTCTATTAATCGATGTGGATATTTCTTTTGTCTTATGCTATTGTTCTCCCTGCCATCCATCCACCAGCGCTTTACTTTCGCCAGCGACATCTTGAGTCGAGACGACGAGAAAACGAAGGAGAAGATTCGAGAGGAGAAGACGAAAACGACAACGACGAAGACAAAGACAACAACAGCGAGAGCGAGGAAGTATAGTGTATAGGGTAGAGTCGCCACAAGTAGAGTAAGTTATTTTTAAAATTATTATTACATATTAGATATTAGATTAGGGATAATCGAAGAATTAGTGAAATCAAAGAGTAATATATGTATATAATCGAAGTGTACGGTGTCTTTTATGGTACGGATTTTGTTGAGAAGTTCAAAAGAAAGCGGTTCGTTTATCGTTCGGTACGGGACAAAGCTAGAAATTTCGTACTTGCATTCTGCTGCGGTCGGAGATCTAAGTAAAGTACGTGGCGCCCACGACCCATCTCCTGAGCAAGGCTGGCCGACCATTGTCCTTGTACCCTCCACGTTAAAACGTAATAATTGGCGCCCAACGTTTGTGGGTTTATTTTTGTTGGAGGTAATATTTTACCGACAATTGCTTGCTAACCGTACCCGTCATCCAGTTCGCGACTTCGTGCATATTTTTCAATCGATCGTGAAAACGTTTTCGGTGTCTGAAATCGGTAACGCGAATTCGTCAAGTAGAAGTACCAGTGGCGACAGAGTGAACTTCGCGTTTTCGTGTATTTGCGGGTATGAAAGTGATAAGGTGTTTTGCAAGTGCGCGAGTGTAAAAGTGTTGTCGTCGTGTGTGAGTTCGAGAGTGGTATTTTACACATTTTTAAAGAATTTATTTTTGTATTTCATTAAAATAAATTTGTTTTTTGCAAAAAAGGGTAGTTTTATTTTACAATATGTTAAAAATACATGTTGATAGGTTAAATAAAGACGAGCTAACTTACGAACTAGCGATACGCAACATTCCTCAGGATACGGTGGACGTCATGCGAAGGAGCTTACGGTTGTCACTGAAGGCGGAGTTGTCTCTTGATTACTCTTTTGAGACAAAAGAATACCCGTTTACGTTCGAAGAGGATCTGGAGGCTCTGCAGATAAAGAAAGTAGAAGTTGCAAAATTAATGGAAGGATTTACGGGGAAAGGCAAAACAAATGAATACGAAAAATTGCGCACAAAAATCGGATTCGCATTGCGTAGGATAGGAAGGATGCCAGCAGAAAACGAGAATCAACTGAAGGTGAAGAACAACTTGCGAACCAGTTTCATTTTTACAATGGGTGAATTGGAAGAAATGACGGAAGTAGAGGCGGACATTCCGGAACACAACAAGGGAGCTTCACAGGCGGAACATCACTCTACCCCAAAACAAAATGGTCATCCTACGGATGTTGCGGGACCATCGGGCGCGATGCATAATCAAACACAATTCAGAGAAGACGCCAGAGAGCCAGTGAGGAATGCAGGGGACACTGTGCCACAGCATACAGAGTATCGTAACCAGATGAGAGGATCGTCAAGCGAAAGGGAAGTACGGCCGGTGCCGCAAAACACTGAACGTAATCAGACAGTGTACTACACTAAACCAGTAGACGTGACGAAATGGGGTTTAAAATATACAGGGGAACCTTCGAGTTCACTCAACGCTTTCCTGGAAAGGGTCGAGGAATTGCGTACTGCAAAAGGGGTCAACTGTACGGACTTATTTAGATGCGCTGTTGACTTCTTTGATGGAAAAGCATTGATTTGGTTCCGGGCAATTAAGGAATTGGTCACTGACTGGCATGGTCTAGTAAAAGAGCTGCGAGCAGAATTGCCTCCAGACTTTGATGACCGTCTCATGGAGGAAATTAAAAGGCGGACACAAGGCCCGGACGAATCCATAGGGGTGTACGTCGCAACTATGGAGGGGTTATTTAGGCGGTTAACGTCGGCACCTGGCGAAGAACAAAAAATTAAAATTATTAGGAAGAACATATCCCCGTGTTATCAGACGCAGCTGAGCCTCACAACAATAAGCAGAGTAAGCGAATTGGTCGCAATTGGAAGAACCTTGGAAGCGACAAGAACTTCCATAGAAGCCTTCATTCCGCCACCGTCAAGAAAGACTAACAAATTATTAGAGCCAGATCTAGCGTATCTCGGGACTTACGGGGAACAAAGCCTGGCAGCTATTGGGGATACAACCGGACAGCGGGGAACTTTGAAATGTTGGAATTGTGGTGGTACGGGACATTTGTCGCGAGGTTGCTCCGTTCCACGTAAATGTTTTGGTTGTGGGAGACTGGGCAATTTACGGGCTTCGTGCCCAAATTGCAATCCACCACGTTCGGCGACCCAGCCTTCGGGAAACGGGTCCCGTGCTCAGTAGGCGGCCAACCGAGCACAAGGGTAGGTGGAATTGGGGTCGTACAGGAGTCAAGGGTGGAGTATGTCCTGGGGGGGAGGTGTGGAGACAACCGACCGCATCTAGAGGTGGATATACACGGAAAAACTCTCCTTGGTCTGCTTGATTCCGGAGCGTCCAATTCAGTGTTGGGACGAGAGGGTTGGAGAATCCTACGGGAGTTGGGAGTTGCAACGATACCCACTGAACAACGCACTATCCGACTGGCGAATGACGTGGGATGTGAGATTGAAGGGGTTGTGTGGGTGCCGTTTAAACTGAAGGGACAGACTCGGTGGTTGAAGGTCCTAGTCGTACCCTCAGTGCCACACCCTCTTATATTAGGGGTAGATTTCATTCGCCAGTTTGGAGTTGTAGTAAACTTGAGGGACGGTCAATGGGACTTTCTTGGCGCGTTGGAGGGCAGTATAGTAGACCAACTGCAACCCAGGGCAGTACTAACACCAGATGAGGAGAACAAATTGCAGTTGGTACTCGCTAAGGGGTTCGAAATTATGGGGGAGGGAGTTGGATGCACTAATTTGGTGGAACACATCATCCAAACTACCTCCGCACCCATCAAACAGCGCTACTATCCTGTTTCTCCGGCTGTTCAGGCGCACATTGATCGTGAACTCAATGAGATGCTCGAGTTGGGTATTGTTGAGCCGTCGTCAAGCCCGTGGGCTTCTCCAATCTTATTTATTTTATTTATTTATTTGAAATTCTGTGGAAGGCATGGCCTTATTACAGGGATTCTGGTGTATGTACATTATATTAATAATAATTCTTAAAGCATTGATTAGGTGTTTAATATAATTCAGTTTCAAAATTAATTCTATTATTCATGCAGGCAGAAGCTTCTTAATTTAAGTGATTCAAGAATGAAAATGTATAATTTTTTTTACTATAATAATGTCTCTAGTGTTTAATAAGCTAATAAAATCTTCAAGAGAATTTAATTCACGAAAATAGTGTTTTCTAATTGGACTGATGATTGGACATTGCAAGATTAAATGTTTAATTGTGTCACGTGCATTGAGATTGCATAGCATGCATTGGTCCTTCAGGTGAAACTTATGGCTACTTCCGGCAATATAGGTCTTTTGATTGAACTTGTTGCATGTTCGAATCTGTGCCATTAATCGGCGGTGATGATTTGGTATTGGTTGTTGGAGATACCATGATGGTTTAAATCGGTCTTCGTTCATAAATTGATACCAGCATGACGAACTACTGGTAGCGGCTTTGTATGTGTCGTTGGCAGTTGATTTCGCTGAGTAGATTTTAGTAATTTCTTCTATGCTATTATCATCAGTGTAGTTATTTAGGAGTTGTGGAAAATTGCGTAGTTCGGTCGCTAATTCGGCTTTAATTTTTCCCAGCCAATTTGAATAATTTCCATTTTCTATTTGTAGCTCTTGGTATTTCAGGCATAGTTTTGGATATCGTTCATCTGGAAGTTTTGACACTTTACTAAGCCATTTCATTGTTTTCGATACAATTTGCCCTTTTAGATGTTCTCGTCCACATTCGCGTCTAATAGTGTGCGCCGCTGTATTTGAGGGTAGGAAAAGTATTCTTTTAAAGAAATCCTGTTGCACCATCTCCAGTTTCGCTGCTCCATAAAATCCCCAAACTTCACATCCATATAAAGCAGTCGTTTCGATTGTGGCTTCGACGATCTTAATTTGAGCGTCCCATCCAAGTTTGTTGCTGGCGAAAACATGCAGGTTTGCAAGAGCAGCAGCAGCGGATTTTCTTCGCTGGTCAACATCTTTGTACCAAGATCCTGTTCTATAAAGTGTGCTACCAAGATATTTAAACTCCGATGTAATTGAGATTGGTTGACCTTTATAGTGGAATTGCCTTACTCTTCTTTTGTTTATACGTTTTTCAAATATTACTATTTTGGTTTTTTGTGCATTCACTTCGAGCTTCTTAATATCACAATAATCTTCGAGTGCCTTAATCTTTTCTTGTAAATCAGTGGCTGAATTGGCGAAAATCACTATATCGTCGGCGTAGGCAAGCATCATTATGTCGATTCCATCAATGACATTTATACCTTTAAATCCAAGCCTGCGTAGGTATATTTCAATGTCGTTGATATAAATGTTGAAGAGTGGAACGCTTAAAGGATCGCCTTGGAGTACTCCTTTTGTCACCTTGACACTTTGGGAGAATTCGTTATGTCCAACTTTTACTGCAACCGTAGCGGCATCGTAAATTTTCCGAATTAGTTCGATAATTCGGGTGCTGATGCTATTGGATGCCAGATGCTGCCAAAGGAGGTCATGTTCAATGGAGTCAAAAGCAGCTTTAAAATCGACAAATATTGCGTACAGGGGGGCCTTGTCTTTCAATTGTTTGTCAACTATCGATCGCAATGTAAAAATATTGTCCATGCAGCTGCGGCTGCTTCTGAAGCCATTTTGATGCTCAGGGAAAATTTGATTTTGTTCTCCGAAGTAGGTAATTCGTTCAGTCAGTATGCTTGTCATAACTTCTCTTCTTCTTCTCAAATCTTGCTAATTAAAAAGAAGGACGGAAGCTACCGCTTTTGTGTGGACTTCCGAAAAGTGAATGGAGTGTCGGAGCGGGACGCCTATCCCCTGCCTTACGTCTCGTCCACACTGGACAAGTTAAGAAATGGGAAATTCTTATCTTCCGTGGACATTAAATCCGCTTAGTGGCAGGTGCCAATGGCGGAAACATCGAAGAAGTTCATGGCATTCACGGTCCCGAATCGGGGATTATTTCAGTTCCGTAGAATGCCGTTTGGACTTCATAACGCACCAGCGACGTGGCAGCGGTTGATCGACCGAGTCTTGGGACCTGATTTGGAGCCATACGTGTTCACTTATCTTGACGATATAGTAGTGGTCACACAGGATTTCGACAAACACATCGAAATTCTAGAGGAGGTGTTCGGGAGATTAAACCAGGCTGGGTTGAAATTGTCACGGGACAAGTGTGAGTTTTGCCGCGCCCAAATCAAGTATCTGGGGTATGTGGTGGACCGGAATGGATTGAGTGTTGATCCGGATAAGGTAAAGTCTTTGATTGACATTCCTCGCCCCACAAAAGTTAAGGAGGTAAGGCAATTCTTGGGTATGGTGTCATGGTACCGGCGGTTCATTCCAGAATTTTCATCATTGATGGCGCCATTGACAAACCTACTCAAGAAAAGCCGCAGCTTTAAGTGGACCGAGGAATGTGATCTCGCCTTCAATCAGGCGAAAGTGAAATTGTCGACCGCACCCATACTTACCTGTCCGGATTATAGTCTTCCGTTTTTGGTCCAGACAGATGCTTCAGATGTTGGGTTGGGCGCGGTATTATCTCAGACTCACCCCGAGGGTGAAAAGGTGGTCTGTTACCTCAGTAGGACGTTGTCGAAAGCTGAACGGATTCCACTACTGAAAGGGAGTGCTTAGCGGTAGTGTGGGCGGTGGAAAAGCTGAGGCCGTATATCGAAGGAATGAAGTTCAGTGTGGTAACAGATCACCACTCCCTGGTCTGGTTGAATAACTTGAAAGACCCGATAGGACGGTTAACGAGGTGGGCGGTTCGACTACAGCAATTTGACTTTGAAGTGGTTCATCGGAAGAGCAAAGAGCATTTAGTGCCAGATGCGTTGTCAAGGTCGATCCCAAGAGTCGAGTCAGCTGTGGTCGAGCCAGCCGTGGCGAAATCATGTGAGGACAAATGGTATAATCGAATGATTGAGAAGGTGAAGACTGACCCCGGTAAGTGTCCGGATTGGCGTGTGAGTGATGGCGCGTTGTGGAAACATGCCAATACTCGTTTTCCTGATTTGGTGGGGAGTGAAAATTGGAAACGAGTGATCCCTAAGGGGGAACGCGTCCATATATTGGCAAAGTGCCATGATGAGAAGACGGCCGGCCATATGGGAGCTCGACGGACTCAGGATCGAGTGGCACAAAATTACTATTGGCCGAAAATGGCTGCGGATATACGGGAATATGTGAGGAGATGCAAGATTTGTCAGATCCTGGGACAAGGATCTTCCAAAAATAGGATGTGCCCTCCGTAGCTTTACACACGAAGTAACCGGTGTTACACCTTATTTTGTGAACTTCGGTCGCGACATCGTTACGTATCGAGAGCGTTATACTCGTCCGGACGAGTCGGATTCGGTCGCGGACCCTGTCGCGAGGGTAAGTCGAATGGAAGATATGCACCAAGAAGTCGCCGTTAGGATGAAACGGGCAGCGGAAGCTAGCAAATGTCGGTACAATTTGCGCCATCGACCAATTGAATTTCTTCCGAACGATCGCGTGTAGAGGAGAAATTTTGTTCTCTCGGACGCGTCAAAATACTTCTCGGCCAAGCTTGCTCCGGAGTATATCGGGCCCTTTACTATTCAAAAAAAGGTGTCGAATTGCACCTATCAGTTGGTAGACGATCAAGGAAAGAACGCAGGAGTTTGGAACGCGAAAGATATCAAGATATACGTTCCGTGAATGAGTCAATGAATAAGATTAATTTACGATTGGATTGAATTAATAATAAATGAATTGGATTAACACATATTTAAAATTAGTAAATGAATTAAACTCGATTAAGATTAGTGTAGAGATTTTGGGAAAATCTCTTTTAGTAAGGGGGGAGTTGTTACGGGAATAATTGATAGCCATAAAAGGTCACCTTAAGGTTAGGTTAGTCTGTAATTTAGGGATTAAGACGGGTTAGGAACTGTGGCGATAGAGTAGGATTATTAAACAATTAGTGTGGCGCAGTAAGTAAGTTAGTTAGGGATAGGTTAGGGAATTTAATTCACATGAAATGAATGAAGCGTCGTCGAGATTCGAACAAGCCGAGACCTTGCTTCGAGGGTAGCGTGCAGGTATCGAACAGCGCGACACCCCGAAACACGATGGCGACTCGTCGGCATTATGGAAATATTAATAAGACATAATGGTATACTTGCCTGAGTTTTGAGAAATGGGCGTAGCGAGCTCATCTTCCACATGGTTGCCCAGGATGTCGGTAAATCCACCATGTATTGCTGGCGAATTGTGTCCGGATGATATTTAAGCGCAAGTTTTGCCATATGCCTTTTTCAGCTCGCTTGGTGGTACACCCAATATAGCAAATCACATTTATGTTTGTCGACAAGGCCGACATATCCATTTAAGGTGCTGAAAACAAAACATGGATTTAAAAACACGAAAAATAATAGCACAGAACGAATATAAACAAACAGTGGCACGGTTGATTCAGAACAACTGTCACGGAATTGTCAGAATCAGCTGTCCGAACTGCGTTCCACATTTTGGGAGATCGGCACTACGTGATCGACGTAAGGGTGGAAAATGGGATGGCGGGAATTTGAAAAGGGATTGTACATAATGGAATATTATATCATCATCATCAATGTGGCACGATAGCCCGACGTCGGGCCTTGGCCGCCTGAATCGTTGACCTCCAATTGTCGCGGTTACGTGACCTCGTCCTCCAGTTTCGGAAGCCCAGCAGCTGTTGGGCGTCTTCACCTACGGAGTTCTCCCAGCGAGCTCTCGGTCGTCCACGCAACCTCGCTCCGTCAATTCGTTGTGCGTTTATATATTATCTAGAATATTATATACCCGAGGCTATAAATAGTCCGTGAAAATAACGGCTCGGCCTATTGTTCTCCCTGCCATCCATCCACCAGGTAAGTGCCGATCCTCTATTAATCGATGTGGAAATTTATTTTGTCTTATGCTATTGTTCTCCCTGCCATCCATCCACCAGCGCTTTACTTTCGCCAGCGACATCTTGAGACGAGACGACGAGAAAACGAAGGAGAAGATTCGAGAGGAGAAGACGAAAACGACAACGACGAAGACAAAGACAACAACAGCGAGAGCGAGGAAGTATAGTGTATAGGATAGAGTCGCCACAAGTAGTGTAAGTTTTTTTTAAAATTATTATTACATATTAGATATTAGATTAGGGATAATCGAAGAATCAGTGAAATCAAAGAGTAATATATGTATATCATCGAAGTGTACGGTGTCTTTTATGGTACGGATTTTGTTGAGAAGTTCAAAAGAAAGCGGTTCGTTTAACGTTCGGTACGGGACAAAGCTAGAAAGTTCGTACTTGCATTCTGCTGCGGTCAGAGATAAGTAAAGTACGTGGCGCCCACGACCCATCTCCTGAGCAAGGCTGGCCGACCATTGTCCTTGTACCCTCCACGTTAAAACGTAATATGTGTTATAAAAAACAACGTGAAATTCAGCGGCGGCTATATGGTCGGCCGAATTCTATTCAATCCGCATTCAACTGCCGCGAGTGGTACCACACTGCCACATGTAAAAAATTTTGCAAAGAATCTGAAAGTCAACTTCGTAATCGCTCGGTCAAGTTTATTGTCAAGTTAAAATCGACGTTGAATTTATTTCGAGTTTCGATCGTGGGTGCAAATAAGTGCATTTCAAACGTTTACTTAAAAGTGAAGTGTATATGTATAGTGTATGTACTTTTTATGTCATAAATTACTAGTTAAGATTTCGTATTAACCTCGCAGTCGGTCGTACAAAAGTGCGACATTCCATGTACTTGTTCAATTGTTTCGTGCGGACGCGACCAGCTGATGTGAAATTTTCAAGCCATATATTGACAAAGTAACAGGTGAAAGTGGTGATTATGGTTAATTAATTTAACCTTATAAGTGCTTTATGTTGGAAGTTTTATTCATATTATAAGTGATTTGTGTTACAGATTCCACTTTAGCGACCGACGTGTCAGTCGTGTTCATTCAATATTCAAAGTGGTTCAACTGTTGCCATATGAGATTAGTGTTACCACCACACTTGACGAATCATTTGAATTTTAAGTTGGCCCGATAAAATTTAAAGGAATGTTTTTTTCACGGCAAGTATTTACCATTAAGAATTTAAATTTATCATTTTAATATAGGATGTAGCATCGTTTTCGCTTTACTTTCATGTAACAAATATCTTCATTGAACCTCCATATTAAGGCCATAAGATTAAAGTAACATTTTCTTCCCATCTCTGCAGTACATTACCACAAAATTTAAAAAAAAGTTGTGCTTCAAATTGCCCACTTGTACATAGGCCACTCTGTATTCATGTATGTAAGTGCTATTGTCCCAGCATCATTTGGGGAACAAAACAACAAACCGAACTGAATTTTCAGTTATAATAGTGTAGTAGTGTAGTGATTTTCAATTAGTACTTACACCATTGGATCCTGGGGAAACTTAAAAAGTCGCCGCCTTTCAACTGAACCACAAATAACACAAGACATCTTTGCCAAATATTTTATTTGTTTCAAAACGATCGTTAGATTGACATTTGAATTTCGCGCAAAACGAAGCTTTTAACGAAACAACTTTGTATCGTTAAGAAGGGTTGCCGGATGATTATTAGAATTTATTTATGAGCAATGCTGGCAGCCCCCAAGGAGAGAATAAAATTCACACATACATAGCAAAAAGAGAGATAATATGGACGCATACATAAAAAAATTTCGGAAAGGTGCACAAATACAAACAAACCCTTCGGTAAGCGAAGATTTTCTATCTCTGTTGTGCAAATGCGATTTGCTACTTAGAAAACAGTCGTCACTTTCTTACATTTTTTTGTTCAGGAAAATAATTTATATGGAGTTATCCTTCTAGGTATAATTATTCTTTGGCTTTACTTCGACAATCTGTCATCAAATAAAGCACACACCGACGAACCAAACATGAGCGCCAGTCACACACACACACGTCTAGATACATTGCATACACACATTCAAAAACATAAAAAAATTCCTTACGCTTTTCATATACCATGGAATCGATCGTACGTTGGACGACAATATAAGTCCATTTTGGGAACTCGTCCATACGTACCATATGTACGTTTGCAATGCATGGTGTCGAATGACCCTAAAGTATCTATAATGCAAAAGCACATACACATACAGTCCCCATCAATAGGATAGTTCCACTTGTGAAATGGCTGCATCTCGGTAAGTGATAACGGTATTTTCTCCAAACTTGGTGTCAATATTTTCAGTAGCCTGCATGTTCTTTAAATGACAGAAGTTCTCAAATCCCGAGTCCCGTTAGGATTTTCTTACGAGAATTCTTAAAAACAGTGCAAATGGTGAAGTCAATAGGATAGTTCCAGTGGAAATAAAACATGAAATAACGGTACGAAAGGATAATTTTACTTTGAAAAATGTAGCTGGTAATAAGTAAAACTGTTTTTACGTAATTTGAGCTCAAAAAGTTAATCTGGGGTAGAATTGTATAGTTTTTAACGGCAAATTAAATTAATTTCGCCCCAAGCTCCTCTTAACGTTCGCAGAAGAGCTTCAGTGTTCTTAAACTATCGTCTAACGGTATAGATCTTCCTTGTTATTCATCTCCACACATTTTTGATGGTATTTGAATCTAGGAATGATGGTGGTCTTTCCAAAACCTTGATTGGTTGGCTTTGAAGCCAATCTTTTATCAGTCTTGCTCCATGATTAACGCCATTATTTTGTTTAAATCTCAAAGAAGTTGCATGGAAAATGTCGGTAATTTTAAGAATTATATTACCCAGAATGTTTCTGTAAACCTGGACGTTGTGAATACCCCTAATTTCCACAAGCTCAATAGTTCCCTAGCGAGATATTCAAACCCACACTTCGACATTTCTTACTCTGAGTGATGCGTCTACAAAATTAATTGCTTCGTGCTCAAATCATGGAAATGATACCTAAATCGATCTGGACCGCCGAGATTTCATCTTTTCCGCCAGCAAAAATAACGCGTTTGTCCAATCCATACAGTTTCTACAATGCGGTTGAATATCTTCGTATGGAACTATTGAGCTTTTTTAAATTAGGGGTATTTAGTGTACCCTGGCTTTTAAAGATATTGTTCCTAGTGTAATGCCTGAAACTTGCGACATTTTCCATGCTACTCCTTTAAGATTTTAACAAGATAATGACACCAATCATACGGAGCAAGACTGATGAAAGATTGGTTTCAAGACCAACTAATCAAGGTTTTGGCAAGAACTCCATACTTCCTAGATCTAAATACAATCAAAAATGTGTGGAGGTGGATGATAAGGAAAATCTATACCGTTAGTGAAGCTCTTTGGCGACCGTTTAGAGGAGCTGAGGACGAAATTAACTTAATTTACCGTTAAAACCTATACAATTTGATCCCAGATTAACTTTTTGAGCTTAGATTTCTTAAATAAAGTTCATCTTATTACCAGCAACTTTTTTCAAAGTAAAATTATCCTTTAGTACCGTTATTCGATGTTTTATTTCTACTGGAACTATCCTATTGACTTCACCATTTCTACTGTTTTTAAGAATTCTCGTAAGAAAATCCTAAGGGGACTCCGGATTTGAAACCTTCTGTTATTCAAAGAACAAGCAGGCTACTGAAAATATTGTCACCAAGTTTGAAGAAAATACCGTTATCATTTACCGAGATACAGCAATTTTACAAGTGGAACTATCCTATTGATTGGGACTGTATCTGTTCTGTCACACGAACTATGATATGAAGTATGGATTGGCCCGCATCACGTAGATGAGCGTACGTGTGTGACCAGAAAAGTTTTCCCCTCATCTTCAGAGCCACCTCTCCTACACCTCTCGAGCAACCCACAAGATGGCCGGCTCGGTCGCGTCGCTGTCAACCTTTGACAACCATCCAGTTGGAATCCAATTGGTGTGTCTTCTCAAAGGTAATCGCGTGAGTTAGTTTTTGATCAGAGTTTATTTAAACAATTTGTTCTTTCATGAATCTTCTTTATTGATTCCTTGTTCTAAACTAAGATACATATTCAGTACATCTTTCCTATTTATGAGATTTCCTTATAAATACAATATTATACTCTAAAGATGAATTCTTATTATCTATTCATGTTTTCTAAAATGTTTATCTCTAACATGTGTGAGAATATTCAATTCTTATCTCTAGCACAAATTGTATTAAATGTCCTTATCTCTAACATACATTCAAATGTTCGTGTGCACTAAGATATTCCTTAACTCTCCCCTTTGTACAAAAAAAATGTCCTCATTTTTACTTTTTTTCATATTTTAAACAAATATTCAGCGTTATTTTCTTTTAGGACTCTTAAGTATGCTTCATCTGATTTTTTCTTTATTTTTATTGCTTTACGTTCGTTGAGTCTTTTACAAAGTTTTATCAAAAGTAATATAGAAGTAATAATCAATAAAATAGTGCAGGTTATAATAACTGTGCTCTTGATAGGGTGGTATGGTATATAATTGGTATAAAAAATTTGTTAAGAGACTGGATATTTGTGAATTTATAATCTGCTTCTGATTCTAAGATATCTAGAATTTGCACATCGTTTATTTGGAATTCGTGCAATAGGGACTTTACTTGATTTTCATAATTAATAAATATTTCACCATCTTTTGAGGTTGTATTAGAGAAACTTATCGAATATATACCATTGTAGGTTTTGTTATTAATTACATGTGTTCCACTTACTATAAAGTGTCCTGCGTTAATTCTTTTAATTGGAATATTGTTCTCTTGCATAATATTACATTGTGATCTTTGTCCAAGTATTAGGGGAATAGTGCAGTGTCTTTATTTTTGGTTTTACAAATATTTTTATTCAAATAATTTTTACACTCTTGAAGTAAGAAATATTGTCCTTCCATTACTCCTATAAATGGGTTTAATACATATTTGGCGTACTTATTTGCCAACGCTGTTACATCATAATATTTCATAATTTTATTTATCATAGGATATTTATACATAATAATTACAATATCGTCATATTTCATAACAAAGATTTCGGAGTATGCTAGCACATGGATAATCGGTATTTGAATTTTTTCATGTCTAATTATATTCATTATTTCTTTAAAATTTAATATAGTCGACAGGGAATTTCCCGTTTTAGCTAGATTAATGGATTCTACTAAAGTTTTTAATTCTATATAAATTTCATTTAACACAAATGGATAGTGGGACGCTACATTTTTGAGTGCACCTATACGTTTATCGAAATTTGCATTTATAATCCTTTGATTTTCGTTATTAGTTACTAGTTTATTAATTGCTTCTTTTATTTCGATCATGTCATGATGGTCTGGATTTCCAGTTATGAATTTTATCATGGTTCCCAAGAAGTTAAGTGCACGTTTATTCCTACTATGTTCATTTAGTTGTGAAATCAGATTCTCGATTTTTTATATCGTATGTAGGTCAATGCTATCTAAGTAACTATGTGTTTTAATATTATCCATAGCTTCAATATAATGAGTAATGTTAGAGACGTGGTAGAGAAAATCGTATTTTTCAAAAACGTATGCACTATCTCCTTCTGAAAGAATGAAGTTTTTCCCCGCTAAATTAGTTATATTGACGGTTCCGTTTGACTTCTGCACCATCAATAGAATTATAATTACTATAGTTCCTATTATCATTTTGAAGAATTGTACTTTTCCTGATATTGTCTTTATGTATGGTCTTCCCGGTGGTTGTTAACACTGTGTCCCCACGGTCTTCCTTTATAATATATTTTTTGAATTTGCGGCAGGTTTTGTTCCGTCTATTCTCCCTAACAAAAATTGTAGTCCCAACCTGAAATTGTTTGTTAAAACGTTTTTTATTTTCGTGTTTTAATGTTGCTTCTTGGGCTTTTATAAGTTTTTCTTTAACATGTGTATAATTTGTTTGATTAAAATATATGTTAATGGGCTTTTCATCTGTTACAGAATGTAAAGTAATATTATATTCATACAAGGAATTGTAAATTTCTTCCAGTGGTGTGGTTTTATTCTGTGTTGAGAGTGTTCTTATTATTTCTAGCAATGTTGAGTGAAACCTTTCCACTTGACCATTTGTGGTCGAATGATTGACTGGTGTAAGGAAGTGGTTGATTTTTAATCGATTGAGTAGTGCCTTGGTACTTTGGCTTTTGAAAATGCTTTCGTTATCTGTTGTTAGATGTTTGCAATGCGGGAAAATTAACCTTAAGATCTCTTCTAAGTGTTCATGTACGTCATTTTTATCTTTTAATTTATATAAATATCCGTATTTCGAATATTTGTCTAAGCAAGATAAAAAAATTGAATTTGACAGATGGAATACATCCATGTGTATACTTTCTCCTGGTTTATCAGGTATAGGTGCTGCCTTAAGCTCCTGTTTAGATGGACGCCTTTCATATTTGTTTAAAAAACAGTTCTCACAACGTCTTGCAAATTCTTCAGTTTGTTTTTTCATTGTAGGCCAATAATATTCTTCAAGTAATTCTTTAACATTGTTTTTATAGTTCCGATGGGCTCTGTTGTGAGTGTTAGTTATCAAGTATATTTGCTTATCGGAATCGGTTACATCAGATACACATTTCTGTGTAAAGACCTTTTTGTAGTGCTGATAATTTTTATTTATCTCTCCACTAATGGTATGCCATAGTTCAAGATCTGAATGGAATGCTGTGATAACATTAGGTTTCATGATGGTACTCAATTCACTGATTAAGTAAGGAACATTATCGAAATTTATCTCAAAGCGTGTATGACCGGGGAATGTTGTTTTTAATGATGTAGTATTTTCTGAACTGTTTCTTATCTTTATTTGGATTTTGAATGCGTTTAACGGTTGATTTACTGTTTTGATATTTTCAATTAAAGAACTTTCTTCAGAGTGCATACTATGGTCCGATGTTGAGTTATTGATTTGTTGTCTTGATAAAGCATCCGCTACAACATTATGGTGTCCTGGCTTGTATACAAGTTTTGCGCCATATTCCTCTATGGCTATGTCCACACATGTGCGCTTTCGTCTTCCCTATCGTCTTCAAGCTCCGTATCCACTTTCAACATTGAACATGTCATTGATTGCGTCAAGTGAACAGAAGAGATCAATGTCTCATTCTATCCAGATCTGTTCATTATTTATCGTTAAATATGTGTCACGGCTTTGGTCAGGACGGGTAAATGATAAATTCTTTCATGAATTGTATGAATAGATGATGTGTTGTTATAATTTAACATTGGCAATTGCGTTCAAGAATGAATGCGTTTCTTCAATAGCGCATACATCTCAAGTTTCAATTGTCAAAATGATGAAGACGAACGAAAATTGAAACTGTCTAGACAGGCACTATGAGATTCTTCCATCGCTTGAGTTTGGCATTTGGATTTTTTTCCGATATTGAAAATATTAAGGATTGATGATCTGTATATATAGTCAAATCAGCTATTCCGTAAAGATAATTTCGTAACTTTTGTAAGCTCCATATAATGGCTAATAGTTCTTTTTCGTTTGTGGAGTAATTTTGTTCGGTTTGAGATAATGTTCTCGATATGAACATAATAGGTTTTCTCTCCTGGCTAAGAACTGCTCCAATTGCTACGTTACTTGCATCCGTAGTCAATTCAAAGGATTTTGAGAAATCCGGTTGATATATACCTTTTTTCCTTCAAGTTAACACATTTACGGACCCAATGGACAAATTTGCGAGCGAAATTGACGATTTTACGAATCAAGTTAACAAATTTGCGAAACAAACGACCTTTTTTTCGAGTCAAATAAATAATTTTGTCGATGAAAAAAATGCTTTATTGGATGATTTTAACAATTTTGCGAATCAATTTAACAAATTTACGGATCAAATGAAAATATTTTCGGAACAAGTAAGCACATACTGTTTGCACTCCTTGAGCAATCAAGTCAGTTAAAACATGATCTCGTGTAAGATCACCAAGATCTTGACGTACAAATCCTTTTACTTTTGCGAACACTTTTTCAATAGGGTTGAGCATCGGCGAATACGGCGGGAGATATTGTAGCGTAAGTCCAGCGCGCTGTAGAATTTCCTTGACCTCAGCACCTTTATGTATTTTACCATTGTCCATTATAACAAGCGCACCTTCCCATGATGAGTCCAGATTATCCACCAACTCTCTTAGAAATGTGCAGAATTTTCGTGCATTGCATGTTGAGTGTGCAAGAATATTGCTATGGAGAACTTCTTCATTAGACATTGCAGCAACAAGGCTTACATTTCTTCCGCGAATAGTAGGCAGTATACGACTCGAGCTCGTGTATTTGTTAAATTGTACCGTTTATGGATTATATTTTCATGTTTGGGTATCTTGAATAAATAAATAAATCTCCCGCCGTATTCGCCGATACTCAACCCTATTGAAAAAGTGTTCGCTAAAGTAAAAGGATTTGTACGTCAAGAACTTGGTGATCTTACACGAGGTCAGGTTTTAACTGACTTAATTGCTCAAGGAGTGCAAACAGTAACTTCTACGGATTGTACAAACTTTGTACTAGATATAATGATGCAACGGCCAGTTCCCAAGCAGCAATTTAAGTAGCGTATACCAATTTTTTTTATACCGCCACTTTATTAAGTTTCGGTTACGTTTTAGACACCAAAATGTTAACTTCATTGTAACAAATCCTGCAAATTAGTTTTTGGGACGGTCCAGGATGGTGGTAGTTGGAACTTTGTAGTGAACGAAATGTTGCTACTACATATTCGACAAGTGCGGGGGAATGGTACGGCTTCGGTACCACACTTTGCTACTACATAGTGAGCAACTCTAAAGTAATATTTTTAAGTGACAAAACCGTAGATGTGTAATTTCTTTGTACCTTTGAAGGATTTGCTACTTTATGGTGAAATTTACAACAATGCGGTGGGTACTGTTACTTGAAAGTCCTATTGGGAACTTTAAAGTACCATTTGGAGCTGTCAAATGCTTGTCGCCATATTTTCCAAGGTAATACAAAATCACTTTTTACACATTTCGAAAGTCCAGCTATTTTTTGATGAATCAAATTAGAACTTTTTTGTTTTAAGTAACTATTTTAGTTTGCTGAATATTTAGAGTGGTAGAATTAGAAAGTTGAAGAGAAAACTAACTTTAGTTAGGTTATATTTTGGCAATTTATTTAAGAAATCTTTAGAAAAATGAGAGGGCATCACTTTGTTTCTAGGTAGAATATCCACTTCTACAGTGAAATTGTCCTGGCACAAAGTTTTCTAGTTCAAAAGAGCTGGCAAATGAAAAAATATTGTAATCACGCAATTAACTCCTTTCAGATTATATTCTTTTATTGTCTGAATAGGCTGAAACACAACTTCAGCAAATGTGTAAAAGCATATGTATGTATATGTAAATCCATTCAATTTATGTTTACTAAAATTGTGTCGACTTTTACCTACACATATTCACAACTATGTATGATTATGTGCGAAAACGGGACCAATAAAGTCCCAATTGGGCGATTGGACAAAGAATGCCACTTGGTTAGTGCGTTCCAATCACGTTGCCACTTACTGGTGGCAAAGGGGCCCTGGTCATACCAAACTTTACATTCCCCATATTAGGGATTTTTCGGTGACAAAAAGGCCCTTATCACGGAACGATTGGAGGTATTTGCTACTCCCAATGGCAATATTGGAGTGGTATCTACCTTTTCGCTACTAAAAATGCTAGTTGGGTTGCCGCAGCCGGAAGGGAGTTGCATTAATCGAAGTTTACTTGATTGATGAATTAAAAATATGATTAACGATTATAATTACTAGGTTCGAAACATTATTATTTTGATTCGCGAATTTGTCAATTTGGTCTGTAAAGTTGCTAACTACATTCAAAACAATATTTCCTTCATTCGCATATGTGCTTAATTGTTCCGAAAATATTTTCATTTGATCCGTAAATTTGTTAAATTGATTGGCAAAATTGTTAAAATCATCCAATAAAGCATTTTTTTCATCGACAAAATTATTTATTTGACTCGAAAAAATGTTCGTTTGTTTCGCAAATTTGTTAACTTGATTCGTAAAATCATCAATTTCACTCGCAAATTTGTCCATTCGGTCCGTAAATGTGTTAACTTGAAGGAAAAAAGGTATAGTTCAAATTGTTTTCGTAATTTACTTTTTAACTCATTAACTGCTTTGACGGCATTATCGTCTAGTTCAATCTTTACGTTCTTACTTTTATTCTTTCCAATATTCCCATTTTCTCCTCTCAAATATATGGTTAAGGGTTTAGTTATCGTTGCAAAGTTTCTTATAAATTTTCTGTAATAAGATGCTAATCCCAAGAATGAGCGTAAATCTTTCAAAGTTGTAGGGACTGGGTAGTCTTTGATTGCTTTAATTTTTATTGGGTCCACAGATATCCGACCATGCTTGATTATGTGCCCTAAATATTCAATTTCTGTTTTAAAAAAATGTGATTTTTCAACTGAAAGTTTCATGTTTGCTTTCTGTAAAGCATTTGTAATGATTTGAATGTGTTTAATATGCTCTTCAGCTGATGAAGAAAATATTAATACATCGTCAGTGTATACGTATGCGAATTTTCCGATATATTCTCTTAAGATGTCATCTATAC
This sequence comes from Microchrysa polita, assembly GCA_949715475.1. Taxonomy (NCBI): domain Eukaryota; kingdom Metazoa; phylum Arthropoda; class Insecta; order Diptera; family Stratiomyidae; genus Microchrysa; species Microchrysa polita. The sequence goes on along the minus strand of OX454415.1, from coordinate 85,952,855 downwards.
ATCTCTGGAATATAGAAGGTGCGTTCTTCAATCCGAACGGCATCCTAACAAATTCGTATTTAGCGCCGTTTAAGGAGAAAGCTGTCTTTTCGGTATCTTCGTTTTTTAATTGTATTTGGTGAAACCCTGATTCTAGATCTAGTGACGAGAAAAATTTTGCCTTTCCTAAGTTTTGGATAGTCATATTGACGTCCGGTATTGGGTAACGATCTGTAATCGTTTGTGTATTAAGTTTTTGGAAATCTATAACTAAACGTTTCTTGGGTCTACCTTTTTCATCAGTTCCCTTTTTTGGCACTACCCATACAGGAGAATTGTATGGACTTTTGCTTGGCTTAATTATTCCTCTCTTTAGTAGATTCTCGATTTCTTGATTCACAAATTCATTGTCACAATACGGGTACGGATACTGTTTGGTCCAAATAGGAGAACTATCCTTTGTGCGTATAGTTGCTTGAATTGTGGTTGCAAAGGGTAAAGAGTCATCTACTTGATTACACATCATTATTTGATCGATTTGATGTCTGTATTTTTCATCACCTATAGTATAATTTATTTGTTTGTTACTATATGTTTTTATTTCTTTCCGTACCGAGAAATTTATTTTATTGTTTTCGAAATTAATTGTGGCCTTCAGTTTTTTTAATCCCTCTGTCCCTATTAATGCGTTAAACTCCTTTAATTCATCAATTACATAAAATGTTAAATTATGACCGAAAACATTAATTATTCTTTTGTATTCAATTACCGATATTCCATGCATAGTCCTAGTAGTAATCATTTTATCTAATTTTACATTTTTTCCTACGTCACATTTACTGTTTATATAATTGTTTGTATTTCCTGAATCTATTAATATGGTAATTTCTGACTTGATATCCGATGTTTTTAAGATTAGACACGGCAAGTCGTTCAAAATTCTAAAAAAGAACTCGCATTTTCTTCTTGATATTCTGATTTTCTTGGGATATTTACTTTCATAGATGCTGAATCTGAATCACTTAATTGATTAAGTCTTTGGTTTTGAAATGGTGGACGGAAATGAGCTAATGATTGTGCATGTGGCTGTGACGGTCTTCTAAACTTACTGGAACTGCCTAATTCCATTGGTTCTGGAGGATTATTTGGAAATTGTGGATTCTGTCGAAATGGGTTATGATGTTTTTGTGGCGTATAATGGCGATGTAGAGGATATTGTTGCTGGTATCTGATGGCTTGCTGATCGAGTCCCTGGTATTGTACATCATGGTACATTGTTTGGGCTAGGGCAAACGCTTCTCCAAGAGTACGTGGATTATTTCCATATAACATGTTTCGTGTGGAATTACTGTTTATCCCCAAAGTGAAAGTTCGAATAGCCTTAAGTTCGGCTTCTGCAGTCAAAGCATCGATTGGATTTTGATTATTATAAGACATCTCAATTTTAGAAATTATTAAATTGAGACATTGATTAATCTTATCAGGAAATTGATCTAAATTAGACGGACCTTGCTTGATTCTGGACATCTCATGTTCAAGCACATAAAGTGGCCTTTTATCTGGATAAGTGGCATCTAAGCGATCTATTATGGCTTCAAAATTCTGACACGTATTATTATTAATGAGAACCTCTGCTGCCGATCCAGTAATCTTAGATCTTATTAAAAATAACGCCTCTTTATACACATTGTGGGATCTAAATGGTTTAATCATATTAAACAAAATTATCGCCATCTTTCTCCATGGTCGATATTCTTTACTGATTCCAGAGAACGATTGTAAAGTTTTGAATATATCTAAACTTATTTGCGAAGGATCAGTATATTCGCAATTCTCATCAGTATAAGAGTTGGTTACCGGTACTAACATTTGAGAATTGAGTTCAGCTATTTTCTCGTTCTGTGTTATTATATGTTGTTGCATCAATATCATTTGCTCCTTAAGAACATCGCACTCTGCACGTAAAGCACCGATTTCCATTGTGGATTTTTTTGGTTTCAAAATCACTAGACTTTTAAATTTCTTCGTTAGTTCCTCAATTTTTGTAGGATATGTAATGCCTTTACTTGCCACAATCACTCACAGATATTTACTGTTTATATTAATAAATAAAATTCGGATACCTGTGATTTTCCGGTTGTGTGTTGGATACCTTTGGTTGATCCCGTAATTTTTCGTCCTTAGGATGATAGTTCAGACGTCAGCAGCTATTTGAAATTTGTCCAATTTCCTTGTATTCGGCTTGGGTACCATCGATTGATGAACGCTACTGAAGATGGCTGGATGATGTCGAATTGCAAACAATTAGGATTTGCGCCTGGTGTAATCACTTCGTTTTTCACTTTTCACGACTTTTTACACAACTATTTTTACATTAGCAAAACACAAAATCCCGGTTGAGCCCCCAGTTAATTTTGATCAGAGTTTATTTAAACAATTTGTTCTTTCATGAATCTTCTTTATTGATTCCTCGTTCTAAACTAAGATACATATTCAGTACATCTTTCCTATTTATGAGATTTCCTTATCAATACAATATTATACTCTAAAGATGAATTCTTATTATCTATTCATGTTTTCTAAAATGTTTATCTCTAAGAGGGGATTCACACTATGGACAGGATTTACTAAAACCACTAAATTAATCGAGTGGAAACCCGCCTACTAGATTAAATCGTATGTCAATAAATTGAAAATGTATCGTAGAATGTACTTGCATTATTCAAATTGCAGTACAATATGGTACAACTGTCAACTAAATCTAGGATTTCGCAAATCTTGTCGATAGTCCGAATCGCGCCTAACATGTGTGAGAATATTCAATTCTTATCTCTAGCACAAATTGTATTAAATGTCCTTATCTCTAACATACATTCAAATGTTCGTGTGCACTAAGATATCCCTTAACTCGCGCGAGATGCTAGGGGAAACCCGCAAAACCGCTTTGATTGTTGGTCCCCCCATTCCGAGAACGATCGCTGCGACCGACGCTCAGTGCCGGTCTAACAGCCATCCGCGAGCTCGCTATCGCTGTCACCGCCAGGTGTGAAGTCCGAGATCGGAGAGTAACGCTTCGGGAGCTGGCTGACCAGGTTCCTAAGGTTTGTGAAAAACCATCAGCAACATTTTTACCGAAAAACTTGGTTATCGTAAGGTTTGTGCGCGGTGGGTTCCGCACATGCTTTCAGAAACCCACAAAGACAATCGCGTAAAGTGTGCCGAAGAGTTTCTTCGAGAATGCGCCGAGAATACCGAAGAATTCTTCGACTCCATTATTACGGGAGATGAAACTTGGTGTCACTACGTCATTCCGGAAAGAAAGGAACAGTCGAAATGATGGTACCATCCCGCATCGGCGGAGTTCTTCGAAGCGGGTTTTCAGAAGTTGATAACTCGTCAGGAAAAGTGCGTAGAAAAATCTGGCGACTATGTAGAAAAAGAGTTTAAAGTTCAAGGTTTCAGATGGTATACATATTTATTGCAATAAAAAATGCCTTACACCTGAAAAATGCGGGAACCTTATTTTTTACTTGCCCCTCGTAGTATTTACTATCGAATAATGATGAAATTTTTGTGAATTCCGCTCTACTTCAATATATGTTTAGCATACAAAAATATTCTGATATAGCTAAGTAAACAAGTATTTTGATATGAAATAGGCTTAATGTTGATAAATTGAAGCATTTTAAATATATGTTTAGTATACACAAATGTCTAGTTATATGTATATCATAAATAGAACATAAAATAAGTTGTATGTTGAGAATGTTAAGTATTTAATTCTGTCTCTAGAAAATTTTAGTTACAGCTTAGAGAATAAACATTCATAAATATATATATATATACTTATAAGTATATAAAGTTAAAGAAATAAGCATGTTAATGAAATTTTGTAAATATCGAAATTGTTGCGAAATAAACAATTACTATTGATAAATGTACGTACTATTTAACTAATAATTTGCTATTAAGGGACCTTAAGGGCTTGTGTCTGTCATACTCCTCGTGATTTGCATTTAATAACAGTAATACATAATTGTCATCGTCCATGTATCGAAGAAATTTTTAACGATTCCAAAATTCAAGAATAATTTAATTTCGTTTAGCCGACATGAGAAGAATGCAAAAATAAGTCCGCTGTCATCGCCGAAATGCAAACAAAAATAAACAATTTGTTAAAAAAGCTAGAAAAAAGAACGAAAGAAGTACATATATGCTTTGCGAAAGAAAAACGTGCGTTCGGCCGAAAAAACCGCAAATATGAAAGAAATGGTGGAATCGTTGAAAAAGAAAAACTAAATATGCCACAATTTACAGGAGACGCTCGAAAATATAAGTGGGGCCAGTAAGAAAATAGCCGAAATGCAACTTTTTAATGAAAATGCTACCAGGAGAAGAACATATGATCATGAAATCAGAGCTTTTGCCCTTAATTTGAATTTCATGTCTCCTAAAGCATATGAATACGTTCGCACTACATTCAATAATGGCCTACCCCACAGTCGAACAATACGCAAATGGTATGAAGGTGTTAACTGCGCTCCAGGCTTCACAAAGGAATCCTTCGATGCCATAAGACGAGTTGTTGAAACCGTCGGAAACGAGCGCATTATCGTCAATCTTGTGTTTGATGAAATATACATAAGGAAGCGTGTTCAATGGGATGGCAGACGCTCCCACGGTTATGTTGATATCGGCGATGGTGGCTACAGCGACACAATAGCCACACAAATGTTGGTATTCATGGTGGTATTCATCAATCGGCCATGGAAAATACCAGTGGCATACTTTCCAATAGCTTCAATTACAGCAGAGCAGAAACAAAATATTCTGCAACTTTGCATTGAAAATCTTTTGGATACTGGCGTCCTTCTAGCTGGCGTAACTGTGGACGATGCCGCTCCATGCTTAATGTTTTTTTTTTGCTTGCTATGTTGGCACCATTGATGAACACCAGTCTGTTGTCTACTCTGTGGAAAAATATACGTAATAAAATTCGATCCGGTGTTTTTATTTTTAAAGAAGTATAGTTTTCGTTTGGAAAATACATGGTCCGTCGAGCCTGATCGCGTCGGCACGTGGTAAATACATCCGTAACGTCTGCTCACGTAATATTCGACATGTCCGTCGCGTCTAAAGGCAAAATGTCTGTCGCGTCCAATTCCAATATGTCCGCCGCGTCTAAATCGAAAAAGTTCGTCATCTCGAAAAAAGATTCCGCCGCGTCCGCTGAAGTGAAGTGCACACACACACGCACATATTCGCAAAGTGACGAGGTCTCCATTTCAAAACTTCAAAATTAGAAGTGAAATTATCGACCTAAAGGACAAAATATTGACAAAAGAGTGTGAACTATTGGAAATAGAGGACAATGACAAAAATAAACCAAAAATTGAAAAAATCAATAAAATAATCAAACTTCTTGAAAATCGTATATCGATAAAAGAAACATTACTTAATATGTCCGATCAAAATCAAGTGACTAATAGACCAGTTGAAAATAACAATAATGTCGAACTTTCGTACTCTATTGAAAAAGTGCTTTCGCGTCAAATAGTGGGAAACAATTTCAAATGTTTTGACGGGTCATCAAAATTAAAATGGCTATCCTTTTTGTCGGAGTACCGTACATCAACCAGAATTTGTGGATTCTCGGCAGCAGAAAACATTATTCGCCTCGAGAAAAGCCTAGCCGGTGAGGCACGAGAAGCCGTGGACTTGCTTATTCTGACAGCTCAGGATCCCGAAATAATCATTGACATTTTAAATAAAAAATATGGCAATCACGATGATCTGTACAAAGAGATATTCGACAAAGCGAAGAGAGCACCATGTCCGACAGATAGTCGACAGTTTATAGAATTCAGTATTATTGTCCGTAATGTTGCCGCTGCAATCGGAATGTTGGTCGAATTTGTAAAATCGAAAGAAATTATTGCAGTTCTGTGCAGCAAACTACCCGCGCATTTGTCATTACAATGGGGCGAATATCTCGTCAACAATCATATTGATCGCAACACCGAGACCATACATGATTTTTCCAACTGGGCACAACGAATGGCGACAATAACATCACGAATACCGATAATTCGTTCAGACGATAAAGTCAACCAACAGGAAAATACAGTTAAAGTTTTCCGAAATGTCACAGCTGACAAGCCTGCACGAACGTGCACGTTATGTAAAATGGCGACACACTGAATTGACAAGTGTGAAAAATTTAAAAGTGCGGACATCAAAACGAGATGGAAAATGGCTCAAAAACTCAACGCTTGTTACTGTTGCCTAGATTTCCATAAGGGCAATTGCACTAATAGGAAGCAGTGTGAAACCGATAACTGTCAACGTTTTCACCACAAATTGCTCCACAAATACAGTCCATCTGCTGAAATACAACTAGCCGTCTGGAGGGGCCGAACGCACGTATAAAAGTAAAGGCGATCTTCGATGAAGGAAGCACCGCAACACTAATTGACTCCGAGTTAGCTTCCATACTCGGATTGGAAGGACCAAATAATCCGCTTCGCTGTCGCTGGACGGGCAATACTTATAGAGTGGATGACACATCCCAAACAGTCACAGCCAAAATTGTAAATCAGGAAGGCGATCTTTTCGAGTTAAAGAATGTGCGTACTGTCAAAGGATTGAAACTGTAAGAGACTTAAACTTTATTATGATAAGTAATTATATAATTTTTTTTTTTATATGTGTACCTGGCGTACTGGACATTTGTTTGCATAAAATGCGACACTCACCTGATATATACCGTCTCATACCATCTGTAATGAGAAAAAGACAACCATTGAGCCTGTAGTTCATGCATTGAAGATACTTGAAACGTAATAGGAATAATAACTCAAATATCTATGTTGGCCCGGCCAAAAAACAGGAAGAAGAGGAGAGTGAAGGAGAACCACTTGTCGGCGTCGTCGTCTCAGCATCGGTCATCGGCTTCTCGTTGTATCGGTTGATTCTGGCTCAGGTACTTCAAACGGCAATGCGAGGTAGATGCAGAATGGATGTATCGGTTGATTCGGCTGCTTCTCCTTGGGTTCAATCCCACTTCACTACCATCCTCAATTCTTCTATATCCAGAAGTAAAGCCTTTCTACCTAAGGCATACAGCTTCTGGCGAAAACATTATCATTTGGTATTCTATGGTAGAATGCGGAGGGGGAAACCACAACCTCCTAGCTAATACAGAGGGGGATCAACTCCGGAGCGGAGCACCGCGCCTCTACTCACATTTCAGAGAGGGGAGACACCACAACCTCTCAAACACACAACACGAAGAGGGGAGACACCACAACCTCTTCAAACATCAACTCAACATGGAGAGGGGAGACACCACAACCTCTCCAACACGTAAACTCTGTGCAAAGAGGGGGAACACCACACCCTCTCGAGTTTATCACAAATAGAAAGGGGAGACACCACAACCTTTCTACGAACGTCAACACAACATGAAGAGGGGAAACACCACAACCTCTCCAAAACGTAAACTCTGTGCAAAGAGGGGGAACACCACACCCTCTCGAGTTTATCACAAGTAGAAAGGGGAGACACCACAACCTTTCTACAAACACAACGCTGAGAGCGGGACGACCACAACCTCTCAACGACTCAATCGGAGGGGACCAACTCCGAGGTGAAGCCCACACGGCTCTAAACATCTCACTGAGAGGGGAGACACCACAACCTCTCAAACTATCATATCTTTCCGGAAAGGGGGAAACCACAACCTTTCCATACAACACTCACTCAATACTGAATCTTAGAATACCTCTTGGTAATTTTCCGTGCTGTACACACAGCAAACATAGTCCGCCATAAATCAGATCTTACACAATTAGTATAACAACAATACAAGCAACTACAAGCTCAGTGTACTCACCTACGCACAACGTTTTTTTTAAATCGATTTCCTTTTGGTCACCGCAATAGACGACAAACAATCCTACGTTTCCGTCGCGATTTTTTTAGCACGGGTTTTCTCACGGCCAACGTCACAAATACCCCGGAAACACTTAACTCGAAATACGATCGTGTGAAATAAACTAAATTCTACGTGTCGATTATTAGTCGTGTAATTTGACCACGGGAATAACAAAACTAAACCAGGAACATAAGAGCGCTTGACAAACCACCAGGAAAAATGACCGATTTTATTTTATTTTTCAATTGTCATTTAATTTCATGGCCTACTATACCTTTCATACATCTAAAATTCGTTTAGTTTATCTCTATATGCAAGTTTATTTTTGGTTTCAAACATACAAACAAAACAACAACAAATCATAAATATTTCCAATGAATGCGTTCAAAACTACCCTCTCAAAACTGCGACATCAGCAAACTCAAGGAAGATTTTCCGTATATCAATGCTGTAAATTGCTGCGCATGGGAAGATGACACCGAACCTCTACTGCTGATAGGTCAAACAATGTCAACTTGATCATATCACGACAAATAATACAACCGTCTAACGAAACGCCCGTTTTATCGAAAACATTGCTTGGATGGGTGGGTGGTACATGGACCCGTATGCAAAGCACATTTAACGAACAAAAACTTCGAACATATTCTCTCTTGCGATATTTGCGACGACAAAATACAAGACGAAGTCAAAGCATATTTTGCATTGGAAAATTTCGGAGTAGTCCCCACAAAGCATGGAAAAATTCCAGCATGTGATCAGCAAGCTTCAAAAATAGCGGAAGAGAGTATCTGGAAAGTAGACGAAAAATTCGAGGTTGCCTTACCTTGGAAAAATAATCCGCCGAGAAACTACGAATCAAAACGTGCTGCTATTCATCGTCTGAATCTCTTGGAGAAACGACTCAATCGAGAAATTGACGAACGAGGCTGAAATTGAACGTGCGAACACCATATGGTTTCTTCCACATTTTGCAGTTCGGAACCCGAATAAACCGAATAAAGTGCGAGTCGTATTCGATGCTGCAGCAAAAGTGGATGAAAAATGTATCAACGATTATCTTCTGTTAGGACCCGATTATGTTACGTCACTTTTTGGAATTCTAAACATGTTCCGGCAAAATCCAATTGCTTTCGTTGCCGACATAATGGAAATGTTCAATCGAGTTGACATCACGGATGCCGACAGCTTTGCACAGTGTTTTGTATGGAGAAATCTACAAACCGATAAGCCACCCCAACTGTTTAGAATGAAAGCCATGTTGTTTGGAACAACGTCATCTCCATTTCTGGCGCAATTTGTTAAAAATTACAACGCAGAGCAACATCAAAAACGATTTCCAGACGCATCTCGCGCAATTATTGACAAACATTACGTCGATGACTATCTAGATGGAGCCAAGAACGTTTCGGAAGCCGTTAAGAAAATCAAAGAAGTGATTTGGGTTCACAGACAAGGAGGTTTTGAGCTGACAAACTTCGTAAGTAATTCACCTGGAGTGTTAAGAGAAATTCCTGAGTCTTTTGTTGCGAAGACAAACTGTCCAGAGTTCGGCATTAAGGCAGTAGAGATTCAACGTGTGTTGGGTATGACATGGAACTCCAACAGTGACACATTCACCTTTACATTGAGGTTTCATAAAATCGACCAAGACATCATCAACGGATCAAAGGAACCGACGAAACGTCAAGTACTGAAAACAGCGATGTCAGTTTTTGATCCAATCGGTTTGCTCAATCCAGTGTCGATCAAGATACGCATTCTACTGCAGCAAATATGGCGGTGCAAAATAGGCTGGGACGATTATATTGGTGAAGATAAATTTCAACAATGGAAGCTATGGTTACGAGAACTGCGGATAGCAATGGAAATTAACATTCCACGATATATCTTCAATAATGAAACAGCGGAGCTTCACATATTCAATGATGCACGTGAAGAAGCGTATGCTACGTGCGTATATTTGCGAGTTAAGCAAAACGGTCAGTATCGAGTCGACCTCATCGCTGCAAAGGCCCGGGTTGCACCACTAAAAACAGTGACTATTCCGAAGTTGGAATTACTAGCAGCTGTGATGGGATGCAGATTAGCAAATGAGGTACAGCAATACTGGAATGTGCCAAAACGTAATCATTTCTATTGGACGGATTCCAGAACAGTATTGAAATGGATTCAAACTGAAAAGAAGGTGCAATCGTTTGTCGCATCAAGGATTGGAGAAATCTTACAATTAACCCAAGTTGAACAGTGGTTTTGGGTACCATCGAGAAATAATGTAGCTGACATATGTACGAGAGCAAAGCCGCTAATTAATTTCGATCTGAATAGCGTATGGTTTAATGGTCCCAACTTCCTCTACAATGAACCAAATGTATGGCCGAAGTTTGCGAACGAAAAGAATAAAGACCTGGAAGATGAAGATATACTTTGCTTAGCTGATTTGGAGCCCGAGCATTCACCAGGAAACATCTTACCAAATATAAAAGGTATGCATACATTCCGCACTATTCTTCGAATCACAGCCTGGGTCGGACGTTTTATTGCCAATACACGGAAACGTCAAAACGAGAGAAATCAGGGCACATTAACGACGGAAGAACTACATTGGAGCGAGATTCAATGGTGGAAGGCAATTCAAGCGAGATGTTTCCCGATCGATATTCATGTTCAGGCTAATCAGCCAAACAAGACTGGGAGACTCAGCAGAATCAGTTTAATTTTGGATCAAAATGGAATTTTGCGAGTGGACAGCCGAATAAAAAATATCGATAAACTCGAAATGATCGAAACTGAGCCAGTTGTCCTAGATGGGAAAGAACCATATGTACACTTGGAGATTGAACATCTTCATCGGAAATTTGGACATCAAAGAATGCAGACTGTCATAATCGAATTGAAGCGCAAATATTACATTCCGAAGCTACGCAGCATTGTCAAAAATGTCATAAGCGGCTGTTTGAAATGTAAGAAGCGATCGTCCAAAGCTGTTCTACCTAAAATGGGCTTATTGCCGAGTAAACGCTTCTGCGTGTACGAGAAACCGTTTACAACAACAGGAGTTGACTTCTTTGGCCCCTTTTACGTTAAACACGGCCGGAAATTGGAAAAACGATATGGAGTCTTATTTTGCTGTATGACAGTTCGAGCAGTTCACATGCATCCATTGATTAAAGAACTAAAGGATAGGCCCGAATCAAACTCAAATGGTCCAGTTTTTGAAATGACACTAATGGCCATGTATTTGACATAAAGGGAACATTGAAATGTAGGCGCGAAATTCACTTCACAAACTCACACTCAGTAACTGGATTTCACTTAAAAAACACTGAAATGATATAAGAATTACGTTATCACAAAAAACAAACGCGCGACGCGACAAATATGTTCTCGAGAATTTGCAGAACGTGTAACAGCTGACAAGCGTTGACAGAAAGGGAACGCATTTCAGTGGAATGTTTTTTTTTTGTTGTGTTTCAAACCGGACCATGCAGTTTGTATGGGATGACAGCGGATTTTCCTTTCCGTTTAGCTGTCTATTCCATGCATGCATCATGGCGATAAAACGATTTGTAGCCAGACGAGGCAACGTCAAAACTATTTGGTCAGACGCATAGAGTACTATGGAGTCGACATAATGATGAAACTACATATAAAAACAACAACACAACATGGGACGAAAAATTTTGTCCATGGGCTCTCTCGTTCAGCGGTTCACGATGCCCTCACGTCAAATGCGACTAGTTTTGCCGCACACATCGACAAAATCGACTAGTTCAGCCACTCACATCAATACACACACCGACAAAGTCATCCGGTTCTGCTAGTTCTGTAGCACGCGCGCATTCTATATTGTCAAAGTCGGTAAACGCGGTAAACGATCCTCGCCGCGAATCTCGTTTGATTTAATTCGATTGCGCGAAATAGTTACGTTATTCACTATAATATTACGTTGCTCGGGTAATTTGTGATGGTTAGGCCCTGTTTTGTGTCATAAAAGGCAAACGTACTGTGTTATCGACGGTTTGTTTTGATTCACTTATCAATGAATGTACCGTTGTTTTCCTCTCCCATTAAACAAGCAAACTTGTCCCGTCTCATTTTTCGTATGACATCTCCTTCCATCTTCTCGGTGGTCAGACAATGGATCCAACCACCGCCGTCTATATATTAAGGCCGCAATGTAGAATCATAGACGTCAAATTCGCAGTTTACATTGTCGTCATCATCTTAAGTAGTGACGTCATGGTGGCCATATGGCATTTAGCCAGTGGCTTGTTACTTTTTATTTATCTGTGCGGTTGTACGATGGCAGCACCGCCGTCGAAACGTTTTACGTACTTACTCGTTTTTTTCCTACAATATCCGTACTATCTATTCGCGATCACAAATAAACTGATTGGTATCCCTAAATGGGGAAATCTTTCACTCTATGACACATTCTCCATGCACTACATTTTGAGTATAAAAACTTCTGCACACTGTCAATAACCCACATAACCACTATCTTTTTAATTAATTGTTTGCCGTTCAAACAACACATTTTCTAAACGAAACTCGCGAAAAAAAGTACACTCGCCCGTCTGTGTGCCACTTTGTAATGTTTAGTCTCACTGCCTTGTTCTTGCTGTTGATGACGTGCTTATGTTTGTTTCTGTTTTTTTTTGCAGCCGTCAATAAATTGAATACGGATCCATGGCGTCATTATCCAGCTGAGTTGCGGCCTTGATGTATCTAGATGGCGTTGATCCAACCACCGCCGTCTATATATTAAGGCCGCAATGTAGACTCGTAAACGTCAAATCCGCAGTTTAAATTGCATTGCATTGTTGTTGCTTCTCATGACATTGTTGTTGTTTGCCCGTGTCCGACCAACAATCTAATACGGATCCATGACGTCATTGTACAGCTGAGTTGCGGCTATGATATATCTAGATGGCGTTGATCCAACCTTCGAGGAGCGAGTCGGGAGTTACTAATGGCTTTCGAAGAAATCAATGAGCAGAAACTTGAAAATGAGTGTGCCAAAAACGGAATAAATTGGAAGTTTATTCCTCCTCTTTCGCCGCACATGGGAGGAGCATGGGAGCAGCTCATAGGCTGTTTCAAGCGAGTTCTGTACGCCATTATGAAAGATCGACATCAAACGGACGAGGTTCTATTGACAGTTTTTGCGGAAGCGGAATATATTATTAACAGCAGACCTTTAACATACGTTTCGAATCATCCTGATGATTTATGTAGCTTAACTCCTAACGATATTCTTCAAGTCGGATCAACGAATATTGCGATACCTGGGAATTTCACCGAACGTGACACGCTGCTGAAGCGACAGTGGAAGGAGACTGACATAAATCTTCAACCTGGGGAATTAGTTGTGTTAAACGAGCAGAACCTGCCCAGAGGACAATGGCCAATTGGGATCATCACGCAGACCTATCCAGGTCAGGACAATGTGGTGAGAGTGGTCGACATCAAAACCGCAACCGGAATTTATCCACGAGCAGCGAACAAAATTCATCGCCTTGACCTTCGTACTGACGATGGAGTCAGTACCGGGGGGCAGTATGTGGACGATGCCGCTCCATAAATATTAGTGCCATTCCTTATTATCTTTGCTTAATGTTTTTTTTGCTTGCTATGTTGGCACTAGTGATGGGAATTTCGACTCATTTCTCTGAGCCGACACATCACCTCTGACTCTTTTCATTGAGTCGTTCATTAAAACTCGTTCAATGACTCTTTTCGTCTAATATACATAAGCAAGCTTTTTCTTTGCTGACATGCATGAGCGCATCTTGATTGGCTGCTCAGTGTATTATACCCTTCACTATATAAGTGAAAGGGCATATTAACTCTGTGATGAATTTTGTAACGCATTGAAGGAAGCATCTCCGATTATACAAAATATGTTTAATGTAAACTTTTATATGGAATTATATTTTTATATTTAACTTGATATGGATATGCTGAGCGTGATGCTGATCTCATTACCTCATCAAAAAGCAGATAAGATCTTGGAAATAGGATGTCACTAACACATCCTGCGGCCTTAGTCCAATGTTGGATTGTCGCGCCTGTTATTTATTTATTTTTAAATTATAATAAAATAGTAAAGGCAAACAAATTCAATAAGTGTGATGGAGTAGTAGTATACATACGTGAACATTTTAATTTTACTATCTTAAATGAAGACATCAATGATGTGAACTCTTTAAATATAGTCTTACGCGTAGATGAAAATGACATTCTAATTACCAGTTTATATCGGTCCCCAAATGACACAAATGTTGAGAATTTCATTGATAGCCTAGAATTATTCATCGAACATAATAAACATTTTTCTAATCATTTGACATAAATATAGACATCCTAGAAGATGGACTGGACATTAATGGACATAAATACTTAACCATGATGTACGGCTCTGGTTTTATTAAACATGTTTACGGCTGCACACGTAAAGGCAACTTTCGCGAGTCTTGTGTAGATCATTTATTTTTAAAATGCAAAAAATCTTTTCAACTAGTTACAGCAATATACACTACTTGCATAACTGACCACTATGCCATCTTTGGCAGTATACAATGTTCAAATCAGAACTATAATTCTACCGATGATTCGAACATAATTAAAAAACATATAGATAGATTAAAATGTAAAAGGGAAATAGAAAATGAAATTTGGTCGGCTGTGTATGATGAAGAGGATGCTCAAAAATCTTTTGACATTTTTTATAGTAAAATTATCAATATTTACAATAATTGCCTTAAAAAAAGCACTAAAATCTGTTGTAAAATGAAAAAACTCAAACCATGGATCTCCAATGGTTTGATTAAATCAGTTAGAAATAGGGACAGAATGGCAAGCAAGTTACGAAAGCAACCTTTCAACACAATTCTTAGTAACCACTACAAACATTACAGAAATACACTTAAAACTCTCATTCGTTGTGCCAAAGGTCAATATTTTAAAGCTAAATTTGAAACTTGTGGAAATAATATAAAGAAGATTTGGAGTGTTATTAATGAGGCTACGGAAACAAAAATTATGAAAGGGAATTTCAATAATGATATTATCAGCAAATCTGGTGAAATAATTCAAAAACACAGCGAATCACAAATAGCTGATGAGTTTAATAAACATTTTATTGAAATTGGCGAAAATATCACAAATAGTATAGTACATGACAGTAGTGAAACAGATGAAAACACAATAAGAGAGTTTACTGGACAAAATGAGAGCTCTTTTTTTCTGTTTCCAGTAGACGAAGGGGAAATAGTAAATATTATATGGGATCTTAAATCTAATGTCACTCCTGGCATGGATAACCTTGATGCTAATTTTTTTAAAGATAATGCCGCAATTCTTTCTATACCACTATCTCACATAGTTAATTTGTGTTTAACGCAGGGTATATTTCCAACACAACTGAAACATGCTGTAATAGTTCCTTTGCATAAAAGTGAAGGTAAAGATGACATGAACAATTATCGTCCAATATCTTTGCTGTCGTGCTTATCAAAAATTTTTGAAAGGGCGATTAAAAATAGGCTTGTTGATTACCTAGAAAAAAATAATATAATTTCTGAATCCCAATTTGGATTTCGAAAAGCTAAAAGCACAGAAGACGTTGTCTATAAGGTAACAAAAGCTATCATGTCAACTCTAGATAAAGGCTTACAATGCATAGGAATATTCCTCGATCTACGAAAGGCATTCGACACTGTCAAGCATGATACCTTACTCTCAAAAATGAGAAATATTGGGATAAGGGGTATTGCACTTGATTTACTTAGCTCTTATCTAGATGAGAGAACACAGTCAGTACGGATAAATAACTACGTGAGCTCCCCCCTGACCATTAAAATTGGAGTACCTCAAGGTACAGTGTTGGGCCCTATTATGTTCCTAATCTACGTTAATGATTTAGTTAAAATGAATTTTAATAACTGCTCCTTATATGCGTTTGCTGATGACATTGTTGCTCTTTACCATGTAGAAAACTGGAAGTAAACATTTGGCTATGCGAACGAAGGTTTAAATCGTATAATAAAGTGGTTAAATAAAAATGTGTTACGAATTAACATAAAAAAAAACAGTAGCCATTCCATTTTCTTTAACCATTGCTGGAGCTCCACTGGATAATTTACGGGTGCGTGCACATACTTGCAATTGCGCAACGACTTGCAGTAGTTGTCCCCTGCTAAACATTGTGAGCCATACTAAATATTTAGGAGTAGAAATAGACCGACATTTACGCTGGCATGAACATATAGCTTACGTATGCAGCCGTCTAAGGAAAATTATTTATAAATTTGTTGAATTGAGATCTATTATCTCTATAGAACGATTAAAGATGGTATTTATAGCATTAGTCCAGTCCATTATTGAATACGGAATCATAGGTTGGGGAGGGTTAACAACTACCATTCTAAAACCTTTGGTTATATTGCACAAGCGAATAATCAAAATATGTTTAAGAAAGCCCTTACGGTACCCGACTATCGCAATTTACTCCGATTTTAGCGTTTTAACGATTCAAAACTTATACAAATTCAAATTACTTAAATTTGTACATTCTCATTTAAACGAATTCCCCTATATCAATGAAACACCACATTTTACCCGAAATAGAGCAAGAAGGCTCCGACAGGAGCCTAGATTTTTTACTACAGCAGCATCAAATCATGCATTTTTTTCAGCACCCAGAATATTCAATAATCTACCGGTTGAATTAAATAAACTTAATAATTTTTATAATTTTAAAACAAAAGTAAAACATTACTTGCTAGAGAACAATTTTATAAATTAATAAATAAAACTTAAACAATAAAAAAAAAAACATATTTATATATGTATATTTTAAAACATCATATAGAATGCTAATTTGTTAATCAAAATCTCACAGCACGAGCTTTGCTTATTGTGAGATAGCCCGCGGTTTTTGCTATCTGTAATTTTTAGTTTTAAATCTTTTACACACTTTTTTTTAATACTCCAAAACACTTAAAATAAGATTTTATTTTATTTTTATTTTTGTATTTTATTGTACATTTATTCCACACATTTAAAACTTATTTTTAATTATAACTAAAATAGTATTACTAATTTTATGTATATTGAATTAAGGGCAATAAAGAATTATTATTATTATAAATGATCAGTATGACGAGGGAAGTCGATTGGAGCATGTCCGTCGGTCTGTCTATACAACCTTACTTTTACTGCTCACGCACTCCGCACCATATGTCTCCGAAATCAGAAAACCTCAATGATAGTGTTACTACTCATTTCGGCTCATTCGAATCGATCACTCATCATCATCACTCAGCACAACAGAATGTATCTGAGTAAGAGTAACAAACCACTCAGTGCTCGGTCGGTCGGTACTCGACTATGCACACTGAGCAGTGAGCGAGCACATCAGTTCAGTGTGTCAGAGTAAAAAAACAGCTCAGTGCTCAGTAGTGTGCCACATAGTCATATTGAGCATTGTTCAATGGAAATCATTGACTTTTGTTAAGAGATTTTTTGACTGGATAAATTTTGTAAAATGTTAGTTTTGGCGCTTTGCGGTTGCTATTCTACAAGTCGGCAAATTATAGATTTAAGTATTTTATATATTTTTTAACTGAACGAATCAATAGCACCGCTGCTGAGCCGACTCTTTTGCTCAGTTTGCTGAGTCGTTCAAACTGAACGACTCATTCATGTGCTACACATCACTAGTTGGCACCATTGATAAACACCAGTCTGTTGTCTACTCTGTGGAAAAATATACGTAATAAAATTCGATCCGGTGTTTTTATTTTTAAAGAAGTATAGTTTTCGTTTGGAAAATATAGTAACTTTTGATGGCCTTGCTTCCAATTTACAAATGTGCAAGTTAATGGGTACAGATATTCGCGATGTGAACAACGTAGCAACTTCAGATAACAATGAATATGTACTACATCCCGATAATTGCCACATGTTGAAGCTTTGCCGGAATACTTTAGGCGACCTAAAAACATTGATTGACGGAGAAGGCAACACAGTCAAATGGGAGTACATATATAGTTCAGTTGCAGCAACTGCAGGAGAAAGAAGGGATGGTAATAAATTGAGGCGAGCACACGTATACTTCTCAAAACAAAAAATGAATGCTCCTTTAGCAGTACAAACTCTGAGCCGATCCGTATATATTGCCATCGAATATTGCAGAGAAGTTATAGGATTGAAGCAATTCATGCATAGTGAAGCAGCTTGCAAATTTATTCGAATATTCAATAACGCGTTTGATGTGTTGAATAGCCGGAAGTTGTCGGAACCGCAAAAGTTAAAACAGGCAGTATGTGAAAGGAACATTCAGGAAGTGTTAGAAGTTGTGGACGAGACTATTTCCTACATAAAAGTCCTAAAACTTCCCTCGGGGCAACTCATCATCGTGTCGAGACGAAATGTTGGCTTCGTCGGTCTCATCAAAAGTTTGCGAAATATCGAAACATTGTATAAACGGTTCATAGAAACAAATGTCCTGAAGTTTATACCACTTTATAAGATGAGCCAAGATCATCTCGAATTATTTTTCGGGTCGATTCGTATGGGATTAGGATATAACACAAATCCCACAGTTGTGCAATTCACTTCCAGGTATAAAAAATTGTTGTTCAGAGCGCAGATACGAGATGGTGGAATGGGCAATTGCCTACCTTTAGAACATATTCCCATATTAAATGGAAGCATACGAAGTGCTGTGGAACAAATTAATGAAAGCACGGAACGACCTGTAATGGTGGAAGAAGATTCAACTGACCGTTTGATTTGGGAGGAACTCATCGATGAACATAATTATGCAGTGAATCCGGCCAAATTATCGATTTACGTAGAGCAAGCAGTAGAATATATAGCAGGGTTTGTAACATTCAAGCTATTTCATACCATGAAATGCGACTGTTGCATTAAAGCGACTCAAGGCGAAATAAATGAACGCTCCCTGCTAGTCTACAGAAATAGGGGCGGATTGAAAGTGCCGTCTGAAAGCGTCATTTTCGTTTGCAAAAAGACCGAGGCAGAGCTTAGGCGTGCTCAACATTGTAATGGCGAACGTTTGCTAACGAAAAAAACATTTCAGTCAATATTATATGAGGTCCAAAATAAATGCATTGGGCGAAATTTATTTGAAGATCAATTTAATCATATGGTGACAACAATGCACTCCAGCCTTCTAATTAAGGCCATATGCGAAACGTATTTGAATACAAGATTCCACCATGAGGCGAAAAAATTTCTCAAAATATATTTATTGGACCCCATCTAAAGCGCAGTATAGACCTCGGGCGGAATGAAAATGAAATTTTTGTCCGCTGCGATTTTTTAAATGAAAATGCATGCTTACTGTCGTGGAACATGTCGGAAATGATGGGGAATTCCATAAGCTACAATCCGAATATGGTTCCAAAATTTTTCTCGGCCATTTTATGTATTATTTTTCGATTCCCCGGTATTTCATCGTGGAAAATATCTAATGACGGGGGAATCGAAAAATAATACATAAAATGGCCGAGAAAAATTTTGGAACCATATTCGGATTGTAGCTTATGGAATTCCCCATCATTACCGACATGTTCCACGACAGTAAGCATGCATTTTCATTGAGAAAATCGCAGCGGACAAAAATTTCATTTTCATTCCGCCCGAGGTCTATTCAGGCCTTAAGAAGGATAGCCCATTTCAGCGGCGTTTAATTTTCCGTTGTTCAGTAAATAATAATAAAGTTGGAATATGGATAAAAAAAAGGCAAAAACATCGCCTTAATTCCGCCAAAGCCGGTCCCAAGCCCGGTTATAAAAGGAAGAGGGAGGCGATTAACGAAATATAATTTATTTTCGAAGTATTGATAAGTATTATTCCCCTGTAGGAAATTAGTCTAATGCTGAACAACTTCCATACAAATTTGACAAAAGTTGTACTCGACCCAATAAAACACACCTGAAGCCTTATTGATTCGTTACTCATATTGTCATTACACCGATATGAAAATCATAAGAAAACTTAAACGTAATTTGCGGAAAACAAGAATTTCGATTTATGTATTTAGTCTTATCTTTATCTTTTTTGCTTAGTACCGAAATTGTTTGCATGCAGTTCATAAAAATCTATTTGGCAATTCAAATTTTTGCGCCAAATGTATGCCCCCATCGTATGAAAAACTTACGGCGCCTATGGTGTAGTTCTTCTTCTTCTTGTAGCGGTGCAGAAAGGTGTGTAACCTCTGTGCATCTATGTGTGCACGATTTATGGTTCGTCAATGTTTGTGTCCGTGAGGTCTAAGGACAAAAACATAGCTGCTGCGATAGGGTTTTCCCACAGTGATATAGGGGTAAGATCAGTGGGCGCAGCGGGGCATTGAAACAAATGGCCCACATCATGAGGAGTGCCATTGCAGTTTGGACAGATGTTTTGGATGTCAGGGTTTATGCGAGAAAGGTACGAATTAAGGCGTGAACAAAATCTCGACCGAAGTTGAGCTAGTGTTACTCTGGTGGCTCTCGGGAGCCTAATCTCCTCAGGCGAAATTGGTGGTGGGCGCTCTGAGAGGACTCTATTCGCACCTAAACTCGCGATAGACCGATTCACTTCTTCAGTGTGGATCGCTGCAATGGCGGCTCGGTATGTAACTTCATCGTAAGGGTCCCGTTTGTATCCCTGAACATCTCTCACAAGGTCTCGTAAACCACGCCTGACATGTCGTGGTGGAGGAATTCGGTCCATGAGATGATTATTGGGATGATCCTCACGGTAGCAACCAACAAGATACTGTTTAGAGAGTAGGAGATTGTGATCACGTATTGGCATCAATTTTGTCTCCTGATGTAAGTGATCCTGGGCAGACATCAGAAGGCAACCTGTCGCGATGCGTAGAGCGGCATTTTGGCAGACCTGAACTTTGGACCAGTTTGTGTCACATAGACTATGTGTCCAAACTGGGGCTGCATAATCAGCGGCCGCTCGACCCACCGCTTTATAAGTAGTTAGCATGGTTTCTTTATCTTTGCCCCAGGTGCTACCAGCTAGAGCTTTTAGGATGTTGTTCCTACTGCGCATTTTTTCACATACTGAAGCTGCATGATTCGCAGACGTCATCATGTTCTCTAGGTGAAGCCCGAGAATTTTGGGGTTTTTAACAGTAGGAACAGAATTGTTGCCAATACGTATATCCATCTCCCATCTGATGTCCTCCCACCAAGTGGTTAGAAAAGTCGCAGAAGATTTGGACGCAGAGATGGTGAGGTTTCGGCTTTGGTGGTGTAGTTGATAGTATGTGTGTGTTTTGTGATTGTGTTATAAGAACCTATACAAAATTTTTCGTTAAAGGCCTATCCAAGTCTACCTAATCCCAGCTGACAACCGTATCACACTCCGAACTCAGTTGTCTTTGTAACGTTGGTGACTATACACGGTAGTCATCAGCGCACCATGCTCCACTAGGTGTTACGGTAATAAAGAGAGATAGTTGCAATCCAGGAAACTAAATGGCTCAAAAGCGAGATTAACGACCTCAATTCGCACACTATTTTTACGAGTGGTAAAGAGGAGGGCAACAAGGAGTTTGGAGTAGCTTTCATCGTGAATAAGCAGCTCAAGGACCACGTTATCGGCTTAAAACCCATCAACGAGCGGCTATGTGCGATCCGCATTAAGACCCGTTTCGCTAATCTCTGGCTCATTAATGCGCATGCCCCTACAGAAGTAAAAGAAGACGCGATTAAGGACGAGTTCTACAACGACCTAGAAACACTCTTCGACTCACTTCCATTAAACGACGTCAAGCTGCTGCTAGGAGACTTTAACGCCAAAGTCGGAAACGAAAGCTGGCATAGGAAAACTACTGGTGGTCATAGCCTCCACGACGAAAACAACAACAACAACGGTCAGCGACACCGTGAACCAGATCGACCACGTACTGATCTGCAAGAGATGGATTTCTAATGTCCTAGATGTTCGATCCTATCGAGGAGCCAACTGCGACACCGATCACTATTTGGTGAAGACGACCTACAGGTGCAGAATCTCTTCGGTGCACCTAACGAGAATCAACCCTGCCAAGATCTTCGAGGTTGACAATTTGATTGATGATGCCACGGCGGCTCCGTATACTACAGCACTTGAGGAAAAACTGTCGCCCATGCTTGATAACATCAATAATCTAGGCATCCATGAGTTCTGGGAGGAGCTCAAAGACAGCATCAAGGGGGTCGCAGAAGAGGTCGTGGGCTATAAAGGCCGGCGCAGACGAGCAGACTGGTTCGACGACGAATGCAGGGCCTCGATTGAGGCGAAAAATGAAGCCTATCGCCAATACACACAACGCGCATCCCGAGTCAAGAAAGCAAGATACAACGAACTTCGGCGAGTATCTAATAGGTTAATTAGACGTAAGAAACGCAAACATTTTGACGAGCAGTTGCAGCAAATAAACCAAAGATTAGCCAGTAAGAACATTAGACAGGCGTACAAACTCATAAATAATATCAAGAACGGATATCCACCCAGGACAAGCCTATGTAAGGACAAGGATGGTAACATCATCAGCGACATCGAAAGCGTCAATAAACGATGGGCCTCGCATTTTGAAGAGCTCCTCAATGCATCATCAACATCCCCCGCGGAGCTAGCTCTTCAGCAGTTAGCAGAACCAGGCCCTCCCGTTCTACCCCCAACAGTAGAGGAGGTGAGTCTTGCCATACAGTCGCTCCAAAATAATAAAGCGCCCGGCGCTGACGAGATCCCAGCAGAACTACTGAAGCATGGTGGAACGTGCCTGACCAACGCTGTACATGTGCTACTGCTGAAAATATGGAACGACGAGGTAATCCCCGAAGATTGGCGCAAAAGCATAATCTGCCCAATCCACAAAAAGGGTGACAAGCTGAAGTGTGAGAATTACAGAGGCATATCATTATTTTGTACGGCCTATAAGATTTTATCAAAAATTCTTGAAAAGAGAATCAATCCGTATGCAGAACAAATCATTGCCGAGTATCAAGGCGGCTTCAGACCTGGTCGTTCAACGACCGATCAGCTTTACACTGTGAAGCTACTACTCCAAAAGTGCTGGGAATACAACATCGACGTATACCAAATCTTTGTCGACTTCAAGGAGGCATACGACAGTATCGACCGAAGTGTACTGTACAACATTATGCTGAATTTTGGTATACCGGCAAAGCTAGTGCGACTCACAAGGATGACGATGACTAATACCGTCTAGCAGGTCAAAGTGCAGAACCGACTCACTGACCTATTTGAAACTCGTACTGGACTCAAGCAGGGCGACGGGCTGGCGCGGACGCTCTTCAACCTGGCTTTGGAGTATGTAATTCGAGCCATGAATATGGACAGCAGTGGAACGCTACTCATCAAGTCGACTCAATTAGTAGCGTACGCCGACGATATCAACATCATGTCTCGAAGGTTGGGTGATGCAGAAAACCTCCTGCATAACCTCAATAACGCCGCAAAGGAAGTTGGACTACATATCAACGAAAGCAAAACAAAGGCCATGGTGCAATCGAAAACAAGGACGCCAGCAAATTCAAGCATCACTCCCACTGTGATGCTTGAATTTGCTGCATATCGAGTATGTAGACAACTTCAACTATCTGGGTTGTAACTTATCAAAGGACGCCAACGAAACCGACGAAATTAAGCGACGGATACAACTAGCCAATAAGACATATTTCTCGGTCCTCCCTATAATTAATTCGAAACTTGCGCACAGGAACACGAAGCTCCGCGTGTACAAAACGATCATCCGACCCGTGCTATGTTATGGCTGCGAAACATGGAACCTTACCCAAGCCTCCGAAATTTTGCTGGACCGATTCGAACGAAAGGTCCTTCGGCGAATTTTCGGGGCCGTTCGCTAGCGAGACCAATGGCGTATCCGATACAACCATGAGTTGTATCAATTGTACGATGAGCTGGAAGTATCGAAAATCGTGAAGCTTCAACGTCTGCAATGGGCGGGGCATGTACAACGGATGGACGACAATCGCATGCCAAAGAAAGTTATGAACGCACAACGAATTGACGGAGCGAGGTTGCGTGGACGACCGAGAGCTCGCTGGGAGAACTCCGTAGGTGAAGACGCCCACCAGCTGCTGGGCTTCCGAAACTGGAGGACAAGGTCACGTTGTAGTGTATCTATGTAGTACATCTAATATATCATAACACATCGTACATTTCATTCATTAACACATTCTTTCTCCGTGCTTGTCACGGGTGTGGGCAGATCTTTGCCACGGAAAAATCGGCAGCATTGCCATTAAAAGAAAGGTATGCGTTTAAACGCGTCCGAAAATCTATAACCTGAATAAACCTTTATCTCTTAAACAAATTACTTTTTTTTCAACATTCAACATGGCGATCCTGCAGACCTCGTACCTGAAATCTTCAACATGGAGTACCTACAGATAGACGACATCAACGGGGAAGAAGAATTCCAACGCCTTTTCGACAAAACATTTGCACGAATAGCTAAAAAACGCACCCCACCGCAGCCAGAAGTAGAGAAAAACCCGAAAACCAGAGGCGGACAACGCGTCAGACTAAGGCAATCAAAAGCAGATCTATACAGGTTATTATTAATAGCAAAAGGAAAGGAGAAGGAGCACTTCCGCAAAAAAATCCAGGAAATAACAGAACAGCAAATTGCGAATAGGAAGCTCGCACGACAACGAAATGGGAAATAGCTGCAGTACAGTGGAAGCCGGAATTATACAACAATACGGCCAAAGCATAACAACGATTGGAGTGGTCTGCATAATAACTTTTATAATATATGTCTACAATAGATTCCACAAGAATTATGTTAAAAAGACGGTAGCCCGCACAGTAAACGTAGTATAATGAATACTTAAAAAAAAAAAAAAAAACTTTTTTAATAAATGATGCATAAAATTTAATATTTCTATTTCGAACTTTTTCTCTAATGTCAGAAATTTCGGTTCTTATCATTTGCGACATTATCGCAGAAATAAACTCAAGTATCTCTAATTTCAAAAAATGCATCAATAGACCCTATAAAAAGGAAACTATTAAGAATAAATTGAAGAGACTCTCGTTCCTTGCTAATAAAGCAAAGAAAATATTTTTTGTTAAACCAGAACTACTAGAAGAAAAAATTAACTTTATTAAAGCCTATAATACACTCAAAGAATTATTAGAAAGTTCATTAAAAAAGAAACAATGACTACAGAAGAAAAAAGAGAAGAAGCTACCGGTTCAAAAATAAACAAATAATTATTAGAAAACTCTTTAGATCAATTACTAGAAACTAAAATGGGTTCTTTCGATTTAGGCACAGCAATGAAGATAATTCCAATCGAACTTACACAAACAATCATAACAGAAATAGAAATAATAATAATCAATACAATAATAGTAACAACAATAGATATAACAATCGAAATCCCAACAGAAACCACCCTAGACATAACATACAATTAATCAACCAGGGAAACGAATCCACTTCCGGCCTGGAATAAAATCAGAAAATAAAAACTTCCCGCCCGGAATAAAAATATTCAACATATCATCAAACTCAATAAATTACATTAAACTATTTTGTCCTAATATAAATAGCAACCTGACATTTCTAATAGATACAGGAGCAGATGTCTCTATTTGCAAAATAAACAATACTTTAATAAATAAAATAAACGAAAATAACAGATGCAGATTAAGCGGCATCACCAACGAGACAACAATCTCATTAGGTACATCAATAATACAACTAACCATAGGTGACAAAATTTACCCAAACCAATTTCAAATAGTAGAAGAACAATTTCCGATTTCTACAGACGGAATCATTGGTCGAGACATATTAGAGAAATTTTTGTGCAAAATTGACTTTGCAACATACACGATAGCGTTTAACGATAACTATAATGAGACAATAATACCAATGGAAAATAAACCACTTAAGATAAACAAACTAAACATACCAGCGAGATCAGAAACTATAGTCCCAATAAATCTAGTGATACATGAAGATAGCATTATTCTTAACGAAGAGATAAAACAAGGTGTTTTCATAGGTAATATTATAGTCCCAGCAAAAGGGAAATGTCATGTAAAAATACTAAATACAAGAGACGAAGCCGTATGTCTGAAAAACTTTGAAGCTAATGTCGAACCACTACGTAACTACACTATACTTAACACCCGTCCCATACAAAATAACAGCCCGTTACGTCTAGAAAAACTTTTACAAGAAATTCAAATGGATATAAAAGATCCGATAGCGAAAAACAAAATAAACAAAATAATAACTGAATACCAAGACGTATTTCATCTAGTCTAGAAGGTGAAAAACTAACTGTAAACAATTTCTATAAGCAAAAAATCAACTGTTCAGGTGACACTCCGATCTACATTAAAAATTATAAACTTCCACATTCACAACTGAATGAAATAAATAAACAAATAAAAGACCTTGAAAGAAATGACATCATTGAACCTTCAATAAGCCCTTACAACTCACCACTTCTCGTTGTACCAAAAAAAGGCACAAATGATACAAAAAAATACAGACTTGTAGTAGATTTTAGAAAACTGAACGATAGAATAGTAAATGATAAATTTCCCCTGACGCGACTAGAAGACGTTCTGGACAAACTTGGTAGAGCAAAATACTTTTCTACGCTCGATATGACAAGTTCATTTCATCAAATTGAATTGGAAAAAAACTCTATACCTTTAACAGTCTTTTCAACTGGCAACGGCCATTTTCAATTCAAGCGTCTACCCTTCGGACTGAAAATTTCATCAAATAGCTTCCAGAGAATGCTAACCATAGCACTGACCGGTCTAGACTCAAAAGCATTTATTTATGTCGACGGCATAATAGTCTTTGGTTGTAGTATCGACCACCACAATAACAACCTCATTAAAACTCTACAACGCCTGCGTCAATATAACTTAAAACTGAATGCAAAAAAATGTCAATTCATGAGAACAGAAGTCGTCTATTTAGGACACCAAATTACTAGTCAAGGCATAAAACCCGATCCCAACAAAAACTCTATTATCAGACATTACCCATTACCTAAAAACGCCGACGAAGTTCGTAGATTTGTAGCATTCTGCTTTCTAACATAGCCAAACCTCTTAATTCTCTACTAAAGAAAGACGTATCATTCAATTGGACAAACGAATGTCAACAATCTTTTGAAACTTTAAAAAATAAATTAATACAGACGCCAATTTTACAATATCCTGATTTCGAGAAAACTTTCATTTTAACTACGGATGCTTCCAATTATGCTCTAGGAGCAGTACTCTCACAAGGTGAGATTGGAACAGACCTACCAATATCTTTCGCTAGTAAATCCCTCAACAAACACGACATTAACAAATCAATCATCGAAAAAGAATTATTAGCCATTCATTGGGCAATCAATTTCTTTAGGCCATACTTATATGGACAAAAATTTACAGTGGTCACCGACCATCGACCACTAGTTTCACTGTTCTCACACAAAAATCCTTCTTCTAAACTAACACGTATTAGATTGGATTTATCAGACTACGATTTCGACATCAAATTCAAACAAGGTAAAATGAATACAAACGCGGACGCATTGTCCAGAATTAACATCAACTCTGACGTATTAAAATCAATGATACCAACAGAAAGAGATGAAACTGCTAAGAAAACATTGGCAATTACAAGGGGTATGTCGACTAAACAAATGCCAGACAATAATAAAAATAAAGTGCGCACAGAAGATGACGGAACCAACAATCAACTGAAGACTGATCAACTTCATGTTTGGGACTGTACATCAATCACTGATATAAATAAAGTTATAAAACTAAGATTCATATTAAACGCCAAAAAATTTTGTGTTATTCGAGCTAAGGATGAAATTCATGTTCACATTGACGATAATTCCAATTTGAAACAAGTTTCAATTGATGATAAGGCAATAGTGACATCATCCAAGAAAAATGTCTACAACAATATAAATTCTAGCACGATATACGTATCTGCCCTGAAAAAGTTGATAGACAAATTGCTCACATGGAATGTTCATAAGCTAGCACTCTCCAACAGAGACGAACTATTCAAATGTACGAATAAAAACACATTTAAAGATATAATAAACACATTACAACAAAAATCTCGCGAGAAAGTAAATATTTTAATGTATGAGCCCCCTAAAAATATAACAGATAATGCAGTACAAAAACAAATTGTTAGCGAATACCATGACACACCACATGGAGGACATCTCGGTATCAGAAAAACACTACTTAAATTGAAACAACGATATATTTGGAAGAACATGAACAGAATGATAAAGGACTATATAAACAATTGCGAACAATGCAAAATAAATAAACAAGTTCGCCACACCAAAGAAAAGTTATTTAAAACAGACACACCACACACCAGTTTTGAGACGATAGGTATCGACATAGTAGGTCCACTACGGATATCAAATAACTATAGGTATATCCTCACAATGCAATGTGAATTGACTAAATTCGTAGTAGCTACCCCTTTAGAAACTAAAGAAGCTAAATCAGTTGCAAGTAGCTTAGTAAATAATTTCATTCTTAAATACGGATTATTCAAAACACTAAAATCAGACCAGGGTGCAGAATTCAAAAACAGTTTAATGAAAGAAATATGTGAAATGCTTAAAATCAACCAAATTTTTTCGACACCATATCATCATGAGACTCTCGGAGTAGTGGAACGTAACCACCGTATTCTCAACGAATACCTATTAGCATTTGCAAATGATTCGAATTGGGATGAATGGATATCCTACTATACTTTTGCATAGAATACGACCCCACACGTTGAAACTAATTATACACCTTACAAACTGATATTTGGCAAACTTCCTTACCTTCCCGATGATGTTATTAACTCAAAAGATACTGTGTAGAACTTAGATAACTATGCTAATGAACTAAAAATCCGATTAAGACATACAATCAATAGAGCCAGACAAATAATCGAAATTGCAAAACAGAATAGAACCAACATATCTCATAAAGACAACCCATTGAAGTTGAAAGTAAATGACCTTATATTACTGAAA
Source organism: Microchrysa polita (assembly GCA_949715475.1). NCBI lineage: Eukaryota > Metazoa > Arthropoda > Insecta > Diptera > Stratiomyidae > Microchrysa > Microchrysa polita. The sequence continues at coordinate 85,923,833 of OX454415.1, read as the reverse complement.
AATGAAAACCGGAAAAAGGGACAAAAACCATATTCAGGTCCTTATAAAGTGATAGAATTAAGAAACATGAATACAGTAATAAATATAAATGGAAATAATAAAGTAGTTCATAATAATAGACTCAAACTGTATAAGAGCAACATATCTGAAAATTAATAAAATAAAAACTATGTAATATTAAAATGTGAAAAGATAAATGCCACTATGAATAGTAACATTCATCTTTAAGGCCAGGGGTGTAGTGTATCTATGTAGTACATCTAATATATCATAACACATCGTACATTTCATTCATTAACACATTCTTTCTCCGTGCTTGTCACGGGTGTGGGCAGATCTTTGCCACGGAAAAATCGGCAGCATTGCCATTAAAAGAAAGGTATGCGTTTAAACGCGTCCGAAAATCTATAACCTGAATAAACCTTTATCTCTTAAACAAATTACTTTTTTTCCAACATTCAACAACGTAACCGCGACAATTGGAGGTCAATGATTCAGGCGGCCAAGGCCCGACGTCTATCGTGCCACATTGATGATGATGAAATAATCTATTTACACTTTTATCCACAGTCTGGGACGACCCCTACATTATCAGAATCGTGCCGACCGGAATGGAAGTTCGAAGCCTATGGTGACGTTGTCATGCTAGTGGAGATAAATGTTCGAAGACTACATGGAGCCATCCGGTCAGTGTTTTGAGTAAGTACATACACAAATCTCGTTCAATTTGCGAGTACCAAATAATCTATTTACACTTCTATCCACAGTCTGGGACTACTCGTACATTATCAGATTCATGCCGACCGAATTCGAAGTTCGAAGCTTATGGTATTTCAGAACTGCGGTGCATTCAATCTGTTGATTTTCCCAAGCAACGACAACGGCTTCTGCATCAGAAAAACTTTCAGCTGGCATTGGAAATACAGTAAATTTCACTTTACCTTTCCTCTAAAATGTGACCGAAATCCAACTTTATTTTCAGAATATTTCCAATGAATCGGTGCTGAAGAGGAAAAGAAATTCGTCAAATCAAAACGTTGTGTGCATTGGAATTTTTAAAAACAAGCAATTCGCTGGTGCTATGAAAGTATTTGCCAAATTAAGGGCGCTATTACACAGTCATATATTGGTAATATATATTATAATAGATATTATCATATCCTAAAGCCTCCTCGATTTCGTTCAGTGCACATGTAAAAAATTAACCGAATGAATCGAGTAGGCTTAATTATATGACTAGAAATATGACTATAAATATGACTGTGTCATGGAGCCCTAAAAGCTGATCCGTGTGAAGTCATACGACTATTTCTCTCCTGCTCGACGACAAGGATTTGAAGAATAGCTCTGTTGGCGTTAATCGATTATCTGGCAGAGGTTCGATATAATGTTCAAAATGAATTGATGAAACCGTCCGATACGAAGACGTATAGCAAGAATAAGCCATTGCTACCTATCATTGACACGACACTGTTAAAATGTTATTTGTAGGTAAGTGACTTACAATTTCTAACTGTACATAAAATGAATTAAAACTTCAATTATTCTCAAGTTGCGCCTTTGTTTCGTCTCAACCAACGCCTTTTGGAAGAACCGGAGAAAACGCTCGAAAATATTTCAAGTTTGGCGAATTGATAATTCCGTCTCAAACAAAAGGACAGCACAAGCGGGCCTTGGAGTTGCTCCGTCTGCAGGCAAACGTATTTATGATAATCCAATTTACTGTACAGTCTAAGCATATTTTTCCTTCCATTGTACAGGTTCCTAGCTCCAGTCTCAACGGACACGAACGTACCATTGAATATCTTCTGTTAACTTGTATGGAAAATTATAGTGACTAATAAATGTGGATCGACCTTATATACTGAAAATGCGGTGTAGTTGTTGTTTGTACTTATTTTCTCAGGACAGCACAGGGTTGGATTGGATTGCAGGTTAATGTCCATTATGACACACAATATAAATACCCACAGCCAAGCTGAGCACGAATCCGGAGCTTCCCACCAACATTTCGTTGCGGAACATGGCCAACATCGCCAAAAACAAACATTTCGAAGTTTTTTTGGAGCAAATTAGTAGGTTCGTTTTATTGGG